>CM062814.1:324704545-325305379 GCA_031772625.1 Pinus tabuliformis | reverse complement strand
GCCACATGCTCCAAGAATCAAAATTGTTGGGTGTGTATTATATTCTTTCCACGACTAGCTCCATGCACCCAGGGGGGGATAGCTCCCCTTGTTCGTTGCGCCGGGTGTAGCAGGGGGGTCATAGGGGGGGTTTGAGGGGGGTGGTAGGCCCCTTCTATGGGGTCTGAGGTAGCACCCCGAGGAATTTTTTTTGGACCCTATATTAGGTGGGTGGACTTACCTATGGTTTTGTGCGTGGTTTTTGCACATGGTTTTCTACCCATGGTATTTTGTAGATCCGGTCAAGGGAACTGCAGTTATGTTGTAATCTAGGGTTAATTGATTGGGGTTTATGGATGCTTCAACATGTATATATATGTATTATAACATTGAAAGGAATATAATAAAAAATCAATCTAGTAGTCCCAATTTTGGAATCCAGGGGAAAATCTCTATGTATATCTGTTTTATGTTTTATGCTCTCGCCATTGTTTATTTTCTGTTTCTAGAATTCGTATGTAGGTAATTTTTGTATGGGGTTAAAACATACAAAAAAAATCATGTGTATTAATTGAAATCAACATTTTCCAAGACTAACAACCATGCCATAATTGTAGGTTTTAACCCGTTACAAAAATTACCTACATACAAATTCTAAAAAATAAAATAAACAATGACGAGAGCATAAACATAAAACATATATACACAGAGATTTTCCCCTGGATCCTAAAACTGGGACTACCAGATTGATTTTTCATTATGTTCCTTTCAATGTTACAATACATATATATACATGTCAAAGCATCCATAAACCCCAATCCATTAACCCTGGATTAGAACATAACTGTAGTTCCCTTAACCAGATCTACAAAATACCATGGACAGAAAATCATCATGCCCAAAACCATGTGCGAAATCCATGCACAAAAACATAGGTAGGTCCGCCCACCTAATATAGGGTCTGAAAAAAATTTCCCGAGGTGCTGCCCCAGACCCCATGCATGGGGGCTATTACCCCCTACATACCCCCCGATGGGGGGGCGGCACGTGCGTGGGGTAGTCGTGGAAAGAATATAACACACACTCAACAATAATCAATTAATAGTCAAAACCATAATACTACAACTAGCACACACTTACACTCAAGTACATATAAGTTGTCTCAACATATAATGCGTTAGTACAACCATCTTAAAACAAGACCATTCATTCGTGCAATATTTCAAACACATACTCATATCATGCAATTAATCAAAGATTCAAACAACTTTCAAACATACCATGTTAAATAAATCAACTAGATGACATAATCAAACATTCAAACACCAAATAAACGACATAATCAAACTCATACCTTAATGTATCTCAGGGGAGGCTATCTTGCATGCACAATCAATCTAGATTAACATGATATAACTTCACAACACATCAAGTCAAACATAAATAAGGGCATGATATCTATGACAATAACTAGCTAACATGTTCACATCATAAGCTCATAAACAATTGTCATTCATGCATGACAATCACATATGCACAATCAATCGAGATTAGTGCAAAACAATATCACAATATGTCGGTTCATACCTAAATATTGTAACCATAACCATATGCGCAACACAATAGAGATCAACACGATACATATAACATCAAGATCTTCAAGGAAATAACCCTAATCATTAAGTTAACTAACATATAACAGCAACAATTTAACATATAACATAATCATCAACAACATATAGCATAATCATCAAGTTAGTTAACATAAAAAAACAACAAGTTAACATATAACATAATCATTAAGTTAACTAACATAAAACAACAACAAGTTACTACCATGCATGACTATCTAACATGTGTATATGACTGAATTGATTAACTAGCATCTATCATGCATGTAACCACAACAATCATAGACTGACAAACATGTACATAACCCTAATTCTTATAACAACCATTAACCAACATACATGCATACCCACCATACAAACCTGTATGATGATTTTCTCTTGCCCCGAGGTCCAATACTGCAACCTCGCTTTGATGATCTGCATCTCTTGCTCTATCTCAGTGAACACATTAGCATCATAACAACCAACAACATCATGATGACACAAACTACATACAATGACTCCACAATGCATGTTTGATCTACTATACATGCATAACTATAACCATGATAATGCATGCATAAGAAAATATAAACACTAACATGCATAATAAATGCATATACAACTGACTTGCATTCATGAATAAAGCATCCCAACAACAACATCAACTCCTACATGTCAACACAATTGAAACAATGACTGCTACCATATATACATAACAAGTACATATACAACCTACATGCATGCATGACAAACATATTTCCCCCATCTAGTCCAAGTGTTGAACCATGCTCTAATACCACTCTGTGGTATCAGATAACACCCAAAGAGAACAAAAACCAAACATTCCCCAAAGAGAATGAAACCCGCTTTGATACCACTCTGTAACCACCCTCCTCCCACATTTACCCAAGCTAACCTGTCCGTTGGGGTAGAAATGTGACAAGAGACTACTATGATCTGATTCAACTCCCCATGTATAGTTAAGGAAGCGAAACCAATAGAACACAACAAATCTGGCCTTCTACAGATGTTACAAAACCTTTCAGATCCAACCAACCTTTCTAGGTGACCAAACCTTGAGGTAACTTGACATTTTACTGAACTAGAGCCTCAGCCACTCCCATGACATGGGCATACATGTGACTAGGACCCTCCAGTCACTCCCACAATAAGGGCATGCCAATGACTGGGGAATTTTTCAGCGAGTTCTAAGCCAACAACCTTGAATTTTGTGCCACTTTTTCAGGGCCAGGACTCAAGCCACTACCCAAAACTTCATGAAACTTCCAGAAATGAAACATAACACCGAAAAAATGGTACTAATGCAAATACTTTAAAAGAGACTTGATTTGACCCCTACTAGCCATGACAGACATTTCGTCAAACATGTCCAAAATATGCAATCTACAAGTCATATCAACAAATCTGAGCATAGGGGTCTTATACTTATCTGAGAATCACTAAGAAGCATTGATGCCTTATCACATTAGCTAAATTATCATCTATTAGGTCATATATTCATTGTAAATTCATTTACTAATCAAACATGATGAGAGCCATATATCATCACTATCATAAAATATACTCATAACCAACATAAAACCAACATAAATAACAAGGATATAAAAATCATAAAAACCACATATGAACAAGTATATTTAACCATAAAATACAAGAGGAAAAATTTCTTATTAATATATGCAAAATGCATCCAGATCTGGACTTCCACGTACCATCCGACCATAGATTAGCTGAACCAAATATTTATTTCACTCAATCACCCCCGTGCCATATTCCAAGCATGAATGTGGGATCTCATGGAACAAATCCAATAAAACCAAACTAGGGCTTCAAAAAGGCCAACCACCTCAAACCTCAACCAGTGATTCCAACTCACAATCATACATCACTAACCATCACTAGTTTGGTCTCTACCCAAGATGTCCAGGGCTCCAGAGCATTTGTTCCAACTAGGGCTTCCAAAACTAGTAACTCAACCGATAGTTTTTGTTGTGATTCCATAGCATTTTTCCAACCAAGGCTTTTAGAATAGTAACTCAATCCACCAACGGATTCTAGAGCATTTTTCCAACCAAGGCTTTGAGGACTAGTAACTCAACCCAAGCTGTTACAGGGGCGTTTGTCCAATCAAGGCTTCCAGGAACTAGTATCTCAACCCACAACCAAAGGAACATGAGAACCAACCAAAAAACAAAGATAAAACCCACAACACCATGACTATCTAGGAAATGGAAAGGCTAATCAAATCCATTGTCGATCCAGGCAATCCTCCATGCCAATGACATATCATAGCCAAGAAAC
Source organism: Pinus tabuliformis (assembly GCA_031772625.1). Taxonomy (NCBI): domain Eukaryota; kingdom Viridiplantae; phylum Streptophyta; class Pinopsida; order Pinales; family Pinaceae; genus Pinus; species Pinus tabuliformis. The sequence goes on along the minus strand of CM062814.1, from coordinate 325,301,465 downwards.
CACATGCATGTGCCATGCATGCCAAAACTAGCAAGGAAATCATACATGCAACTAGGTACTTACAAACAAAACCTATTATAGCTGTTGATTCTGCCGTCCTCTTGCACTTTTCTACTCTTCCTTTTCCTTCTTGCTCCAAACCCCAAGTATGTCACACTCCTCCAAGAGTACTTCAAGAAAACTCTAAGTGTCCAAGAGTACGAGAGAGAGAGGATTAGAAAACAAGAGCTCCAAAATTGAACTGGCAAAAAATTAATACTAACAAAAGCCATGAACTGATCCTCAGAAGCCTCTTTATCATTGAGGCCTCTATTCTCTTCATTTTCCATTATTTTCCTTCATTTTCCTCCTCACATGAAACCTGTGACCTTTCACCTTCCTTTTCTCCCAATTTCCTTTATTTTCATAAATAAAATGCCAATTAATGCCACTTTGCCTTTGCCAATTTCCTTAGCCATAATAAACCAAAATGAACACCCACTAGGATGTTTTTCCCACCATTAAGATTAGAATACGTGTCCCATGACCTTGGTCTTATATTTATTTATTTTACATGAATTTTTAACCGAGGTTGTTACAAATATAGCTTTTCATTCATATTCAAATAGCCTTGCACCACAATATTCTTCATGTCTTTTCCTTTTCCTTTGCCTTTACCTTGTATCACAACAATCTTCTTGCATCACAAAATCTCAATCATCATATGCATAAATGCTTACCATTAGCCACTATTCCATTTGCACACAATATGCCCCACTAATCAACACCCATCAACATATGTAAGCACAATCAACCTTTCACCAACACCCTTTGCAATACAACAAACATATGAAAGGAAGCTTTAACAATCTATTCTCCAAGGCATAACAATACCTGCATCAACACAAGCATGTCATCACCATTACTTGTTTAACTGTGCATATGCCATCAAGCATACCAAGTATCAACTTCATACTTTAATCGACCTTACATAATCAACTTGTAAAGCATATCTCCAATGCCATATGAAAAGACACATTAGCCTTCAAATAAACCTCACACATAGAACATACACACGCCTAAAACATTCATTCTCTAATGCCTTTCTATTCACAAGGGTAGACTACATTTCTATTAGGAAAGCATTACAACAAGCATCAATGCCTTGCCTTGTACCTCTTCACCACCAATCTCTGCTGCATATTGTATCTCACAAAACCACGAGCATCAAGCACCAAAAGTATCAAAAATACCTTGCTGCATAGTCATAACAAGCCTACCATCACCAATAGTATAGCCATAACATCACAACACTCTTGCTGCTCCTTTACTGCTCCTTTGCAGCTTCTTTGCCTTTGCTACTTTTTTTTCCCAATGTTATATCTTCATTCTCTTGTATCCTCTCATTTGCCAAGCCATCAAACAACACCTATAATTCCATATCTCTTGTTGTTTCTTTTCCTTTGCTACTCTTTTGTTAGTATTTTTCCATTAATGATAACAATGCCATCAATCTCGCCCCTTGGCATTGATGGCAACTCAACTTTCCTCCCCCTTTGACATCAATGGAAAGGGGATCTAAATCCTATCAACATTTGAGTTCCTCCTTGAGTGCCAACATCAGGATTTAGGTTTTTCTTCATTTGTAGTCTTCATTCTAACTAATATTTTCAACTTCTTGAGCATAGATTTCAGAATTAAGGCGTGGAATTTTGTTTGTCCTTCATGCTTAGTTTATATTCTGGGCATTGTTCTTTTGATGCTAATTTTTTAATATCGATCAAAACTATGAATCACACTAGATTCACACTACTGAAACACCATTCCAAGCACACCTTCTATAGGCCTGCCAACAGAAGCAGAAGCTGAAACAACTGTTCCAAGATTGACTTAAAATGCATAGCCACCATCTAGGGTATGATCACACTAGTCACAATTTTGTTCTCTGGTTGCATAGGTTTGCATGCATTATTAATTCACTTCTCCAATAGTTCTTCAACATCCAGGGGACAACTCATGCCAATAACTACAACTTGCGAATGATTCTTCTCTTCATATTTGTGAACAATAGATCTATATTATGCCTATGGGACTCTTCTTACAAATATAATTCTTGTGAAGCTTCTGATTACAAATAACTGAGCACTTTGGGATATCCATACAATGATAAATTTTACAAATAATTTCAAACCATGCTGAAAGGCTTATATATAATTCCGGAACATAGTTTGCAATTTCTGAATAAAAAGCCAAACTATAAATACTTATTACCTTCTCTTACAATACTATAACATATGTTGCATACATTGTCAACATTTAAAGTAGATGTTTTAATGGCTCGAAGCTGCATCATGAATATAGTGTTCAATGCTTAGATTGTACTTTTTCCATAGTTGACTTTTGTTGTAGCTACTAATAGTGCTTGGGTGATCTTCGAATCTATGATGGTTCTTGTTACTAAATTCAATATACCTTGCAACTCCTCTAAACTCATGATCATGCTCTTGAAAACAATCCCATAAAACCTCTTCCATCTTCGAATTAATGTGAGGCCGAAGCTGATTGACATTGATAGGAAGCATTCATGGCCATATTACCAAAATTCAATATGCGTTTGATTCAAAAGAAATAGCACAATATTCATCCATTGATCTCAACAATAAATTTCTCCATGTGCCATGTCGAACTCGCAGGCGAACTTTTGTTTTGTAGTTCCTAATCCTATGGTGTTGTAGTGGCTCTAGTTAGAGCATATGTCCTCTGAAATGGAATCACTCAAATTCCTGGAGAATGGCAGGTTAAATCAAGTACGACCTCTTACCTACGCACATAAAAACACTGCAAAGAACGTTGCTATGAAGAGCGTTGGAATATAAGAACACACTGTTGGTAAGTATAATAGTATTACGGACGTTGTTGGCATTAAAAAATGTTGTTGGAAATAAGGTATTAACGTTTCAAACTATTAGTTCCGCAAACTATTAACGTTCCAAATGCATTAATGTTGTTGACAAATGAAAGCATTGACATGTTAAACGCTCTAGAATATAATAAACATTGTTTTAAACTATCTCCAAGGTATTCATCTTTGACAAAGAACAATTCATGCAGATGTTTTGGTTCAATAAAATGCTGGTAGATTTCAGTTTCAGAGTTTTTCTAAAAGAAAACGGTTTCTCTACTTTGCTTAGGAGTGTGACTGTCGATCTTCACACCATTAAGCATATCCTCAAGTCTTGATAATTGACTTTCAAATTTTCCAGAAAAAGAACTAAATGAAGAACTTTTGTCTGAAACCAAATCTTAAGAGGGCTCAATGAGTTAAGAAAATGTGAAGTTCAGCATTAAAAATATGCAAATGGAAAAGGCCCGCTGTTTGAGATAAGTAAGTCGGTTTGTGTTGTTGGCGATTCAAGGACAAATGACATCTCTTCAAGTTTTTTGACATTGCAGATGATAACATTTTCTTTGAAATCAATTTCAAAGAACAATGTTGTAACATCAAGCATATACTATGATAAAATATATTGCACCAACAATGATATATGTAATTCGAAGTCCTCTCCCCTAGCTTGGAAAACCCCACTTCCACGTCCACCATTGTTGAAATATCGGAGGGATGGACAAATGGAAATTTTATTATTTTGGTTCTGCAATGTCAACCTAAAGAAATTACACAATGCTTTTAATAGTTCGAAATATTTAACATAGTCCATCACGCATGAAACCCCAATCTACCCCAATCATCTCTAAACTCATGGATTGGTTGATTCGACCACCAACAATGATCTATATATTTACAACACACCATAATTTATAATATGTCACAACTGCCAAATTTTTGATCGTAAGATGCGCGCTCCACCTGCTCCTCTCCACCCTATAATTGCCGTTGGTCCTTTTTCCAAATGGGGTATCGATTTTATTACATGTAACCCTCACTCAGCCGGGGGGCATGCGTATATCATCCTTGCGGTAGATTATTTTACTAAGTGGGCCGAGGCGATGCCTACATTTGAGGCAGACGTCAAGATAGCTGCAATTTTCATGTTCAATCATATAATTGCTAGGTTTGGTGTCCCGCAAGCGATAATCACTGATCATGGGCGTCATTTTCGAAACGTTATGATGACCGAACTTACAGGCCAGCTTGGTTTACGTCACGATAGTTCAACCCCTTATTATCCACAAGCGAATGGTCTGGTTGAATCCATCAACAAAGTTTTAGTTATCATGATCCGACGAATCATTAGGATTCATCGGTCGAATTGGCACAACATGCTATTTCCAGCGCTTTGGGCATACCGAACTTCAGTAAAAACATCAACAAGGTTCACTCCTTTCCAACTAGTCTATGGTTTGGAAGCTGTGTTACCCATTGAATGTGAAATCCCGTTACTGCAAATGGCCATCGAGTTACTTCCAGCCACTTTCGAAGAGGAAAAGCGTTTGTTATACTTGGCTCAATTAGATGAGAATCGACGTGATGCTGCATTGGCAATTGAGACTCACGTAAAACGAATGAAAGCTCAGTATGATCGAAATGTGACCCCTCGAAATTTTTCGGAAGGAGATCTAGTATTAGTTGATGATCAAGCTAATGATAAATTAGGCGCTGGAAAATTCGCTCCTATGTGGCATGGTCCCTATGTTGTCAAGTGAAAGCTAGCCAAAGGGGCCTATGAATTGGTAGAATTTGACGAGGACTCTTTGGGTAAACCCAGAAATGGCCTTTACTTGAAGAGGTATTATGCTTAAAAGAATGGGTATGGAGATTTAGTTAGGATAGTTTTTCTTTCTAGCTGGTGTGTTTTAGTTTAAATAGTGTGCTTAGCTTAGAGAGTGTTTTTCGTCATTATTCCTGCTTATCTTGGTTTTACTCTTGATATTGCAGATCTCGATGCCTCTCCAAACATACATTGGTTTCGCTGATGGTGCTTGTCGTAATACACGGAACATCTCTTCCGCAGCTTGGGTTATTTATTCGCCCTCTGACGAGTTAGTATCTATGCACGGGGTAAGCCTCGGTCAAACAACGAACAACATTGCCGAGTATAGTGCAGTGATTGAGTTATTATCTGAATCTACTTCATTTGGGATTCAGAGTTTGATAGTGAGGTTAGATTCTGAAATCGTTGTATTACAACTTAATAGAGTGTATGCCATTAGAAATCCAGTGTTATTAAGATTATTTTTGAGAGTGCGTCTCTTGGAACGTGAATTTGATTATATTGAATATCAGCATATTCCAAGGTCTTTAAATACATTAGCAGATGCAATTGCTTCTCAAATGTTAAATAGACATTTGCAATAATCATACATGTAAATTTAAAACCATTCCATAACATGATTTACAAGATAAGTCGGTAATAGTGATATATATATATATATATATATAGGAGTGTGTCAAAAAATACATTGTCCTCGATCATAGGTTGAAAAACACCTTATGATCGGCAAAAATGATAAGTACAGAAAACAAAAATGTCACATGTTCCCATAATAGGCAATCATCCTATCACTGGTGATGATCTCTATAAGAAACCACTACACGGGCCACCTTGCAAAGGAACCTCCTAAAAGGTCCTGGAACCCCAATCACATAGCGCTGAAGTCGACGAGGAATGTCGTCTATAGTGGTCTCAGGAATATCTCCTGTCAAGCGCTCGAGATGACCCTCCAACTCGGCCAAAACCTCTGCTGATTTGTCCTGTGGGGCTGGCGCGGGTGCAACTGGTTGCCTCCTCTCGTAAGGCCGGAGAGCGGCTGGTCACTGTGGACCCACATCTGCATTTGAAATTTTTACTATCAGTTTTGATACGATAAAAAATAACAAAAAAAAATTAAAATAAAAAATGTTGAAAAGGATTTTACCTAACTCATCCCACTGCTCTCCTGGTGGAAGAACCATGTCTGGGTCACCATGAAAATCTATCCCAGCATAAGGGAAGTCCTGAATAGAAAAGACTTGGTTTTCTAGCCATTGGAAATACTCAGGTTTGAATCGAGCAACCTCTGTCCTCTTGTCCGGGTGACGGGCCATAACTGCGACCCATCACATCATTTTGGGCTCTCGGGGAAGCCCAACTCCAACGGTAAGGTGCTGTGGGATCAGCATAGGAACCCTCTCCAGGCCAAAACTCACAACCAAAGTCCCGTAACCAAAGGTCTTTAGTTGTCCGTTTTTGGCCCTGGTTAGTTGGCCTTTCAGATTGGTCAACACGACATCGCACCAGTTGAAGATGGTGCCTCGAAAGCAATCAACTGCCATACGCATCTGGGATTCGATGGAAATATGTAATGCGACAGCTCCGTAAATTCTGGTGACAGTGAACGCAATCACCATGAGCTCAGGACGGGATATGGTCTTTATGTCTATCCCTTTGTCTCTAGCCTGGCTGTTGCAGTACTCTAGCCTAAGGCTATTGACAGACTGGCCACCTGGCCTAGCCCCAAATAGAGTCAAGTCTTCGCCTCTCTTAGGCAAACCAGTCAAGAAATATATGTCCGCCGGCTCGATTTCGAGCTGGTGGCCACCAATGAAGAAGCACTGGTCCTGTATGCTCCATCTGTCAACCAACCACTGTAAGAAATCCACCTGAGCCCTCATGCCAGGAATGGCCCAGTATTTGTACAATCCGCACGCCCTCAAAGCATCAAGTGAAGGCTGATGATTCCATGCGGCAACATCCACGTCCTTATGCTCTCGTTCACGCCAATATAGCATGATGTACTCTCTGCATCAAGTATAAAGACAAATTAAAATGCTAGAAAATATTTTTGTGTGGTCCATTTTTTAGAATTTTTGGGTTAAAAACCCTTGCGACGGGGACTGCACCCTCCACGTTAGACATAGTGCGTGGGACTGCACTTTGTCTACATGGAAGGTGCGGACCTCGAGCTTTTTCCCAATGGAGAAAAAATTGGGGTTTGCAGGTCCGCAATGGTAAACCTGCGGGCCCCCGCGCGCAGGTTTTGTGCCTAAAAAACCTCCCATAAATGAAATAAATGACTAAAACAAGAAATTAAACGGTTAAAAATGAAGAGTGGGATGATGTGGATTACCTGGAGAAGACGATGTTCGATTCCGACGGCTGGATTTTCCGCAATCTTCACGGGAAGTTTTCTGAGCAAAAGCACTATTTTCTCACCCAAACTCAAACGATAAAAATGAATTGACAAAAGCCCTTTTTATAAGTTTTTTGAGTAAATAAATTGCAAATTTGTTTATGTTTCACTTTGAAAAGGTATTTTTGCGACATTTTTATCTATTTCAAACAGGTATGAGTAATGTTTGTGTTTTTGTGCAGAATAAAGGATTATTTAGGCGAAATCTATCATTTTCGACGAAAAAATATGTAGAGTCATCTTTAAGCTCTTTTCTGACTTCTAAAACATGAAAATATTGCCGAGTGTTTCTTTTAGACTCGTTAAAACGGAATTAAAAGACGGTTTGCTTACAGCTCTTTTCCGACCGTAAAAAACATGAAAAGATTGCCGGATTTTTGTCGTTTCAAATTCGATATCGGTCATAAAACGACGTGTTGTTGATCGCTTTTTTACTTTTTCGGGTCAAAGGCACTGATGACGAAAAGTACTCCTTGGTCGTTAAAGATCAAGCGGTTCTCTCAAGTATTATTTTATACTTTTTCGGGCTTGGGAGACACAAATTTACGAAAAAGGTCAACCCTGGAGTCTTCTTAAGTTTTTCAGACTCTCTAAAATTGAAAAACACCGAGTTTCTCCTATACTGGACTCATTAAAATTTCCCAGTAAAGGACCTGTTCAATTACAAACGGGAATGAAACACTCCTTCTTAGGGTTCGAATTTAAACTAAGTTGGACTCATCCGAAGGATGAGCTTATAATCAAGCAAATGTTATCCTCCTCAAGCTTGTCAAAAATAAAGAGGTACTTGCCAGAAATGGTGGGGGAAAAGAGATAAAAATGAGCCTGTTTGTCATACTTTGTAATCACTCTTGAACACGACACTTTTATTCACCTGGGTTGGGAAATCCTTTGCCTAACAGTTGATCAAACCACGTTGAAAGTCTTCAGCCGGTTTCTGGGTATTAACTTTGGGTCAATTGTCACCAAGCCATCTGTCATGTCGTTATGTGTTCAAGAGGTCACTGCCAATAAGCCATTCATCTGCAAAATATCTGTCATCCATCTTGACCACCCTGAGTCAGTCCTTGCATCTAAATTTCTTCAACTTGATCTATGATTTTGTGTTGTGGGCTTGCCTACGATGGATCACTTTCTATCGACATCAGCTCATTATCTAGAAAGATGATCTAGAAATCGTCAGTACCTTGAGATCTGCATGCCTCAATGACAGGTTTCTCACCTTTGACGACAGTTTACATCATTGACTTTCAATCAAAGGATTCCGTGACATGTTCGACATCAATACATTTATTCGCATCTCATGGATTGTACTGGGTACTTTGAGAGCTATTGACATCACTGGTGGTTTCTCTCACACTTGTTAACAGTTTACATCATTGACTGGTAATCAAGTGGTTTCTACCATGTTTGACATCAACAAATTCATTCGCATGGATAGAATCGTACTGTTTCGGGAAGTAGAAATGAAGACCCTGGATCTAGTTTCCATAATCCAGGCTGCGAGGAATTTTGTATTCATTATATAATGGACTATTCAGAAACAGATGGCTACGTCCATACTGTGTCCACATGAGTCTATACTTGTGATGTTTTACAAAAGCATTCCTGTATCAGAGCAGTAGTTAGTTTTTCTAGTCAGTTTTGATCTGAGTATGGGAATGCCTACCTTAGCGATGATATGATCTCATATATATATCTTGCATTGAATGTTTTTACAGGTTCCAACCGGGCTCTCCACAAGATGATCCTCGAAATGATAAAGTACTTCACTCTTCCTAAATGATAAGAAATCCTCATCTACTACAGACTTCGCACTTTAGGGGGCAATCTGTTACACAAAAATATTGTCACCATGGTTATTTGCAGTCAGTATGGGTCTATCATCACTTGTACTGTCCTCCTAAGCAAGTCTCAGACCTCAGCTCTTCAAATCAAGCTTTGGAAATAAGAAAAGACATTAAAAATCAAAGTAACTCTAGTTCCGCACTTTCTCTCATGGTCACCTGCGGTCCCGCACCTTCTGTGTACAAAAACTGTGGACCTGCCCGCTCTGTCCCTAACGGTGTAGGTGCGGACCCCTGTGAAAGTTAAAAGGCGCAAGTTTTATCTTAAAAAACTCACTTTGGGTTAATTCTAGAGGTTTCTAGAAGGAATTTTGACGTGGATTGTTCGCTCTGAGGTGGTTCATGCATCCCAAAAGAGAAGGAGCTAATCCCTTGATGAGAGGAGCTATCCCTTTGAAGGAGGACCTAGTAACCTCCCTCCATTGCACTATAAATACAGGCATTGGGCTGGTTGCTAGAGAGGTTAGAAGCTGAACATTTTTGAGGGTAAATGCTGGTGAAATCAAGACTTCCTAGTTGAGCTTAAGAGGAAAGATCACACATCTTTTTGGCTTCATTGGGGAGTGAGTGAAACTTGTCAAAGTAGAGGAGACTTCTTGCTGGACCCTGGGAGGAACTTGTACAGTGTCAAGGCAAAGGTTGTAAATTTCTTCTTCTTTTGAATTAATACAATCAAACTCATTTTTCTCAACAAGTATCTTATGTTATTTGTTTCATGGACTCCTTGACTTTCATGTTAAATATGTTTTATGCAATTCGCTTTTCAGGTGCTATTTAATTTGTTTGCCTTGTTTGTGTTTGCAGATTCACGAAAAGGAGCTCATTTGGATCAAAGGAGAAAGGGCATCCACAAGCTTGCATTGGACCTAAGGTAGGCCCTAAAAACACTTGTTTGCCATTGTTTATCAAAGCATATTTAGAGAAAGATAGTGTCTGGTTGGTTTGCTTGTCATTAGGTCTTCTTTAGATTCTAGGAAGGTCTATCTTGTCCGCAAGATCGACTTATTCCGTGTGACAGGGGGATTGGACCTTAACTTGCAAGTGGTTTGTGGTTACCTCTGAGATCCATTTCCTCAGCCTTAAGGGATTTACGGAGTGCTAACACAACGCTACGATCCTACTGTACAAGGAAAATTTTAAGGATGGAAAATTTTCTTGAAGTTTAAAAACATTGGCGAATCTCACTAATCCCTAATATGCAAACTATAGAATGTTTATTGATATATTTGTAAAATTATTCAAATTTATAATGATTTTATATATAGCCTCTATACAATGTTGGCGATTTTTAAGGTAAAATAATTTTATATTCTAAAATTTGGGCGAATCGTCTTTTATAAAATTGGAAATTGGCGATTCTTTTTTGTGGAAAAATCATGGAAAATTAGCCCACTGGGCGAACATTAGCCCCTAAAATTTTCCATGAGATTCCTACACTACTTGTCCTCTCAGTGAACAATTACCACTCATTGTTCTAGGGCACACTACCAATATGCATATGATTCCATCTAGAAATGCTAATGACAAAAAAAATCCATCATCAACCTTCCCTTCTCTTCTACACAATCCCTCGAGAAATTCGGTCACCCACTTCCATGCAGTCACACACCTTCCAAGTTTCATGGGCATCCCCTTCTCTGCTACACAGTCCCTCAGGTGAACCCTCCCTTGGCAAGGTTTCCTCGCAATAGAAGGTCCAAAACACCAAGGCATATCCCTACATGAAAACCATCATACCGGTCATCGCATGATCATGGAAATCAATGAACACTATTGGGTACCAGTGTCCCACAATGGCCTTGCTCCTGAAGTGATTTACTAGCATACTGCTGCATGTTCCAATTCCTTTCACTGACACTGCTAATTCTTGTAGTTGGTGTCAACCACCCAACTAGGCATTTCCATGCTTTCTTGTACCAAGGACATAACTTCCACTAGATTCAAAATAATTTGAAATAAATTCACATCATACCTCATCGGTAGCTCGTCAATAAGGTACACTTGCAATTCCGTTCACTTCCTGTCACAACAAGTCAAACGAGCTCTTGACCAAATCATCATGTATAAACATATCACATATGGTTAGCTCAAAACACAACCATCATAGATCAGAATCATGGATCACATGCAATCATCATAAACCAAAATCGTAGATCACATGTAACCATCATAAATCAGAATCTTAGATCACATACATAATAAAATCGAAATAAAATATTAATACTTATCCTTTAATCGATCCTTGCTTCTACCTTTGTTCTTTCCGTACACACATCGGATCATTTACCACACTAGGCAAACACCCAATGTTGTTGCTTCTCTTCAATCATGTACACATAGTGTACATCACAACACATACACCCACACACAACATATGACACTGCACAAAACATGCACCTACACCTAACATACAACACAACACATACACCTACACCCGATGTACAACATAACACATACACCTACACCCGATGTACAACATAACACATACACCTACACTTGATGTACAATAAAAAATAATACATATATGTACACATAGTACAACACAATGAATACACGTGTCATGATACAACAATTACACAATACACAATACACAATACACAATACCATATGTGTGCAAAACAACATGTACAACACGCACACAATAACACATGTGCACAACAAAACATGTATGACATGCACACAATACCGCATGTAAAATAGTACCACATGCACAACATGTACACAATACTACCTGTACATAACACCACTTTCACAACATGTACATAACACCACCTGCATAATGTGTACACAACACATGTACACAACACCACATCTACGACATGTACACAACACCACCTGCACACATCACCCCATGTACAACGTGTACACGACACCATATGCACACAAGACCACATGTATAATCATACACACAACACCAAATGTACATAGCACCATATGTACAACATGCACACCACACCATATGTACACAACACCACATATGCACACGCAAAAAGCACCATATGTACACAACATCGCATATCCAACATGCACACAACACCATCTATACACAACACTGCATAAAAACATGTACACAACACCATCTATACACAACATTGCATAAACACCATATACACAACACCATATAAGCACAACACCGCATGCACACAACATCACAGATGCAACATCTACAACATATATAAAACAATAGCACCACACATCCAGAGACCACTTTCACTCTACCAAACGACCTTGCTCTTATTGTCTTATCCATGCTTGTCCTAGCATGATGGAAAGCACACTGTTTTCATTCCATTGATGTATCCCTCAACGTAGTCTGTTCATAACATAGACATAGTATAATCACAAAATATCAACTCATAACCACATGATACTGACCTCATAGATTTGTTAGGACTATTCTTCACACTTGGTTCCCCATAAGACCAAAAACCTATTCATTCCATTCACCCGCATAAACAACCATTCCTCCACAAGAATGATCCCTGACAACCCTGTCAGACAATGATATACATATATACATACATATATATAATCATTAGCATAAAGAAATCATGATCCTGTCATACAACGACATACATACATATAACAACATAAACTTTGAAATGGGAACTGATACTGTTACCCGTTTTGTAGAGATAGCAAAAAAATTGACCCGATTTTGAAAAGGGGCGATGCAAAACACACATATTTTTTTAGAGCATAGTTTTTGGCACTTTAAATAATCGATATGGTTACCCGTTTCGTAGGAGTAGTAAAAACGTGACCCGATTTTGAAAAGTGGTAATGCAGAATATAATTCTATTTTTTTGGGAGCATATTTTTGACACTTTAAGTTTTCTTATGTATCAAATATAAATATTTGTTTTTAAATGTTAGTGATTTTCATGCTGATTTTGAAACGTGACGTGTTGATGCAGCATACCTTTTTTTTAGAGGACTTATTTTTCACACTTTAAAATTTATTATGTCCATTTTTATTTAAATTATGATTACTTAATGAATTTTCAAGTTGTTTTATTTTTCTTTTTTTTTTTTAAATGTTGATTACTTAAAAAAACGAATATAAAAATATATATATAAAAAAGACAAAAAACAAAATAAAAAATGTTAAATTTTTTTTTATCTCATAAACCGTAAAAGAATTTGGAAAAAAAAAATATATATATATATATATATATATATATATATATATATATATATATATATATATATATATATATATATATATATAACTAGATAAACAAAAAAAAACATTAACAAAAAAAATCCATTTAAAGACAAACTAGATTAAAAAAAATTGAAAATTAACCCAAAAAAAATAAAAACTAGTAAAATTAATATTAAAAACATTTAAAAAAAACTAAAAAGATTAAAAAAAGCTCAAATTATAAAAAAAAAAAAACCATAAAAATATATATTTGTTTTCAAATTAAAAAAAAATTAAAAAACATTTGAAGTTTTAAAGAAACATGTATTTTTAATTAAAAAAAAAAAACAAAAACAACAACAACAAGATCTTTTTTTTTGTAAGCTGGTAGGACCTTTTCATTTTCGAGTTTTTTACGGAGTTGTCTATAATGCGACTTTTTGGAGATTCCGGTGACGGAATCTGGCGGAAGAAATTGAGGTTTAATCTTGATTTGTTGCAGTTAAAATGGTTTTTTAACTGCATATTTGGATTCAGCACCCTGAAAAACCCCTGGGACGCCTTGATTGTGCAGAAACTAGCTATCAAACTTGCGATTCCAATAAATTGCTACCGGACTTTGACCGGAAAAACCTACAGGAAAAGCTTCCAAAAAGTCTCATTATAGACAACTGCCGTTTTTTACATGTCCATTATTCACCCCATTTCCAGGGAAGGTAGCACAAGAATCAAACCCAAGATCCCGGTTCGGTGATACTTCATTCCCACAACCATTGCCACTTGAACTACCCCATGCGGACAACAACAACATCTTTTTTATTAGACTTACATTTTTTATTTAAAAACAAAAATTAAAGATTAAAAAATTTTAATTTTAATTTTAATTTTTTAAAAATGTTATTAAAAAAAATTAAACAATTTTTTTTATATTATTTATATAAAAGAAAAACTATTAAAAAAAATTCAAACACATTTTTTTAAACATTTATTTATTTATTTTTAATTTTTTCTTAATATTTATTTATTATTATTTATTTATTTTATTTTATTTTATTTTTTTAACGCATTCTTAGAAAAAAAAAATATCCTGTGGCCCCTCTACCCGCCCGCTGCTCGTGGTGCCATGGCCCTGGGTGGAGGGGCCATGAGATTTTTACTTTTTATTTTTATTTCTTTATTTATTTATTTTTTAAATAAAAATACTTAAAAAAATCAAATCTTTTTAAATCTTTTTTTTTTTAAATAAAAAAATTAAATTTTTTAATGATTTGTTTTTTTTAAAATAAAAAATTGTTTAAAAAAATTAAAATTTTTAATTTTTTTTGGTTGCTTTTAAATAAACAATGTAAATTTAATAAAAAATAATCATTTAAAAAAAAAATCAAAAAATTAAATATTTCTTTATAAACTGTAAATGTTTGTTTTTTTTGTTTTATTTTGTTTTTTTTGAAAAGACATGCCATATTTAAAGATATATTTTAGGCTATTTTCATTTTTGTTTATTTATTTATTTATTTTAATATTAATTTTAATAGTTTTTTTATTTTTTTTTGTTAATTTATATATATATATATATTTTAATCTAGTTTGTTTGTTTGTTTCCTAGTTTTATATATTTATATAAATTTTGTTTTCTTCTGGAATTCTTTTATTATTATTATTATTTATTTTTTTATTTTAATTTATTTTTTTCTTTTTAGATATATTTTTATATTTGTTTTTTTAAGTAATCAACATTTTAATAGTTTTTTTTTCAATATATTTATATAAATTTTGTTTTCTTCTCGAATTCTTTTATTATTATTATTATTTATTTTTTTATTTTAATTTATTTTTGTCTTTTTAGATATATTTTTATATTTGTTTTTTTAAGTAATCAACATTTTAATAGTTTTTTTTTCAATATATTTATATAAATTTTGTTTTCTTCTCGAATTCTTTTATTATTATTATTATTTATTTTTTTATTTTAATTTATTTTTGTCTTTTTAGATATATTTTTATATTTGTTTTTTTAAGTAATCAACATTTTAATATTTTTTTTTTCAATTAATTAATTTGTTTTATTTATTTATTATTATTATTATTTTATTTTAATTTGTTTTTTTAGTTTTTTGTTCTTGTTTTTTTAATTTTTCTATTTTTACGTAGTTAATTTTAATGGTTTTGTTTTGTTTTTTGTTTGTTTGTTTGTTTGTTTTTTTTTTTTTCATATTTTTGTTTTGTTTTGTTTTTTTTTGCTTTGACAATTTTTTTTTTATTATATATATATATATATATATATATATATATAATGGTTTACAAGATATATATTTTTTGTTCTTCCATTTTTTTTTAAAATATGTTTCTTTTACAATTTATTTGTTTATAAATTTTTATTTATTTTTTTTTTATTTTTTTTTAATTCTTATGGTTAATTTTGTTTTATTTTTTACATTTTTATGATTGATTTTCTTTTTGATGTTTGATTTCTTTGTCTTTATATATATATATATATATATATTTTACTTTTTTTTGTTTGTTTTTTGTTTTGTGTTTTTTCATTTTTTTTTTTTTTTTAATTTTTTTTTAATTTTATGTTTTCATTATTTTTTTTAAATTTTAATGTTTTTTGGTGTCATGATAAAATATTTTACGCCATTATTTCGAAATATTGAAATTTTACCTTTTAAAAAAAAGAATGTTATCCCAACGTCAACACTTTTAGTTTTGAGGGTGTTTTTTGGACAAATTTTGCACAAAAAATTGGTTTTCACCACCATTTTTAAAACATGTTGAAAATTTACATTAGAAAAAAAAGGTGTTATTCCAACATCAAAATTTTTCGTGTTTAGCACTATTTTTGATGTTTTTATAGGGTTTTTTGGCCAGAGTTCCCGTTTTGAGTTTATAGTTCCCATTTCAAAGTTTATATATATCTATATATATATATATATATATATATATATATATATATATATATATATATATGCATCAACATAGTCATGATCACAACATAATTACCAGATATCGTAAGGTCAAGGTTAAGAAAACTCCCTTATCCATGCACAACATGCACAACATTGAGAACAATAGTTCCCAACATAGCTAAGGCATATGATGCCTCAAATCCATTTAATCTACCCTTCATGTTATCTTTCTCATGACTGCTTTACCATTGTCAATTTATCCTAATGGACCCAACCAACTCAACCGACAGTCATACTCTTGCCTTCAACTTCCCTTATACATGCACTGAGCTTCATCTAGGTCTTTCATTACCTGTCAGGTACCACACAAATCTCCCAAGTTCCATCAACTTAACTCTTTCCCAACCAATTCCTAATACCCTCAAAACACAAAAAGAAAAAATAAGAAACAAACAAGGAGAAAACCATGAAAACCAATAGCAATACGACACCACAAAGAAAGTGGCATGAACATGCACCAAACATAAACAAAGCTGCAATCAAGCGCAACAAATCACAAGAGACCAAAAGCACAAGACTAGAAACAAACACCATGACTAAATCCCCATGGTTCCTAGTTCCTCCTAGGGAAATTCAACTTGAGCCTTCTTCAATATTTCATGGAAGTCTCTTTTTCCATGCAATTACCTACATCATACTGTCATAAACAGACAACTGTTAGTGCATAAGTAAACATAACAATATACTAGTTATATTGCCTTGTTGTGCCAAGCACATTGCCACATAGTACACCTACACGTAACATTCCTCAACGGATTCCAATTCTCTCGATGAATCCAACTATAACTAGAAACTAGCTAATATATCTGTCAAATACATGTTTAGGAATATAACATATATTCACATAATGTTAGACAAAATCTAGGTTAATAAGACTTCCTATATTCAAAGCATTCATTCGTTTGGAATTGCGGTTTCCAAACATAGCCAAAGGAATCCTCACCCAATTCTCTTCTTTTACTATTTTACCTTGCTTCAATAAAGTCTTACTATGTGTTGTCACATCACCCCACTATTAGTTATATAAACAATTCAACCATTAACTTGTCATGCTAATACTAAGTAGGTTGCCCTGCAACTATTTACACATGTCAGCCACATGCTCCAAGAATCAAAATTGTTGGGTGTGTATTATATTCTTTCCACGACTAGCTCCATGCACCCAGGGGGGGATAGCTCCCCTTGTTCGTTGCGCCGGGTGTAGCAGGGGGGTCATAGGGGGGGTTTGAGGGGGGTGGTAGGCCCCTTCTATGGGGTCTGAGGTAGCACCCCGAGGAATTTTTTTTGGACCCTATATTAGGTGGGTGGACTTACCTATGGTTTTGTGCGTGGTTTTTGCACATGGTTTTCTACCCATGGTATTTTGTAGATCCGGTCAAGGGAACTGCAGTTATGTTGTAATCTAGGGTTAATTGATTGGGGTTTATGGATGCTTCAACATGTATATATATGTATTATAAC
The DNA here is from genome assembly GCA_031772625.1 of Pinus tabuliformis. Lineage (NCBI taxonomy): Eukaryota > Viridiplantae > Streptophyta > Pinopsida > Pinales > Pinaceae > Pinus > Pinus tabuliformis. Next base: position 325,283,934 of record CM062814.1, on the reverse strand, counting down.
ATTGAAAGGAATATAATAAAAAATCAATCTAGTAGTCCCAATTTTGGAATCCAGGGGAAAATCTCTATGTATATCTGTTTTATGTTTTATGCTCTCGCCATTGTTTATTTTCTGTTTCTAGAATTCGTATGTAGGTAATTTTTGTATGGGGTTAAAACATACAAAAAAATCATGTGTATTAATTGAAATCAACATTTTCCAAGACTAACAACCATGCCATAATTGTAGGTTTTAACCCGTTACAAAAATTACCTACATACAAATTCTAAAAAATAAAATAAACAATGACGAGAGCATAAACATAAAACATATATACACAGAGATTTTCCCCTGGATCCTAAAACTGGGACTACCAGATTGATTTTTCATTATGTTCCTTTCAATGTTACAATACATATATATACATGTCAAAGCATCCATAAACCCCAATCCATTAACCCTGGATTAGAACATAACTGTAGTTCCCTTAACCAGATCTACAAAATACCATGGACAGAAAATCATCATGCCCAAAACCATGTGCGAAATCCATGCACAAAAACATAGGTAGGTCCGCCCACCTAATATAGGGTCTGAAAAAAATTTCCCGAGGTGCTGCCCCAGACCCCATGCATGGGGGCTATTACCCCCTACATACCCCCCGATGGGGGGGCGGCACGTGCGTGGGGTAGTCGTGGAAAGAATATAACACACACTCAACAATAATCAATTAATAGTCAAAACCATAATACTACAACTAGCACACACTTACACTCAAGTACATATAAGTTGTCTCAACATATAATGCGTTAGTACAACCATCTTAAAACAAGACCATTCATTCGTGCAATATTTCAAACACATACTCATATCATGCAATTAATCAAAGATTCAAACAACTTTCAAACATACCATGTTAAATAAATCAACTAGATGACATAATCAAACATTCAAACACCAAATAAACGACATAATCAAACTCATACCTTAATGTATCTCAGGGGAGGCTATCTTGCCTGCACAATCAATCTAGATTAACATGATATAACTTCACAACACATCAAGTCAAACATAAATAAGGGCATGATATCTATGACAATAACTAGCTAACATGTTCACATCATAAGCTCATAAACAATTGTCATTCATGCATGACAATCACATATGCACAATCAATCGAGATTAGTGCAAAACAATATCACAATATGTCGGTTCATACCTAAATATTGTAACCATAACCATATGCGCAACACAATAGAGATCAACACGATACATATAACATCAAGATCTTCAAGGAAATAACCCTAATCATTAAGTTAACTAACATATAACAACAACAATTTAACATATAACATAATCATCAAGTTAGTTAACATAAAAAAACAACAAGTTAACATATAACATAATCATTAAGTTAACTAACATAAAACAACAACAAGTTACTACCATGCATGACTATCTAACATGTGTATATGACTGAATTGATTAACTAGCATCTATCATGCATGTAACCACAACAATCATAGACTGACAAACATGTACATAACCCTAATTCTTATAACAACCATTAACCAACATACATGCATACCCACCATACAAACCTGTATGATGATTTTCTCTTGCCCCGAGGTCCAATACTGCAACCTCGCTTTGATGATCTGCATCTCTTGCTCTATCTCAGTGAACACATTAGCATCATAACAACCAACAACATCATGATGACACAAACTACATACAATGACTCCACAATGCATGTTTGATCTACTATACATGCATAACTATAACCATGATAATGCATGCATAAGAAAATATAAACACTAACATGCATAATAAATGCATATACAACTGACTTGCATTCATGAATAAAGCATCCCAACAACAACATCAACTCCTACATGTCAACACAATTGAAACAATGACTGCTACCATATATACATAACAAGTACATATACAACCTACATGCATGCATGACAAACATATTTCCCCCATCTAGTCCAAGTGTTGAACCATGCTCTAATACCACTCTGTGGTATCAGATAACACCCAAAGAGAACAAAAACCAAACATTCCCCAAAGAGAATGAAACCCGCTTTGATACCACTCTGTAACCACCCTCCTCCCACATTTACCCAAGCTAACCTGTCCGTTGGGGTAGAAATGTGACAAGAGACTACTATGATCTGATTCAACTCCCCATGTATAGTTAAGGAAGCGAAACCAATAGAACACAACAAATCTGGCCTTCTACAGATGTTACAAAACCTTTCAGATCCAACTAACCTTTCTAGGTGACCAAACCTTGAGGTAACTTGACATTTTACTGAACTAGAGCCTCAGCCACTCCCATGACATGGGCATACATGTGACTAGGACCCTCCAGTCACTCCCACAATAAGGGCATGCCAATGACTGGGGAATTTTTCAGCGAGTTCTAAGCCAACAACCTTGAATTTTGTGCCACTTTTTCAGGGCCAGGACTCAAGCCACTACCCAAAACTTCATGAAACTTCCAGAAATGAAACATAACACCGAAAAAATGATACTAATGCAAATACTTTAAAAGAGACTTGATTTGACCCCTACTAGCCATGACAGACATTTCGTCAAACATGTCCAAAATATGCAATCTACAAGTCATATCAACAAATCTGAGCATAGGGGTCTTATACTTATCTGAGAATCACTAAGAAGCATTGATGCCTTATCACATTAGCTAAATTATCATCTATTAGGTCATATATTCATTGTAAATTCATTTACTAATCAAACATGATGAGAGCCATATATCATCACTATCATAAAATATACTCATAACCAACATAAAACCAACATAAATAACAAGGATATAAAAATCATAAAAACCACATATGAACAAGTATATTTAACCATAAAATACAAGAGGAAAAATTTCTTATTAATATATGCAAAATGCATCCAGATCTGGACTTCCACGTACCATCCGACCATAGATTAGCTGAACCAAATATTTATTTCACTCAATCACCCCCGTGCCATATTCCAAGCATGAATGTGGGATCTCATGGAACAAATCCAATAAAACCAAACTAGGGCTTCAAAAAGGCCAACCACCTCAAACCTCAACCAGTGATTCCAACTCACAATCATACATCACTAACCATCACTAGTTTGGTCTCTACCCAAGATGTCCAGGGCTCCAGAGCATTTGTTCCAACTAGGGCTTCCAAAACTAGTAACTCAACCGATAGTTTTTGTTGTGATTCCATAGCATTTTTCCAACCAAGGCTTTTAGAATAGTAACTCAATCCACCAACGGATTCTAGAGCATTTTTCCAACCAAGGCTTTGAGGACTAGTAACTCAACCCAAGCTGTTACAGGGGCGTTTGTCCAATCAAGGCTTCCAGGAACTAGTATCTCAACCCACAACCAAAGGAACATGAGAACCAACCAAAAAACAAAGATAAAACCCACAACACCATGACTATCTAGGAAATGGAAAGGCTAATCAAATCCATTGTCGATCCAGGCAATCCTCCATGCCAATGACATATCATAGCCAAGAAACCACATGCATGTGCCATGCATGCCAAAACTAGCAAGGAAATCATACATGCAACTAGGTACTTACAAACAAAACCTATTATAGCTGTTGATTCTGCCGTCCTCTTGCACTTTTCTACTCTTCCTTTTCCTTCTTGCTCCAAACCCCAAGTATGTCACACTCCTCCAAGAGTACTTCAAGAAAACTCTAAGTGTCCAAGAGTACGAGAGAGAGAGGATTAGAAAACAAGAGCTCCAAAATTGAACTGGCAAAAAATTAATACTAACAAAAGCCATGAACTGATCCTCAGAAGCCTCTTTATCATTGAGGCCTCTATTCTCTTCATTTTCCATTATTTTCCTTCATTTTCCTCCTCACATGAAACCTGTGACCTTTCACCTTCCTTTTCTCCCAATTTCCTTTATTTTCATAAATAAAATGCCAATTAATGCCACTTTGCCTTTGCCAATTTCCTTAGCCATAATAAACCAAAATGAACACCCACTAGGATGTTTTTCCCACCATTAAGATTAGAATACGTGTCCCATGACCTTGGTCTTATATTTATTTATTTTACATGAATTTTTAACCGAGGTTGTTACAAATATAGCTTTTCATTCATATTCAAATAGCCTTGCACCACAATATTCTTCATGTCTTTTCCTTTTCCTTTGCCTTTACCTTGTATCACAACAATCTTCTTGCATCACAAAATCTCAATCATCATATGCATAAATGCTTACCATTAGCCACTATTCCATTTGCACACAATATGCCCCACTAATCAACACCCATCAACATATGTAAGCACAATCAACCTTTCACCAACACCCTTTGCAATACAACAAACATATGAAAGGAAGCTTTAACAATCTATTCTCCAAGGCATAACAATACCTGCATCAACACAAGCATGTCATCACCATTACTTGTTTAACTGTGCATATGCCATCAAGCATACCAAGTATCAACTTCATACTTTAATCGACCTTACATAATCAACTTGTAAAGCATATCTCCAATGCCATATGAAAAGACACATTAGCCTTCAAATAAACCTCACACATAGAACATACACACGCTTAAAACATTCATTCTCTAATGCCTTTCTATTCACAAGGGTAGACTACATTTCTATTAGGAAAGCATTACAACAAGCATCAATGCCTTGCCTTGTACCTCTTCACCACCAATCTCTGCTGCATATTGTATCTCACAAAACCACGAGCATCAAGCACCAAAAGTATCAAAAATACCTTGCTGCATAGTCATAACAAGCCTACCATCACCAATAGTATAGCCATAACATCACAACACTCTTGCTGCTCCTTTACTTGCAGCTTCTTTGCCTTTGCTACTTTTTTTCCCAATGTTATATCTTCATTCTCTTGTATCCTCTCATTTGCCAAGCCATCAAACAACACCTATAATTCCATATCTCTTGTTGTTTCTTTTCCTTTGCTACTCTTTTGTTAGTATTTTTCCATTAATGATAACAATGCCATCAATCTCGCCCCTTGGCATTGATGGCAACTCAACTTTCCTCCCCCTTTGACATCAATGGAAAGGGGATCTAAATCCTATCAACATTTGAGTTCCTCCTTGAGTGCCAACATCAGGATTTAGGTTTTTCTTCATTTGTAGTCTTCATTCTAACTAATATTTTCAACTTCTTGAGCATAGATTTCAGAATTAAGGCGTGGAATTTTGTTTGTCCTTCATGCTTAGTTTATATTCTGGGCATTGTTCTTTTGATGCTAATTTTTTAATATCGATCAAAACTATGAATCACACTAGATTCACACTACTGAAACACCATTCCAAGCACACCTTCTATAGGCCTGCCAACAGAAGCAGAAGCTGAAACAACTGTTCCAAGATTGACTTAAAATGCATAGCCACCATCTAGGGTATGATCACACTAGTCACAATTTTGTTCTCTGGTTGCATAGGTTTGCATGCATTATTAATTCACTTCTCCAATAGTTCTTCAACATCCAGGGGACAACTCATGCCAATAACTACAACTTGCGAATGATTCTTCTCTTCATATTTGTGAACAATAGATCTATATTATGCCTATGGGACTCTTCTTACAAATATAATTCTTGTGAAGCTTCTGATTACAAATAACTGAGCACTTTGGATATCCATACAATGATAAATTTTACAAATAATTTCAAACCATGCTGAAAGGCTTATATATAATTCCGGAACATAGTTTGCAATTTCTGAATAAAAAGCCAAACTATAAATACTTATTACCTTCTCTTACAATACTATAACATATGTTGCATACATTGTCAACATTTAAAGTAGATGTTTTAATGGCTCGAAGCTGCATCATGAATATAGTGTTCAATGCTTAGATTGTACTTTTTCCATAGTTGACTTTTGTTGTAGCTACTAATAGTGCTTGGGTGATCTTCGAATCTATGATGGTTCTTGTTACTAAATTCAATATACCTTGCAACTCCTCTAAACTCATGATCATGCTCTTGAAAACAATCCCATAAAACCTCTTCCATCTTCGAATTAATGTGAGGCCGAAGCTGATTGACATTGATAGGAAGCATTCATGGCCATATTACCAAAATTCAATATGCGTTTGATTCAAAAGAAATAGCACAATATTCATCCATTGATCTCAACAATAAATTTCTCCATGTGCCATGTCGAACTCGCAGGCGAACTTTTGTTTTGTAGTTCCTAATCCTATGGTGTTGTAGTGGCTCTAGTTAGAGCATATGTCCTCTGAAATGGAATCACTCAAATTCCTGGAGAATGGCAGGTTAAATCAAGTACGACCTCTTACCTACGCACATAAAAACACTGCAAAGAACGTTGCTATGAAGAGCGTTGGAATATAAGAACACACTGTTGGTAAGTATAATAGTATTACGGACGTTGTTGGCATTAAAAAATGTTGTTGGAAATAAGGTATTAACGTTTCAAACTATTAGTTCCGCAAACTATTAACGTTCCAAATGCATTAATGTTGTTGACAAATGAAAGCATTGACATGTTAAACGCTCTAGAATATAATAAACATTGTTTTAAACTATCTCCAAGGTATTCATCTTTGACAAAGAACAATTCATGCAGATGTTTTGGTTCAATAAAATGCTGGTAGATTTCAGTTTCAGAGTTTTTCTAAAAGAAAACGGTTTCTCTACTTTGCTTAGGAGTGTGACTGTCGATCTTCACACCATTAAGCATATCCTCAAGTCTTGATAATTGACTTTCAAATTTTCCAGAAAAAGAACTAAATGAAGAACTTTTGTCTGAAACCAAATCTTAAGAGGGCTCAATGAGTTAAGAAAATGTGAAGTTCAGCATTAAAAATATGCAAATGGAAAAGGCCCGCTGTTTGAGATAAGTAAGTCGGTTTGTGTTGTTGGCGATTCAAGGACAAATGACATCTCTTCAAGTTTTTTGACATTGCAGATGATAACATTTTCTTTGAAATCAATTTCAAAGAACAATGTTGTAACATCAAGCATATACTATGATAAAATATATTGCACCAACAATGATATATGTAATTCGAAGTCCTCTCCCCTAGCTTGGAAAACCCCACTTCCACGTCCACCATTGTTGAAATATCGGAGGGATGGACAAATGGAAATTTTATTATTTTGGTTCTGCAATGTCAACCTAAAGAAATTACACAATGCTTTTAATAGTTCGAAATATTTAACATAGTCCATCACGCATGAAACCCCAATCTACCCCAATCATCTCTAAACTCATGGATTGGTTGATTCGACCACCAACAATGATCTATATATTTACAACACACCATAATTTATAATATGTCAACGCTACTTTATAAGATATCAACGCCATGCCACCATGTAATATATATATCAACGTTGATGCCAATATAATGTATCAATGTCGTGCCAACACCATATGATAATCTAATCATGACTATATATATATGTATTGCACAACTACAATATGGAGATAGACTACATAAATATATATGTGATATCATAACCATATAGGCGATAATGTGAATGGGCGTCATTATGCCAACATCCTCTATGAACATAATTGTATATGCGACCTTGTGAGCAAAGAATACCATATAATGATATAAGGGATAATGTGAGCAACGAATATCATATAACAATTATAACGCACTGTATTAACATTGAGCAACACCACCATATAACATCCTCGATACTTTTGCACGCACCAAGCACCAACAATATCTTTTCACCCACTTCACCCACTACAACCTAATTTGTGAGAATTGATTGTTGAGTGAAATTAGGGCACAAAACCCTAATTTAGAAACTGTGCCAAACCATATAATATTAATGCACTACCACTCAACATCTCATACCACACTGCTAATAATATTGATATGAAATTGTCATATGCCTTCCTCCTATGCCAATAACATAATGTGAAAAATGTATGCACTACCACTTAACATCTCATACCACACTTACATCTCATACCACACTACCAATAAAATTTATATGAATGTCGGATGCCTTCCTCATATGCCAATAACATAATGTGAAAAATGTAGATATTTAAAACAACATTGCAGCACATAAAGCCAATGTTACAAATCTAAAACAATGTTTCACATTTCAACCCATTATTTCACATTTAAAAACAACGTTCTTTATATATATCAGCAACGTTATGTAGATATACCATAGCAACATCATTTATATATATAAACGTTATATAACATGAGTTTGGGTCAATAACAACATTTTTCCATACAATGTTGTGCATTCATAGCATATATACATTGTTGTTCCTCATAATACAATGTTGTAAGAACTAATTATAATAAGGAATAACCAATGTTCATTGTAATAAGGTCACACTTGCATTGGTAATATCAACACGTATATTGATACTTATTTCAATGCTTGTGAAGATTACGTGTTCACAATTCGATACTATATAACGCACTACTAACAATTGGATACCATGTTACCAATGCAATTGATATCAAGCACCAATGTTTACCAACTCACCACCATGATGCCATGATATGCTATGATGCTATGATACCCAATCAATATCCCAAGCAAGCAATATACGCTGCCATGATATGCTACATAAAACCATTGCAATATGAACATTTCCATGATATGCTACATAAAGCTCCTACAACTGAACCACTATAAAGCATAAAACTGCTACAATTGAACCATATTAAAGCACTACAATATGAATTCTATAATGAATGAACGTTGCAATGCTACTACGAATGTTGGTATTAAAGGATGATGCAATGTGAAGAATAAACGTTGCAATGCAATGAAAAGAACGTTGCCACAAGTGTTGAACATTGGTAATAATACCAAATGTTGGTAATAATGTAATGTAAGTAACCTTTCAACGATGGCATGTATTAACTGACCAATGTATTAACACATTCAATGTATGAACTTGTGCTGCATATAACTATATCAAGGCATTGTATCCACTACCAACATACATTAGATTATAACTAATGATAATTATATCCCACATATTATTATATCCCACATATTATTGGTAATGAATGCACTCTAATATGTCCCTTATGAATGCATGAAGAATGCTAATTAATGCCCTGTAATTTTAATGTAGCACACAATAATCTATCAAGGCACCATAATTCTTGCAAGACCTCATTATAACATTGTTGTTACTTATTGAATGTAATTATGTCAATATTATGTATGTGGCTGCCAATATTCATTATCTGCTTCTCTATCTCCTGCCAATTCTGCATTACCATAATTATACCTATATTCTCGAGATCATTACCCTTGCAATGCCAATCATCTCACTCTAACGTATATGATTAATTTATTACTATTAAACCGTTGGAAGGCCCAGGTTGTCATGAGTTAGAGCCCTGTACTCAGACCATATCGCTACGGTTTCATTTAAAGGCTCTTTACAATATTATATTACATTAGGTAATCTCTTTTTCTAAAGATTAAAATAATGATTATATTACAAGACCAAACCAGAGGAGCAATTGCTTTCATTTTCAACGATTTTCTCCATATTGTGGAGTTCAATGCCAATGCGCCCTAAATAATTCATTATTTTAATTTAGTGCCATAGCTGGAAACAAAATTTATCAAGACTTTAATCCATTTATCGCTCAGAGTTTTGATGTACCCTTCGCTTCCACCTTCATCACTGATGCAACTATAAAATTGCACAACAGAAAACACTTTTTCATACCATTAACTCTTTATTTGTTCATAAGCATCACATTCTTGTGTGCAACCAACTTCTTTTACAACAATCATGGATGGATGTTATCATTTTCTTCCTTCACAGTAGCGTCAACAATCTGGATAATGACATTTCAGTCGATTCCCCATTTTTCACTAAGTAGCATCTTGATCAATTCTTTTATGTATTCCAAGAAGTTGTCATTGAGTCTCGAATTCTTGAATGTTGTAGATTTTGGCCTTCTTGTACATCTCCTTTTGATCACTTGTTATATCTCTCCCTTTTCTTTCTTTCTTTTTTTTTTTTATTTTCTTTTTCTTTTATTCTTTTTATAAAAAATCCATGTCTGAGTTATAGAGCAATAAGATGACATGTTCTATTAATGACAACAAGCATTCAATTCTCTGTATTTTTCTTTTATTGCCTTTTTGATTAATCTACCAATATTTTGGTTTCTTTTTCAACCTCTCAAATTTCATATGCTTGTGTGCATGGATATCATTATGGTTGTTAGTTACAACATGCCTTACACGAAAATCTCATTGATGCATTGTATACATAACATACATTGATGAATTTTGCATGGAATATACATGTAACCCCAATCAACTATAGTATTGAGGATGTCATTCATGTTGCAAGATTTGCTCCCGTTGCAACAATCTTTACACCTTCAACTTCCTTTGATTTTAATGATTTTCTACTAACAAATTCTTGATTTCCATTCTTTAATGAGAATTAATGATATGCCTCTTCCAGTTAGAAGTTACTCCTCTATCATTCATTGAATTCATCTTTTTGTTGGCATTATGATACAGATTTGGCACTATGACACAGGTGTTGTCCTTGATGGCAACTCACACAGATGACAGATCACAGTTCAGGCTCACAGAATGAAGAAAGAGAGGTATACGTAGGTTCCCCATTGACCAAGCCGCGTGTACACACGGGTTCTCAGGCCAAAAGGTTCATATAGCGTACACACACACTTTCACGGAAGAAAAGGCATGTACATGTTTGAAAACTTAGTTTTGGTCCATGGTATTTGGTCCATGGTATTTTGATCCATGGTATTGGTTCGAGGTATCTTGTCCGAAGTGTTGACCCCAGGTATTAGGTCCAAGGTATTGGTTCTAAGTGGTTTTGGACCATGGTATTGAGTAAGGCCTAAGACTATAAAAGGAGGAGAAGATCATTAGGCAAAGGCACTCAGGCATTAAATATTTAATGAAGAGAAAGATCTAGAATACAGGTCATTGGGTTATGGTGCACAGCTGGATCTGAATCAAGGATGAACCTGAGCATTTGATGAAGGATAAGTTCTATTGATGGGTCAAGATCTTAAGGCTTGACGAGAAGTATCTTTGTGTGGTTTTGATCTTTTATCTGAATAACTGGTGCATGTTGTAATATGTAAATATGATGATCTGGGTATAACTGACGTCTGGAATTGTTGTAAAGTTTAAATCATCATTTATAGATCTGTACGCAGGTTCACTTAAGCAGAGGCACGTATACACGCTGGTTCTGCATATCAAAAGAATGTATACACAGGTTCGTCTTGAGATAACGACGTATCTACATAGGTTCGACACATTGAAGTAGCGTATACCTAATAAAATATGCTTTAGCTACTTCTGTTTGCTGTTGCAGTGTTCTGGGTTTTGGCTTGGGTTCTGGTTACTGTTACTGTATTTTGGTTACAACATTCTGAGAAGTGATTGATTGATTCAGTTTTGGTTGGTGCAAAGGAGATTGGTTGATGCAGATATATTTGATGTTTGATTGATGTTATTGATGGATCCAGTCTAAAAATTTATGAAACGTGGTCCCTGGAAGAAAAGAGAAGGTTGTAGCCTTCTGTAGGCCAGCACCTACGTACTAGTAAACACATCAGCTAGTACAAGAGCTAGGGGGTTGTAGCTCCCTTCCAGGAGAAGCTGGAGAATGAGAGAAGGTTGTAGCCTTCTGCAGGTAGAAGCCTGTGTACTGGTATAAGACTGCACCAGTACAAAAATTGTAAAAAGAAGTTTCTTATTAAAAGAAGATAGAGACAATTGCAGCAGGTGGTTTTCACCCACATTGGGTTTCCACCTTATATCTTGTGTTCATGTGTGTGATTGTCTGTTCTGTTTTTACTACACCTGGTTACTGTTTATATGGTTCTGATGCACAAATTAAAGATCAACATATGATGAATTAACTAAGTTATAAGTTTGCAGGGTATACGCTAGTTGCCTTAAATACAGTTGCGTATACACGCAAGTTTCATTAACTGAAGTAGCATATATAAATCTGGTTATGGAAATGAAATGTTATTGACTTGCTAATACTAATTCACACCCCCCCCCCCTCTCAGTATTATTTCCAACACTTTTTTTTTCTTGAGAAACTCGCCTAAGGCCATGATGAGTTCATTATGCCATTGAAGTCATAGGATTTTTCTTTCTCTTCCACACTTCAATTAGCTACCTTCTATTGTTTGCATTTCCTTTTGGCTCATTGTTTGGTTTGATTGGAGTTTCTTTCATCTACTATCAAGAGCTCTTTAGGATATATGGAAATTTACAATATTTGGCTTTATGACCAATGTTATCACACACATAACCTCTTGGGTGGACAAAAAATGGAGAAAATGATGTGTATTTTCTTGTTCCCATATTTTGTTTTGCATAAATTTTGCATTTAATAGCTTTGTGTCCAAATCCATTACACAAACAATAGTAACCATAAAAATTATTTGTGTACCTGGTGGATAGTTGTCTTCTTTATTTGCTTGCTTGAGGGAGCCTTCTTGTTTGCTGCATCTTTTGTTGACTAGTTTTAATTTTCTTTCTCTTACAATATACTACTACATGTCCAAGTTTATGGCAAGAAAAACAATTGATATTCTTCAACTGGGATCTTCAAAATTTGTTCAACTCATCATCAGTGGAAATGACCTTTTTGCAAACAATCCTCTCTTTACCTCATTCTTTCCATTTTGATTTTGTTGCTTGCCTCTGCTTATTTCTTTACCAATCATGTTTTTGATGTCTTCTACTCCTATAATTATTTTCAAGGATGCTTCATTATTCTTTATAACTATCTTTTATTTGTTGCACTTTTCTGGGTTCTTCATGGAGAAAACCTCCTCGTCTTGTTGTTTACACAACCTGTTCTTTTCATCTAACTCTCTTCTATTTGAAATAATTTCAGAATCTAATCTTTTGCACTATACTTCTTCCTCCTTCAATTGACTATTTATCATCCCTTCTATTCTCATTGCCTCTTCAAGTTGTGTCTTCAGATTAACAATTTATTCCTTGTACTCATGTTCTCTATCATCACATATCTGCACAAGATTCTTTAGATCTTTGTTTTCATTCTTCAATCTATCTATTTTAGCCAGGGTTGAGTCAAGCATAGTTTGATGTTCAGTTAAATTTTCAAGTGTATTTTCCCCATGAAAGTCAGGTACATTCACACTAGTAGATGTCTCATTTGATTGGATGCTTTCCTTTTGAGAGCCCTTTTTCTTCTTCTTCTTTTCTTCTCCTTTTCTGCAATGCTTCTAGTAGTCTCTCCTTCTTGCATGAGATGCAATCTACCCAATTTTATTTTGTAGAATTTAAATATATTACTGTTTCGAGATCCTTATTATGAAAATTGTTATACATTGCACATTTTGCCTTAACATTCTATTGTTTTTCTTCAATAGAGCGGGAATCATATTTACTGTATCCATCACATACAAGCTTCCATACACTAGGTCCATAAGCTATCAACTCTTCTTTTACCTTATCTCTCCATTTGTGAAACTTGTTGTATTAAGCACAAGAATAATTTGATAGTCAACGATTTAACTAGGTCTACCTTTAAGTTGTTAGGCTTACACTGAAGGAACTTGGCTTTGATACCAATTGATGGAAACTTAACTAAACTAAAAAGGGGGGTGAATCAGTTTAGTACACTCATTGACAACTTTTTCTTTTCTTCTTAATGTTTATATGAAATATTCAGTCAGCAGTTTAACACCATATAAATTTCATATTTAATATATGAACAATATGTAATATGTGAACCATAACATAAAAAATTTCATGGAAACATAAAATCAACACACAAAATCATCACATATGGACTCGAGATATAAGTGAAAACCCATAAAGGGATAAAAACACTACTTTTCTGTTGTTGTGATGCGAAGGCAGGCTCCTACTCCCTTATTACATTTGATTTTATGTAGGCTCCAACCTACAGGAGACTACTACCTCAACTTTTCTACAAGCTACAACATACAAGGAAGCTCAAACTCCCATAAATTTTCTATAGGCTACAACCCACAGAAGGCTCCAACATATTATTTATCAAGCTACAACATGAAAGTAGATCATAATCCCCTAATACAAACAAGAAACAACAATGTGCTAGTTACATGGCATATAAATATGCAACCCTCCATCTTTTTTCCTGCTTCTTCTTCTCCTCAAATCTACTTCACATCAGCGCTATATATGTTTTGAGTAATTAATGAAGAACACCTCAACCAACCCTCACATTCTCTAACTCGCTAACCATTCAACTCTCCAACCTCCCACAAATTGATAAATGAACTTTGATGGTTGTTAGTATTCCACACACAAATATGAAATGAATAAACTTGTATCTTTGCATTCCAAAGGTGTCTCTTCAATTCCAAAATTGTTTAAACTCTTGAATATTAGAATACATAAAAGGAATTTCATCATTTCCAAATGACATGCATTCATATAAAAACAACCTTGTAGCACAATATTCTTCATGCCTTTGCCTTTTCCTTGCATCACAACAAATCAATCATCATATGCATACATGGTTACCATTAGCCACTATTCCATATGCACACAATCTGCCTCACTAATCAACACCAATCAACATATGTAAGCACAAGAAACCTTTCACCAACACCCTTTGCAGCATAACAAACATATGAAATTAATATTTAACAATATGTTCTCCAAGGCATAATAATACTTGCATCAACATGAGCATGTCAATACTTGTTCAACTGCTCATACATTAATTGTGCATATGCCATCAAGCATACCAAGTATCAACGTCATACATTAATCAACCTTACATAACTTTCAAATCAACCTACAAAACATATCTCCAATGCCATATGAAAAGACACATTTGCCTTCAAATCAGCTTCACACATAGAACATACGCAAGCCTAAAACATTGATTTTATAATGCCTTGCTACTCGCAAGGATAGAACACATTTATGTTAGGAAATCATTACAACAAATACCAATGCCTTGCCTTGTACCTCTTTAACACTAATCTTTGCTACATAATGCATCTCACAAAACCACGAGTATCAAGCACCACAAGTATCACACATACCTTGTTGCACATAGTCATAACAAGCTTAACATCACAATTGTATATCCATCGCATCACACCACTCTTGTTGCTCCTTTACTGCTCCTTTGTTGCTCCTTTTTCTTTGCTACTTGTTTGTCGATTTAATTGTCTTAAATTGTTACATGAATTATCGATCAGGGTTGGTAAACTTGTGAAGTGCAAGTGCACTATATATGCTAGAAGTCCTTTTTATTAAATCATATTATTAATGTGCATGATTGAGTTATTGAAAATTACTTCTAAGGATGTTTTTCATTCTTATCTTACTCTTCAAAGAAAATGGATTTAACACTTTAAATATTCCTACTCCTTTCTAATGAAATAAAAAATTCTCTTCAAACTTGAAAAATGAAACTTAAAGCAAACTCACACTATCTTATTAAGAAAATTTAATTGATATATTGCAACATAAATTTAATCTAAAAGTAGAACTATTCATCTGACATTTTAACAATCCTTTGCATAAAAACTAAAATGAAACTAACTTTTATTCAAAATGAAAACCACACATCTATCGTTATCAATCACTCATACTCTGAAATTAAAGGTTTTGAAATGAAACTACAATGAAATCACTTATACTCTGAAATTGAATGATTTGAAATGAAACTATAAATAAATCACACATGCTTTGAAATGAAACACTATAAAATGAAATTATAAAGAAATCTATCAAGCTCTGAAATGAAACACTCTAAAATCATACATAAATTTATGAAAAAAGATTACACTACCATTAGCATCATTATAAATCAACTTGAAAAAGGAACTATTAGTGAAATATTGTTGTTGCTATCTCATTGAAATCAAGACTGCAAAACAATTCTAAAATGTATGAATAACTGCAACAAACGACAAAGAAAAGATATGAAAATGGAGAACTTTCACTGTTTGCAGGGGCCCTCCACAAACAGGCGGTCATAGAACTTCAATCAAATAGTCAGCTACACATCAAAACTTCAAAGGACTTTCTTCATTAATAGAGTCAAAACATAGTTTTAAAACATTACCATCGCATACATAAAATTAACCTCATGTTCATGTTTGTTGCATGATATTTATAAAAGCCCATGTCAATAAATGTTCGAGTCTTCTATGCCTACCTTAGCTAACATAGTTCTAAATTAAGCTTCTAAAAACTATCGAGATATCGTTTCTCACGATTTTCTATTTGGAAAAGAAAATCGTGAAGCGTAGGAATTTCATACTCTCGCTCGTGTGTTCATCGACCAAGTTGATTTTACCCTTTGACCATGAAATCGAACAATCCTTTTAATGATTTGGTTCGAATGAATACGAGGAAATCATTAAAGGGATCAATCTCCACCTGTCCATATCTTTCTTCTCTTCGCTGGCACCTTTGATCTTGGTAAACCTATGAGTTGGCTACAGAAACATAGATTAGCTATTGAATCGTGCGAATTCGGTAGCTAATACAAATATTAACTCAATAATAAGGAACATTATTAAATATGAAAGATAAGACAATTAAATACCTTACCATGTCAAAAACCTTGTAATTTGATGCCTATTGAGTTGACGATGATGGTTAAGGAAAGGAAAAATAGGTAAGGGAGAGTGTCAAAATGAACCAATCATGAGGCTCAAAATTCTCCCACATGGAGGCCATTGCATGTCCTCATGCAAAACTTCAAAACTGGAAGTCTTTCTTTGTCACCGCTCTCTTTCAGAAACTTGGGCCATGGCATCTAGGTTTGTCCTTCTTATCTTCCATTAGGGGACTTTTTGTGTCTAAAATGGGCCTCCTAAGAAAAATGTAAAACCAAAATAAACTTTATAAGAACCAATATGATTTAAGATGAGGATGTTAACCATGGGGGATGATTCACCATTTTTAGAGTAAAAAAGTAATTTTTGAAAAAAATAATAAAACTACTTTTTCAACTCATATTTTCAACTTATCTCCCTAAGTTTTTATCAAATTTCAAGCGAGAGTACTGGTTGGATGTAAAATTTGATTCCTCATCCAAGGAGTACCCATGTTGCATACTTTAAATGGACCCTGCTACCTAAAAAAGGAAGAAAAAATAAAAAAGAAAAAAGAAAAAAGAAAAAACGTGATTGCAATCACATTTTTCATGTAGCAAGGTTCATAGAAAGTATGAAACATGGGTACTCCTTGGATGAGGAATCAAATTATGCATCCAACAAGTGTTGTTGCTCGAAATTTGAGTAAACCCATAGGGAGATAAGTTGAAAATACGAGTTGAAAAAGTAGTTTTTTTATTTTTTTCCCTCTAAAATTTGATGATATAATCTAATATTATTTTATTATTTCCACTATTATTTTATTATTTCCTTAGGAAGTCCATTTTAGACCTCAAAATTCCCCTAATGTTTCTTGCAAATTTCATTCTTGGCTTCTTCATCAAAATCCTGCATTTTAGACTCATGACCTTCCTTTTTAGAGATTCATTCTTTTTCTTTAACTTCTTGTTCTTTTCATACCATAAGCCCATATATAGAAGAATGTTATCATTCTCAGTCCTTTGTATCTCATTCTGCATCTTTAATGTCTCATGTTCTTTCTTCAGATGTCTATTCAATGTCTCCATCTCAAAGACTTCTTGTTTTAGAGTTTTCACAAGTGGAGGTTCTTGTGGACTGTTAGTCTGTACTTCTTTTTCATGGACTGTAGAACAAGATTCCTTTTTTGCAGCTCTCCTCTCCAGAGACTCATTGTAGTCATAGATTTCTTGTTGTACTGGATCTATTTCTGGTGTTCTTCAGCCCAAGCTATGAACAAGTGAGATAACAATAGGTGATGGAACTTCCATTTTCTCTTCTTCCTCCAAATTGAAAACATTTGTAGATTTTTGAGATGGTTTTGGATTAAGCCTGGTGCTTCTTCTTATATTTGATGGAAAAGGGTTTTTAGTTTTAACTCTTTTCTTCTTCATTTTAGCTTCCTCTGTTTTCTTGGATGTGCTTTATTCCTTTTTACTGGCTTTCTTTCTTCTAATAGATTTCCTTATAAGGCTTCCTAAAATTTCTACAATAGGAGTCTCATCTTCTGTCTGTTCTTGTAGCTATTGTTGAGGTAAGTTTTTAATAGGATTCTCAAATATTCTCTTCCTTCCTCTTTTTACTTTGCTGTTGCTAGGTGACTTTTGATCCTCCTCCTTAAAATGATTTCTAATTAGGAAGCTATCCCAATTATCTCATGGTATTTCAAGATGAAATTCAATGAGTATTTTATAAGGTCGTGGTGATACATGGTGTTTTCTATGAATTGGATCCTTTTCTGAACATTCCTAGACATTTTCCTTAAGCTATTTAACAGAAAATAAGGAAGATTGATTTCATTCTCTTCGAGAAAATGCATCATCAAACGAATGTGGTAAAAGAACATACAACCAAATCTTCCTTCACAGGTGACAAATTTCTGAATTACTAGCAACAAATTTCTCCATTTACCCTTAAGTGTTGTACTGGGAATTCCTTTCTTAAAAATAGTGATATCCATACCTGGGTTTTTCAAGAAAGTCTTCCATTCTTCTCCTTCAATGCCCCTGTTCTTAAACCATTTCTCTCCAACTCTTGACAGTCTGGTAGCTTCAGCAATAAGAGATTCTATCACTGCAAACTTGATGTCTCCAATTTCAACCTCTACACCATCAAAAGCTCTAGCAAATGATTTGGTTACTTCCTTGTTAAAACCATCAAACTTTTCCACAAACTCTAGCCACTGTGCTTTTTGCAACATTTCCTTCACCTGCGGATATCCTTCCATGAATTTTCTTCCATTTGGTTATGTTCTTACTATGACGCCCATGGTTGAGAAGTTTTACCTCAGAATTTGCTTCTTGACAAGGTATGAGTCAGGGTTTCAGGATAATGGCTTCGATGAGAGTATAAATGAGAGCAAGGGGAAAAACAAGTGAAGTGACTGTTTGGGTATGAATGGATGTGAGTTGGAAGATTTCAATAATGAATTCGGAATTTGAGATGAGTGTTGTGGAATGATAAAGGATGAATGAGTGATTTACGACTTTTTATTTGATATGACAATATATTTTTATCTCACTTTCGGAAATGATGGTTTTTGAACAGCAGTATATCGTCCATATAATTCATACACTAATGTTTTGACCCTTATTATTAAATTAAATATTTGCATACCTTTTGAATTGATGATTCTAACATTTGGTTGCTCCTTTTTGTATTGCCTTCAGGTGCATCTGAGGACGGATTTGATCATTTCTTCAATTGCTCCAATTAGTAGTCCCTGTCAAACATCAACTACAAAATTATGTCAAAGCTGCAGATTCTTAGCAATTATGTAGCTATTTTATTTTAGAAAGAAAAAAAGAGGGATAAAAAGAAAATGGGAATGGGGAAGAAAATTTAGGATGCCAAAATTACTTGGTTTTCCCCCTAATTTTTTTGTATAAACAAGCCAACAGTGTTGGTTTTCATGTTTATACAAATTTTATATATATATATATATATATATATATATATATATATATATATATTATTTATTTTTTTTAGAAAAGAAAAAAAGGCTAATGAGTCAAGTTGGAGGAGAAGGAAAATCCTTCTTAACCAATTGGAAATCAGTGTTGTCTTGCAAATGTTTGATAAAATTCTCCTTTGTCAATGGCTTATGATAGATTATTAATCGATGACCATTCACAAGAAAGGTGGTCCTTTCTTCATCAATAGTTCTAATCCTAACTACACCATTATCAAAGATTGTTTCAATCTCATAGGGCCCAAGCCAATGTTTTTGAAATTTCCCTTGGAAATATTTGAACTTTGAATAAAAAAGTAATGCCTAATCTCCTGGCTGGAACTTCTTTCTTTGATATATTTTTCTTGCCATCTGGATGTCTGTTGTTGAACTAGATTGGTTCTTTGGATTACATCTTGTCTTATCTCATCAAGATCATTTAGTTGCTCCATCCTTTGTTTTTGTGCCTCTGAAAGATCAAGTCCCAATTTAATTGTTGTCTTGAAAGTTTTTAATTGAAACTCAATACTAAAAAGAACTTGCTTCCCATAAACAAGTTCATAGGGAGTATGCCCTGTAGTGCTTCTCCATGTGGTACAATATGCCCATAAAGCTTCTGGAAGATTTTCTTCCCAGTCTCTTCTATGCAGATGCATAGTTTTGGTGAGAATTGCTTCAATTACTTTATTAGTGGACTCCACTTGTCCATTTCCTTGTGGATGGTATGGAGTGGACTTCCAATGTTTGATTTTGTACTCCTACATTATCTTTTGTACCAACTTGGATGTGAATTGAGTACCTTGATCTGTTACAATTTCCCTTGGCACACCAAAAAAAGTAAAGATATCCTCGAAAAGAAATGAAACTACAAAATTTTCAGTAGCAAAAGGAAGTGCTTTAGCTTCTACCCATTTTGTAACATAATTAGTGCAAATAAGAATGTACCTTTTCTGTCTCGATGGTGGATTGATTGGACCAACAAAATCTAGAGCCCATTTTTCAAAAGGCTCAATAAGTACCCGAGGCTGTAGAGGCATTTCATCACAGGGAACATGTTTCCCCATCCTTTCACAACTGTCACATCTCTTGACATACTCCTTGGCATCCTTCAAAAGGGAAGGCCAATAGTATCTTAAGAGAAGGATTTTGTAGGAAGTTATTTTTTCAGGGAAGTGTCCTCCACATGGCTCATCATGACAAGCTTTCAATATCTCTGGTACTTCATCTTCTCTAACACACCTTTCGATGATTAGATATGGCCCTGTTTTATACAATTCTTCATTTATCCATGAATAAGATGCACTAATTTGAATTACCTTCCATTTTTCTTGAGGAGATAACTATGATGGTAACTTCCCTACAGCAAAATAATTAGTAATATATGCAAACCAAGGTGATTTAGTAGATATTACAAACAGATATTCATCAGGGAAATTGTCTTCTACAGGTACATAACTATTATCATTTTGAATTCTAGACAAAAAGTCAACAATTGTATTTTGTTTCCTAGGTCGATCCAAAAAAGTGATGTTAAACTCTTGCAACAGTAACAACCATCTTGTAATTCTTCCATTAGTGACAAGTTTAGAAAGTTTCGTAGCCAGTAATGTAATGTCTGAATTTATTGATGGCATGGACAACAACTAAAATATCCTTTTTAGTTATAGTGTAGTTTAACTCTGCGGGAGTCAAATTTTTATTGGTGTAATAAATGACATAAGGAGTTAAATCCTTTTGTCCTAGTAAAACCCCTAAAGTTGTGTCTGAAGCATCAATTGAAATGTGAAAAGGTAGTTTCCAGTTTGGTCCTCTAAGAATGGGTGCTTCAGAGATTTTATCCTTTAATGTTTCAAAGGCCTTTTGGCAATCAAAATTCCAATTGAATTCATAGTCTTTTGTGAGTAGTTTGAAAAGTGGAGATGCAATTTTTGTAAAGTTTTCTATGAATCTTCTATAGTAACTAGTGAAACCAAGAAAAATTCTAACATCTCGTTGACAAGTTGGAATTGATAATTTAGAAATAACTTCTACTTTAGATGTGTCCACTCTAATTCCATTTCCTGAAATATGGTGTCCTAAAACAATTCCCTCAGTAAACATCATAAAACATTTTTCATGGCTTAATGAGAGATTTGCCTCTTTACATCTAATAAGAACTTTTTCCAAAATTTTAAGAGCTTCTTCAAAAGAATTTCCATAAACTGTAAAATTGTCCATATACACTTCCACACAATCATGAATTAGATCAGAAAAAATGCCTAATACTACTCTTTGGAATGTTTCATGTGCATTAAATAATCCAAAAGGAAGTACTCGATAAGCATAAGTTCCCCATGGGCAGGTAAAGGTAGTGTTATCTTAGTCTTCTGGGGCTACTTGGATTTGATTATACCCACTAAAACCATCTAAGAATGAAAAATATTTCTTTCCTGCCATTGTATCTAAAACCTGATCTATGAAAGGAAGTGGAAAGTGATCTTTTAAAATGGCTTTATTCAGTTCCCTATAGTCAATACATACTCTCCATTTTCCATTCTTTTTAGGAACAATTACTAAGGTGAAACCCACTGACTATCTGATATTGGATAGATGAAATTGACATTCAACAGTTTTTGTAGTTCCTCCTTAACAATTTCCCCTAGATTTGGATTCATTCTTCTTTGAGATTGTCAAATTCGTTTGAAATTTTCTTCAATGTAGATATGATATATACAAGTATCAGGACCAATTCTCTTCAAGTTAGTATATTCCCATGCATAGGCAGAGGAATGTTCTTGTAACATCTTTATTATTTCTTTCTTTTGAAATTCTTCTAAATTATTATTGATATTAAAAGCTTTTCCTTGAAAGATTTCAATTGCAGAATTTCCAAATTTTTCCATAGTATGCAAGGATAGTTGACGAGATGTTAAATATTCAATATTGCATTGTTCTTGAAAACTCTGACTAGATTCACAATATGATGAAAATTCATTATTTTACATTAAATTCAAAATTTGATCTTCTTCAACTATTTGTGAAGTAGCGAATATTGGTCTTATATCAATATCATCATTTATCCATTCTTAATTTTCAACTTCTATTGTTGTTTTTGCAGGTGGATACAGTGTGAATTTCTTTGTTGAGCTCCCATTAGAAATAAACATATCACCATATATACAACTTATAAAAGCATCGACTGTAGCTATCCATGGTATTCCTAGAATCAATGGACGTCCTCCTAAGTTATTCTTGGGTGTTGAAATCATAAAATCGATAGGGTATTCCCAAGAATCTCAGGATACATATATATCTTCTAATACACCATCACATTTGATTATAGATCTATCTGATCTATCTTCCAATTGTAATAGTGTAGGTGTATATTGAAGATTAGAAAGTTTTAATTGATTCATAGTTTGTTTACTCATGATGTTTATAGCTGCTCCTAGATCAATCAATGTATTTTGGATATCTACACCATTGATGTGTGCTTTCACAATGGGACTTCCTAGATCAATATATTTCTGAATTGTTGTCTTACCCATCATGAAATCTGCAATTTTTCCAACTAGTTGGATTCTTCTGACTTCTTTTCTTCCTAGTATTTTTATGCTCAATTCCCTAATTGTCTTTGCAAAAATTGGCATTTCCTTAATTGCTTTTAGCAAATGGATTTTTATGCAAACATTCTTCAGTTCATCTAACATGTCATAATAAGGCAATAAAATCTGTTTTTTTACCCCTTCATGAATTTTTCATCTCTCAGGAAAAGGTGGTTTTGAAACAGATACTGAAGGTTGTTCCATAATAAGATTTGAGCTATTTGAATGTGTTGGAGTAACTTGTTTTTGAGTTTTTTCTTTTTCATTAAGAGAATTCTCTTCTTCAAAGGTCTTTTCTTTTTCACTTTCCTGAATAACAACTGATGGGGTATTTTTCTCTAATATTCTACCAGATCTAAGTTGAACATTGTTTAGATCTAGTGGAGTTATCATGTAAGTTTGGAAATTTTGTCCTTTCATATCGTAAATAGGTTGTGAGTTTTTATTATTATTCAGATTTGGAAGTGGTTGGGCAGGAAATTGGTTTGGTCTTTGAGGAAATGGTAATGACGGTTGTGGATTCAAATTGTGTGGTTGAGTTTGTTGAACTGGCTGAGGATAATATTGTGGAGGAAAAGTAGGATATGATTGTTGAAATTGGGGAAATTGAGGATATTGAGGGTAATTTCAATAAGGATTTTTCCATCCTTGTGACCAAGGTTGTTGCCAAGATTGCCAAGGAATTGGGGCAATCCAATTACTTTGTGATGATTGTGCAAATGGTTGAGTGTTAAAATCTTGAAATGTGTCTCATGCACTACACATTTCTCTATTGCCACTAATACTGAGACAAGTTTGGTAGAGATGAGGTATTATCTATTCATTACACGGTCATCTTGAGATTTATGACACCTGTGAAATGAGTGAGGTTGAAGACTTTGTGAGCCCTCGTAGGAGTGATGCCCATTTAAAATAGAGGGAGATTCCCTCCTATGAGACTCACAATGAATGTTTGTGCTTGATCCATATCCATTGGGCTCTCAGTTGGGACCTATTATAGTGCTTGGGTGGCCTGTGTATCTACTTGTGACTTTAATTCTTCCTCCCATTTCATTACCTTTTCTTCTACTCTTATTTTATTTCTTCTTCTTCTCCTCTTTTCTTTTCCACTTCTTATTTCATCTTCTTCACCTCTTCATCTTCCTTCATTTCTTTCTCCTTAACTATCCTTTCAACTTCCTGTTGTGTTTCTCTTTTCTCTCTCAAGCCAACTTTTCAATTTATATTCTTTTCCTTATCTGTTTGAGCTTGATGGGAAAAGATACCCATTATGACTATCACCTATGTGTAATTGATGTCCCCTTTCAATTTATCCTCATATGTCTAGGTCTCAAATTGATATTCCCATCTGTATTTGTAATAATGGCAATGTCTTTTCACTAACAACTTGGGATCATACTAATTATATGACATATCCCCAAAATGGAAAGTTGTAAAATTGTTAGCTTCCACTTGTGTTTCCTTCGTATCTTTGATGTTGTAAGATCCAAGATGGAAGGGAATTGTTGGCCGAGGTTCCTTATTTTTTCTAGATAACACTTCTCTCACTCATGTTACCACTTGATATGTAATTGTTGGGATGGGGTCCCCTAAGCCAGTTTTGGGGTTAAGATAACCCAAGTTTTGGTACACTTTGCGTAAATAATGTAAAGTCTCCGTGATTTGTGGATGCAGAGTGCGTAGATGACTAGGAGTAAAAGGGGTTTAGCTCCTTGTTTTATGTAAAGTTTGAGTTGGTTTTGAGATTCAACCATGGTTTGTGGACCATGGCATTGTATGAAAAAGTCTATAAATAATGAGTCTTAGTGAAAGAAAGAGGTAATGAAGAAAGAGAAGAATATAGAGAATTGGGTTGAATGAAGAAGTCTAGGGTAGGAAGGCTCTGCTTCCTACAATTAGATAGGGAAAGAAAAGCTCCACATCTAAGTGCACAGAGACCTAGGTAGAGTCCACAACTGAGTGCACGGATCCCTATAACTGACTGCGCAGGTTAGTTTTGAGTCTCTAACCTTGAATTGAAGATCAATAAAGACAGTTTCCGAAGAATTCTTGTGCATTTATGTTTATTTCCGTTAATGCTAAATGTTGTCGATGAATGATTTGTTTTATGGAATATTGATTGAATGTTGCGCGATTCTCTTGAATAAGTGTTAATGTTGTACGCAATGCATGTTTAAATACTTTTGCGAAGACCCCGATGAACTCTGTTATGTTTACTAACTAATAACTTAAGTAGATCTATGCGAACACTAATTTAGGTTTGTTCTCCGATGCACGTAAGTAGATAAATTGACTGTCAAAGGTCCGAAAAGACTGATCATAGACCTTCGCGAAGGTCTAAAGACTATTTTAACAGAGTTGTAGTAACGTGCCCTAAGATTTTATCGATCTGCGTGAAGGCAGATCTGAGGTGTTGAAAGACATCACACTAGTCTCTGGATGCAGAAAATTGGTTCTAGAATCCCCCATACTACTTCAAGTGAGACTGCAACCTACGCTACGCGGGTTGTTGTCGAAAGGGCCAGTAGTGTAGAGTTTTTTTGGTTGGCACAGCTAACTCTGAACTTGGGTCAGGACCCCCTAAGCCAACAAATGGTTCCATTGGTGGGACCGTGATCTACTTGAAAGAGATGTGTGATGTCGCATCATTGGAATCCAACCAAGAAAGAAATTGAAAAGTAGTTGGATTGAAAGATTCCCGAGTTCACGGCCTAAGAAAATAGGAATACATGTCTGTCAAAGGAAGAGTGGTTGAATAGGTATCTGTATACGGAGATACACGAGATCTTCTTCTGCACTTTTCCCATTGAAATGTATGAGTGGTTAGCTAAATTAACAAATAACCAAGGAAGGTAGAAGCTCGATAATCCTATAGTGTGGACCCCTGAATTAGTGCGACGACTAGAAGTCTCTGAAAACAAGATCGCGCGGGCTGTTGATCACCGGCTCAACCGAATTATAGGAGGATTTGTCATAGAATTTGCAGTTGATACCTCAGTTAGTTATAGCAAAGCAGGGTGGTGATTTTTCAAGGAACTACGAGGTAAGTATTTAAGATACTTGAATAATTGGATTAAAATGATATTATGTGAAAAACAGGTGATGCCTTTACCTTGATGTTCGAAGCTACGTGAAGTGGGTGATTCTTTAGAAATCATGAAGGATCAGGACCAGATTATAGTCCACTAATTGTACCTCTTCTAAGTGATGATGAAGGGGTGGAACAGACTCTGCCGTGAAGTATTTTTTAGCTAATCACTCAGGGGGTTCCTTGAGTAAATCATCTGTCCACTCCACCTTCGCCTCCACCTCCACTGCATACACCTTCGCCCACACCTCCACCTCCACCACCACCATCCAACATGGCGAACGCAATGAAGCTACCAATTTTAAAAGGCAAAGGGAGTGAAGATACATAATAGTTTTGGTTTGTTGCGAATTCTATGTGGACAACGCAAAAGATTACTGATGAAAATATAAAGAAGGCACAATTGGTTATCGCTCTGTAGGATCACATGCTAACTTGGTATATTAAGTATTGTTCTGATAATCCTCTTGCATCACTAGCACAGACTAAGGTGGATTTAAAAAGGAGTTTAGTAAGCCTAAGTCCCGACTCACAATTAGTAATTGGATTCAAATAAATCATGATGAGGGTTGATGAGATGCCTTGGGAATTAGATCAAAGGTTGAAGTGCCATATTCGAGAAGCTAACATGCAGCTCATAGATATTTAGCATCGTGAATGGTTTATATCTTCGCTTTTACCCCACCTAAGAATTTCTCTATCACAACAGAAGATAGGAACCCAAGCGGAAGCCTTGGAAATCGTGATGAGATTGCATGCATCTCCTATCCAGGATGCAACCTTGGGGGTACGCAGATCCACTCTCAGTTATAGAGCTTACACTTAGAACTACATAGTTTGAAGAAAGAAAAGGAGACTAAACCAGAAGTGTGCGTGGAAGTCTGGTGCTTGAAGTGAAAGAGCCAGGGACACGATAAAGACCACTATCCCATGTACGTGAATTATATTACAGGAGGGGGACCAATTCCCCTGAAGCTATAATATCCAGCAGGGTCAAGCGTGGGGGCTACGCTATTGTGTGCTATTTTTCAGGTTACTAGGCAACATGCGACAGATGATTCTCATTTACTTCAAAAGTTCATCCAGATACCCTAGTATTTGTTATGTAACTTCTGCAAATCGGTGGGCCACGATGAGTGCCACTGCCGCAACGATGAGCTAATGATGGAAAGAACACCTACATACCGGATGCAAGAAGAAACTCGGCCTCTAGAGCAGGGCACCGGAGGAGCGCATAGAGGTTATCAGGGATGCAGAAGGGGACGAGAAAGAGGAGGGCCTGATAGAGGCTGTGGTTAGATCATCTGCTATCATTGCGTAAAACTAGGGCACTACGTGCGAGAATTCCATAATCAAACACGCCTGTCATGTCAATACTACAACTAGTTTGACCATACTATAGAAGAATGCCCGATGCTGATAGCTAAAATGCAAGAGAAGAAAGTGCAACCTCGGCAACCTACACAGAACTTACAAATGATGAGAGCTAAACCCCACGAGGAGGATCAAAGCGTGAATATAGTGCTGAGGAGTGGAATAACGACTGGCAATGATAAAGGTAAACAACCTGAAGAGGAAGGATGGGTCCGCAAGGCCCCAGAAAAGGAAGTTGGATTTTATCTAAATCGTGCTAAGGAAAAATTTATGGAAGCCAAGAAGAGCTTTGCTTAGGCCTCCACGTCAGGAAGCCAGGAAAAGGTGCAAGAAACCAACGCGCCTGCATAGGTTGATCCCTCTGCACTCACTACGTTTTTGGAGACCTGCATAAAACTGTTGCATGATAGCAAAGCTGTGGAAGGCCTACAGGAATTAATAAACAAATGCGCGAACAAAGAGAAGGTCCTTGATGGACACTAGGTGGTTAGAAAGATTGGCAAACATAAGGCAAGAACGGGGTGTGAGATGAGGCTCACCACGCAGATAAGTGATTATGAGATGGACCAAGTCATTTTTGATTTGGGGTCCGATGCAAACGTATTAATAAAACAAACATGGGAAAGAATAGGGAGACCTGCACTGCAGTGGTCTCTAATTAAACTCAGAATGGCGAACCAGTGGAAAATCATCCCCATGGGATGATTATATGGAGTAATCATTGATATAGAAGGTATGAGCGCGATGGGCGACTTTGAGGTTATAGAGATCGTGGATGACAATAACCCATACCCCACGCTCTTGGGAATTAACTGGGCCATTGATATGAAGGGGATCATCAATTTGAAGAAGAGGACAATGTCGTTTGAAAGGAAAACTCTTCGGGTTGTAGTACTTTGGACCCTGCAGAAGGGATACACTATACTGAACTAGTCTGTGATTATGAAGAAAGTGAGGATGAACTAGATCAAATCTACAAAATAATAGTGCGAGATCATGATTGGATCAATCCGTCAACAGATAGATGGATTTCATGGGACTGGGAGAGTTCCCGCACCTCTAATTTAGATGAAGAGTTGGAGCATTAGCAAAATCACTTGCATGAAGTATCCACATTGTGATGCAATATGATGACAAAGTCGCTACGCTATGCTTCGTCGGAGGTAAGGAAACTACCCTATTATGATGGTTTAACTGATGTAGACCCATTTTTTGATGAATTTGAGCGTGAAGTTCCTGAGGATCACCGCTTCCAAGCTTTAGAATTGGCACTGCGCGTTATGCCTACATGATGGTGGGGAATGCATAAGAAGAGTTTTGCTAGATGGCGAGATTACAAAAGAATGATGAAGCTATGGTTTAGATGTGCTAACACTAGAATGACTGAGAAAAATAATGGAAGGGATGATCTGCGAGATCACCTAGTGAAATGGACTAAAGAATGGGGCATAGAACCGTAGGCAGAATGGGTACACATATTTTTCCATACTTTGGATAAAATTCCCATGAATTGGTATCTAGAAAAGGAGCTCCACCATGGCACCAAAAACTGGGATATGTTGAGGGAAGGGTTCTTATTGACCTTCAAATTTTAAGATGGCTTTGCAAGTATCGATGAAGCTCTACATGAGATTAATCCGGTCATCTTCAGAACGACGACAAAACCTATGGAATGGACCCAACCAGATTAGAGCACCCAGTTGTGCCATGTGCTGGAATGCTATAATATAACCACTAAAGAAGAAGATGAAGATTAGAGAAACATTAATATTCTAGAGGCAGAAGGGCATCAAAAAGTCGAAGGCCCATAAATAGACAACTTGGACATCACCGCGCCATTGAAAACAAAGCAAGTAAATATTGGTGCTGAAGCAGAACCAAAGTTCGTGAAGATTGGAGATTATTAGGACGACGCTACCATGGATGAAGTTGTTGAGTTACTCCATGAATATGAGGTTCTCTTCCCTACTAATTTTTCGAATTTGAAGGACATAATTGGTGATTTGGGTGTTATGAAGATCACTCTGAAGCCGGATGCGAAGCCTATTAAATAGAGGCCATATCGCCTTAATCCCAAATACAAGGAAAAGGTTCACCAAGAGCTGGATAAAATGCTGGAGGCAGACATCATAGAACCTGTCGAAGAATCAGACTGGGTGAGCTTGATGGTGGTTTAGGAAAAGAAGCAAAAGGGAAAAATAAGGATGTGCATAGATCTGCGGAAGCTTAATGATGCATGTGTCTACGACCCATTCCCAACGCCATTAACAGATGAAGTGTTAGACAATGTTGGAGGGCAGGAGGCCTATTCCTTCACTAACGAGTTTTCTGGGTATTATTAGATTAAGATCGCGCCTGAGGATAGGAGAAAATGACCTTCATGACGGAATGAGGTTGTTTTCAATACACTGTGATGCCATTTGGACTTAAGAATGCGCTTGCGATATTTTCCCACATAGTCATAACAACGTTCAAGGAGTTCATTCACAAGTTCCTAAAAGTATACTTCGATGACTAGATGGTGTTTGAATTAGTAAAGCACCATGTAGCAAGTTTGTGCCTAATGTTGGATACGTGTCGCAGATACCAGATCGCGCTAAATTTGAAAAAATGCATATTTTGTGTTCCCTTTCGGATTTTTTTGGGTCATGTGGTATGCAAGCAAGGATTGATGGTGGACCCTACAAAGATTGTGGTAATTGTGAATTTGGAGGCCCCAAGGAACGTTAAGCAGCTGCACGCAACACTGGGACATACGAGATATTACAAAAAATTTATCAAAGCTTATGCTCAAATTACTGCACCCATGTAGAAGCTACTAAAGAAGGACACAAAATTCTGTTGGGACAAAGAATGTCAGCGCAACTTAGATGTATTGAAAGAAAAAATGGTCACCGCGCTGATCTTGGTATTCCTTATTGGAAAAAGGAGTTTCACATACATGTGGATGCCTCTTGCATTGTGTTGGGTGCAATGCTAATGCAAGCTGGTGAAGGAGAAATGGACCATCCTATAGCCTTCGCGAGTAGGAAATTATCGAAGGCTAAGAAGAATTATTCAACGACTGAGCGCGAAGGATTGGCCATGGTGTATGCGTTGCAAAAATTCAGGCATTATCTGTTAGGAGGCCATTTCAAGATGTACACAGATAATTCTGCCTTGAAATACCTGGTCAATAATCCTGTGTTGGGGGGGAAGATCTACAAATGGTTGCTACTATTCCATGAGTATGACTTTGAAGTAATTGTGAAGACAGGGAGGTTAATTGCAGGACTTGACCATCTATTGCGAATCAAAACAGGTGAGGAGCCCAATAATTTGGAGGAAAGGTTGCCAGATGCGTAGCTCTTTGCGGTGCGCGTAGCAGATAATCACTTTGCAGATATTATTCACTTTTTGTCTACGGGGATGGCACCGGAAGGATATACAAGTCAGCAAAAGAAGGAAATAGTAGTGCGCGCAACAAATTTTTCAGTTATTGCAGGACATTTTTATAAGATGGGTGCTGATGAAATATTGACAAGATATGTGCCGGATTTTGAGCAGGATAGCATTCTCACTGAAGCTCATGGGGGAGCTGCGGGAGGTCATTATCTAGGCAAGGCAACTGAACAAAAGATTTGTGCGCAGGTATATGGTAGCCAACGTTTTACAAGGATTCCAAGGCGTATTGTAAGCCATGCGATGCATGTCAAAGAACTGGAAAACCATCATGAAGGGATGAGTTTCCATTACATCCTTAGGTATCTTTGTAGCCATTTGAGAAATGGATGATTGATTTTGTTGGGCCAATTCAGCCCCCTAGAAATAAAATAGGTGCCCGCTATATTATCACCATGATGGAATATCTCACCATATGGGTGAAAGCACGGTCGGTTAAGGATTGTACAGGGGCTACAACAACAAAATTTTTGTTTGAGTATGTCTTAACGAGATTTGGCTACCTGAAAGTGTTGATGAGTGACAGAGGTATGCACTTTCTGAAAAAAACGATCACCGCGCCGACTGAAGAATTCCAGGTCTACCTTCAGAAGAGTACACTGTATCACCCAGAGGCCAATGGAACCATTGAAACCTTCATTAATATTTTGGAGAACGTGTTGGCGAAGATCGGCAATGCGCAGTGGAATGACTGGGATGTGCGCGTACCTATAGTACTATGGGCTTATAAGACTATTTGTAAGAAGTTGATAGGGAAAATGTCGTTCAGATTAGTATATGGGATCGAAGCTATAATGCCGATGGAGTACATTATGCTTAGTTTGCGCATAAAAACCCTAATAGGAATGGTGGATCGTGAGGCCTTGAAAGAATGGCTTGCACAGTTGATGGAGCTCAAGGAATATCGATTTTTGGTAGGATTCCATCAACAACTATAGATGGAATGTGAAAAAGCGTGGCATGATTTCCATATCAAGCTTCATATATATATATATATATATATATATATATATATATATATATATATATATATATATTTTGAATTTGTCTACTCCTATATTGATACAAAAATAAATTTACAGAGAGGCATTGGCCTCGAGAAGTCTAGCCCAGAGATGCGGCATGCTCACATTACATCGCTTGAACACTGACCAAAAGACTTGCTGAAGACTAACTACAAGAGCTTCCATGAAACAAAAAATGCCATTATCGAAACTGAAGACTGACCAGAGGTATATCTATATCAAAATAGGTTGACTGGGCCCATACAAGTAAACAGGAAAGTGCTGCCAATTCAAAACTAGAATTTGACCTATAAAATAACTAAATCCTAAACTGAGACCCAAAGACACAGTCAGGAGAATGTCGCCCAGCAGGGGAAACTGACAATTTAACATTGGAAAAAAGGTCTGAGCATGAGAACTGTAAAGCATATAATGACTATAAACCAGGAGGGAATTGAGCATCTTTGAGCAACAGAGAATCAAAAACCATTGAACACAGACCTGATTAAGCCTCATGAGAGGTGGAAGGCGACTCTTCAACGATGCGACACCCATATTTGTAGGGGTCTTCATCCTCAGAGGGATGGCCCTCTTTGCCGGAAGAGCCACCATCAATAGGGACGCTCGGACCGGCTTGAATGTTCATGTCCTGGGTTGTAGAGCCACCAGGATCCTTACTTTGCGTATTGTTAATCTGAGAAGTACCATGCTTGTCTTCCGCCCTCGTCTTAAAAGACACCCTTGATGTCACAGCAACTGAACCAGAAGTATCCTCGCGAAGCTCAATGGTTACTGAAGCTATGAAGGAGGAATTACTAAGAGTACAGGGGAACCGAAAACGAGTGGTGTGAGATTGGGAATTATGAGAGCGCACTGCTGAATTATGCTACCCTTGACCCCGTCCACGACCACTCCTAGTAATGGGATAACTGTCAGAGCAGAAGTCCAAGGCTTCAGACGAGGAGTCCGAGGTAGAGGAGGAGGGCTGGCGATGACGTGGCCACGGGAAATTCCTCTCCTGTAGCTCATTGTCGGGCGCAATCTAGGCATATTGAAATGAGCAAGAAGAGTTGAATAGGCAACAGAACTGTAAAGGCAGGGGGGACTGAAAGGGGACTAACTTGAGCTTGCAGAGGAGCACTGGGAAAGACTGCGGAAGAGTGACAACTGAAATTGAAAAAAGGGCTATGTGAAGCATGAAATCCCAACGGTAAATCAGCACAGCGTTCCAGAGCACGACGATTCCCTGGGCTGGTTCGAGAGCGAGGCTTTGCGACAACAATGGAACGACATGAGCGCAGGGGAGGAGCAAGAATGAAATTTAGGAGGGGCGCCATAACAGATGTAATTACAGGCTGGAGAGGGGGGATGAGCTGCATTAATGTAGCATTAATGATGTTGGCTGAAGACTTTAGAGTTGGCTTTATGCGAGGCCGGATGGTGGTGGTATTAAGCCACGTGCCAACCCACCAAGCCGCCCTCGTACAGATTGACATGTTACACACCCACATCCGGGAGAAAGGTAGTGGGCTTGGCCTAGTTTAGACTAACTACTCGCACGACGAGCTACGACCTTGCTCAGGATCGAACACAAGACCGGTCCGTCATGATGAGGCCGAATTTACCACTACGCCACCTCCACGACCTTATCAAGCTTCATACTTTCAAGGTAAATGATCTGGTCTTGTTATATGATAGTAAATTCACTAAATTTCCCGATAAATTCTAGATGAATTGGTTAGGGCCGTATATTGTCAAATAAATTACAGAGGGAGGCACAGTTCAGCTTGCGAAGCTAAATGGGGAACCTTTCCCAGGAAGAGTGAATGGGAGCAGATTGAAATTGTATACATGGGATCTTGCACAATGACTGTATGAAAACAGGATAGTGTTAGTGCTCCAGGAAGTTGCAAGGGAGCGCGGGATTATAAACTACACTGCTCAACTTGGAGGACAACACAACGGGCAGGCTACATGGAGAATGACGGAGACATAATCTAGGAAGTTGCGCCATGGGGGAAGGTACCATGCAGCACAACAGGAAAGTGATTGTTAGACTCACTTTTCATGACTTGATGGCCATAAGACGATTAAGTGGAGCGGGATGGTGGCATTTAAGGCAAAAAAATTTGAATATCTGCCGCCAAAACAACATTTATTGTCAGAATTTGGGGGGAATGGTTAGATTTGAATTCAAACCTCCCTATAAATTACGCAATCTGGTCCAACAGAGAACACTTTGCGCTCTCAGAATTGTTAGCGAATTTTGTTGTCTATTGCCTATGAGCCGAGCATTTTGGGAGGATTTTTTTGCGAGCCCTATGTTTGCTGAGTTGGATGCGATAAACCAGAAGTTTATCCTTGATAAATGGATGCACCAAGTCCTGCTGAAACTAAGAGTACTGGTGATGTTACCTCTGAGACCGATGCCCTAGAAGTTGTAAGTATGGAAGCTACAGCTCTTGTGCCTATGGTGCCGAGGTCGCCTAGGCCGAAGCCCACCCCTACCAGAGAAACCCAACCAACCAAATTAAATAAGGATAAGAAGAAGATGTCGGTGCCGATCCGCACTTCCCTAAGAAAGCATTCCAAAACACAAAAGCAAAAGAAAGATAAGCAACTGGAGAAGGTAGTGGACTTGGAGATGGAAGAAGCCCAGGGAACAAAAGATATAGATGCTGAAGGAGTGAAGCCCATAACAAGGCTCCCTGAGTATATCCCTTCACGGAAGGGAAAAGAAAAGGTCATGAAGGACCCAGATTCTAAGAAGTTCACCATATCCATGCCCTTACTAGTTGAGCATGTCCCTTTTGAAGGTTCACGGCTCGCGAGGATCCCGCTGTTGAAAATGAAGGATTGGGACCTCGCAGATCATGCTAGGTTTCCACACTTGGTGACATACAAGCATATGTGCAGGGTCTATTACGTAGAATCAGGTGTTACAAAACTAGAAATGGAGGAATGGGTCTACGATGTCGAGCACTCAAGGTTACTCAATCTGTTGTGGGTGCCACACTATCACTATACCCCCATTAATATAATATGTGTGCTAGGTGCTCAAATTGGTGCATGATGGGTGTTTATGGCTAGGAGGGCCTATCCTCATTACAAACATGCTCATTCAAAGAATCATACACCTGCCTTATAAAGGTGCAAAACCAGCCAAGGAGTTTGGTGGAAAGACTAGGGAAAAATACCTCGCAGAAAGGATGAAGAGGGATTACAACCTCATTAAGAAGTTGCGAGGGTATTCAATTATTTCTATAACAAACCCAATAGTTCAATTGTCTTCCCAGATTCTAGCAGGGAAGGTGATGCAAAAATTCCCCAGGATGAAGTTCCGGCGCCAGTAGTCTCCCGGGCTGAATAGTGTGCGAAAGGCATACAATTTAATTGCGCAATATACCTCTGTTAGGATTTCCTTGCAAACTACCAAGAGGCTCAAGATGAATCCAAGCTGTTTCACTACACTTGGTTATTGTTGTTGATTATGCTCGTTGCATGGGAATTGTCGAAGGATAGCCAATTTCCTTCGCTCGAGGAAGGATTGCTGGAGGCAGCACAATTCTCTTCCTTATGGTCTACAAAGGATCCTACACGGATTACAAAGACGAAGATATTCTGGGTTCTCATGGAAATGTCTCTTTGCATGGCCATCAATCAACGTCCGAGGTTGTCCCCAACCTTGTTCACGCAGCTGTCAGCCTATGCGGCATTCAAGGCTAACTTCCACAGGGTATATATCCAAGCACGAAAGGATCCAGAGAAGAAATGGCACCGGTTGCCCTATTTGGTGATAGGAATGGATGTGTAGAAGGTTGTAGTGAAATGGCCTACAGAATGATATGCCTCATCAGACTTAGATGATGGAACAAGCACGAGCGTGAGAAGTTCTATTGCACAGAAAAGAAAGGAGGCAGCTAAGCAAGTTGTGTGTATACTCACAGAGCAGAAAAATAAGGAAGTTGTAGAAAAGGCCCATGTGGAACAAGAATCCACTGTCAAGGTGCATGCAAAACAAGAACAATGCGAGTCACAAAAAGGTGACAAGTCACCTTCACCGAACATAGAGGAGGAAGAACTTTCAAGACAATGCGACGAAGGGGATAAGGGACATAGAACCCTATTTATTATGAAGAGACATGGCAAGGAGAAACAGGGTGTTACAAGGAAGAAGCATAAATCAGATAAGTCGTAAAGGTGATCCCATGGTGTTAACAGAGGGTGATCTCGATGAGATCGGGTATAAAATTTGGGACACCACTATGGAAGTGCTGCAACATTTTGAGTAGAAATACATGCACGCACTGGGGATTGTCCAAAAGGATTTGTGTGAGCTACAGATCCAAGCAAGAAGAATACAGGTGGGCACTGGACAAGTGAGCACGGAGCAAGTGAGCCTGAAACCCAGGACATGCCAAGCAACAGAGCTAGTAAGGACCATAGACCTCATAACTATACCATTACCAGATGCGTCTATTCACACAGAGTCCACCGATGATTGCATTATCCTGAGTACAATCAAGAAAATAGGACTGAATATAGCAACAATCTCCAACGAGACCCTCCATGCGTTTCATACAGGGGTGGAAGATGAATTGAGAACCAGGGAGAAATGCGCCTTCAACATCATCAGCGAGTACAAAATGAACAATGAGAAAATATTCACTGAAAAGACACAAGATTTGAAGGAAAATGAGGCACTTCAGACATGTAGTTCAAGTCTGAAGTCAGTGGTAGTAGAGGCCTGCAAGATAGTGCCTGAGCTTCACATCCCAGAGGATGCACAGCCAGAAGCCAAAATTAGAAAACTAGTCGCTGGTGTGCGTGAGGCTAAAGTATAAGTTGGACGAGTAACCTTTAAGCTCAACATGAGGATTACAGAGCTGCAGCTAAAGTTGCATCCCACGACTCCGCCTGAGGTCCAGGAACAACGAAAAGTTGCGATAAAGGAAGGCATGGCTACATTGGATGCCACAGTCACTGACCGTGCAAAGTTATTTAAGTAGGCTATGGAGCTCATGACCAATCTGCAGGAGGATCTAAACCTGCAGACACTGAACACAGAGGTAAGGGAGCTGCAATGGAAATATGATGAAGTCTGGGAAACTATGTGCTCCTTATAACCAATGAAGCACTTTACCAATTACATGAGGGAAAGCAGCTCCTAGCACAGGTAGAGGAAGTGCAGACAAAGGAGGCCTTGCTAAAGGCCAGGTTACAACCTTGGTTGGAGGAAGCTTATCAAGTCACAAATACCATTCAGGATAAGCTTAAAGGGTTGCAGCAGAAACAAAAAATGATGAGGCTGGCCGTAGAAGGACCAACCAAGGAAAAACTAGTCGAGGATGTCAAGCAGACAACAACGTAGAGCACTGCTGAAGTTGCAGTGATCTAGGTGGAGCTGGGAGGTCTTCGCAGTAACATCGTAGCGCCAACAGAGTGACTCGGGGGTGAGTCACAACCTTTGTGTTTGGGGCTTGTTGGGATGGGTTCCCCCGAGTTAGTTTTGGGATTAAGATAACCCAAGTTTTGGTACACTTTATGTAAATAATGTAAAGTCTCTGTGATTTATGGATGCAAATTGCGTAGATGACTAGGAGTCAAAGGGGTTAGCCCCTTGTTTTATGTAAAGTTTGAGTTGGTTTTGAGATTGACTCATGGTCCATAGACCATGGCATTGTATGAAAAATTCTATAAATAATGAGTCTTAGTGAAAGAAAGAGGTAATGAAGAAAGAGAAGAATATAGAGAATTGGGTTGAATGAAGAAGTCTAGGGCAGGAAGGATCTGCTTCCTGCACTTAGATAGGGAAGGAAAGGCTCCACAACTGAGTGTGTGAAGGCCTAGGTAGAGTTTGCAACTGAGTGTGCGGACACCTGCAACTGAGTGCACAGGGTAGTTTTGAGTCTGTAACATTGAATTGAAGATCAATAAAGACAATTTCTGAAGAATTCTTGCGTATTTCTGTTTGTTTCTGTTAATGCTAAATGTTTTCAATGAATGATGTGTTTTATGGAATATTGATTGAATGTTGTGTGATTCTCTTGAATAATTGTTAATGATGTACATAATTCATGTTTAAATACTTTCTCGAAGACCCTAATGAACTTTGTTATGTTTACTAATAACTTAAGTAGATCTGCTTGAACACTAATTTAGGTTTGTTCTCCGATGCACGTAAGTAGATAAATTGACCATCAAAGGCCCGCAAAGACTGATCATAGATCTTCGCGAAGGTCTAAAGACTGTTTTGATAGAGTTGTAGTAATGTGCCCTAAGAGTTTATCAATTTGTGTGAAGGCATATCTGAGGCGCTGAAAGACATCACACTAGTCTTTGGATGCAAAAACTTGGTTCTAACATCCCCCCATACTGCTTCAGGTGAGACTGTAGCCTGTGTTACACGGGTTTTTGCTGAAAGGGCCAATAGTGTAGGGTTTTGTTGGTTGGCGCAGCTAACTCTGAACCTGGGTCAGGACCCCCTAAGCCAACAATAATTTCCTTCAATATTATCTAATCCGTGGTGAATCTAGGGAGTGGGTGAAGTGAATTTGCTACACCATTTATACTCATATATATTCCATCCTCCCAGACATACTAGTCCCTAAATATTTTCACAACTTGCATACCCTTCTTTGACATGTAGGGTGTTTGAGTGTTTAAAAACACTTTTCATAGAGGAATGCATAAGTTGTGACATATCTTAGTGTAATATAAGTGATACCTAAATTCCCATATTTCCTTGTCATATATATGGGTGGGTGGGATTTGAGTAGTCCAATGCCACCGCATGTCTAGAAATGCGTGTTTGACACGAGTTGCATTGAAAATATAAGAAGCCATGTTGAATTGAGGCTATCCCCCTTCGTCTTATTTAAGGCTTTCTTGCAGAGAGTTAGATATAATATCTTCCCAATGGAATATGCTCCCTACCATAGCAAAAAATTATATCAATGGAAACCATGCTTCTTCAAACCTTTTTGGATTTGGCTTTCCACGTAGTTTGTAGGTAATGGAAATTACTAGCTAGTAGGAGGTTCAGAGCAAATTTGTAGGGTATCCCATCATGGGTTCAGACTTAGAATTCCTCTTATTCATCCAGTATTTCTTCACGAGGTCCCTATATCATAACTAAATCCTTGAAACCACTCTAAATTAATGTAAATTTCCTTAGGTGGTAAGCCATAATATGTATTAATGTTGGTGACATTAATGATACAAATGGTTTCCTATGTGAATCTTTTATCATGAAATTTTATGCATTTGTGTGTGATATAATCCATGAAAGTGTCTCATCACATGGAAATACAATGGATGGGCCATTACCTTGTGCCACCAAGACCTTTTGATACATCGTTATAGATCTACATTAGGGCCAGTTTCTAGAAGCTATGGGGCATCGTCCCTTTGGAACATATAATACACCTCAAACAACTGATATGAGGTGGTTTTATCAATGAAGCACTATGTGCCATTAAAAATGGGGTATGGAACACATTGATGGGCTTCATATTCTTCATGTATCTCAATGATGGGGTTTTCCACCATTTTTCTATGACAAGTGGTCACGGTTTTTCCTAAAAAGGAACCCATAGTGATACGAGAACATATTAGCATGGTTAGGAAAATCATAAATGGTATGTTTCCAAGATTTTAAAGAGCTTCGTAGGAGAATTTATTGTGGGTGCCCTTGGATTTAAGCATTGGTACAATTAAAGGTAACCATTGTTATGAAATGGCTATATTTTCTTATTGAAAAAAATGTTGTCGAAAAGAAAAAGATCATGCTCAATTAGCAGATTAGGTATATTTTGATGTAGGGTGTTGATGTGGGAGATGAGCTCATCCATTGACAACGATGAAAGTTTTCTAGGAAGGTATGTGGGTTAAGGGAAGACTTTGGGTAGCACCACAACCACCAAAAATATGTGCCATAGATGGTGGGAATAAGAAAAAATGTAGAGTAGGATGTAAGGTTGGGATTTTTGGGTAGCACCATGGCCACCCAAAAATATGTGCCATGGATTGCCTTAATCTCGAAAATATTAGTCATCACAAGGTTGAAGGGTTGTTGAAGAAAATAAGGGAATGCTTTGGTAGACGTTGACTTCTTTCAAGGAATTTGGATGAGAGAAGGGTTACAACTAGTGGGATTGGGCCAAGTTTAAAACCAATGAGTCAGTATACAATGTCACTAAAGAAGTGATTTTTTTAGCAGCATGTCATTGAAGAAGCAAATTATACTACATTATATCAATTGAGGAGAACCTTTCCATATGTTGTATCACTAGGAAGGTTCCTTTTCTTTTCACGTGAAAAGGTGAAGATGAACATCTAGATAAAGGTGACTTTTCATTAAGAGGGTTTGTTACCTGTTAGAGTCGGTCTGGTCATCCCTCCGTCAGAGATCATTTCTCTTATTGCATTTCATTTTTAGGTGTCTCATTCAACTCGATCATCTTCATTCCACTAGGAGCATGCCATAATCTGACGAAAGGGCCTTGTCACTCATTCCCCTCATGTTATCTACCCGCTGGCTCTTCATTTAACAGTCTTTTCATCAAAGTTGCAAAAGTTGTCTTTAGGGTTTTAGTGTCAAGTAGGTCTAGGGTTTCATTAGGGTTTTGTCAATAAATGCTTCAGACTGTCCGATGATCACTAGAAGGCCATGAGGATGCTCTATCGCCAATAAATTTTGTTAAAAAGTGTTCGAAATGTGTTTTTCCTCAAAACTCCGTTTTGAGGGAAAAACAGAGTATTCAGCTTTATTTGTACAAAATCATGTAAATTTTGTTCTCTTCATTGTAAATTTCTTCACCTGCACCTTGGTTCTTTTCCTTAGCCTAAGAAACTCCCTAACCTACAAAAACAAGCCAATCTCGGGTCATTTCGCTCATTACAAAGTGAAAAGTAGTGAAAAAGTCCAAAACAGACGGTTGAAATAAAGGTCATCTGCAAAACATTACAAAAATGGGTTTTTGACAAAATTAATTTGAAAACCGATGTATAAAGCATGTCTCCAAGTTTTAAAATATTCATTTGCATGCCAAGAACAAAGAGGAGGCATTTCAAAGTGATTTTTGTGAAAGAGTGAGAAATTGGTCAAAAAATCGCTGCAACTTGCTGGCGCAGCGCACTGGGCAGAAGGCGCGGCACACCGGGGAGGCGCGGTGCACTGGGAGAAATCGCGCAGTGCATATTTGAACGGGTGCGGCGCACTGGGAAGGCGCGACGCGTTGGGCAAGCTGTGCGGCACATACAGTTCAAAAGCCCGAAATTGCTAAACTTTGCTCCAAATCGCCATGAAAACGCACGGAATTGCTAGGTAGGATCTCTATCACCACATTGCATTTAGATTTGTGCTATGATACAGTAATTGATGAATGGTGATGGTCTAAACTCATAATCAAAATCCACCATGTCAAAACC
This sequence comes from Pinus tabuliformis, assembly GCA_031772625.1. Lineage (NCBI taxonomy): Eukaryota > Viridiplantae > Streptophyta > Pinopsida > Pinales > Pinaceae > Pinus > Pinus tabuliformis. The sequence goes on along the minus strand of CM062814.1, from coordinate 325,242,429 downwards.
CTCACATAAGAATGGTTGCCTAGGGTTTTAAAAGCTATTTTCCACCAAGTCCATCCTTTTCCAACATTCTCTTTTCTCCTTTATTTCATTCTTTTTCCTTAATTTTAGTCTTCCATACCCCCTAAAATCATCAAACCCCTATCCCAAATTCTCAACTCCAAAAACCTCAAACCCTAACCCTACAAAAAATCTCCTAACCCTATACATAAAACCCCTCAAAACCCTCCTACTTTCTCTAATAAAATTTGTCCCGATAGTCCCCAATCCCTTATTTCTTCCCCCTTCCTAACAGTCCCTTGTTTCATTTGTTTTCCCCTTGGTGGCAGAAATTAAACACATCACAAAAGAGCAGTCCAACACAATTTTCATACACCAGCATCTTTTTCTCCAAGGTATTTTGCACAACAGTCATGGCATCTGAGCATTCATCTGATTATGGAATGGAAACCCACAGTGACTCACCCATGGAGGAACATGCATCCCGGAGGCTTCATAGAGGAGGCAGACATATCAAAGAAGAACCAATCACCCTTACTGAATTACAGGCCTGCCCTCTAGCCATCTTCTGTTTTTAGCATCTGTCATGCTATGAGTTTTGTGAGAAGGTGGCTAATGTTCAATTTCATCATGAGTTGGCTCGTCTATTTGTACTACATTTACATGGAGATCAGATTACTTTGGCTGGTGTCACCTTCACACTTACACCAAAATCTATCTCACTGGCAACCGACATACCCAACATTGGAGAACCATGGAACAAGAGGAATAATATTGATCGGCAGCATTATGAGCCATATATTAAAATTGGTTTCTTGAGAGAGCTCAAGAGAGTGTTTCCATTCCGATATCTTAAAGATGAATATGCTCCACTAATGAAATTAATCATGAAGTATTTCGGCTGTGAGGGACGGTTCTCTCGTTTATATACTTATCACATCAGGTTGCTCATGCATTTCACCCAAGTATAGATGATGAACATTCCTTATTTCATTTTCCGAACATAGAGAGGATGACCACCCTTGTGCAGCACAAAACCCCTCAGTAGCAACTTAACAGTGTTTATCATTTTGCTCTCATCAAGATTTTGGTGGTTCATCAGCTTGGATTACAGGGCATCACTTGGGATGATTTCTTCTCCCGTGATTTCTTCAGAGCTTCGCAGCGGCTTTCAGAGGTTGGGCATGAGACAAGTGGACCTTATTAGTATGAGCGCCATGAGACCGTTATTGTGCTGGTATTCATCAGATATCAGAGGGGCACTAGACATTTGTTTGCAGCAGCGAAGCGAGTGTTATCTCCACCCGGGGTGGAAGGGACCTCGCTTCCGACATCAGCACCACAGGTACAGGACAAATGCAAGAGGCCAATGTAGGATGAGGGGCCTTCAGGTGAACGAGAGACCGACTTCATTCTCATTCATGATGATGATACAGATATGGGCCCTGAAAGTGCCAAACTTAGAGAGATCATCCAGGAGCAGCAGACAGAGATCAAAGCCTTATCCCTCAACTTGGAGAGGGCTAAGTGGAATATTAAATACTTGGAGCAAAGAAATAAGCAGCTTGAAGATTAGCAGACGATTATGGAATTACAAAACATCAGGGAGAATCGTCAAGCTGCTCAAAGGAGGAGGATTGAACTCTCTTCATTGGAGCAAGAGATTAATGATGATCGGGAGTCTTGGCTCGAGAGAGTCAACATCCACTTATAGGGATTGCTAGACAAGGTTGACAGAGACAAAGAATTGCTGAGACACATGGCTTTCCACTACATGGCGCGGAATAAGGTTTGCAAGGCATGAATAAGGAATCTAAAGGCAAAATTAAAGAAAGCAATAAGGAAGCAAAAGAGGCAAAAGGAGCATGATCATCTTCGGATATTGGCTGAAGCCTCTTTAGCCCAGCATGACACTTGATGGAGAAGCTCCAGCCCAAATTTCAAGAAATTTGGGGCATTTTTGGAATTTTGAAAATTTTTTGCACTAAAAAACAGGGTTTTCCTCCCTATGCGCCGCGCCACGTGGCGCGCGCTTTTGCTAGGGAGCTCCAAATTACAAAAACTTTACATTTCTGGATTTGGCATGAAAAACATGGTTGCTGGTGCATGGCCAAGAAATTTGGGCAAGTTTTGGGTCCTCAGGAGGTCAAAAACACTCAAAAAATGACCTCACTGCCCCTATTTTGACACACAGGAAGCAGTCTTGGGAGATTGAAGTTTTGGAGGGGAAAATGACATCCAAATTTAGAAATTCCACTTGGGTTGGAAAGTAGACAGGCAGGGCTTTCCAACAAGCACACTTGGGCTCAATTTGGACTTCAGGAAGTGCCTCAAAATCAGCTCCAAAGTGGCGCAATGCATAGAGAATCAGGCGCGGCGCATAGAGGATTTTTGCCTATTTTTCACTGTTTAGCTCAGAAATTCACCCAGTTTTGACCAGTTTTGCTTTTTGATGTTACACTTGACCTTTCATGATGTAATTTGATAACCATGATGTAATATTGGCACATTTTTACTTGTTCTATAGGATTCATTCACTAAAAGGTGAAAATTAAATGAATGAATCAGTTTCCTAGCATATAGGGGTAAGTTGTTTGACTACCTAGATTTCATTTCCTTGTTTGGAATTGTTTCAAACAGCTCCTAGAATGATGAGCTCGACCCCTAGAAGCATGGGAAGGAGTTAGGCTTGTCTACATCATGTAATTTCTCAGTCATTTTCAGGGTTGGATAATTGGGATTGCTTGGCACTCTATTGTACATTTCATTTCTGCAATTTTGGCAAAGGAAAGACCAGGGTTTTGCAGCACCTGTTGGGATCCATGTGGCTCTATGTTTTGATGGTGTTTTTCTCTATGTATTTTTAAGTTCATCGATGTTTATTTGTATCATTTTCCCTTCTCTTTTCTTCTACAATTAAACAAATGAGTGATTAAGGTAGAATTCATTGGAATGTTATGCTCTACCTTGATATTTTGTTTAATTCTACATGTTTTCATCTGTTTGAGGAGGACTCTTGAGACCCTCTTTCCCTCCTTGGCTTCTCACCAATCTGATCCATCCATTCATTCAATCCAAAGCATCAAAGCGATTGCCTTCCTTGCCCCAATCAGAACTCTGCAAAAACTAGGCCTCATCCCCTGACCCAAAATTTGCCTGTCCCTTTTTTCCAACAAAACCCTTAAAAACTAAAATCAAATCCCTGCACTTCATACCTAGCCTAAGATCAGTTGTTAAATCATTCATCTCAAGCCCCATCGATTATCTTTCGCTGAGATTGACCCGGAGAAAGCCCTCTCATGTCCTCGTTGGGCTAGCTACGAGGCTGAGCGTGGTTTGATGTGGACCTAGAACCTTGTCATTTTAGCCTGAGGAAAATATAGGCTCTAACATTACCCACCACCAGTGGGTGACACCCATAGGAGATTTTTTTTCTCCTAGATTGTCTTCAGTTGGCAGCGAACAACCCCTTGTATCCATTAGATAGTTCGATGTGCCACTATCTGCACCACCTGAGCCAACGATTATGTGCCCTCACCCATCTGTTATGATCATATGTTTGAAAGTGGGCCTTCCAACCTCGAAGGTATGGCCTTTATTATGTAGTTGGGTATTTTTTTATTACTTATCATGGATACTTCTGGGCATGGATTAGTGGGGCGATTCGGCGGAAATAATGGAATTGGTTTGTACTCTTGTCCCCCTACCCAACTTGGTGGTTAATCTTGTATCCTAGTCTCGTGGGATCTCCTTTATTGGCTACTAGCTTTATGAGTGGCACTACATGGGAAATCATGTTTTTGGTTGCATGGTATCACTTCCTGACACCACATACATTACTCTACTCCACTCTGACCCCTTTTCACATATTTCAAATATGGGTCCACATTTGTCCATCGGGTCCACAAGGAGTTAGCCTCCCCCTCCCCTTGTCCACATTTTGGGTCAAACCTGGAATAAGGCCCTGGAGGTTAATGCAGTTAAAAAGAAATTTAAAAGCATAATTTGACCACTTACGATAGGAAATGCACCACAAAATGCAAAATATGGCTAGGGAATATAAATTTACCATGTGGGAAAAATAAAAACATGAGCTCTTACCCTTATCATCATGGCCATCACCCTAGTTCCTAGGGCCCTATATGAGTCCCTTGCATCATTAAGGAACCCATGATTGTCCCAACTCTCGGTGGGCGATGAAATTCCCTACCCTAAATGGGTATCCACTATTATATCATTCACATTATGCTCTCATTCCATGTAGCCCCAAGAAATAAAATAAAATAAAATAATAAAAGGCAAAAGGCATCTGAAGAAGGGTGGAAAAACAAATGTTGGGGTAGCTAATGTACCATGATTTCTCCCGTGTTAGCCCACTTTGTTCCATCATTATCTCATATGACACATGCCATCCAACGAATGTACCATGGACATGTCACACCCTTAGAGGTTGAAACCACCTAATAGGGTCCTTGATTAACCTCCGCCTTGAGCTTGTAGAAACCTGTAAGTTCTAAAGCCCATTATGGAAGGGTATGCCACTATGAAGTGCCCACTTGGTTCCATGATTTGTAAGCTCATTTGCTCAATTGCACTGATGAATTTTTGTACTGGAAGGTGAGGAGACGCATTGGATATTATTTGGGATTATAGGTGGGTATTCATCTTGGAGTTTTTTCTACCTGTACGGGATCCAGGCCCCTCAGAGGGTCTTAATTGCACTTGTAGGGTGGGTGTTGAGAGCCATGGACTTCCACAATAGTAGAGAATAGATAGCCACACCATGGGATCCTTCAACCCCACTTATTGCTTGCTTGTGTCCTAGTTATTCAATGATGATGATGCACTTGGGACACATTGCCCAACTGACTATGCACTTGCACCACACACTTGGCAGTTGATCCAAGGCCTAGATGGGGCTTTTTCTCACCTAGGAAGACAAGGGAAGGGCTTGCATCATCGTTCCATCCCTTACAGATGGAGAAAAATCTTGTTCCATTCAGTTGGAGATCCATGAGGAAATTCTTTGTGCTCGCACAACTACTTGGGAGCACCACAAGTGATTTGATTGGAGATTAAGGGGCCACCCCCTTCATCATTTTTATTGGAGCCCTCCTATTCATCATGGCACATGAGGGACTTGATTTGGCCTTCCAATGACCCTACTAGCTATTGTCCTATCATTTCAGCCCCCTTGAGAGGCTAATTATTCATATTTTTGAGCTATTTGGTAGGCTTGTCACCGAAATAATGTTATTTTTCACATTATTTGATTTTAGGGGCATCATTAGGCTAGATTGGGTCATTCAAATACCTCAAATATTAATATAAATATAATAGAGCCTCATTGTATCTCTCATCATCACTTGGATTGGGATTAGCTGTCTTGAAGATAATTTCTCACTTTTCTTGTTTTGTCTATTGGTGATATATTAATGCATTTCAATATATTTGGAGCTAAAAATTCCGTTCTCTTGGAGACATCTTCTTAATCTTGGATTTGGATATATCAATTGTTATCTTGTAAATAATTTTGTTAAGGAAAATTTTCTTATGAAATAATGTCTAATGTGTGGAAATTATGCAACTAGCTCTTGTTATTTCATGCCTTAATTATTGAATATCACTGTAAAAGAATGTTAGAATGCCAATTTGTGCATGTTACTCATTTATAACAAGTAGAAAAATGTTCCTAGTGGAGTAGAATTTGTTTTCTTTCCATGAAAGTCCATAAATCTTGGGTGTGTAAATGTAGAGAGTGCTTGTTAGGGAAACATTTTATAGCCTCCTTAAAGACGATTTCAGCCAAATCTCGAAGCACATAGACTCCATACCCCAAGGGCAAGGCACTAATCCAAGCCAATTTGGTGATCAAGCCTTTTTCCTTCTCTTTTCTCCCTTTTATAAAAAATAGGCTTAAACCTAGACGACCTACTAGGGCTTAGTGAAAACTACAATAGAGAGGAGATCTTGCAAAACCAATTGAACAACATTCTGCACTGAGGTTTCCTATAGCTCTCCTGTAAATTTGAGCCAATTCCAATGGTTGGATTGTGAGAAAACTCAAACACTAGTTGGCATCCTAAAAATCATTTTGAGTGTCTTGGTAAATGGTCTTCTTGAGGGTCTTTGCAGATAAAACTCAAAGGAAGTTAATCACTTGACCCCTTAATTGTCCTAGCTTGATCTAGTGTGCATATAGTAGGTTTCCCTCCCATGGTAAAATCCTAAAAACCTAGGTTTCATGTGGACCCACCATAGGTCTCTCAAGTATAGCAACACTTATCCTAGAAGCAATTGATTATTTCAAAATATTATTTGAGAGGTCCTATTCCATATTGGAGATCTTGTTTCTATGGTACCTTATCTTATTATATCATCACAAATCCCTAGACCTTGATTCCCATCCTTAAGCCTTTATTGGAGAACCTCTATCTTGCTTTTGAAGCAAGTCAGCCATTATCAGAGCCTCTCCTTTGAATGGGATTTGGAATCACAACACACCTAGTCATTGACCTTATAATTATTGTGATTTCCTTCATATTGAAACTTTTCCCATCAGTGAAAGTTCATAAGGATCAGGGGACATTGACTGAGGTGATAGTGGCTCATTGTCCTGTTGTTTCCGTTTGGTCTAGTAGTTGCCTCTTGGAACCCCTCCAAGGATCCCTACTAAGATTGAGCAGTAACAAGTCCAAAATGATATTGTGAAGGATTTTCGTGGTGATGTGTTACTAAGGAAAAAAATTTGTAGGACAATTTCATGGTAAAGTAAGCATCCAAAGGAATGGGGGATGAGTGAAAAGCTCCTACCTTGCTAAATTTCACTAGGAAAATGGATTTCTATGTGACATATCATTGAGAAAGCAGATTGTCTGATGACATATCACTAGAAAGTGCCCTTCAGTGCGGTGTATCACTAAGCAAGAGGATTTTTTAGTGCTATAAGATGAGTCGGATTTTGAAGAAGCAAACAAAAGAAGTTTTTAAGTACATTAAGATCCATAATAAATCATAAGCTCCAATATAGGCTAAGACTCATGATAGAAAAAGAACTTGGACTCACCTCATTTGACCAAAATAAACATGTAGATTACTAATGAGTAGGGAAAATTTACTACATTTAGGCACTTTCTTGAGAATTTCATACCCTGAGACCCAAAATGTAAAGGGGGTTGTTGATGATTTCACAATAAAATCATATGCCCATTTACATGCAATTAATTTTTTTTCATATCCATTATAATGATTTTTCCTCACATTTTCTTTATAACAAATGGTATCAAAGCATGTTGATATACTATTATTAAGGAATTGGGTTTTGTGAATAACCATATCTAAAGATTGAGTGGAAATTTATTGGTAGGTTGAATTCCCCAAGTTTTTTGTAAGCCCAATAATTTAGGCATACATGTTGTAATGTGGTCATGTTTGGAGTTATCCCTCTCAAGCATAAAGAGGATGTAGGATCAAGTTGTGGAATTAACAAATTGGATAGGTGCACTTGTATACTAATTTGATGTTGTAAGAGATGTTGAATCTTAAATTGAGGGGGGAATGTTAGGTTAAACTTGACTTGGTGATAAATTAATTTTGATATGGCAATTAATGGGTTTACCATTGGTAGTTTATGGGCCCATAACACATGGTTTTTCCCATGATATTTGATGTAATAAAACCTTTCTAATGGCTTGTTGATTCCATTGTAAAATGAGTTTTAGCGAAGAGTAGTTGTTAGGAATAAAAATGCTAGAGAAAATAAAAAATTACAACATAGGAAGAACATCACTATTTTTCCCTATAAAACCCAAACTAGGAAAAACCAATATCAATAAATTTATTTATAGTCTTGACCAAATATGGCCAAGCCATCCCTGTGAGCCTTCATTGCTTACCTCTAGGTTCATTATAATGGAATATATGAAGCCTTTTAAAGGTTTCATTTAACGAAATCCATATGATTTAATACCATGGGATACCAAAGCCATTGGCTCAAAAACCACCACTATTAATGTAATTATTTTACTCTTTCACCAACATTCCCCCTTTAAAATTGACTAGGGATTCCTTGATCCATGTGGATATTGGTGGCCACCCACATATTATACTTTGACCCCCACTTTTGTTTCTTTTCAGTTTCCTTAACTCTAGCACAACCTACTATTTTTGGAAGTTTGTTTTTAGGTCCTAAACTTCTTGAGCCATTTGAGGGACTAAAATACGTTGTTAGGGAAAATGGAGAGACCGGAAAAGTCCCAAACTAATTTTCTTATTTTTTTCGCCCTCCTCTTCGAAATCTTTGAAATGAGGCACTATAATAGCCAAACGGAGATCATATGCCAAAGTTATGACCCCAAGAAGTTGATGTACCAATTTACCCAAATGGGGCCCACAATTTTTGCGCTTCATCTCCTAAGGTTACGTTTTTGGATGTTTAGGGTTTTCTATTGTTTCTCAATAATAAATACGCCTTTGAGCCTCCTTCTAACACATCTCTTCTCAGAGATAAGCTACCATCTCCCAAGCTAATTATTTATTTTTATTTTTTTTTCTTCTGTATGTAAGCATATTTCAATTCTTTGATATTAATGAAATGAAGTTTTATTTATGTTGCATCTCTATGTATATGGGTATTTCTGTATTTTGTTTCGTTCCTGTATAAGTCCAGATAGTGGTATAAAAGTGGTTTTCTCTTTCTCTTTTTTCTTTGCATGTCCCCAATGAGGTCGAGGTATAAGGAGTTAGGGCTTGATCTAGTTGTACCTTTGCAAGACCAGCTAGTGAGCTTCAGTATTGCATCAATGATGCTGCAACTCTTGGGACTCCCTACTTTACTTTTATCAACCCGGTAGTTCGTAACAAACTTGGAAGCGACGATGCTATATGCACAGTACTAGCTCTTACTGCAGGTTGTTGCTTGATCAGCTGGCACAAGTTCGCTAGGAGCTTAAGCCAACTTCTATGAGTTCTTAGAAGAAGCTTTTAATTGTCATGGATGAAAGCTAACTCAAAAGAGGCTAATCTACTTGCAGAAAGAAAATGAAAGCTGAAAGGAAATGCAAACCCTAGTTTTACCGACTAACCCTACTTGTGTAAGAAAAGAGATGTAAGCTACTGAAATGGATGCCATTGACTATTGAAAAGGTAAAATGCATTTGTTTAAGCTACTTCTAAAGGAAAACATGGAAAAATCATCTTTTTGTATCTTTGAGCAATTTTATGCAGAATTATTATGCATGTGCTTTAACTATTTTTTACTGTGCAGAGGTTTATTGGCGAAAGGAAATGGAGTGGGTGTTTGCAGGAGGTTGGGAAGGTGTGGAGAGGACCTAAGGGGTCCCTAGCACCCTTATGGAGATTTCCACCACGCTCATATCTCAAAAAATCATTCGCGTGAACTTCTACAGGAAGCTGGAGGGGATCTACAAGAAATTCTACAGGAACAAGCCAAAAGTGGTTTTTAGAGGGTTGATGGTGGAAAAACGGTGGGAAAGTGGAAACGAAGGATGGATAAGGATGTTAAGGGATCTAGGACCTAGTAAATGAAATTCAGGAGTGGTGAAGATGGTTGGATTTGTTCAAGGATGAAGAAAGCAATGTTTCACAAAAATGTAGAAATTAGGGCAAGTTGAGAAAGTATGGCGAATGGGTGAAGGAAATCTTGAGAGAGAGGTTGGAGCAGGTTGTATGATGGAGGAAGGATGGGTTGGAGTGTCTTACAGGTGTTCTGGACACTACTTTCCAAAACTGATCCAAGTAAAGATTAAAAAACAGAGATTTACTATTTTGACCTAATTCTGACCTAGAAACTAGAAACATGATGAACAAAAGTTTATAGACAGGAAATCATGCAAGAAAGCTATTGAAACTAAGTAAGAACAGATCTAAACATGAAAACACAACTGATATCAACTTCCCAACTCAAAATCTAGCACTAGCAATTGCATTGGAAGGCAAAAACAGTGTTTTTGTGGCAGCAAATGTGCCTTGGTCTCAGTTCCTGGTCCCAAGGAGGGATAAATGAGATCAAGGACTGCTTGGTGGCCTTTTTGTGGATCTTTTCTGTTATCAAACTATCAAATGAACTTGGAGTATGAAAAACTATCTTAATCATCGAAAACAACCTAAGTAACAAAGCAAGATTTTAACCTAAATAACATAAATTATTCTATGAATGCAAGAAAAACACATAAAAGTACACAAAGGAGGTACTGGGCACTTGGGTTGGGCCCAACCCCAAGAGCTACAGCCTCCTAAGAAATCTTAGAGCTGGTGCAAAGCTGGATTCATCTTTATTGATCAAAAAATAATAGTTACATCACAAAAAACTGTCTGCAAGAAGAAGCTCAAAAATGTGCTCATATAGGGCTGCACTAAAGTGCAAAAATAGACTAACAAATGACTAAACTTCTAAGGCTTGAAGTCTTCCTACTTATGCAAATGAGGACTCCCAATAGTCCTCCTTAACTTTAGGATCTTGGCTGCCCAAAACTGCAGTTAATCAGCCACTTCACTAGCCCTGCTCGGCTGCCCCTTGAAATCATCTTTGGTGGGTTGTTGAACTCCGAGCTGATGGTGGAGAACTTGAGGAAGGGGTCATTTAGTGTAGGATACACCCCTCCTATAAATCTTCAACCTTGTTTCTTTGAATTTGGTTGCCAATCTGCTCATAAATGCCTGATATTGGTCCAAAAATGTCCAAAAATCTGCAATAAGCACATATTAGACTTTTTGGTAAAGTGACTATTCCCATTCACTCAATTAACATAAATATATTCCAAAGCATGCATAAACTATGGAGAATGGTGGATTAAATGAGAATAATATGCAAAATGAGCCCATATAGTTACCCATTTATGGGCCTCATCATCACCCCCCTGCTAAATGTGTTTCTCATCCTCTGAGCAACTAATCCAGTTCATCATCTTTGATTGCTTTGACTACCTCTCTGACATCCCAGGCCTCTAAGGTGATGTCCTCTTCTCTATCATGAAAACCTACCTTTCTGTCTACTTCCTCCCATTGTCTTTGTTCCTCTTCTTCCTTGACCCCTTCTAACAGCCCTAGCAGTAGTGGAGGGCTGAAATTAAGGCCAATCCAATTGGCTTTCAAGTTCTGCATTGATTTTTTGTATAGGGGTACTCTTCTCATAGCCTCCCTCATTCTGGTTGGGGAGTGGTACTCTCTTATTTTCAAACTATGGGACAATGTGTTACATCTCCTTGCAAGCATGAATGCAATTATCACCAAACAGTCTTTCCATGTCTTCAAAGTGAGCAATGGCCTGAGCTTGCCTTTCAACATAGTTACGTGCAATGTGAGGGTTGTCTAAAAGGTACCAATGGGAATATATAAGAGTTGAGGGATCTTTTGGTTCTGCCCTAATCATGAGTGGCTCACTTAGCTCCCTGGCCATAATCTTCTGAATCTCTACTGCCCTCTTTTCCTCATGGCTTAACCAAGAAGCCATGGCCATGAGTTGCAGATCTCCTAATGCAGTGTTTGGGTCCCATAGATTCATGTTAGGAAGCGACAAGTTGTGTAAATATAATTTTTCCAACTTGGCCTTATCTTCAGCTGAGCTACTGTCACACAAATGCATAAACTGATTGTAATTCTAGAATGGAGTGGTGCCCCTCTGGGCCAATGTGTTAATTTGAAATTGCAACCATTGGTATTTAAGATATAATGCATAGGATTTAGCAGGTTGCATACACTGTAAGGCTTCTATTGCCCAGCTAGCCATGCAGGCCATTTGGGCTTCTTTTTCTTGCAACTGTTGTTTTAAAACTTGTATTTCTTCTGCTGCCTGAGACTCCTTTTCTTGCAACAGTTTCTTTAGCATCTCAACCTCAGCTTGTAGCTCTCCCTCTTTCTGTTGTTTCTCGGTTGTTTCCTTGTCTGTTGGAGGGCCTTCTTGCTGCTGCTACCCTCCCAAAATGGATAGCCTATTTCCCTTATGAACTTCCTGTAGCTGCAACTGCTTTTTCAGCAGCTCATTCTCCTCCTGTAGCTGGGCTCTTTTGCTGCTTTCTATGTGCCTCACCATGGCCAACTCCCCTCTTAATTCCTTTAGCTTGTCCTCCATGTGGCCTATGTCCTCAAATCCTCTAGATTTTGAAATTTGCATCCATGTGTGGGTTCTCACCCTCTCTTTTTCTAATTCAAAGAATAAAGGTACAACAAATTTCTGTGGGATGATTTTCCCACCCTCTAACAGATTGTAATATGAGCCCAAATTAGGATGAGGGGTTGGTTCAGGTATTTCTTTGGCCTTGCTCTCCCCCTGTGACTGTTTGGCTGCCTTCTCCTCCAATTTCTCAGTCTCTTTTAACTTGGCTAGAGTTTCCTGTAGAGATGTTTCAGCTTCTTGTAGAACTGCCTTTGAGTCCATCAACTTAATTCTCTCTTTCCATGTGGAGGTTTTTGGGCTTCCTCTTTCATAGGTGATAGATATCCTGGAAGGAGACTCTTCCTTCTTTTTAGTGGGTGAGTCCTCAATGACAATTGGTTCCTTTGATGGTGGCTGGGGTTTGCCCACTTTGATCCTTGTGCTTTTTCTGGCTTTAAAGTACATGGAGGTTTGCCTTTTTCTTTTTCCTTTTTGTTTTGTAGGTGTGCTTAATGCAGCAAGCACAGCTGCTGCTTCCCTTGCCAACATTTCAGGGGATTTTTCTTTCTGTTGTTCTTTTCCTTCACTTCCTGTAGAAATCTCTATGCCCACTATTTCTACTTGTGTCACTGATATCTCAGGGTGTGTCTTTTCTTTCTCTTGTTGGGTGCCTGCCTTGGCTGTGGCAGTCTTCTTTTGGGCTTTCTTGGCCTTTTTCTTTCCAATCTTTGTCCTTTTTCCCTTCTCTGTTTTTGTTGTTGTCTCCTTTTCTGTCTTAGGCTCAGCAGTCTTGTCAAATTCCTCTTTTTCCTTCTGTTCTTCCTCTATTTTTCCCTCTGCTTGAATGTCTTGTGCTCCCTCATCAATGTTCTTCTCAATTTCTTCAGTTTGCTCCTCCTCATCACTGCTGGATGGGCTAATTTCTCAGCCAAAGTTCTGATGTTATCATCCCTGGACATATTTATGAAGATTTCCCAAGCTATGAAGATAGTATAGGTGTGTAAATAATCTTCCACCAACAGTTTGATGAGCCCATGGTGGGCCAACTGATTTAGCTTTGTACCACATTCAATTAAAGACTGAAGGAGAAAATATGGGATGCTCAGTTTTCTAGCTGGAGGCAAGTCCATCCCATACCTCAATTCATGTAACAACCTGAAATGATATCCATAAATGATGCTGAACTTCCCTTCACATGTGATATACTTCATTATTTGATAACTGACTTCACTCCAGAGAGGAGGAAAGCTTGTCCTTCTAACCCCATTTTTATCTTCTACAGGATGCCCCTCAGGTAGAAATTTTTTTTCTTAGCAACTTGTCTCAATGATTTCTCCTATTCGCTCCAAGGGAGCTCCAATGGGAGAGCGGTAATTCTACTGATGAAATCAAGTGTAATTTCTAGGGTCAAACCCCTAAAACTAATTGTGGCATGTGTCTTCGAATGTGGTCTTAGGGACATCAAAAACTCTTCAGTCACCTCCTCATCATAACCCTGAATTCTGTCAAAGAAAGATATCCAATTTTCCCTGGTGAAAAGGTCCACCACCTCAGGGTGCTCATACAATTTGCTAGAGTTTAAGGGTTTTTTTCTCATGAATCCCCCTGGCATGGTGTTGAGTGCTCTTCTTGTGTTTTAACCAGAAAAGAAAATGCTCGGGTGGAAAAAATAGTCAATCACTGAAACAGAGGATAGTTGAATTCGGTTTTTTTTCTGAAACCAACGAGGAATTTCCTGTGTGCTCCTTACAACATCAAATGGAAATAATTCCCTGTTTTAAACTGTTGTCACCCTGAATTTGACTGTCTGTTTATGAAAAGAGAGATTTTCTATAGAACAGAGGATAAGGACACAGGTTCTTTTCTCAGCACATAGATAGATATGCAATTCGGTTTTTTCACACACACACAGGCTGGCCTCTACTGTTGCATGTATATTCCTTACAGAAGAATTTGAAAAAGGATGGGGAGATTTTAGATGCAGAGAGAAAAAGAAACTGTGTAGACTCAAGGAAATATGCAGGCAGACTTTCACTTTTTTCAATGCACAGCCAGACTTTCACTCTATTTTCTCAATCTAATTCCATGTTCATTTCACCACCTTACCCAAACAAATAATTCACAGAGAAGTTTTCCCAGGCCTACCTCATTTTGAGCTTGAAATTTGACAAAAATCCCAAGTTTTCTTTCTGCAAATTTATTCTCTGCCTTTCCTGTAGAAACCTTCCTGTAGAGATCACCCGGCTCCTGTAGAATGAAATTGTGCTTCCTGTAGAGCCCGATAGGTGGGAGATTTTTGAAAAATAGATAGAAAACTGGCGGAGGATGACTGGTTAGTTGCTCTAGAAGTGGTAGGTGTGTACTCCAGTCGAGAACGTCGTGAGTGTAGAATGAACAAAGGGTGGTGAATGTTTCAACTGAGCTGTCTGTTAATTGCGTGCATGATTCGTGGTGAGGAGATTAGGTGGCTAGACCTGACCGTTGATCCTACGTCACAGTCATAATGTTTCTGCATGCCATTGACCGCCATCACCTACCTTACTCCCATTATCCACTGCCACCACTATCGGTCCCGAATATTTCTTCCTGAATGGACATACCGCACGTACTAGCTGCGTATTTGATCGACAGTTTTGATTTTGATGGGGCTTGTTTGAATTCCATGAGGATGTGTAACTGAACGAGGGTGGCCAGTTAACTGGCCACCGATTCCATTCAATCCAAACGGCCGTGTTATGCATATTTCGGATTTTATAACCCATTTCTTCATTGCTGTCGCTGCTTGCACTCCGCATGCTCGGCCTTGGGTTGTTGTTGATGTTCATACATTCAAACAGACCTCCATGCATGTTTCATATGCCATACTTTTCTATCCTTGTCTCTGGAGTATGTTTTTCAGAGGGATCTGCTGCTATAGGAATCCTGTAGGATTTCCTGTCGCTACTTCTCCTACTAAAATTCAAGCTGAAATGAGTAGGGCTACAACTACTGATGAGGGTCTCAGCTAACAAGGAATCATAGATGGAGGGTATCATGTATGGTGAATGAAAAGGCTGCTTCTTTGATTTGTCATTAAAAATTTTGCTTGCAGCATGAAAAAACAGGATTTTTGTGTGTGACTGTGCAGGGACATTAAAACGAGTGTAATGGAGGTGTACAGAGATGGAAAATGGTGACATAGGGCGATGGATGGAGGTAGGGAGGTTCATAGGCCTCATAGACAGATTTCAAACCCTTGGGTCCTCTTCTGAGATCGATTTTGGCTTTTCTGTAGTTTCTACAGGATCCTCTTGTAGAAGATATAGAGCTTCCTGTAGGATGTGAAATTTCAGACCAAATGAGACCAGATCTTGGGAAAGGGTAATGGTCATGGAGGAGTGGATTGTGAGGGATGCATGCAGCCTGGTCAGGTCCTCTGTCTTTGTCTTGTGCGATTCTCATAAAACCCGTAATGACCTTCCTGCAGCCTGCAATTTATTCAACAGAAGTTAGCTTTAGTTTTTCTTCTTTTTTTTCTTCTTTTTTTTTTTATTTTTTATTTTTATTTTTTATTTTATTTTGAGATAGCTGGGGTGCCTCCAAGAGGTTTTCACCCTCACTTTCTGCCCTGGGTGCCTCCAAGAGGTTTTCACCCAAGGATCTTTTATTCCTTTTTTCTTTTTCTGTGTTTTTTTCTTTTTTTTTTGTTCTCTTTTTTTTTTTGTTTTTTTTTTGTTCATGGTGTAGGTGGAGTGGAGACAGGGACCTGCTCCACTACCAATACTGATTTACCAAGAGTCTCAATGAACTCCTACTTGGAAAGGGGCTTCCTGTAGATCTTCAATCTATGCCCATTGACGAGCATGGGGATGGCTTCTTCGTCAATGGTCTGAATAAGGACTGAACCATTGTCATTGCATGTTTCCACTGTATATGGTCCTAGCCATCTTGTCCTCAGCTTGCCCTTGAAATACTTTTATCTTGAATCATATAGCAGCGCTCAATCTCCTAGTTGAAATTGCTTTTCTTTGAGGTGCCGGTCATGCCATATCTTTCTCTGAAGTTGGACTACCTCTGAGTGGAGAAGGGCCTGAATTCTCTATTCATCTAATCCATTCAGCTGAAGCAATATTTCCTGTTGTGCATGGCTGATATCTAGGTCCAGCTGAGCTACCAACCTCAATGAGTTATATTCAAATTCTATGGACAACAAAGCCTTCTTCCCGTAGACCAACTCATAGGGTGTGAAACCTTTGTAGTTTTCCAAGTAGTGTTATAGGCCCAGGTGGCCTCAACTAAGTGATTTGCCCAATCTTTTCTGCTGCTGCTCACCACCTTAGTCAAAATCCCTTCCAAAGCCCTGTTAGTAACTTCCACCTGTCCATTTGCTTGTGGATGATAAGGGGTGGAAGTTCTGTGCTTAATCTTGTGATGAGTGAGCAGGTCTTCAATCAGGTTAGAGGTAAACTGACTTCCTTGATCTGTGACTAATTCTCTTGGGTAGCCAAACTTGTAGAAGATATTTTCCCTCAAAAAATCAGCAACTTTTTCTTCTGTCACTACTTTGATTGCCTTTGTTTTCACCCACTTTGTCAGGTAATCCATGCACACAATGATGTATAACTTCTATTTTGAAGGAGGGTTGATAGGACCCACAAAGTCCATGCCCCACTTCTCAAATGGATTGAAATTCGCTTGAGGTTGCAAGGGCATCTCATCCTTTGGAGTAGGTTTCCCCATCTTTTGACATCTGTCACATTGGCTGATGTATCTCTTGACATTTTGATGAAGATTGGGCCAATAGTACACTGCCTGTAGAATTTTGAAGGCGGTTATCTTTGCTGCAAAGTGGCTCCCACAGGGCCCATCATGACAGGTTAGGAGGATGTCAAAAACTTCCTCCTCCCTGACACATCGCCTCAAAATCTGATCTGGGCAAAGTTTAAAAAGATTGCCCCCAATCCGAGTGAATGGGGCACTTTTCCTCACGATCTTGCTCTTCTCTTTTGAGAACAGGTATGTTGGAAACTTTGTTGAAACTAAATAATTTGCTATATCAGAAAACCATGGAGAGAGTACTAAAATAGCAAACAGGTGTTCATCTGGCATTTGATCATCCACCATCCCTTCTTCACCTGCAGGCAAATCTAGTCTAGACAGAAAATCAGCAACAACATTTTCCTTACCTGGCTTATCAACAATGGTCAAATCAAATTGCTGCAATAAAAGTAACCATCTAATGATACGAGTGTTTACATCAGGTTTATTCATCAAATACCTAATTGCAGCATGATCAATATGCACAAATGTTTGATAGCTAGTGATGTAGTGTCTGAACTTGTTTAGGGAATGGACTACAACCAGGAGCTCTTTCTCGGTTACAGTATAGTTTAACTCTACCTTGGATAGGTTTTTACTGACAAAATATATGGCATATGGTAGCTTCTCTTCAACTTTTCCTAAGGCTGCTCCTATGGCTTTGTTCGAGGCATCTGTGTGAATGTGGAAAGGTAGGGCCCAGTTTGGACCTCTCAAGATTGGGGCAGTTATCAACTTACCTTTCAAAGCATCTAGAGCCTCTTGACAGTTGTCAGTCCATATGAACTCAGCATATTTTCCCAAAAGACCAAACAATGGAGAGGCTAGCTGACTAAAATCTTTAATGAATCTTCTATAATATCCTACTAAGCCTAGAAAACTCCGAACATCTCATACTTTTTAAGGAGGCGGGACCCTTTGGATGATAGCAATCTTGTTGGGATCCACCTGTAAACCTTGCTGAGAAATTGTATGACCTAGCACGGTCCCTTTAGTCATTAGGAATTCATATTTATCAGGACTGAGGGACAAGTTCATTTCAATACACTTGGCCAAAACTTTCCTCAGGTTAGTCAGAGCTTCTTGGAAGTTAGAACCATAAGGGGTAAAGTCATCCATATAGATCTCCACTGAATCATGAACCAGCTCAGTGAATATACTCAGTACCGCTCTTTGGAAAGTGGCAGGAGAATTGCATAACCCAAAGGGAAGGACCCGGTAAGCAAAGGTACCCCATGGAAAAGTGAAAGTGGTATTATCTTGGTCTTCCGGGCTGATTTGGATCTTATTTTATCCACTAAACCCATCTAGGAAGGAAAAAAACTTTTTCCCTGCCAGGCCATCCAACACTTGATCTATGAAAGGCAAAGGGAAATGGTCCTTCTTGGTGGCTTTGTTAAGTTCACGATAATCTACACAGATTCTCCACTTCCCGTTTTTCTTGGGCACAAGCATCAAAGGAGAAACCCACTCACTGTCATAGATGGGGTAGATGAATCCTGCATCCAACAGTTCTTCTTTGACAATGTCCTTAAGGGTTGGATTCATCCTCCTTTGAGGCTGCCTGACTGGTTTACAATCCTCTTTAATGTAAATGTGATGGGTATAGACTAAAGGGTGGACTCCTTTCATCTCCTTATAGCTCCAAGCAAAAGCATCCAAATGGATGTTCAATAAGCTACACAGCTCTTTCTCCTGAGAGGGGTATAGGGATGAATTGATATTCAAGGTTCTTTCAAGGCCAGATTCCACATTCTTAACTCAGAAAGAGGTCGGATCAGCCACACAAAGATCAACTAAAGCACTAGCTTGGGTTTCTTCCCTGGTTTGAGGACCTCCCCTGGTGGCTTCCACTGTGCAAAATGGTGTAGAGTAGACTTCATCCTCATCTTCCTCCTCTAACCAAATAGTTAAGTCATGTTCTAGCAGAGGTTGTGCTGGAGGATATAGGACTAGCTGTTTGGACATATGCCTATTCTTGATGGTCATGCTCCCAGCTCGACAACTGATGTAAGCATCTGCAGTAGCTAAACAAGGCCTTCACAAGATCAGGGAATACCCAGTGAGTTTTACCTTTGGCTGAAGGACCAAGAAGTCAGCAGGGTACTCCCAGGAATCAATGGAGGCCATGAAATCTTCCACAATCCCCTCAGGAGTCATAGTGGAGCGATCTTCCAACTGCAATATGGTTAAGGTCTTTCTTAGGGAACTCTGAAGGTTGAGTTTGAGCATAGTGTCCCTGGTCATTACGTTAATGGCAGCCCCTATATCAATAAAAGTGTGGGGGATTATGGTGCCATTGATGTGGACATCGACTACAAGACTCCCAGGGTCCAGATATTTTGGACAGATTACCTGTCCCAATATTAGGTCAGATAGTTGTCCTATGATATTGATAGTTGAGGCATCTCTCTTGCGCCTTCCTGGGTGCCTGAAACACTTCTCTTTGATCAACTTGTTGTATATTGGTACATCTTTTATGGCCTGGAGAAGTGGTATTTTCACACATAACTATTTAAGTTCTCCTAGAAGTTCAGTTTCTTCTGGGTTTGGTTGTGTGGTTCCAGTTAGTCTCTCAGGAAAGGGTGGAATGGCTTTGGGTTCACTTTCATGTTTCTCTTCCTCATCCTCCTTAGGAGGAGGTTGGCTATCTGGGAGGACCTTCCCAGATCGTAGGTTGATCTCCTGAATCTCCACAACATAGGTAGGACATGTTGTTTCTCCAGTATATACCTGCTGGGCCTGTCTGTTATTGGGGTTCGGGTTTGGTTGAGCAGGTATCTGGGGTTGTCTTGGAGGAGAAGGAGGTAATGGTTGTGGTTGAGCAGGTGGTGGAGGCAAAAGAGCGGGAGGAGAGTTGTATTGGGGCCTCCACCCCTGATGAGGTGCATTCCACTGAGGTTGTCGCTGAGTGTGAGAATGAAACAAGTGAGTAGCTGGTTGAGTATGGTATTGAGGAGGATATGACCAAGGAGGGTGTGTAGAGCAGGAAGGATGAGCAGGGGGACCCCAAGAAGGCATGGAAGTGGCTTGATTGGGGTTGTAATAAGTCTGGGATGTCCCTTGCATTCCCTGCTGGTAAGGTCTGGGTCCATGTGGCCTCCTTTGGTTCATGAAGTAGAGTGGTTCAGTGGCTCCTTCAACCCCTTGGTACATAGCTTTAAATCCGGGCAAGGAAGGGCACTGATTTGTAGGATTGTCTTCTTCACAGACAAAACACACTTCTACAGAGTGCAATGGACATTCGTTCTTAGGATGCTTTCTGGTGCACATGGGACAAAAGATGGCCAAAACCCTCTCGGCTTCCTCTTGCTTCTTTTGGATTTGCAAGGTATCCATTTGCATGGCAATGGTCTGTCTCATCTCGCTTTTGAATTCTTCCCTCTGATTTGCAAAATCATTTTTAAGGAATGAACTAGATAAGGGGGTACTGGTTAAGAGTTGACTTCCCCTACCTCTCTTTCTGGCTGCCCTAGAATGGTTTCTAAACACAGTCTTTATGTCATCATAAGGTAGCTGATAGATGTCTCCCCCAGCCAGCAAATGCATGGTATCTAGAAGGTCTTCAGGAACTCCTCTGAGCATAACCAACTTCAAAGATTCGGGGTCAAGTGTGCACCTGGCCATTTTATAACTGAGTTGAAACCTCTCTTCATAGTCTTCTAAAGATTCATCACTTCCCATGGTCATTCGAAAGATTTCTTCTTTTGTATCCTTTGACCTACAGTAGTCCCGATATTTGTTGTTAAAGGTTTGCTGCATTTGAGCCGAAGTTATGATATTGTTTCCAGGTAGCCCCATGAACCAGTGGAGTGCCACATCCTTGAGGGTAGAAGGAAAGAGTTTCAACTTTTGCTCACCTTCTGCATAGCCATAAGTTCAACAAAGGACAACAAACTCAAACAAGAAGGTATCAGGGTCTTCAATAGTCAATCCATGGAAGTGAGGTAAGTCTGAGGGACTTATGTTTTTCATTTTTGTGTCCCCGTTGGTCTCTCGGATGGGAAAGGCACCTTCTACTCTCTCCCCATTTCCTCTACCATTTCTGTTTTCAGCCATGGTCTCAGGTGGAATGGTTTCTTGCTCTTCTTCTGTTATAGGATATTCGTATATTTTTGGAGGTTCACCTAAAGGTTCTTCAGGATCACTGCCACTAAAGAAGAGAGAAGGGTGACTCAGGGATGTGGTGGGGGTGTTGGGTAGGAATTTTCCTAAATTGTCTCTCTTCCTATGAAGCATGAAATGAAATCTCTTTTTTGGGTGATTTTTGTTTCTTTTTTCTGCTTGTATCTGCAAAAACTGAAATAGATTGAACTACAACTAACTAAAATCTATCTTGCTGAAATGAAAATGAAGAATTGAAATGAAAGCAAGAAATGACTAATCTATTTCGCTGAAATGAAATTGCAGAATTGAAATGAAAGCAGGAAATACTAAGCTACGCTTGCTGAAATGAAATTACGGAATTGAAATGAAAACAGGAAATGCTAATCTACTCTTGCTGAAATGAAATTGCGGAATTGAAATGAAAACAGGAAATGGTCTAATCTACTTTTGCAGAATTGAAATGAAACAACTATTCTACTTTTGCTGAAGTAAACTACTCTAGCAGAAGGTTGCCTAGAAAATAGAAGAAAAGCAGTGATCACAAAATACTCTGACGCTTCCCCAGCAAGGATGCCAAAAAGATGGTGAGCTCCTGTATTGCAAAAATGATGCTGCAACTCCTGGGACTCCCTACTTTACTTTTATCAACCCGGTAGTTCGTAACAAACTTGGAAGCGACGATGCTATATGCACAAGTACTAGCTCTTACTGCAGGCTGTCACTTGATCAGCTGGCACAAGTTTGCTAGGAGCTTAAGCCAACTTCTATGAGTTCTTAGAAGAAGCTTTTAACTATCATGGATGAAAGCTAGCTCAAAAGAGGCTAGTCTACTTGCAGAAAGAAAATGAAAGCTCAAAGGAAACTCAAACCCTAGCAAACCATTGTTTTACTGACTAACCCTACTTGTGCAAGAAAATGGATGTAAGCTACTGAAATGGATGCCATTGACTATTGAAAAGGTAAATTGCATGTGTTTAAGCTACTTCTGAAGGAAAATATGGAAAAATCATATTTTTGTATCTTTGAGCAATTTTATGCAAAATTATTATGCATGTGCTTTAACTATTTTTTACTGTGCAGAGGTTTATTGGCGAAAGGAAATGGAGTGGGCATTTGCAAGAGGTTGGGAAGGTGTGGGGAGGACCTAAGGGGTCCCTAGCACCCTTCTAGAGATTTCCACCACGCTCAGATCTTGAAAATTTGTTTGCGTGAACTTCTACATGAGGCTGCAAGGGATCTACAGGAAATTCTACAGGAGAGACCAAAAGTGATTTTTAGAGGGTTGATGGTGGAAAAACGGTGGGAAAGTGGAAATGAAGGATGGATAAGGATGTTAAGGGATCTAGGACCTGGTAAATGAAGTTCAAGAGTGGTGAAGATGGCTGTATTTGTTCAAGGATGAAGAAAGCAATGTTGCACAAAAATGTAGAAATTAGGGCAAGTTGGGAGAGTATGGCGAATGGGTGAAGGAAATATTGAGAGAGAGGTTGGAGCAGGTTGTATGATGGAGGAAGGATAGGTTGGAGTGTCTTAAAGGTGTTCTCCACACTACTTTCGAAAACTGATCCAAGCAAAGATTAAAAAAACAGAGATTTATCTATTTTGACCTAATTCTGACCTAGAAACCAGAAACATGATGAGCAGAAGTTTATAAATAGTAAATCATGCAATAAAGCTATGGAAACTAAGTAAGAATAGATCTAAGCGTGAAAACACAACTGATATCAACTTTTCCAACTCAAAATCTAACACTAGCAATTGCATTGGAAGGCAAAAACAGTGTTTTTGTCGCAACAAGTGTGCCTTGGTCTCAGTTCATGGTCACAAGGAGGGAGAAATGATACTAACCAATGTACTTCCAGCAGCCATTATTCCAGGTGGGCAAGAGCAACGGCATGCCAAAGTCCACCATTACTGGAATCCGGAAACGGGAAGAGGCTTCAGGAATTGGCTTTCTAGCAACCAAATAATCAACACCAACAGAACGCAGGAAGCAGAGGCCCTTGACACTGAATTGGAAAAAAGAAGAATTAGGCACAACAACAACGACGACATTCTCAGATGGGGCTACCTCCCCAAGGGCTCTTACTCCACCTCTGAAGCCTACAATCTTTTAGAAGATCCTCCCGTCAACCCTGATCCTCTCTGGTCTAGAATCTGGAGTTTCAAAATATGGCCCAAAATCACTCACTTTCTTTGGTTGGTGGGACACAAAAAGATTCTTACATGGGACAAATTGCAGAAACGCAACTTCCACGGGCCCTCTATTTGCCACAACTGCTTTCAGAATGAAGAAACCTTGCAGCATCTTCTAGACTCATGTCCGCTTGCTACTCAACTATGGGAGAAGATAGAATTCAGAAGTCAAAGGCGCTGCAGAGACATGGGAGGCATAATAAATACCATTAGGCAATGGCCAAAAAGCCCCTACAAAAGTGGTCTGCTTAACCACTTGTGGAACATAATTCCAGGTTTTCTCCTATGGAATATTTGGAAGGAACGGAATAGGCGCATATTCAAAAACTATAGCTTGAATAAGGAGGACATATGGAACAGGATGCACGCCAAAATCCAAGAAACCATGCTTCTGCAGTCCTGGACCCAACAAGATCTCCCAACTGAAGACAATGAGAAAAACATCTTATCAAACTGGGGACTGCAACTGACACAAGAACCAACCACACAGCAAGCAGCAAATAGCAACGGCAAGGAGAAGGAAAGCTGGGAGGCCCCACCTATTCATTCATACAAGCTCAACTTTGATGGCGCATCCAAGGGAAATCCAGGACCTGCAGGATTTGGAGGAATCATCAGAGATCATCACGGAACTCTGCAACAGATCTACTTTGGCAACCTAGGTTGGGACACCAACAATTCAGCAGAGCTGGAGGGCATGTGGCAAGGACTTCTCACTGCAAGGAGACACAATCTTCAACCATTGATAGTGGAGGGGGACTCCCAAATTCTCATAAAAATGGCCATTCGAATCCAGAATGGATCGCAGGCCAGGAAAATAGCCAATAGTTGGAGACTAGAGGCCAGACTCAGCAGCATGGCGGAGGAAATTGGCAACTACAATGCCATCTCTTTTCATCATACTAAAAGAGAAGGTAATAAGGTGGCTGATCTTCTTGCCAACATAGGGGTTGACTCAGATCAGCCCTTCCTTGAGGGACACCTGAACATCATTCCAAATAATCAAAGAAAACAGGAATGTGAGAGTCTCATCCACAGGGACAATGAGACCCCGGATGCGGGTGGCGGGACGGAAGAGATGGGCACGCCACATGCCACGCATGGGCTGCCCCGTGTAAACAATACGGCCACCAGGGGAAGGCCGTCAACCTTAACATGAACCCCCCAGCTGCGTTAATGCAGTTAATGGCAAGGGTGGTAGGTTTATGGATCTGCAGAGAGCACTTAATGCGCGCCTGGTTCGAGGGCATAAGGCAGAGTTTATCAGGCGCGATGGAGTGCGCAAGGAATTATTGTCTGAAGAATTTTGGAAGAGGGGAAATTACAGAGAGCCGAGGCGGTGGCAGCTTCGTTCACCTCAACGCCTGGCTTCTCGTGGTCACTGTCACTGCCATTGCCACTCTGGTTGCTGGTCATGTAGACGGCGGCAATTGGCTCAATTGCAGGGTAAGAACTGGAATTGGTCCACCTTGCTACCAAGGGACGGGTCTCAGAAAGGAAATTGGGCACCAGAGAGAGATCTGGGAAACAATTGGCTCTGTCTTCAACTCCAAGCTCACCTGCAAACACACAAGAAAAGATTCAGAATCACCATGGTTAAACTCCGACAACGACAGCCATGTAGGAGAGGTCCAGCAAGAGGTTCCTCCTCGCGAGCCCCAGCAGTGGATGAGCATCACCACTGCTGCTGCTGCTATTGCCATAGGAGAGCCAGAGCTACCCCACTCCCCATCAGTCAGTTCTTGGAGGTTGGGAGCGCTAATGAAGAAAAATCCGAGCTTCCCTCCTTTGGCTCAGTGGTTTTCACATTGCAAAGTTCTGAGAGCAACCCAGGGCTCAATGCCCACATCTCAGTCATGTTCACAAAACTTCGGGAAGGAAATGGGGAGAACACCCCTCAGAACTTGCAGGAGAAGCAAGCAGAAGGCAAAGGCAAAGAAATTGACAAAGGAGAACATGAAGCAGGGAAACAGAGCTCAGTTATGGAGCCACCAGCGTCTGAGGCTGGACCGCACGATACCTCTCCTCTGGTGGGGCCATCTCCCTCAGATATTGATGAAGAGACATGGAGAAAGATGTGGGAGGGACGACCAGAGGGGGATGGCTGGGCGTATGTTGTGGAGGACAAAAGCCTCGCTGAAGAAGCTGATGCCTATTTCGCGACCCTTCCTTCATCTTCAACTCATCACAAGGATTAACGCAGACACAGACGCGGGTACTTCTCTCTTGCATTTTCGTTTTGCTTGCTGGCAGCTGATGCTTGCATCGTCGCCATATGTAATTAAGCCTTGTCTCTGGTCTGATCTTAATTTCAATTGGTCCACGTCGAGCTCTTCTGTCTTGCTCACTTCTATCTGGTTGTTGAGTCAGTCCCTTTTGGCAGTTAGCCCCTGCATGGGCAGTAATGTGTTGGGTCCTCTTTCTGTGGCTCCACTGGGAGTCCGTTGATTTCTAGAACTGTTTTTGCAAATTTGATCCGGTGTTGCCCCTGCGTGGGAGCTTTTAGTGTCGAGCATGGTCTGAATGGTTTTGATAAGGCTTTCCCTGCGTGGGAGCCTTCAGAATTTTGGTCAAGGTTCCCAGGGTGCTACCAGAGGCCCTGGAAAACTCGTCTTACAGTCTGTAATTTTTACTTGTACAGTTAATATATGACTTAGCTAGTTTTTACGGAGAAAAAAAACAAAGCAAGATTTTAACCTAAATAATAGAAATTATTCTATGAATGCAAGAAAAACACATAAAAGTACACAAAGGGGTAATGGGCACTTGGGTTGGGCCCAACCCCAAGAGCTACAGCCTCCTAAGAAAGCTCAGAGCTGGTGCAAAGTTGGATTCATATTTATTGATCAAAAAATAATAGTTACATCACAAAACACTGTCTGCAAGAAGAAGCTCGAAAATGTATTGATACAGAGCTGCACTAAAGTGCAAAAATAGACTAACAAATGACTAAAATACTAAGGCTTAAAGCCTTCCTACTTCTGCAAATGAGGACTCCCAACAATCCTCCTTAACTTTAGGAGCTTGGCTGCCCAAAACTGTAGTTAATCAACCACGTCACTAGACCTGCTCGGTTGCCCCTTGAAATTATCTTTGGTGGGCTGTTGAAATCTGAGCTGATGGTGGAGAACTCAAGGAAGGGGTCATTTAGTGCAGGATACACCCCTCCTATAAATCCTCAGCCTTGTTTCTTCAAATTTGGTTGCCAATCTGCTCATAAATGCCTGATCTTGGTCCAAAAATGTCCAAAAATCTGCAATAAGCACATATTAGACTTTGTGCTAAAGTGGCTATTCCCATTCACTCAATTAACATAAATATATTCAAAATCATGCATAAAAATATGAAGAATGGTGGATTAAATGAGAATAATAGGCAAAATGAGTCCATATATCTACCCATTTCCAGGGCTCATCA
This sequence comes from Pinus tabuliformis, assembly GCA_031772625.1. NCBI lineage: Eukaryota > Viridiplantae > Streptophyta > Pinopsida > Pinales > Pinaceae > Pinus > Pinus tabuliformis. The sequence goes on along the minus strand of CM062814.1, from coordinate 325,215,803 downwards.
CCAGCCTCGAAAAATTCGACAACCTCTCATGGTGGAAGAAAATAAAGAAGACAGGGCAAGAGATCCGTTCAAAATACTACTCGAGGAAGCCCTCTAATGACAAAGGAACGAGATGACAGATAACTTTGCCCAGATCCTTCGACAACTACCCACAGGCGACACATCTTCATCCAATAGCCACTCAAGAGGCACCTCTCCTTATATGGTGCAAGTTAACTTTGGTATTTCCATATTTGAGGGCTAGATAGATGCAATCGCCGTAGTTAAATGGTTAAATATGTTGGAAGGATATTTTTTAGTTCATGAATTTTCCAATCAGGAAAATAATACTTTTTCATTTCTCAAAGCTGCCCCACACGTCAAGGACTGGTGGGAAACCTACTATGAACAAAATGACAAGAGGGAATCCTCATTGTTTTTAGCCAAACCCACTTGGAATTATTTCCGAGATGCCATCAAGGAACAATATTACCCTGTCAAGAGCTATCAAGATAAATACATAAATTGTAACACTCTACGGCAGGGAAGGGACCAATATGTGCCAGAGTTTACAAATGTTTTTCATACCCTTTTCCTGAAGTTGGGTATCAAGGATTCTGAGCAGCATTTGGTACTCAAGTACCACGGTTGTCTACACAAGTACATCCGGGATGAGATGGAGTTCCTGGGAATCTCCTCGCTTGGCACAATGTATCGATACACTGTCAAGAATGAGAAAAAGTTTAAATAGAAGAAGCAAGATTTTGGATCTGAAAATCCAAAGCAAGGAAAAGTCACCCCCAAACCACAGAGAAAAGGACAAAGCCAAGGCAGGGCGACCCAGGATAACCCACCGAAGCCATAAGAAAATAACAACACCATGAAGACAAAGAAGGACACGACAAAATTGTGTTACATAAGAGCTCCACTCACAACCCAAGTGAGTGCTGGGCCAAGCAGTCACTAGTGGCCAAGCTGAAGGCTTTCGAATTAGATGCATGTTCCAACTCTTAGTCAAAACCCAAAAGGGGAATGACAAAGGGAAGAAGAGCATTGACACAGAGCCCAATGCCACTATGGCCACCACTAAGATCTAGAAGAATGATCCTAAATATCCAATGGAGGGGGAATGCCTCTTCCACTCACAAATGTGGGTGAAGGGTTCTATGTTGCAGTTCATTGTCAATACTAGGATCCAAAATAACCTCACTTCAGTAGAGGTCATGATGTAGTGTGGCCTACCTACTACAATACATCTACATCCGTACACCATCTGGTGGCTTCACCAAGGACGATATCTCTGCGTTAGCCAACAGTGTTGCCTTCCCTACAACATCATGTTGGGAAAAATAGTGAGAGGGGGCGGGGGGTGAATCAGTATTTACAAATCAATAACTTTTTATATTTCATATTCAGATTTCTATACACGACTTTACTGAATTGAACCTACGTGTGCACACAACCATTCTTAAGACAATTAGCGTATATCCAGTGAACTCAAAATTCAATTAATCTGTCATATGTTTGTCTTCAACTAGTGCATTAGTACTTTATTAATCATTAGATAAACACTAAGCATGTGTTTTAATAAATAAAGCATCACACATAAGAAACACACATGAACACCAAGATTTAAGGTGGAAACCCAATGCGAGAGAAAACCACCTGATGTTGTTGTCTTTGTCTTCTTTTTAATATAAAAAGGTTGTTTACAATCTTGTACTGGTCCAGACTCATACCAGTACGCAGGCACCCACTTGCAGAAGGCTACAACCTTCTATCTTTCTCAAGGTTCTACTGGAAGGGAGATACAACCCCCTAGCTCTTGTACTAGATGATATGTTTACCAGTACATAGGCGCCGACCTACAGAAGGATACTACCTTCACTCTTTCTCCAGGGACCATGTTTCATAAATTTTCAGACTGGATACTCCTAGTACACATCAACACAATCTGTAGGCCACGTTTCATCAAATTTTCATCCATTTATAACATTGAAGCTCAAAATCAATCACCACTGCACTACAACCATCAAATACAACTGCATCAACCAATCAGAAACCCAATCATCAATCTCTGATATAACTGAAATCCAATCATCACTTTTTGAATCAACCAATCATTGAAACTTATGACACAACTAAATCAAATAATCATTGAAACATCAGACACAACTGAATCACCCAATCAACGGAGACTTAATCAAAATTCAACCAATCAACTGGAAGAGTCAGATCACTGTAACCAGAACACGGATCTGAACTCATAACATGGTCATCAACAACTAGAATCAATTGCAACCTCAAAAATCATATGTCGGAATGTATATGCTACTTCAATGAAGCCAACTTGCATGTATATGCTACTTTCTGTAACCCAACCTGCGTATACCTCTAAAGATACTTAATCATAAAACCTCTTAACCAAAAACTGTACCAATTAGTGACATTCTGAAGATGTATTGTCATATTACAAATATCTAAACAAATAGCAGAAAATAGCACCCTTGTTACTCAATCAATCAATCAACCAGAATCAATCTCCTTATACAATTAGTTTTACTTTCAAATATAGTGAAGACATCATTGACAAACAATAGTAAAATAGTAGCAATGATTAGATAGATTAGTCATCTCTAAATAACAATCTTTTCTTCTGCATATGCTACTTGGAAGTGTTGAACTAGTGTGTATACGCACCTTCACCAAGGTGAACCGATGTATAGATTTGAAAATAATAAATTATAACTTCGCAACTATTCCAAACTTCAGATATACACATATCATAACATTTAAAGGACAAAACATTTGTTAGCACTCAGATCTAGCCTATCCATTATCAGATCGCATAATGATAAGTCATTTCAGGTCTTATGATCCTGATTCAGCATTAGATCTCATCCATCATTAAACACTCAGGTGCATACTTAGTTCAGATCAAGCAAAGCATAAAAAACCCATAACATGCATATTTTCTTTTGATCTAACTCTTCATAAGATATTCATTAGTTTCACACACTCACACTTTTATCTTCACCTCCTTATATAGTTTTAGTCTTTTTCAATACCTCGGACCAAAACAACACTTAGAAACTATGGTATTCTTAGACGGGATCAGGTAACCATTATTCTGCTCAATATTGTGGGCTAATACCATGGTATGGACCCTTGGTATTATTTAACCTTAATTTTCAATCACATACGCACTTTTCCTCTTGTGAAAGTGCGTTCATACATATACGCTCCTTTTGTTATGCGTACCAGCTTGTATATGCTACTTGGACTAGGTGAAGCAATGTATACAACTTAATACAACTTAAAACATTCTTTTTCTTAAATTGCTTGATTCTAATCTGTAATCCTTTGTTCCATCATCGTGTTCTCCTGTGCCATTACTTTGTTACCTATGAATTGACCTGTTATAATGTGAGTTTCCATCATACATCACTTCTGAACTGATTCCTCTGAAATGCCCTACATTTTGTCACATATTGTTTATAACTTTATCAAGTAGTCCATTCATCAAATAAGTTGTCATCAAGGACAACACACACTAACAAGCTCCCTGTATCAAACCTTTGACCATTATTTTGTTCCATCATTCTGTCACCTCTAACCTGTAGATTCATCTTTGTTCCTTGATATCTCTATTCCATCATTCTTTCACTTTTGATTTGTCATGTAGATTCATCTAGTTACCATATACAAGTGAGTTTCCATCAAGGACAACACATGAATCATAATGCCAACACATCAAGCGCTTCATAGATGAGGTATTATGTGATGTTTCTCCTCTTGAAGTTTGTGATTTATTATTAGGACAACCATACTTGTGTAAGCACCATGTTGTATATGACTCTAGACCTTGTTCTGTGATTATTACTTTGGGCGATAAGTTGTACACTGGAGGCAGCCCTGCCTACCACCATCTCTTTGATCACTATAAAGCAATGCAATAAGATCATTTCCCAGACCAGGAATTTTTTTTCCTTATTATTTGCCCTCAGGGAAAGAAGAGGGTTGTGGCCACAACTTCTAGATAGGGCTCCTTTGCACAACAACAATATATGGACAAGGACATGGATGAGTACAGGGACATTTTCACCTCACCTATAGGGTTACCTCTGCATTTTTAGGTCAATAACTCCATTCTGACCTTGGGTGCACCACTACCCAATGGAACAATCTATCGACACTATATTCTTGGGAACGATGAGATCAAGAGGCAGATTCAGGAGTTGTTGTAGAAAGGGTACATTAGGCCAAGCTCATCACCCTGTGGGAGCTCAATTTTATTGGTATAGAAGAAGGACGGGACCTGGAGACTCTGTATTGACTATTGGGTGTTGAACAAGATCAATGCCTGGAATAGGTACCCAATCCCACAGATTGATGACCTTCCAGACCAGTTCAAGGTGCCTATCAAACTCTCTGATGTGTGGAAAACCACCTTCAAATCCAAGGAGGGCCTTTTTGAATGGTTGGTCATGCCTTTTGGGTTGTTGAATGCCCCCTCAACCTTCATGAGATTGATGGAAGACATCTTGAAACCATTCACCAATTCATTCTTCGTGGTGTATTCAGATGAAATTTTTATCTTCAACTAGAGTTGGGAAGAACACATCCACCATATTCGACAGGTCCTTCAAACCCCGTGACAACACAAGTTGTGTGCCAATTTGGAGAAATGATCTTTTAGCATGCCCTAGGTTCAATTTATAGGGTACATCATTGATGAGAAGGGTGTGCATGTGGACCCAACCAAGATAAAGGTTATTCATGATTATCCATCCCCAACCACTCTAATAGAGCTCTACAACTTTCTAGGTCTTGCCAATTTCTATCACATGTTCGTGTTGGGGTTATCTCATATCACTTGGCATTTAAGTCAAGTCACCAAGGGCAAAGTGAAAGAAAATTTCTTTTGGTCTAAATTACAATAGAAGGAATTTTCTGAGTTGAAGCACCACCTCTACTCTACACTAGTGCTCACATTAACAAACCTACAACAACCATCTGAGATCGAGAGAGATGACTCAGACTATGAAAGGTGCAGTTCTTACTCAACATGGGGCATCCAGTGGCATATCCCAGTGATCTACTTTCATATAGAGTCCGAAAGTATCCCACAAATGACAAAGAGATGTATTCCATTGTGTATGCCTGCTGACAATGGAAGCATTAAATTACGGGGAAGGAAATGATCATCCACACAAACGACTAACCCCTGCAGCTCATACAAACACAAGGGAAGTTGTAGAATGATCACCATAAAAAATGGTCCGCATACTTGCAATAGTTCCATTTGAACATTAAGTACAAGAAGGGCAGCACCAACAATGTTGTAGAGTGCCTTAGCTGATCATCGGTCATGGCCCTGACCACTGTGCTCAAATATTTTAGGCATGAGACTGCGGGGTGGCCACATCTTTACAAGAGTGATCCAAAATTTGACAACAAGTAGCAGACACTCTTGGAAGGTATGAAAGCTGTAAATTTTCACCTCTAGGATTCATTTTTATGCTACCTGGCACACATATGTGTTTCTTCAAGCGAGCATGCCAAGATGATTTGTGAGGCACATTACAATCGGGTCACTAGACATTTCAGGGTAGAGAAAATAGTGGTAGTGATGCAGAAATATTTTTATTGGCTGAAACTTCGACAAGATGTTGGGAAGTACATCAGATCTTGCATAGCCTACACCACTGCCAAACTGACCATCAATAAGAGAGGCCTATATACTCCTCTGCCTACTCCTAGTCAACTTTGGGAATCCATCTCCATGGATTACATGTCAGGCCTTCCTTCTACTAAGCATGACAACGATTGTGTTTTCGTGGTCATCGACATATTCTCTATGATGGCCATTATGATGGCGTGTAAGAAGAGTATCACAGAAGAATCCATTGCTAAGATCTTCTTTGAACGAGTGTGGGTATATTTTGGGATCCCACCGTCCATTATCTCGGATCGAGACAACAGGTTCCTAAGTACATTTTGGTCAAGTCTCTGGTCGATGTTGGATGATCATACACATTCTTCATATGTACAACTCTAAGCATCCATGCACATGGGATAAAAGCCTCCCCTATGTCCAACACTGCTATAATAGAGCTCTACATAGTTCAACTAGCCACAACCTCTTTCAGGTAAGGTTGGGATTCGAGCCACTATGTCCCATTGATGTGGCCATACCATTTGCAGCTAGTTAGGCAGATTCAAATCATGTCCATTCCGAAGCTGACAGGGCTATAAACTTCATTGAGCACATTCAACACATCTGCCAGCAGGTCCATGACATATTGGAAAGAGCCAATGCTAAGTACAAGTAGCGTCATGATCAACATCGGGTGCCACACAAGTTCTAGGTGGGTGAAAAAGTTTGGTTACATTTGTAGAAGGAGTGCCTCATTGGGCCCCAACGCAAGCTTCATCTGCTCTGATATGGGACTTACACCATCACTGAGGCTATAGGGGGCAATGCTTTCGAGCTCAACATTCCACCATTCCTTGGCCTTAACCCAATGTTCAATGTGGACCGCCTTCAACCATACTTTCAACCATTATTAGACACATTAGACATTCCAAAACAACTCACACCAACAGAGTTAAACCAAGATTGCATGGAATAGGCCACAACTGATAGGATCATGGACACACAGATCAAGAAAAATCGCCAACAGAAGATCCAACTGTATTGGGTTGTCAAAGTTGGCCAACTTTTGCACCAAGGAAAGTGGCTCACCAGGGACCAAGTTCAGCAGAAGTTTTCCCATCTCATGGAGGCACTCAACGCAATGGGGAAGATTGCTTCCTAAGGGGGAAGGATTGATCCAGGTACATATTGGTGGCGACCCGTATATTCCACTTGAACCCCCACCGTTGTTTCTTTTTAGTTTCTATAATTTTAGCACAACTTATTATTTTTGGAATTTTTTTTTGAGTCCTAAACTTCTAGAGCCATTTTGAGGGACTAAAAGATGTTTTTAGGGAAAATAGAGAGACTATTAAACTCCCAAATTATCTTGCCAATTTTTTTTTGGCCTCCTCTTCGAAATCTTCAAAACGAGGTATTATAATAGCCAAACGGAGATCGTAAGCCAAAGTTACGATTCCAGGAAGTTGATGTACCAATTTACACAAACAGGGCCCACAATTTTGGCGCTTCATCTCCTAGGGTTAGTTTTTTAGATGTTTAGGGTTTTCCATTGTTTCTAAATAATAAATAGTCCTTCGAGCCTCATTGTAGCATGTGTTCAGAGGCATGTAGCCACCACATCCCTTCTCAAAGATAAGCTACCATCACCCGAGCTATTTTATTTCAGTTCTTTGACATTAATGAAATGAAGTTTTATTTTTGTTGCATCTCTGTGTATATGGGTATTTCTATATTTTGTTGTGTTCTTGTGTAACTCTAGATCAGTGGTATCAAAGCATTCTGCTCTTTCTCTGTTTTTCTTTACATGTCCCTAATGAGGTCAGGGTGTAAGGATTTAGGGTTCGATCTGGTTGAACCTTTGCAAGACCAACCTCGCAAAACTCGATGGCCTCCCTTGGTGGAAGAAAAGAAAGACGAGGGGGCAGGAGATCCTTTCAAAATACTGCTTGAACGACATAGGAACACGATGATGGATAACGTTTCCCAGATCCTTTGACGACTACCAACATGCAACATCAGGCCAAGTTCATCACCCTGTGGGAGCTCGATTTTATTATTACAGAAGAAGGATGAGACCTAGAGACTCTGTATTGACTATTGGGCATTGAACAACATCATTTTCCTGAATAGGTACCCAATCCCACAAATTGATGACCATCTGGACCAGCTCAAGTGGGGGAATATTTCAGCAAGATTGACTTGAAGTCTGGTTATCACTAGCTACCTATCGAACCCTTTGATGTGTGGAAGACAACCTTCAAATCCAAGGAGGGCCTTTTAGAATGGTTGGTCATGCCTTTCAGGTTGATGAATGCCCCCAAAACCTTCATGAGATTGATGGATGACATACTTACAACAGTGCCATTTGAACATTAAGTACAAGAAGGGAGCACCAACAATGTTGCAAACTGCCTCAGTTGATCACCGGTCATGGAACTGACCACTGTGCTCGACTATTGTGGGCATGAGACTGCGGGGTGGTTGCATCTTTACAAGAGTGATCAAGACTTCAGCAACGCATACCAGACACTCCTGGAAGGTAAGAAATTTCCAATTTTTCACCTCTAGGATGGATTTCTATGCTACTTGGGACACATATGTGTTCCTTCAAGCAATTGTGTGAAGATGATTTGGGAGGTGCACTACAGTCGAGTTGTTGGACATTTCAGGATAGAGAAAATAATGGCAGTACGGCAAAAGTAATTTTATTTTTTGAACCTTTGACAGGATGTTGGGAAGTACATTAGATCCTGCACTGCCTGTGCCACTGCCAAACCGACCATCAAGAAACTAGGCCTATATACTACTTTGCCTACTGCTAATTGACCTTGGGAATCCATCTCCATGGATTACATGTCGAGACTTCCTTCTACTAAGCATGAAAACGACTGTGTTTTCATGGTCATTGACAGATTCTCTAAGATGGCCATTATGGTGGCCTGCAAGAAGAGTATCACAGAAGAAGCCACTACTAATATCTTATTTGAATGAGTGTGGGTACATTTTTGGATCCCATAGTCCATTATCTCAGATAAAGACAACAAGTTCTTAAGTACATTTTGGTCAAGTCTCTGGTCAATGTTTGTTGGGCATGGCTTAACTTGGTCCAAATTTTGGGTAAAAGACCCCGCAAAAGAAGGAGCAGTCCATGTGGAGTTGGCGAAGAAATATTCATCGCATGGACTTTTAGGGTCTTAGTGACGAGATAAAGCCCTTATTTTTTAACGGGTATTGGGTAAAATTCCTTCTTTTTATGGTCTTCCTTGCATCTGTTAATGAGATACCTCAATGCCCAGTAATTAGATGATCTCCTTGCATGTCTGACATTATCTCATTCATTCACATGTAGTAGAGTTGTACCATTGGGATGATTCAAAGATCTTGGGTATTGGGGCTACATCACTCACGCATATTGCCTCCCCTATGTTGTGTTGGAGAATATATTATGTACTTTGAGGGCCATCATTATGGGCACTTACACTAGTGCCGACCCTACTAATAACTATTGTGCTAGAGATCTATATTGTATGATGCTAGTCCTTGATGACATGAGTTTGTAGTATGTTATGTGGGAAACCATGCTCTCTTATCTTAGTACTTGGTATGTGTATTCCTACCTCAAGTATTTACTTCTTATATATCTGACTATGAGTTTTGCATATTTTTTAGGTCTTCTATCCATGATTTCTCTCCCTTACTCACTCACTAGTTTGTTTAGTATAATGCATTTTGACCATCATATTATCTTCTAACCATATACATTATGGGGCATCTGTTATAGCTCAAAAATACACCCCCTTGGGTCCACTATAAGTAAACATCACCTACCGAGTTAGAGTGTCAAAAGTGATTTGTGGAATACTTCAAAAAGAATAACTTGGAGGCTTCAACACTCCCCTACAGTTGTAGCCAAGCAACACTAGGAATATTAATGCCCTGTGTACACTGGACTCAAGCCACAATGAGTCAACAATGCTCCAATGACACTGAATTGGAGAAACAGAGTGTAGTTTTGCATGGAAAAGGTTGTATGAGGTCAAAAATTATCACTTAGAGAAGATAAGGATTAAAGGACCAGGAACGTTCAAGAAAGTGTCTACATTCGATGTGATCACTCCATGAGAAAAAACCTATAAATGCAAGCTATCCATAGATCACAAAGGAGGAAAAAGGAAACACATGCCAAAGTGCTGCTAGAGCATTTACCTATAGTTTCTCTCTACGATAAGCTATCATAATAGGTTCAATGAATAGTGAGTGCTGGTGAGGAGGTGAATACAGGCAAAGTCTATAAGAGAGCATGAATATGTGTAACTAATTTGGTATAATACAATCTTCAAATATTTTCGCCCATTCTATCATGTATTCATTTGATATTGACATGTTGATTATGGTTCCATTTGTATATGTATGTACTAATCTTTTTTATAGGGAATAGAGTTTTTTTGTTTCAACCATTGTGTGCAGGTATTCAGTAGCAAGGATAGGAGCTGAGATCTCTTGGAGATCTTCCTCAAGTTGGTTGCACCAACTAGTCTTTTCTCATGATAGAAAGGTATGACCCTTCACTCTCCTTGCGATTTGTAGTTTGAATGTGCATGCTTTGGATTAGATTGAGTTGTGTTGTGCTTTTATTCCTACACCCATTAGTTGGGTAGGTCTTGGGCATGCCTGCTAGGTTTAAGGTAACTTTTTACGGAAAGTGGAATTCTTCCTTAAATAATTTCACCCTTGGTGAAGCCACATGATGGCTTATGATTGCAAGTGTGGTGTTATCAGTACACTCAATTGCTTAATGACATTTCTTGATATGACGTTATTTTGACGCATGATGACAATAATGAAATGTAGTGGCGGACCCTTCACTCACATCTGTGAGTGAAAGAGGTGATCAACTTCCTTCAGATCTTTAGGCTTATTTTTTTGGACCTTGGTGGTGGAAGTAGTGGCACTGGGTTCTGCATCAATGATATGTTTCCCCTTGTCAAGGTCTGGTTCAAAGCAGAACCTTCATATGATTCTTAAGCATTCGGCTCAACCACCAATGACTTCCTTAGGGGAACTTTTGTATTATGAGAGGAGCTCTTGTGGAACTCACATCAGTTTCTTGTGTCTCTCTTCATGTTCCTGTTACCATTCTTTGTTTGTGGCCTAAATGGGTTGTGCTTGGGTGGTCCACCTTAGCTCTATCCTTTGTTTATTGATTTGGGGATTCCATTTCCTTGCTTCTACTATGAGGGATTCATAGATTCAAAGTCTTATGTTAGGATATTCCAACACATTGGAAATAATCAAGTATAACTTGGTCTAGTGTATAGTTAGGTAATGTGTGTTTCTTTAGTATGTACTTTTTGTAACTTACAATCTGACGGTCATGATATGTTCTAGACATGAAGTGATCTTGCGGTTCATTCTCTCCTAGGTATTATCGACGCTTGATCCGTGGTTTAACACCCAATTGGTCCTTTATCTCTATTTAAAGAGCATGGAGGGTCATTTGTAAGGTGACTATTTATGAGAGAAGCTTCTATAAATTTTCTTTCTTTTACATTAATAAATTTCTTGAAGTGGCCGCGTTGGCTCAGGACATGGACTATATCCCTCTTTGAGGGTTTTAACCACATCAAGAATACTGGTGTACTGATCTATGATCTGTTTGTGAGAGGTGTCCTTTGGTGTTCTATCTAAGGAACTTACCCTGTAAATTCCTACATGGTATTCGAGCGTAGGTCACAAGTTCAATACACACCCAGCTCACCTTGGGGGGGGAGGGGGGAGGGGAGACTGTTGGACATTGGATAAATCAACACTCCCCAATTTCATGATATGGAATAACTACCTCTTGTGGGTCCTTATCTCTGGCAATGCAATCGTTAACAAACACTTGTGGGTTTTGGTCTAACAGTAATCGTGATTCCCAACAAGTGGAGTTCATTTTGGCAATAGGGGAGAAGGTTTCAGTATAGTCGATGCCTTCAACCTATGAAAAACTAATAGCAACAAGAACTTGGCCAATTGAGTTATCCCTTGGGGCTCTTTCAAATGCGAAGTCCATCAGATGGATGTTAAATCTTCCTTCTTGCATGGGGACTTGCATGAATAAATCTATATGGAACAACCTCATGGATTTATACAAACAAACTCCAGCCTTGTATGTCGTCTTAAGAAATCCCTTTATGGTCTCAAGCAAGACCCTCAGGATTGGTATGCCAAAATGGATAGATTTCTTTTAGATACTGGTTTTTCTAGGTGTCATTCTAACAATACTGTCTCCACCAAGAAAGTGGGTAAGTCTCTTATCATTCTTGTTCTCTATGTTGATGATCTTATCCTTACTAGTAGTGATTCCAACCTTATAAAACATGTGAAGTCCAACCTTAAAAATCAGTTTGAAATGATATAATTAGGACACTTGCATTATTTTATTGGTCTTCAAGTATTGCAATCCAAAGAAGGTATTTCCCCTTCCCAGTCCAAGTATGCATGTGATCTTCTATGCCACTTTCACATGGAAGACTATAACCCAACCCCTTCTCCCTTTCAATCTAGAGCCAAAATTTCAGTCACTTGTACTTTCCCTGAAGTTGATGCTATCTTATACACTCAACTTGTTGGAAAATGTTTGTATCTAACACATACCTGTCCTAACCTTTCCTTTACTTTTGGCCTTGTTTCTCGATTTATGAAAAACCCACATGAAATTCATTAGAAAGTAGCTAAAAGAATACTTCATTATGTTTGAGGTACAATTTAGTTTGGGATTCATTACAGTGTAGACACATCTCCTCTAATGGTTGGTTTCACTAATTTTCATTGGGTTGGTGACCTTGATGATCGAAAGTTTATTGCAGGTTATGCCTTCACTATTGGTTCTGGACCTATTACATGGACTTGCAAGAAACAAAGTGTCATTTCTCTTTCTTCAGTAGAAGAAGAGTATCATCGCGTTGTTGAAGCTAGTAAGGAAGCCCCGTGGCTTCATCAAATCTTGTCAGAGTTTGGTTTTCAGCAGCAACATCCAACTTGTCTTTGGTGCATTAATCAAAGTGCCATTCAACTATCAAAAGATATAGTCCAACATCAACACAACAAACACATTGAACTACAAATGCACTTCATCAGAAATCTCATTCATGACCATGTTCTTGAAGTGAAATATTGTTCAACCGATGATCAAGTTGCAGACAACTTTACAAAGTCTCTCATAGAGGTGAAGTTTACTAAACTTTGATTTATGGTGGGAGTTTAGGAAGTTGTCACTAAGGGGGGATAGGCTCTAATTCCTCCTTCCTTCTCCTATTGTGTCATATTTTTACACCTTCAACCCTATCCCAAGTTGTTCTTAAGGGGGGATGTTAAGATATTCCAACACATAGGAAATAATTAAGTATATCTTGGTCTAGTGTATAGTTAGATAAAGTGTGTTTCTTTAGTATGTACTTCTTGTAAATTACAATATGACGATCATGATATGTTCTATACATGAAGTGATCTGACAGTTCATTCTCTCCTTAGTATTACTCATGCTTGATCCGTGGCTTAACACCTGATTGGTCCATGATCTCTATTTAAAGAGCATGGAGTGTTATTTGTAAGGTGGTCGTTTATAAGATAAGCTTATGTAACCGCGTTGGCTCATGTTGTGGATTGTTTCCCTCTCTGAGGGTTTTAACCACGTCAAGAATATTGGTGTACTGATCTATGATCTGTTTGTGAGCGATGTCCTTTGGTGTTCTATCTAAGGAACTTACCCTGTAAATTCCTACATTTCACTTGTTTTCTCTAATTTTTTTCTCAAATTTGACATCATATTGGTATTTTGTGCCAAGTTTGGAGATGTCCAGGAACTCCATTTTTGTATGGGTGTATATGTGTAGAAAACCATGACACTTAAGCACCAGATTTCACTCAATTTTTTGATACCCAACTTGGTGTGCAAGGTATGAAAAACATTTGTGAACTCTGGCACTACTTGGTCCCTCTCCTCCCTTAGTGTGGCCCATCTCATTTACTAGTCTTCGTAGCTTCTAATAGGGTGATATTGTTCCTTAATAACATCCCTAAAAGAGTCACAAGTGGGTGTGACTTTAAACAATGTAGATTCCTCCATGTCATTTTTCTCACGGTAGGTTTCCCACCAATCATTGACACGGGGAGGCAACCTTAAGCAGTGAAAATTTAATATTTTCTCTATCAAAAAAATTATGGACCGAAAAATGCCCTTCTAAAAGTTTTAACCATTTATCTAGGGCATCTGCATCTATCTAGCCTACAAATATAAGAATATCAAAGTTAACTTATATTTCAAAGGGGGTGAAGCCTCCAAAGTGTCCACTTGATGAAGATGTCTTGCCTATTGGCGTTCCCTGAAGCACTTGGGAAAAATTATACATCATCTCATTCCTTTTCCACTCGACGGATTCCTCAAACAATAGTTTAATAAGATATCTTGCTCTCTCGTCTTTATTTTCTTCTGCCATGGGAGGCTGTCAGGGTCAGTGGCGACAATCTTGCAAGGGCTCAAGAATTTTGAGTCCCAACTCCTTATACCCTGACTTTGTAGGGGACATACATAGAAAAATAAATAAAGAGCAGACAACTCTGATACCATTGGTCCGAATTTATGAAGGGAACTAAATGATATACATATTTGTGACCAAAATACAGATACATAGTGAAACTTGAATTTTATTAATAAACGGAAAATGTTGAAACTGTATAAATGTAAAAGGCAAATAAACTAGCTAGAATGGTGGTATCATATCTCTCGGAAGAGATGTGGTAGATACATGCATGTTCATATTATCTTACAATGAGTCTCTTGTTGATTTTTTCAAGGTATCCTCTATATTGATAATTATTTCTTATGATTGATTCAAGTTTATCTTTTCTTGCCTTCATTATTCATCATCTTGTATTTATTATTCATCATAAAGTAATTACATAGAGGATATCAACATTAAAACAAAAATTCTAGTAGGATCATGAGAAGACAACCACACAAGAACACAAGCATTTACCTTGGGAAAACCCACATGGCATAAAAGCCAAACAATCCTTTCCTTAGAGAATCAATTCAACAAGAGACATCGAATTCATAGATAAACTGACCAGCAAGATGATGAGGCATACTTCCATCTTGAATCCAAGCCAAATCTCTAAGATATTTACCCACAGAATTAGGCCTGCTTTAGGATTAGGTCTTTTGACCCTTCCATAAAATTGTGTTCCTCTATAGAGGTTTAGTCCAAAACATAGGTTTTGCCTTAAACAAAGATCATCCATAGAGATTTAATATTTTCCTTGAGAGAGATATTCATCTTTTACAAGCCTTGAATTCATCCTTCTTTCTTGTCATCTTCGCTAGCCTCATAGATATAAAACCAAATGATTTGAATTTCACTTTAGGAGGAAGAAAAAATGCATATATGTCTATATCTACACACACACACACACACATTCCTTTTGGGGGCTGAATAGGTGTCGCTTTGGGGTTGAACTAACTTGACAAGGAGAAGGGATGACTTGGTCTTCTTGTGGAGTCATAAACCAAAATTCCAAAATTCAATTTTTTCTTTCATGAGGGTCATGAAGAACATGCCTTCTAATTTTTATATTGACAAATACATAAGGAATATAATTTATTTTGATTATGTAGAACATGATTTACATGCACATCAATAAAATATTAATTATGAAGAATGACCATAGCTACAAAATCCAACGCTCCCTCTTAGCTAGGGAGTTATTCATAATGACTGTCAAGATATTCTAAAGTTGATAGATTCTCTAAGGAAGGAACAAGGTTAGATAAGCATCATCATAATCATCAACATCAATCATGCATAATCACGGTTCACCATCAAGCATCTATAGACATAGTCTAGGAAAAAAACCAAAGGCCTTATCAGTGATAAACAAGCTTATGCTAGAAAGATATTTGAGGATGATGCTAGGAGGCTCCTTCCCATATGAGCAACCTCTAGGACTATTTTCCAACCAAGGTCAAATTGACACTGGGAAAATATGCTCCACCAGACCTTTCTTCAAACCAAGGTTAAAGTGACATAGGGAGAATGTCTTCTACCAGATCATTCTCCAGCCAAGGTCAAAGTGACATAGGAAGAATTTCAATCTGTTGGACCATTCTTCAACCAAGGTAATAAATACATGGGAATAATTTTAGTCCATGATGTTATCTAATCTGTCAAACCATTCTCCAATCAAGGTCATAATGACACACGAAGAACTTCTCCATCTGAGGTCATAATTATACAAGGAGAATATTAGATCATTCTCCAACCAAGGTCATGAAGGCATAGGGAGAATGTCCATTCGTAATGATGTTTCATCAACTCTCCCTTTTAATAAAAGAGGCAAAATCCAAAATTCCTATCTTGTCCCAGAAGTGCACAAACTTTCTTTTATAAAGAGGCATCATAAGTATATTAACTATATGCTCATCAGTGGAGATATACTAGATATTCACTGCTCTCTTCTACACCATGTCTCGAATGAAGTGGTACTTGATCCCAATGTGCTTTGATCTATCATCATGGTCATCACCTACACCTAATCAATATAATCCTGCAATTAGCCTCAGAAGTTGTACTGCTTCTCAAATTACCAAAACAACTGCAATATACTCAATCACTGAGTGCAACAGTTGTCTACTTCCAACACATCTAAAGAAATCATAATAGATCCCAATGTGAAACAATATCCTCATAAATTCTTCATGTCTTCAACACTCTTTGCTCAAACTAAAAACTACATCTATACTTCACAAATCTCAAATCATGACTTGACTTTCCACAACCAACTTTATCATGTTGGTACTCCAATACATGTTGAGAAACATTATATTTTCTCAATAATGAACAAATCAATTCTCTTCATCAAAAATACTTGCTGGTCATCTTGACTAGCTGCTCCCTCTCAAACTGAGACATATGCTGCTGTGGTAACTTAGATTTATCCCTTTGTCACTATTTCCTTCTAGCATATCAGCTATCTATTTTGACAATGTCAAAGATACTCCATCATCTTAGACTCATAGGTAAACTTCCTCTGAATTTAGGACAAGACTCGTTAACTGCCTCGTCTGTTACAAAGGCAATTCCTTCTGCCACAACTACTCCCTCTGACATGAGTCCTTTAGCTTTCATCAGAGACAAATCAAATACTATCAACCAAGCTTGGGTTTTCTTATGATAGCCTTCTTTAATCATGACACTTATTCTCGTGCACCTCATGAGATTAGGGTAGCTATTTATACACTTCTTTCGTCAAGGAGGAATATGTCTGCAAAAATCATAAAGATAATAAACTTTTAATAGATTAAGTGTACATTTCCTTATTTTGTTCTTTGTCTTACTAGGAAAATATTCTATTCAATTCTCCCTTTTGTATAAGTTGCATAATTCAAACTTGTTGATCTACAAGCTCCCTTTGGGCTCGAATTTCATCTAGTACAATTTTTATAAACTCAACTCATGAAAAAATATTCTTGTCACACACTTTTCTTCATTCTTCCACTTCTTCCATTTGTTGTCAAAGTCTTGGAAACCTTCAGTATGTACCTGCAATCCTCACTATGGGCAATGGAAGAACAATTACAACCTAACATAGGATATAAAGACAAAAACAACAATAGTAATAATTCAAAAAGAGAGATATAAAATAATTATCTTTTGAGAAGATATTCAACTCTTGGTCTTTAGTCCTCTTCTATACATCTACAACTTTGTCAACTTCATCCACATTGTTATCATGATGGGATTCCTTCCTTGCTAGGGTTAGGGTTTCTTCTTTCAACTGAAATGTTTAGCTGTGGTTTTATTGTTGGACAATTGGTTTTATCTGAATGGCTAGTGGAACTTAGTAGGTTGCCATTGATGTCAACTAGATTAGCATTGAAGTTGGAGGAAGAAAATGTTGGCATTGATGAGCATGTTGTTCAAGGGGAGTCTCATAATTGCTGCAATTTTTTTTAGAGAATCATCATAGTAGTAGGTTTAGTGGAGAAGCCATTAAAATATGACTATGATGGTTGGGGAGTCCCAAAATTTTGAGGCGATTATGCCTCAAGATATCGGCTCAATTTCTCATGAAAGTGGAATAGTTGGAAAGTGGTTGAAAACATCTTTCCAATGGTATGTGAAAGTCTACAAATGGCCCTTTGGATCAAAAGTTATGGTTAGTCAAAGTAAGGACCTTTAAGCCATAAGTAACAGTGCCTAGAATTCGGGAAACCCTTAAGGCTTGGAATCCTAAAGGTTTATTTAAAATAGTTACAGGATGGAAGTGAGCCGGGGTAGCGAAAACAGAACCCAAAATCCTAGAGGCCTGGAGGCGCGTAAGGTATATGGAATTAACTTTAAAAGGTTATGGGTATATGAGAATTTGGGCTTCGACTCTACAACATATATATATATATATATATATATATATATATATATATATATATATATATATATATATATATATATATATATATATATATATATATATATATATATATATATATATATATATATATATATATATATATATATCTTAGTAGGGTCAATAGTTAGAGGCCAGTATGTTGTATAGGATGTCGACAAGTGGAAAGTGGGCCAAACCAGGAATCTCTAATAACAAAGCACAAAGGAAGAGGATAAAATTAGGTAGTGGGCACATAGGTGGGCCAAGTCAGAAGCCCAGAAACCCGTAAGGAATAGGCAATTTATTTTATAAATTGTTACGGGCATGTAGACATTTGGGCTTAATCTATGAAAAGATGTATTTATATGAGTGGGGCCTAATGGATGTCTAAGTGGTGGTTTGTGCATGTTTGGTGACCATAGGTCTTCGGGCTAATAACAAAGAAAAAGGAACTGTAGGAGTATGTTTAAAGGCATGAAACATGTCCACAAGAAATTGTCAATGGTACACACTAGTGGGCCAGTGCTTAGAATCCCGGAAGCACGTAAGTCTTATGAAATGTTTTTCGAAAAAATTAAGGGCACTAGGGCATCTAGGCCTCCAACTTAGTAGTAGCATATGATTGAAAGCCATGAATGAGTTGACAACTTTGGAGAAAAGTCCTCCTTATTTGGTTGTTATTCCATTATTGGTCTTGGCCATAACTGGATAAGGAGAATCTCGGGACATCCAGGAAAATGCACACATGAGGGTAGGTGGCTAGATTAATGGAAATTGTAAAGAGATCTGAATTAAAATACAAAGAGGAACACAGTCTACAAAATGGATAATGAAGTATGATCCATACAAAATCAAGTCTCTTCTGTTTTAACTTACACGCTACGAAGAATTAAATCAAGGAAATGGCTCAGGGACACCATACCAGTGAATTGATGAGCTTTGATGGAATGTTGCAACTAAAGAAAGAATGAGAGACGTACCTAGACTACAAGTTGAGCTCTGTGGAAATTTAAGAGGAACGGAGGACCATGTTATTTGTGGAGGTGGAATTAAATAGAGGTACTTGTTGAGTGTGCATGGCCGACTGAGATTTACTTCTCAGTATGATGAGACACTCAACTGCCCATTTTGTAATTTAATGAAACAACCATGGATAAGTAAATGAAGCCCATTTTCAGAGTTTAATGCAGTTATGGTGGTCTTTAATTTTTATGGAACAAGAAACATGTAGATCCATGTAGAAGCACACTTTCAGGTACTTTGTTGTAGAGATTGCAGAGGCAGTAGAGGCGATAGAAGGACAATAGAGACAACATTGGCCATTGTGTAGAAGAGTAACAAAAGGTAGGATTACCACTGAGAAAGATGGGGATGTATCATTTGTGTTGAGCCAAAGTGTGTGAGGAGCAGAGACATAAGTGTCGAGAGGTAACTGTTTTTACAATGGAGCTTAGGGCCAAGACTAGATCTTGTCGAGTAGTGGAGAGGGTAGTAGAAAGTGGAATTGCAAAGAAGAAGGAAAGGAGATAGTGTAGCAAGAAATAATGTTTATATTACTAAGAATTTGTATTGGCCTTTGCGTTCAGTCTAAGAATTATATGAGAAGAAGAACAGTGACTAGAGCAAGTAGTGGCTTGCATTCATAAGAGGTTGGGGCCTCTTGGCAAGTGGTGGCTTGTTATCTTAAGGGGTTTGGGGCCTCATGTGAGTGTGTGTTCATAAAAAACTTGATGTAATTAAGTGGATGCTTAATTTACATCATAATAACAAATATATTTGTGGTTTTCTGCCTTTGGGTTTCCACATAAAAATTCCTATGTCAATATGTGTGTGCTTCTCAATTGATGGACTATGTGCTCATGTGAATGGTTTACTTTACTATACATCTATATTGTAGTATGAATGCTCTCACAAGTAAATGGAAAAAGTAAAAGGAAATATAAGAATTGAGCTTAAATTTTAAGAACGTAACTAGTACTAATTCACCTCCCCTCTTAGTAAATCCTTACTCAAATAATTGGTATTAGAGCCAAGTTTCCTTCAGAAACAATTTAACCACTGGAAGGTAGATCTATTTAAGGAATTATGTCTAGACAAGAGAGTCATGATGCTTAATCAAGTAAGATACCAGTCTTTGATGGGACAAATTATTCCTTTTGTACGGTTAGGATGGAATCCTAGCCTATCTCCCTGGAAGTAGATGTTTGGAGCTATGTGGTGGTATATTATGATGTCTCTTATGTCCCTACTATTAGTGCCTAAATCTACCTCAGGCTGATGAAAGGCAGGTCTAGGGTAACATCAAACCACGCTTAACTTGGTAGCTAGCCCTACCAAGTCAGGAGAGGGCTCTCTCCTTGTCAATCTCAATTAGGATATTGGCAACTAGGGCTTGAGATGACTGAAATGAATGCTAATTTTAGGCTAGGTATGGTAGATCAGAGGATTTTGTTTGATTTTGATGGTTGGTTGCTGGATCAAATGAAGAAGGCAGCTTTGGGTCCAGGACATCAACTCAGATTTGCAGTTGGTTCTATGGGGCGAGGTAAGCAAGTGTTTTGGAACTTTGAATTGGATGTGATGGTAAGTCTAAGACTAGTGAGGAGTTGGAGAGGGCATGCAAGGTTCATGAGTCCTCTTCAAATAGCAGAAAACATTAAAAACTAAATGTATCCTCAAGGCAGAGCACTGAATATCAATGGATTCTACCTAATTCTCTTGATTCATTTAGTTATGAAGAAAGAAATAGATGCTGGAACATATACACATAAGAGAAACTAAATAACAAAGGAGGAAACAATGCCAAGACACATTACCACAAGAATCCCACAAAATGCTGCAAAACCCTGGTTCATTTCCTTGCCAAACTGTAGAAGTGATTTACAATAATGCTCAATGCATCCACAAGAGTCCAAACTTGACAAATGACTAAGAACGTACAAGATATAGGCATAAAACCACCTATTCTAGCCATCAAGGGTCGAATCCATGAGTCAAGGAGCGGTTTCAACAAGATCTAAACTAGGAATTGAAAAATAGGCAGTGGAACAGCTTGCCTCTAAAACTATGGAAACTGATTCATTTAGCTCAAAACCACCTATAACTGATGTATCTACTTCCTTAAGTCATTTTTCATCATTTTTACATCATAGTACATCAATTTACATCATATTACATCATGAATTTTACCATGAGAGAAGAAAAAGACAAACTAGTAAAAAACTAGGCGAAATCCTGAGTTTTTGAGCAAAATTGGAAAAATTTTGCCTGATGCGTAGCGCCATGAGCCTGATGTGCAGTGCCACTTCAAGGCTGAGTTTGAAGGTCTTCTACTTCACCAAATTAGGTCCAATATGGCTTGTTGGAAAGCTCTGCCTGTCTACTTTCTAGGACAACTAGAATTTTTGGATTTGGAGTCCATTTGACCCTTCCAAAATCACTTCTCCCAAGACTGCTTTCTGTGGGTCCAAAAAGTGGCAGAGAGGGCATTTTTTAGGTGTTTTTTGCCCTTTAGGTGACCCAGATCTCCTCCAAATTTCATGAAACTTTCTAGCTTTCAGTATTTTTCCATGAGAATCCAAAAATGCAAGCCATTTTTCAAAATTCCAAGCCATTTCAATGCGTAGTGCCGGTGGCGCTTCATCAGATGAAAATTCTTGTGTTTTGCATTTAAAAATTGTGAAATGACAAAAATTGCTCAAAATTGCTTCAAACTAGGCAAGAGGCAAGCTTACTAACTACTTTGCTGAGCTAATGAAGCTTCAGCCAAAATTTTAAGTTTATCTTGTTCCTTTTTGTCTCTCAATTCTCTCTTTAACTTAGCTTTTAGGTTGTTTGTCCTTGTCTTGCAAATTTTATTCCGAGCTAAGTAATGATAAGCCATATGGTGCAGCATTTTCTTCGCTTTGTTAGCTTTATCAAGCATCTTCTCAAGGTGGATTTTCACTCTTTCCAACCATGATTCTTGATCAGCCTCAATTTCTTGCTCAAGGGATGTCATCTTGATTTTTCTTCTCTTTGCCACTTGCCTGTTTTCTCTAATTGTTTGCAGTTCCATAATATCTTGCTTATCCTCCAATTGCTTGTTCTCCTACTCAAGAAAGTTGATGATCCATTTGTCTCTCTCAAGGTCAAGTGATAAGGCTTGGATTTCAGCCTCTTTCTCTTTGATGATCAGATCCTTGAGTCTTGAGCTTTGAGAGCCCAAATCAGTGTTATCCTCCTCAACCAAAACAAAATCCTTGTCTTGCCCTTCAATAAGGCCCTCTTCATGCATTTGTTGCTTTCCTTTGTCTTTTCCCTATACATGTTCAGCTGAAGAAGAAGGCAAAGCCCCTTTCACCCCTAGTGAAGATAGCATTTGCCTCTGGTCCGGTGAAGAAAACGAGACCCCTTCCAACCTTGGTGGAGATAGTACTCATCTGGCAGCTGCAAAAGCATCCTAGTGCCTCTTTCACAAGTAACAAACATAGGAACATGAGCCTCTTCTGTTTTACTTTTAGGGCCTCTTTGTTGCCTAGAAGGTTCACCTTCCTCTTGAGGATATGAAAATATTTGAGGCCCCTTGAAACATTCATGGGCAATGAAAGTTTCCCATGACACTCCCAAATGAGTGAGATGATGCAAAACCACAATTTTAATGACAGAAAAATGATAAATACTATTAAGTTGTTGTGTTGCAATCACTATCATCCTCTCTATGTTTTTACATATGAAATATGGAATGCTCATCATTCTGACCCTGGTGAGTGCATAACCAATCTGATGTGGTAAGCATAAAGTTTGGAGAACCTACCCTCACATGTAAAGTATTTGATGATAAGCTTCATGAGTGGAGCACACCGGTCCTCCAAGAATTTGAAAGGAAACACCCTACTAAGTTTACCATGGTATTTGGCATTGATATAAGGTTCACAATGTTGTTTACTGATATTCTGCCTTTTGTTCCACTTTTCTCCTACATCTGGAATTCTTGAAGCTTTTGCAATAATAGCTGGTGAAAGAGTAAAATTGATCCCAGCAAGGTGCACCACAATATTTTCCATGTTTATGACAAACTGCCTTACTAACTAATGATGGTATTTAACCCTCTCAACCATCTCAAAAAACTCAAAACAAGACTGATATCTGAAACATGTGGTGGCAAGAGGGCAAGCAAGGAGTTCATTCATGCTAATAGGTTCCTCCCTAATAATTTTTCCACCCTTGTGAGGTCTCCTGGGTTGTACATTTCTTTCCCTTGAGCTATCACTAAGTGTTTCTTCTTCAAAACTGGATTCACTGCTTCTTGCCATGATGTTTGACTTAGGGATGTGATGTGATGATGATATGGTGGAAAATGATAATGGGTGAGGACAAGGAAGATGAGTATGAAGAGATTTTGCAAATGTGGAATGGAGTAGGGGAATGAAGGGACAGGTTTAGGAAATTAGGGTTTTGACTTATGAGGGACTTAGGGTTTGATGAAGGGAGTGAGTTTTCTTAGGGGAATGGGAAAGGGAAAATGGACTTAATGGATTGATTTAGGGCAATGAAGTATGGAAAAGGGGAAAAAGATGTCGGTTTTGTTATGGAGTGAAAGTTTTGCAATGAAACGGAAATTTATGAAGACAGGCTAGGGTTTGATTTTCAAGATGAAAAACTCATGAAGAAAACATGGAGAAGACCAAATTTAGCTCAAGATCAATGAAAACTTGTAGGAGAGAAATGCATCGTTTGGGATAAATTTGAGTGATTTTCGAAACTCCCTTGCCAATGCGCAACACACTGAGCCCAATGCGCAGCGCCTTCCTAATGCGCAGCGCCTGTGTAATTTAATACTGGAAAAAATTGTCTGATGCGCAGTGCTCCTCTGATGCGCAACGCTCCTCTGATGCGCAGCGCCAATCTTCTGATGCACAGTGCCAACTTCAAGGTGAGTTTCAACTACCTTCCTGATGTCAAAATTGGGTGTGTGATAGCTCGTTGGAAATCGTTTTGAGTCTACTTTCCAAAAAATCTTTAATTTCTCAATTTGGAGTTCATTTTCCCTATCAAAAGTCAAATCTCCCAAGACTAGTAAAAATGTGCAAAATGAGGTTGCCTAAATGCAGAGTGCTGTTGCAGTCAAATTTTGAAGGTATTCCTCAACTCCAAATTGAGCTCATGATAGCTCATTACAAATCTCTCTCTGTATAGATATCATTTAAATCATCAAGCAAGTCATTTGAACATCCCAACTAGGTGAAATATTGATTTTCCCAGGGTCACTCCAGAATTGCATCAATCCTCCTGAGGCCAATGATGGCTTCGACATTTCTCCCAAACCATGGAACCTGTGTTAAACCTGAAAGACATTTTTCATCTTCGGTCAAGGATGGACAAAAACATCTCTCACTTTTATCAAATTCATCTTTCTTGCTCAGAAACATAGTTTGAATAAAAACTATCCCGATATGTGGAACAGGGGATTTGTAGAAA
Source organism: Pinus tabuliformis (assembly GCA_031772625.1). Classification (NCBI taxonomy): domain Eukaryota; kingdom Viridiplantae; phylum Streptophyta; class Pinopsida; order Pinales; family Pinaceae; genus Pinus; species Pinus tabuliformis. Next base: position 325,191,274 of record CM062814.1, on the reverse strand, counting down.
TGAAGGGAAATGAAGGGGATGAGGGGATTATAAATTCTTGAGAAAATTTTGGGAAGGAGGGAGGGATGTCAGGAATTAGGGGAAAGTATAATTTCAAAGATTGAGTGAGGGGAAGGGTTCCAAAAGGTCAAAACACAGGCCTAGCCTAGAAAATTGTCAAATTGTAGCAATAAACTAGGGTTTGTGGGAAAATGACGAATTTGAGGGATATCAGTGATGGGAATTGTTTAAGAAGGTATATTAGGTATAGGGGAAGGTGTATGAACATTAGGAAACAAGTTTTGTTTATCATTTGGCCATCCACGAGAAATTACCTTCAAAACCCTATGAGAGAGAAATGAGGCTTACCCAAGTATAATTGAAGCACAAACAAGGTGTAAAATGACTCATTGGAACCTAAAATGACGATGAAAACTCTTTGAATAATGGTACACTAAGCTGAATGGTGACATGGACCAATACTTGGAATACTTTGGAAGGAGTGAAAACAACTCTAGACCTAATACCTAGTAACCAAATTTTACTTGAAGACTCACTAAAATGACAAAATTTGACTTTGACACCCTGAAACCACTGTGTAAGAGCATATTTGATCACTGATGGAAGGATTTCAAAGGCTGACACTAACATTGGCTCCATTGGGGATGGTAGCTCCTTGGAGGTGCCAAGAACACCGTAGACCAAGTAGCCTTATCTATTGGGAAAGGAGTCAAAAACACAAACTGAAATGGATGACTGAAAACTGATAACTTGACGACACAAACTGACTTGAAACTGACTCAATACTAAAACACAACTAACAAACTGGAAAATATGCTCATAATGTGTTAGGTCCCTATAATACTAGTGATTACCCCATTACTATTGTAGGTGTATCCCTTATTAATATTGTTGTGCCCCTATTGTCCCCATATTGTTATTACTGTGCCCCATAGAATCCCTCTATTGTTATTTTTGTGCCTTTATATTATTATTTTTAGGTCGGCTGGGTTATATTGTGAATCCTTAGACTCCTATATATAGAAAGGAGGCTTTTTCATTTGAATCATCAAAGAATCATTCGTTTGTGTAATTTAAAAGAGGTTGCCCCCTCGAAGAGGCTGAATTCTAAGGTGTTGATCTATCTTGTCTATCCTTTTGTGAGTTGGTTTCATAACAATTGGTAGCAAAGCTTTGGATTCTAGTGTTTTGCTGCTCCAAATAGGTCATCGTGGAATTTTTGCAATAAATTTTTCTGTGATGTTTTAGAAGCAAAAAAAAAACATTTGAAATGAAATCGCACTGAACCTTGGATCTGAATTTCAGAGCTTTTCATTCTATATTTGTGAAGATATGATTTGAGGAAGTTGGTCTTTTGCAGACTCCTGAATTACATTCCAAACAAGTGACTTGGGGAAATCGTCATAACTTTCTCTCTAAGCATCGGATTGAAATTTCATAAGAAGGTATAGAAAGAGGACGGACTGTAGTTTCTTGTATATATTTTTCAGAGCCAAAGGTCGAATAGGGACACGTGGCACATTGTACAAGTTTGCTCTACTGAACTAGTCTATAATCAAGTCACTGTGGGAGATTTGGCATAACTCTTCCTTGGAGAATCCAATTTGGATCAGACTAGTGGAATTGGAAAGAGGACACAGAGGGCTACTACAAGTCACAATTTCAAAACTGGATGATCCAAAATTACAGAGATACATCAGAGGCAATATCGAGCTCCTATAAAGTGAAAAAAATGTGTGTAGATTTTTTAAAATTTTTTCTTAAGCTTGGTTTGAAAAAATATTTTGGAGGAATTCAAAGGGCATAGTAGAGAATTATTATCGGTAACTAATTCCCCGAGGAAAGAAAATGCAAACACCTAGTAAGCAACCTGAAAGCTCTAGCATGACTCATGAAGAAGAGGAAGAAATGCTACATGATATATTAAAATTACAAGATTTAGTGCAACAAATGTAACTCTCAAAAAAGCTAACAGAAGCTAAGACAAATGGCGTGGAATCTAAGATAAAGGGCGTGGAAGCTAAGATGAATGGCGTGGAAGCTAATATGGATGATTTGAAAATAGATTTGAAGACAGGCATGGCAGATTTGAAGACAAATTTGACAAATTTTCTACAAGAAATACTTACTAATGGTGAAGGGGTAGTAAAGGAAACTCATGATGCGAACAAAAGAAATGTTAATCATGATTTCATAGACTCTAATGTTGGATCAAAGACCCACCATATTCCAAAAATCGATATGAGGAAGTTTGATGGCAAGGACCCCGCAACATGGATATTTTAGATGGAGCAATTTTTCGATCTCAATAATGTGCAAAACACACGAAAGGTACGTATTGCAACTTTATATTTGGAACCAAATCAGTTTGTATGGTATCAATGGCTTTGCTCTCGTAAACAAATTATCACTTGGGAAATTTTTATGGAAGAATTGACAACACATTATGAGGATACAAAAAGCAACACCTTTTTTAGCCAATTGATAAGTCTCAAACAAAAGGGTTCAATAATGGAGCACATTGAGGAGTTCCAAAAATTGAACATAAGGGTAAAAAATATTCTAGAGGAGCATATGATTGATGTGTTCATAGGGAATTTAAAGGATAATATCCAACATGATGTTCACCTTTGGGAACCTGATTCATTAGAGAAGGCATTCAGGTTAGCAAGAAAAATGGAAAGAAAAATTATAGCAACCAGGAAGCCTACCACTCACAACTATAAAGATGGAAGTGTTGTTGCCCCTAGTATTCCACAACCTATAAGGTTGAAACCACAACAATTGGAAGAAAAAAGAGCAAAAGGGCTTTGTTACAGTTGTGATAGAAAATACACTAAAGGTCATAACTGTGCTGAGAAGAAATTATTCTACATAGATTGTGAAGAGGAAGAAGAAAAGGAGAAAGAAAGGTAAAAAGAAGAGGATATACTCCCGGAACAAAGCCTAGATAAAGAAGAAATGAATCTGACCATATCTTGTAATGCATTGGCTGGATTTACCACTCCTCAAACCATCGAGATAGAAAGACAAATCAAGAAGAAAAAGGTAATAGTGTTGATTTATTTAGGAAGTACCCACAATTTTATTCATTGTAAGGTAGCAAAAGAATTGAATTGCTTCCTATATCTAGCATAGAGTGTCAAGTGATGGTTGCAAATGGAGGAATGATAAATTGCTTTAGAAAGTGCCATAATATCAAGCTATCCATGGGAGAATATGCATTGACTAGCCCAATGCTTTCCATTCCAATGGGAGGTGTTGATGTTGTACTAGGAGTCCAATGGCCACAATCCTTGGGTACAATAGCTTTTAATTTTCAAGAACTTTTCATGAAATTTTCTGCAAAAGGAAAGGAAGTTGAATTAAGGGGTATTGCATGGAAACCACGAAATATAATCAGCTCTAACGGTATGACAAAGCTTCTAAAAAAGGAACAAAGAGGTGTAATTGCACAATTATGTTTGCTATATGTTTCCACATCGAAATCATCTATTTCTCCAGATCTCTAAAAAGTCTTGGAAAATCATTCCAAGGTATTTGAGACTCCCAAAGGTCTCCCACCTATTCGTGATCATGATCATGCTATTCATCTCATTCCAGGAAGTGTTCCTCCAAACTTCAGGCCGTATAGATATCCCTATGCCCAAAAGAGTGAAATTGAACGTATGGTTGCAGAAATGCTAGAGGCTGGTATAATTCAACCTAGTCAAAGTTCTTTCTCTGCTCCAGCAATATTGGTGCACAAGAAGGATGGATGATGGCGCATGTGTCCATATTATAGGGAGCTCAACAAGCTCACTATTAAAGATAAGTTTCCCATTCCTGTCATTGATGAATTACTGGATGAATTGCATGGATCAATTTACTTCACCAAGTTGGATCTTCGTTCAGGATATCATCAAATCAGAATGAAGACTGAAGACATTCCGAAAACAACATTTAGAACTCATGAGGGTCATTATGAATTTTTGGTCATGCCTTTTGGCCTTACCAATGCACCTTCTACATTTCAAGGTTTGATGAATTCCATTTTCAAACCCTTCCTTAGAAAATTTGTGTTAGTATTTTTTGATGATATACTAATCTACAACAAGTCTTGGAAGGATCATGTTGAACATGTTGACAGGGTATTATCGCAAGTTTGTTAAGAATTATGGGAGAATAGCAGTGCCTTTAACAACTTTATTGAAGAAAGATGCATTTTCATGGACTCTAGAAGCAACAAAGACCTTCGAACATCTTAAAGAGGCAGTGTGCCAAGCATCAGTCTTAGCTACACCAGACTTGACAAAAAACTTTATTGTGGAATGTGATGCTTCAGGAAATGGAATTGGTGTTGTTTTAATGCAAGATGAAAGACCCATTGCATTTGAAAGTCGTCCAATCAAGGGAAAGTTTTTACACAAAGCTATTTATGAGAAGGAAATGTTGGCAATACTACATGCACTTAAGAAATGGCGACCCAACCTAATGGTAAGACACTTCAAGGTTAAAATGGATCATGATAGCCTTAAATAATTTTTAGAACAAAGATTATCCTCTGAAGAGCAACAAAAGTGGGTCACAAAGATGTTGGGTTATGACTTTGAAATCATCTACAAAAAAGGGAAGAAAAATGTGGTGGAAGATGCACTCTCAAGAAAGGATGAGGATGTGAAAGCATTGTTGTGTGCCATTTCTATTATCCAACCAGATTGGATAAACAAAGCAAGGGAGGAATGGAAGAATGATGAAGAAGTGTGAGCACTTATTCAAAAGTTACAACAAGATTCCAAAACATATGATACATTTAGCTGGAAAAATGATTCGTTATGGTACAAAGATCGCTTATACCTTTGTAAGAATTCCCAACTCAAACAAAATATTCTTATGGAATTGCACACTTCTCCCTTAGGAGGGCACTCGGGATTTTTAAAAACTTACCACAGGGTTAAGAAGGAATTTTTTTGGGTTGGCCTTAAATCGGATATTCAAAAGTTTGTGGCGGAATGTTTGGTTTGCCAAAAATAAAGTTGAAACAATTAAGACCCTAGGTCTATTACAACCTTTATCCATTCCAAGCCAACGTTGGGAGGAGGTTTCAATGGATTTTATCACAGGTTTACCCAAGTATGAGGGAAAGAGTGTCATAATGGTGGTAGTTGACAGACTTACCAAGTATGCACACTTTTGTGCATTATCACATCCATTTAAATCCAATACAGTTTCTACTTCATTTATGGAAACAATTCAAAAGCTACATGGAAACCCAAAGATTATTGTAAGTGACAGAGATCCCATTTTCACTAGAAATTTTTGGACAGAATTATTTTCTTGTCTCGGTACTCAGTTAGCTCATAGCTCATCTTATCATCCTCAATCTGATGGGAAAACTGAGATAGTAAACGAATGTTTGGAAGGATATCTTCGTTGCTTTGTATCTGATAAACAGACACAATGGGTCAAATGGTTGCCTCTGGCTGAATGGTGGTATAACACTTCCTTCCATACAACAACAAAAATGACCCCATTTATGGCACTTTATGGATATCATCTACCATCCATCACATCATATTTAAGATAAAATTCTAAGGTTTTAAGCAATGTAACATCACATCAAGCATTAACAACAAGTCCTCCAACTCTTAAAGGATAACCTCCATTTGGCGCAGAATAGAATGAAACAATAGGCAGATCAACATCGCAGCGAAATAAGTTTTGATGTAGGTGATTGGGTATTCCTATGGCTACAACCATATAAACAAATGTCCCTCAAGCAAGCTAAGAAGAATAATAAATTATCACCAAAGTATTATGGTCCGTACAAGGTGTTGCAAAGGATTGGTACTATGGCATACAAATTGGAGCTTCCTGCAGCTTCTCGAGTGCACCCAATTTTCCATGTTTCATGTTTAAAGAAGGTTATAGGCGACAACCTCCTAGTTCAAATAGAAAAATTATATTGGAACTGGAAGTAGTCACAGAAACAAGAACCCAACAGCTATGAAATCGATGAATTTCGAAGTATCTCATCAAGTGGAAGAACTTAACCACTAAAGATTCCACATGGGAGGATGAGAATTTTATACAGAAGAATCCAGAACTACTCAAGCGTTGAGGACAACACTTTTTTTGAGAGGGGCATGTTAGGTCCCTATAGTACTAGTGATTACCCCATTAATATTGTAGGTGTATCCCTTATTAATATTGTTATGCCCCTATTGTCCCCATATTGTTATTATTGTGCCCCATAGAATCCCTCTATTGTTATTTTTCTGCGTTTATATTATTATTGTCAGGTCAGCTGGCTTATATTGTGAATCCTTAGACTCCTATATATAGAAAGGAGGTTTTTTCATTTGAATCATCAAAAAATCTTTCATTTTTGTAATGTAAAGGAGGTTGCCCCCTCGAAGACGCTGAATTCTAAGGCGTTGATCTATCTTTTCTATCTTTTTGTGAGCTAGTTTCATAACATAATGGAACTTATTCAATAAAACCTACTCTAACTATTCCATTCATCACCTGATCATGTGAAATGAAATAACCAATGCAACCAAGTAAGCATTCCAGCTGTTGTTTTCATTCTCCACAAGTGCTTGCTTATGAACAACAAGAGAGAACTACTGAAAGGCAACTCCCATGAAAACTTGTAAACAGATCTGTTGAATAATATGGATTCTCTATCTGACTCCAAAAATACTGCATAAGGATCTTGAAATTCATGCACATTGGGACTTAGCTCATCCAATGGATTACTTTTCTTCTCCTCGTACCATGATTGAAAACTTTCATCTAAGCACTATGACGAGACTCCTGCCGAAAATGACAAAGAACCTGGCTGGTTTGTATCAATACTTGTTTCAATCTCACATTAGCTATTGGATCACGAAAAAATTGAAAATACTGGTGCAACCCATTTTCGATTGGTTCCAATGAGGTGGCATGATTTTCTATATGCTGCTCATCCTTTATTGAAGATATACTATGAAAATTTCCCTTCAAAAACTGAAATAATTCGAAACAGAATGGTACGGAATCATCTTACATCATTTGATCATATGTTCCATCTTCCAAGTCTTCATCTGCAACTTGAAAATCAATGGCATTTGGTGGCTGCAAATCTAGATACGAGAAGTCTTGAACAAGAATCTCATTGCCCTCTAGATGGTCTAGATCAAAACTTATCGACAGTTGATTTCTGATTGAATGAAAGTTGTCTCTGATGATTTGAAACGAATCAAAACAAAAAGGCAAAGATCCTTCACTTAATTCAAAATTTGTTGCACTTTCCTCCTCACTTCCATAGCTGATATGCATTGGTTGATCACTGTATTCAAGCTGCTGAAATTGAACTTCCTCCTCCCATAAACTAGCTGCTGATTTTTCTACAAGATTAGCTTCTGTTTGGAGAACATAATCATCATCATACTGATCAAACTGAGGCAAATCATCAGTAAAAAACACATCATCAAGCATACATGTCATATCAATAGATCTCTCTTCTCCAAGATGATCTATAAAACAATCATTATCAGGTCTATGACAACTGGGATAAGAAACAAAATGTTTTGGATCAACAACTTGTTCTTCTTCAATCAGCGAGCCATGGGCTTGAACATTATACTCATTCCTTGTGGTGATCCTTTGCATCATCTCTTCCACTGCACTTACCAAAATGTCAAGTTTTACCTCTAAAGATGTCGATTCCTCTGGATCTATGTTCTTCATCTCTTCTTCCTTCAACTTTGACCTTCTAATCAGCAAATTAGCCTCTACATCTACTGCACTGTTCTGCATATCTTCAAGTGTTGCAAGGTTCAAGGTTCCTTTCTCTCAGCTGAAACTCCATTTCCGGATCAAAGGCTTCCGGGTAGTGTAAGAGAGCATATCCAGGAGGACATCTTATATTAACCGACATCGAAAAGTAAACTTGGTTAAACTTGGCAGAAAATTGTCGTACTGTCTCTCCTGGCAATATTTTTAGTTGGTTATACTCTTCTATAATCAAGAAATGGTTTTGTTTGATCATCCACCTGTCAAGGAAAACTTTGACGAACTGCTACAAATCTGAGATGCTCGCATCAAGCAAGTTTTTGAACCAACTCTTAACTTTGCCTTGCAAAGAAAGAGCAAAAAGCCTAATACTGACATCCTCTTCATCAACTTCAAAAAGGTCAAGAAAAGACTCAAAATTCAGTACATGTCTCTCAGAAGTGATGTCGTTACAGTCACCATCAAATCTTGGTCGATATAGGTCATGATTTTTAGGGAAAGCATGGGATATAGGAGGTAAAATCAGAGGCTAAGCTTGTATCGATCTGGAATTTTACAAGGTATAGGGGTATGTACAAAATATGTAGAATCAGTCTTGGTCTCTTGAGGCTCATCAGTTTGAAGATGGTCATCATAAAATTTAGAAGAAGGCTCTTGATCAAGATCAAAGGCATGCACATATTTTGTATCCACAATCTTCAAAGGGAAAGAATCAAATGCAGATCTAGGATCTTTCCTTGAATACAATATACTTTGTAAAGCCTTCTTGACATTCTTGGGAAAAGAGAAGAAATAATTTATAACGAAGAACATAATGTCTTGGATGAAATTCCAAATTGAATACTTGATATTTCCATATTGTCCTTTCATGTTTCTGCTGGTCAGGTTCATCCTCTGGTGGAGTCCTTGGATTTGACCTCGAAACTGATTTAGAGTCGCCAGGTGAATGATTTCAGCCTTGCTGTGTCTGATCATTGTTCACCATCAACAATCAGATTTTAACTTGATTACATTTTGTTGAGGAACATAAAGCTACGTCCCCAGTATGGTTGCCACTATGTTAGTGCCTAAATCTACCTCAGGCTGAAGAAAGGTAGGTCTAGGGTAACATCAAACCACGCTTAACCTAGTAGCTAGCCCTACCAGGTCTGGAGAGGGCTCTCTCCTTGTCAATCTCAATTAGGATATTGGAAACTAGGGCTTGAGATGACTAAAATGAATGCTAATTTTAGGCTAGGTATGGTATATCAGAGGATTTTGTTTGATTTTGATGTTTGGTTGCTGGATCAAATGAAGAAGGAAACTTTGGGTCCGGGAAATCAACTCAGATTTGCAGGAGGTTCTGTGGGACGAGGTAGGAAAGTGTTTTGGCACTTTGAATTGGATATGATGGTAAGTCTAAGACTAGTGAGGAGTTGGAGAGGGCATGCAAGGTTCATGAGTCCTCTTCAAACAGTAGAAAACATTAAAAACTAGATGTATTCTCGAGGCAGAGCACTGAATATCAATGGATTTTACCTAATTCTCTTGATTCATTTAGTTATGAAGAAAGAAATAGATGCTGGAACATATACACATAATAAAAAATAAATAACAAAGGAGGAAACAATTCCAAGACACATTACCACAAGAATCCCACAAAATGCTACAAAACCCTGGTTCATTTCCTTGCCAAACTGCAAAAGTGATTTACAAAATTGCTCAATGCATCCACAAGAGTCCAACATTAACAAATGACTAAGAAAGTACAAGATATAGGCATCAAACCACCTATGCTAGCCATTAGGGGTCGAATCCATGAGTCAAGGAGCCGTTTCAACAAGATCTAAACTAGGAACTGAAAAATAGGCAATGGAACAACTTGCCTCTAAAACTATGGAAATTGATTCATTCAGCTCAAAACCACCTATAACTGATGTATCTACCTCCTTAAGTCATTTTTCATGATTTTTACATCATAGTACATCAACTTACATCATATTACATCATGAATTTTACCATGAGAGAAGAAAAAGTCAAACTGGTAAAAAACTAGGCGAAATTCTAAGTTTTTGAGCAAAATTGGCAAAATTTTGCCTGATGCGTAGCGCCATGAGCCTGATGTGCAGTGCCACTTCAAGGCTGAGTTTGAAGGTCTTCCACTTCACCAAATTAGGTCCAATATGGCTTGTTGGAAAGCTCTGCCTGTCTACTTTCTAGGACAACTAGAATTTTTGGATTTGGAGTCCATTTGACCCTTTCAAAATCACATCTCCCAAGACTGCTTTCTGTGGGTCCAAAAAGTGGCAGAGAGGGCATTTTTTAGGTGTTTTTTGCCCTTTAGGTGACCCAGATCTCCTCCAAATTTCATGAAATTTTCTAGGTTTTAGTATTTTTCCATGACGAATCCAAAAATGCAAGCCATTTTTCAAAATTCCAAGCCAGCTTAATAGAAGAAAATTCCTGTGTTTTGCATTTAAAAATTGTGAAATTACAAAAATTGCTCAAAATTGCTTCAAATTTGGCAAGAGGTAAGCTTAGTAACTGCTTTTCTGAGCTAATGAAGCTTCAGCCAAAATTTTAAGTTTATTGTGTTCCTTTTTGGCTCTCAATACCCTCTTTAACTTAGCTTTTAGGTTGTTTATCATTGTCTTGCAAATTTTATTCTGAGCTAAGTAATGATAAGCCATATGGTGCAACATTTTCTTCTCTTTGTTTGCTTTATCAAGCATACTCTCAAGGTGGATGTTCACTCTTTCCAACCATGATTCTCGGTCAGCCTCAATTTCTTGCTCAAGGGATGTCATCTTGATTTTTGTTCTCTTTTCCACTTGCCTGTTTTCTCTAATTGTTTGCAGCTCCATAATAGCTTGCTTATCCTCTAGTTGCTTGTTCTCCTACTCGAGAAAGTTGATGATCCATTTGGCCCTCTTAAGGTCAAGTGATAAGGCTTGGATTTCAGCCTGTTTCTCTTTTATGATCATATCCTTGAGTCTTCAGCTTTGAGAGCCCAAATCAGTGTTATCCTCCTCAACCAAAACAAAATCCCTATCTTGCCCTTCAGTAGGGCCCTCTTCATGCATCTGTTGCTTTCCTTTGTCTCTACCCTGTACCTGTTCAGCTGAAGAAGAAGGAAAAACCCCTTTCACCCCTAGTGAAGATAGCATTTTCCTATGGTCTAGTGAAGAAAATGAGACCCCTTCCACCCTGGTGGAGATAGTACTCATTTGGCAGCTGCAAAAAGCATCCTAGTGCCTCTTTCATAAGTAACAAACACATGAACATGAGCCTCTTCTGTTTTACTTTCAGGGTCTCTTTGTTTCTTGGAAGGTTCAACTTCCTCTTGAGGATCTGAAAATATTTGAGGCCCCTTGAAACATTCATGGGCAATGAAAGTTTCCCATGACACTTCCAATTGAGTGAGCTGATGCAAAACCACAATTTTAATGATAGAAAAATGATAAATACTATTAAGTTGATGTGGAAAAGGTTTTCTTTTTGCAATCACTGTCATCCTCTCTATGTTTTTACATATGAAATATGGAATGCTCATCATTTTGACCCTGGTGAAGTGCATAAGCAATCTAATGTGGTAGGCATAAAGTCTGAACATGAGCCTCTTCTGTTTTACTTTCAGGGTCTCTTTGTTTCTTGGAAGGTTCAACTTCCTCTTGAGGATCTGAAAATATTTGAGGCCCCTTGAAACATTCATGGGCAATGAAAGTTTCCCATGACACTTCCAATTGAGTGAGCTGATGCAAAACCACAATTTTAATGATAGAAAAATGATAAATATTATTGAGTTGCTGTGGAAAAGGTTTTCTTTTTGCAATCACTGTCATCCTCTCTATGTTTTTACATATGAAATATGGAATGCTCATCATTTTGACCCTGGTGAAGTGCATAAGCAATCTGATGTGGTAGGCATAAAGTCTGGAGAACCTACCCTCACATGTAAAGTATTTGATGATAAGCTTCATGAGTGGAACATACTGGTCCTCCAAGAATTTGAAAGGAAACACCCTACTAAGTTTACCATGGTATTTGGCCTTGATATAAGGTTCATAATGTTGTTTACTGATATTCTGCCTTTTGTTCCACTTTTCCCCTATATCTAGCATTCTTGTAGCTTTTGCAATAATAGCTGGTGAAAGAGTAAAATTGATCCCAACAAGGTGCACCACATTATTTTCCATGTTTATGACAAACTGCCTTGCTAACTCATGATGGTATTTAACCCTCTCAACCATCTCACAAAACTCAAAACAAGACTAATATCTGAAACATGTGGTGGCAAGAGGGCAAGCAAGGAGTTCAGTCATGCTAATAGGTTCCTCCCTAATAATTTTTCCACCCTTGTGAGGTCTCCTAGGCTGTACATTCTTTCCCTTGAGCTATCACTTAGTGTTTCTTATTCAAAACTAGATTCGCTGCTTCTTGCCATGATGTTTGACTTAGGGATGTGATGTGATGATGATATGGTAGAAAATTATAATGGGTGAGGACAAGGAAGATGAGTATGAAGAGATTTTGCAAATGTGGAATGGAGTAAGGGAATGAAGGGACAGGTTTAGGAAATCAGGGTTTTTACTTATGAGGGACTTAGGGTTTGATGAAGGGAGTGAGTTTTCTTAGGGGTATGGGAAAAGGAAAATGGACTTAATGGATTGATTTAGGGCAATGAAGTATGGAAAAGGGGAAAAAGATGTTGGTTTTGTTATGGAGTGAAAGTTTTGCAATGAAATGGAAATTTATGAAGACAAGCTAGGGTATGATTTTCAAGATGCAAACTCATGAATAAAATATGGAGAAGACAAAAGTTAGCTCAAGATCAATGAAAACTTACTTGTAGGAGAGAAATGCATCGTTTGGGAGAGTTTGGGATAAATTTGAGTGATTTTGGAAACTCCCTGGCCAATGTGCATTGCACTAAGCCCAATGTGTAGCACCTACCTGATGCATAGCACCTGTGTAATTTAACACTGGCAAAAACTGTCTGATGTGCAACGCTCCTTTTATGCGCAGCACCAACCTTCTGATGCGCAGTGCCACTGTTCTGATGCACAACGCAAACTTCAAGGCAAGTTTTGACTGCCTTCCTGATGTCAAAATTGGGTGTGTGATAGCTCGTTGGAAATCTCGTTGAGTATACTTTCCAAAAAATCTTGAATTTCGCAATTTGGAGTTCATTGGCCCTTTCAAAAGCCAAATCTCCCAAGACTGGTCAAAATGTGAAAAATGAGGTTGCCTAAATGCAGAGTGTTGTTACAGTCAACTTTTCAAGGTCTTATTCAACTCCAAATTGAGCTCATAATATCTCATTGGAAATATCTTTATGTCTAGATATCATTTCAATCATCAAACAAGTCATTTGAACATCTCAGCTAGGTGAAAGCGTGATTTTCCCAGGGTCACTCCAGAAGTGCTTCAATCCTCCTGAGGCCATAGATGGTTTTGAACTTTCTCCTAAACCATGAAACCTGTGTAAAAATTGAAAGAGGTTTTTGTTCTTGGGTCAAGGATGGACAGAAACCTCTCTCAATTGTGTCAAATTCATCTTTTCTTGCTCAGAAACATAGTTTGAAGTAGGGAGGGATGTTAGGAATCAGGGGAAAGTAGAATTTCAAATATTGAGTGAGGGGAAGGGTCCAAAAGGTCAAAACACAAGCCTAGCCTAGAAAATTGTCAAATTGTAGCAATAAACTAGGGTTTGTGAGAAAATGACGAATTTGAGGGATATCAGTGATGGAAATTGTTTAAGAAGGTATATTAGGGATAGGGGAAGGTGTATGAACATTAGGACACAAGTTTTGTTGATCATTTGGCCATCCAAGAAAAATTACCTTCAAAACCCTAGGAGAGGGAAATGAGACTTACCCAAGTACAACTAAAGCACAAATAAGGTGTAAAATGACCCATTGGAACCTGAAATTATGATGACAAATATTTGAATAATGGTACACTAAGCTGAATGGTGACATGGACCAATACTTGGAAGACTTTGGAAGGAGTGAAAACAACCCTAGACCTAATACCTAGTAACCAAATTTTACTTGAAGACTCACTGAAATGACAAAATTTGACTTTAACACCCTGAGACCACTTTGTAAGAGCATATTTGATCACTGATGGAAGGCTTTCAAACGCTGAAATTAACACCTCCCACAAATGTAGACAATAAAAAGGTGTATGGAAATAATGACAAAGCTAAGAATGAATTCTCTTTGGCCTTAGTCAATATGAACTTGTAAAAGTTATTCACTGTAAGTTTGCTAAGGAAGTTTGGGTCAAGCTCAATCAGAGTCATGAAGGATATGATAAATTCTAGCAGCCCGAAACTAAAACGTTTTGAATGAGGTTTGAAGGCTTAATAATGAGTGAAGAAGAAAGTATAGCAAAGTACTTCTCACAGTTGATGAAGTAACCAATATGATTAGAGGACTTGGTGAATTTATAAAACAATATGTAGTTGTTCAAAAAGTCTTAACATCTCTATCTATGAGATTTAATGCCAAACTATCAGTCATTAAAGAGATTCTTGATCTGAAGAATCTCACAATGGACCAACTGCTTGGTATTCTCACAACCTACGAGATGAGAGTAGTAAATGAGAAGACTGAACCAAAGGAGGCAACTTTCAAAGTGTCCAAGAAGGTTAAGGAAAACAAATATCATCAAGATTATTCCAGCTGTGAATCTAATCAGGAGTTGGCTCACTTTGCTAGGAAACTTAAGCATGGCTCGAGAAAGTATAAAGGGAAGCTTCCCTACAAATGTTTTGATTATGGAAGAGTGGGAATTTGTTTGTCTAATTTCCCTTACAAAGAGAAGACATAAAAGGAATATGATCCTAAGTTCATAGGAAAAGCTCAGAAACATCAAAATAAGAGGCTCTCTAAGAAGAAGGGGATCTAATCCAAAGAGTATAGCTCGACACCAGAGTCAGATAGTGAAAATTCCTCAGAGGATGAGTCAAGTGAGTGGTTACTCATGGCATTTGGAACTGACTCCAAGAAACAAAATATTAAAAAATCTGAAGAATAAGAAGAAGTGGTGGACTTTGAAGGGGAACTCATCAGTTCCCTTGATGAGCTACAGAAGGCCATAAGAAAGAATAAGCAATGAAAGAAGAAATTGTATCATTTTGAGGAAGGTATCTATAAATCAAACAACCATGAATTTGTTTATCAAAAATAAAAACTTGAAGAAACCAATATAAGTAAAGACAACCTAGCTCTTAGACTAGAAGAAAAACAAGAAACAAGTGAAAAACTAGAAGAAGAGAACCGATATTTAAAGTAGGAGCTGATCAAAGTAAAGAAGGAGATGATCCCAAAGACATGTAATGAAGAGAATTTGTCACTGAAAGTCAAATTAGAAGAAGTGAAATGAAATGAAGAAGTTCTTAATTATCTAATCCATGAATGGGAAGAAAACTATCATAGGCTCAAGGAAGAAATTGTCACTCTAAGAATGGCTCTTGAGAGACAAGAAATTGAGAAGGGTGTAAATGAGAAGTTTGCAGAAGCAACAAGAAATCTAGATCAGATTTTGAACATTCAAAGGTCTCCAACAAACAAGATAGGTATGTCATATTCTAGACCACAGGAATCTTCTATGAGAAATATGAACTTCAGGTCCATAGGATTTGAGGAACCTCAGAGCTATGCAAAGGTGCTTCAAGAAAGAATCAATGAAGATAAAAAGGTAGCAAGCAAGAGAGGAACCCATCACTGGAACAAGAATTCCAACTTCTCAAAGGATTCATACCAAAGAATAATGAATCAATCAACAAGACAACAAAGGTACCTTCATGTACAAACTCATGAACCTTCCAACTTCAGGTAATCTAATTTATTTTATGGTCATTTTTACAAATTTCATATCTTTGGACATAAAATTATTGATTGTAGAAGAGTCAAAATTGAAAGAGATGAAAATTTTATATATAATAAGTATCATAGTTTTAGATCTCAAAACTCTCTTCCCATAAATAGAAATACCTTCTCTCCCATGATGGATGATGTTAAATGCTTAAAATGTAATAATTTTGGGCACAAGGCGAGTGAACACAGAATCAAGTTTGAGTATTCATCTAAATTCCAAAATGCTTGGCAGCCAACTTTTCCAAAGGATTAGAAGAATTGGAAATGTAAGTCTCGAAAGAACATGGAATGTGGGCTTGCTCTGTCAGCACATGATCAAGAAAACATATATTATGTGGATAGTGGTTGTTTCAAGCATATGACTAGGGATAAAAGTAATTTCCCACCTATAAAGAAAAGGACAAAGGGAACAGTGTCATGTTCAACAAAAATGCTCCAACAAGAATTAAGGGTAAGGGCATAGACAGTCTTGATGAGAAGACTAAAGCCTAAAATGTGCTATATGTAGAGGATCTCAAGCATAACTTGCTTAGTGTGATAATGGCTATAATGTGACCTTTTGATCTAAAGACTATGAGATTCGAAATGACGAGAATGGAAATATGGTGGGAAAGGTAGTCAAAACTCACAATAATGTATATGTGTTTTATGACTCCAGAGTGAGATGGTACTCAAGCAAGAAAAATCAAACTTGGTTGTGGCATAGGAGACTTGGTCACATGAACTTTGATAGTCTAATAAAATTAAGCAAGATAGGAACCGTTAGGGGACTGCCAAGGTTGTTAAGGCCTAATAATTCAATCTGTGTGTCTTGTCAATTTGGTAAGTAGGGAAGGAATTATTTTAAGACAAAGGATTTATCATCATCTAAACCTTTGGAGCTTATTCACATTGATATCTGCAGGCCTGCTAGGATAAAAATCCCAAAAGGAGAAAGATATTTTATGTTACTTATTGATGACTTTACCAGAGCCATATGGATGATGCTCTTGAAAGAAAAACCATAAGCTCTTAAACATTTTAAGACATTCAAAGCTCAAGTGGAGAATGAGAAATATGTAAAGAATAAATGTTTAAGGTCAGATAGAGGTGGATAATTCACTTGAAGAGAATTTAAAGAATATTGTGAAGAACATGGTATAAGGAGGTAGCATTCTGTGGCCAGAACTCCACAACATAATGGAGTAGCATAGAGAAAGAACATAAAAATTCAAGAGATGGCTAGAGCCATGATGGGATGAGGTAGATATACCCCACACCTTCTCGGGAGAAGTGGATCAAGAAACAGTCTACCTTGCACTATTTATGGATATTTCTCCTTCTGTTCTTAGCAGTCATTATGTTATTTTTACCCTTCACGCATGGGTACATCCTTCTTTTTGGTCTCCTCATCCATGCTCACCCATATCCCTAATTAACTTAATTATCTTTGTGTAAAACCCCCACAACTCTTAGATCCTATCTCCCCTTTTTTCTTACTCTTTAGTTTGCTTCTCAATATCTTTGGTTTTCTTTGGCCCTTTTACTCCCTTCTCCATGTCATTTTATTCCTCTAATCTCATTCCTTCTACCCTTTTCGATTTTGTTTATACTCCCTCTCTTTTAATACACTACCAATCCTTTGTTTTTTAAGGGTATTTCTTTCCGAGGTTCAAGACATTGGCGATTTAGTGACCACACTTAGCCTATGGTCTCTCGGGCTTATTCAGGAGCAGATCTTTAGCAGGGGCTTACAGGAAACAAACAATGGAGGATGTATAATGAGAGATTATAGTTGTCAAGGAAGAAGCATATCTCAAATGGGGATTTGTTTCAAATGAGGAGATGTAGAAATAACTCAAATTTTTTTGCTGCTAATGAATTCAAACCTAAAACAATAGACACAAATTTCTTTTACTAATTTCCGCAAAATTAAAATTGACAATAGAAACACAGGCAATCATTCAATCATAATGAACACAATGTTTACTAGGAAACCCAACTAGGAAAAACCCCTCCTTTTTTGTATTATATCAAATGAGAAAAATGATCTATTACAATTACAACTTCAATCCTTGAATCTCAACCTACACTGCAATACTGATCTCCGCCTCCTGATTGTTCTCTACCTAATACTAAGGAAAAACAGGCTTCCTACTTCCTCCTATTTCCTTGCGCAATTTCTGCTTCTAAAGAATAGGGAAGCTCCTATTTCCTCACACAAATCCCAAGAGAATTATCTCACCTACTCAATGAAAACTCTTTACACTCAATAGTATACAATAATAATTACATCGATTCCTTTTTCATCCACTCAATTAGGCAATTTGAATTGAATGCTTGACTAGGGCTATTTTTAGTAAATTGGCTAGTTAACTAAGAGATCAATGATTTAACAAAAGTGACAACTTCTCAAATGAAATCATACAGACTCTATTCATGACTAGATTTATGATAATTGAGTTTCACTATCTATAACTCCACTATATTTCTATATCTTAGCAATCAACTCATGCACAACTCTACTTGTTACCCACAAATTTGAATTCATTGACTTAACTAAGTGACTTGTCCATGTCTCTCCTACTAACTACAACTCAAGTCATCCTGATGATGTGGAAATTCAAATTTCTCCATTTGACCAAGGCACAAGTCAAACGAAACGTTTTATTGCTACAATTTAAGACTCCCTCTTAACAGGAAAAGGGTTCTACATAACCCCAATCTTGCTCCTATAAAACTTGAACTTGCCTCTTGACAAAGCCTTTGTCAGGATGTCTATGTCCTTCTCCTATATAGGAATGTACTGTAAGACAATTAACACTCCCTCTCACTATTGATGTTGCTACTGCAACAACTACAACTGAGAAGCATCCAAAACATTGGAATCAATTGTGTGTTTGTGCTGCAATTATCTCCAAATATCTGACTACACTGAATGATCCATGAGAAGAGTATACAATAATTGTTGTTGCTCTCCTATGTACCCTGCCCAGATATTTTCAACTCTGGGACTAAGGCTCTACATCGCCCCACCTCACTCTTGGAGGTATAGCTGCATAAAAGGTGGGATCTTTCTCTAGCTTGTAGATATTTTTAACTCGAACACCAGTTTTTTTTACTTGTTCAATAGCAACATGCTTCAGATAAGCCTTCCCTCTACTAAACACCACATCATATCCTCTATCTTCAAGTACAACTACAAAAATTAAAATTTTCTTCAAATCGGGAACATAGATTACATTCTTTAGGTGAAGATGGGAACCCAATTCCCTTTGAAACATGATAGTGCTAATCCCTTGGGTATTATAACTTACATCATCTCTAGGCTCTATGTGTAATTGTAGTTCCTTCTCCTCTAATCCATTGAATAACTCCTTATTTCCTGTCATATGAAATGAAGGACCACAGTCTAAGTACCATACACTACCTCGTACGATACTTGTCATGCATGTAATGAGGGTGAAATCCAACTCGAATTCTGATATGGGATCATCTCCTACTACTCCTGCTGCAAGGTTCTTTATTGGATTTCTTATGTGGACACTTGTTTGCATTGTGTCCATACTCATGGAAGTGAAAGCATTTAATTATTGAGTTCTTTCTTCTTGCCATGGTTTGGACTGGATTATACCTCGCCTTCGACCTTCTCTCCTTTGGCATTCTTTCATTTTCCAACTAGAGAAAATTCTTCTTCCTCATTAGTTCTGGATGAGACTCCATCTCTAGTGTTTCTTCTAATATTCTCCTACAGCAAGTCAGACCAAAGTCTCTCCCAATCTAGGAGCTTGCCTCTTTCATTAACTGAATCCTGATAGTTGTGCCAAGATTTCGAAAGAACAAGGAATGTTAAGCTCACAAGTTCATATGATGGCACATTATCTCCAACTCCTCCAAATTCATCTCTAACCCGAGTGAATCTGGATAGGTACTGAACAATAGTTTCATTTTTATTCATTTGAATGTTCCTAAGCTTATCTTTCAATGCTAATTTCTTGGCATTATTGTTTCTTTTGAATAACTCTATGAGGGTTTTCCACATTACAAAAGCAGTCTAATTTCCATGCAAATTGGAAACCACATGGTCTCTAACACCCTCCAGGATAATCCTCCTAGATTTTGTTGTGTCTTTCTTCCATTGAGTCAACTAATGTCCATTTGATGCAACTGGTTTTGAAATATCACTTTGTGTGTACTCCAATACTCAATTTTCATCCAACACAACTTCCACTTTGTCTTTCCAAGCTATGAAATTTGAAGTGCCCTCCAATGCATAATCAAGCCTCAATCCATAAAAAGACATTGTTCTTGCACTAAATAAATACTTGCACCACAAATCTGTTATTAAAAATTTCTTTGAGAGATGAGAAGGAATCTTGCTTCTATGTAGTTTTCAATATATTTGATCCCATGTAGAAATAACTTGAAATTTGAAATTGCTAATGAATTCAAATTGAAAACAATGGACACAAATTTCTTCTACTAAATTCCCCGGAAGAAAAACTGATAATAGAAACACATGCAATCATTCAATCACAATGAACACAATTTTTAATGGGGAACCTAATTCATATTGGATCATTATATATTTGACATCCATCTTGATGCATTTGGAGTGCAAAAGTGGATGAATCAACTAATGGGATCATTTTTACTAGCAGGACCCAGTTGGAAAAACAAGGTTTGAAACATTTTGGGAGCATTTTGAGGCATCAAATAACGTTTTTTTTTTTTTGATGGGGGGCGGTGGTAAAAATTTTCCTCTTTTAGCATGGAGCTTTTTATTTTTTTCTACACACATATATCTTTCCAACGACACAAGAAGTGCGTCAATCAGAGTCCGTGTGAAAAAGTTATGCCACTCAGAAGTCGACCTTCCTGTTTTCACCACCATGGCTCAAGAGGGTGTTGTGTCAGCCCCCATTATTCATGGGAAAGAGGCCATCCATGTGTTTTTGATGTAAAATAATCTAGAAGAGTCTATATTGTAACTCTAGTTAAGAGTTGATGTAGTCAAACTTAACCAATATTAGGCTATTGGACTATGTTATAACGAGGTCACTAGAAGGAAGAGACATTCCATTCTTTCGAGAGAATTTTGTTCCATAATGGAGAAAATATAGCCAGGAGAGATAGAAAGTAGAGACAAAGAGAGGATTTATGCATTGTATCAGCCCAAGGACTATTAGCTCTGCTATAAGACGAAGATTTTCTAAGGTCAGAACAGGCTTGACCATGTGTTATGCTTAGAAGGGAGCCTGCAGCAGTCTGTTTCATCCTCCTCCTTCATTTTTTCCTACACTCCCATAACCCTTGTCATCCCTGTTTTACTCCAAAATTCAGCATAAACCTGTATTTCCTTAGCTCCCCGGGCGCCGAGTTTAAACGTCATGTGACCATGATCACATGACCGCACGCTTTGCATCGTCCATTCCCATCACATCCACGTAAATCTGTGCAATCACATCCACTCTGTCCGATTAACCCCCGCCGCGATCGGATGGCATTCACACCTCCCGCACCCGTAAGATGCACACGCATTAACCCGCGGGGAAAGCGGTTTGTCGCCGGTCCCATCTGCCACGCATCATCACCTGAATGGAATCGCTGGCCTCTGTATAATTACCGCTCGCCTCCGAAAAGCGGTGCGGGAAATATCATTTACCGCCCACTTGTACCTTCCCCGGTCACTATCTTCCATGCAGCTTATCCGCCCGATCACCGTCGGATCTATCCGCCTGAGATCCGACGGCTCACGAATGTCTGCCCTACTTCTGCCCGATTCTTCCCGCTGATAGATCTCTACTGTCCATTTGAGATCCAACGACCTGCGATCGTCTTCCGCCTCACCTTCCCGATAGCCCTTATCGTGCTGTCTCCACTGTCGATCTACGCAATCCGACGAATAGCCTCATTCCTCTATTCACTCTGTCCACCCGCCATGAAGTCCACACTCCTTTGACTGTTTTGTGCTCCCGAAGGACAATGGTGATCAACTACCAATAGCTTGTGCAGTTAATCCACAAAAACTGCATTTAGCAAGAAATGATAGTCGGGAAAGAAAGGATCAGCCTTGGGCAGACCAGCCTATCCAGCAGTTAAGGAATTTCATCCTTTATGACACTTCACATGCTCGAGGAGTACAACAAGATACCATAGAATGTCAAATTCATTCATTAAAGCAGCAGATCGTAGCAGAGGCCCATTTTAGATAGTTAATGTGGTTGGTGGTCCATTATGACCCCTCCTCGTATAGGATAGTAGATCATTTTTGTAATCAACCTCTATATATACCCAGAAACAAGATGTGATGAAGGTTGATGGTTGTAGTTTTGATGTAAGGTTCAACTTCTAGAATTGTAACTACTGTGATACTTGCAGCGTCTGGTCTTCATTTTTAGCTAATACAAGCTTCTTTTGTTGTTAATTTCTCACTTTCCATTTCTGCTCTGTTCTAGGTTGTGCATGTTATGCATTTATTCATGTGCTCTTGATTTTTAGCATTAGAGGGGTTGTCATCCCACCTCTGTGTTAGAATCTAGTATGTATCATTGAATGTGCTATGCAAGTTTCTATTTACTTAGTGCCAGAGAGCTGTCATCCTGTTTGTGCATTAGGAAATAGATTTGCAGACCTCTTTACTGGTTGCAGCAGGCCATCACATGGTCTTGTGCATCTGCTGGTGTGGTTAGTATTCTCCATGTTCACTTAATCCTCAAACTGTGACTAATTGGTGGTCTAAAGCCTTGTAGTCTGGGGGTGTTCACCCATGTCTGGAGTTAAGCATAGTAGAAATGGTTATCTAGCTTGAATATGCATCATGCCTTCTGTTAGTGTCAGTCTTTCCAACCTTCCTCCAGTGATCAAATATGCTCTTACAAAGTGATCTCAGAGTGTCAAGGTCAAATTTTGTCATTTCAAAGAGTTTTCAAGCAAAATTTGGTCACTAGGCATTAGGTCTAGGGTTTGCTTTAACTCCTTCTAAAGTTGTCAAAATGTCGGTCCATGTCATTATTCAGCTGAGTCTATCATCATTCATAGGGTTTTCATTGTCATATCAATGTCTAATGAGTCATTTTACAGCTTATCCATGCTTCAGTTGCACCTAGGCAAGGTCATTTCCCTCTCCTAGGGTTTTGAAAGCTAATTTCTCTTGGACGGTCAAATCATCGGCAAAACTTGTTTCCAGATGTTCATACACCTTCCCCTATCCTTCATGTACCTTATCAAATTCTTCCCATCACTGACATCCCCCAAATTCCTCATTTTTGCACAAACCCTAGTTTCTAGCTACAACCTGGCAATTTTCTAGGTTGGGCCTGTGTTTTGCCCTTTTGGACCCCTTCCCCTCACTCAATCTCTGAGATTACACTTTCCCCTGCTTCCTCACATCCCTCCCTACTTCCAAAAATTTCCCCAAGAATTTACAAGCCCCCTATTCCCTTCATTTCGCTCCATTTCGACAAAATTCCTTGTTTCACACATCGGGACAAGTCACACTCAAATGATGTTCCAGAGCAATAAAAGATGAATTTTGGAAAACTAAGAGAATTTTTTGTCCACAACATGCCAAGGAAGCAAAAACTCCTTCACTTTTTGCACAGGTGTCATGGTTTTAAAGAAATGTCAAAACTACCGGCGAGAACGAAGGTGCTCCAAGGACGGTTGGCCAAAGCACAAAAATGAAGGAAAACGCCCGATCCACTCCAAATTTTGGCCAAAGCCTCTTTGACTGAGCATGGTATTTGATTGGGGACTCCCAGCCCAAATTTCAAGAAATTTGGAGAAAATTTTGTCATTTGTGAATTTTTTATGCCAAACACAGGTTTTCTCCATTAACGGGTCTCACCCCCCGCGCGACCCTTCATCATGGCAACTCCATTTTGCAAAAACTCAGCATTTCCAGATTTTTTATGCAAATTTACACATGCTCATCAATGGACTTGAGATTTTATGAAGTTTTGGGCCTCCAGAAAGTCAAAAAACAAGCAAAAATTGACTTTCTGCCACATTTTTGAGTTGCAGAAAGCAGTCTTGGGAGATTGAAATTTTGGAGGGGCAAATGACCACCAAATTCAAAACTTTCAGTTGGGTTGGAAATTAGACTCATAGACCTTTCCAACAAGCCTACTCTTGCTCAATTTGAACACCGGTAAGTGCCCCAAATGTGGTCCCAAAGGCGCACGACCCGTCAGGCAGAGGCGTGCGACCCGTCAGGCAAACTTTTCCAAATTTCATTGTACAGCTCAGAAAAACGCAGTTTGACCCTGTTTGACTTTTTGGGATGGATTATTATGCTCTTTGATGTAATTAATGTACTTTTATGACACTTTTACTCTTATGTACCTCTTCTAGAAGATTCATTCATGAAATAGGTGAAAATTAAATGAATGAATTGCTTTCCTAGCTTATAGAGGCAAGTTGTTTTGACTGCCTAGTTTGTAGTGCTTAGTTTAGAAGTGGTTGAAACAACTCCTAGGATAGTGAGCTCGACCCATGGAGGCAGGGAAAGAGGTTAGATGATCTATATTATGTACTTTCTTGCTCATTTTCATGGTTGGACTCTTGAGGGAGAAGCTATCATTGTATTATTCACTGTGTCTCTGCAATTTTTGGCTAAGGAAGACCAGGGTTTTGTAGTCCTCTTTGGGATTCTTGTGGTTACATGTATTGATGGTGTGTTTCTCTATGTACCTGTAAGTGTGTTATGTGAATCATTTTCCTTTCTTTTCCTTCTGCACATTAAACAAACGAAGTGTTAAAGTAAGAATTCATGACTGTCATGCTCTGCTTTTAAATTTGTTTAATTTCAATGTTTTCTACTGTTTAAGGAGAATTCAAAGTTATTGTTTGCTCTCCTTAACTCCTCACCTGTCATTCCTAACCATCCACCTCAACCAAAGGCATCAATATTGTCTCCCACCTCGCCCCAAAGAACCCCCTGCAGAAACTGTGTCCAATCCCCGCACCCAAAATTGTCATCCCCTCAATTTGCCACCAAAAACCCTAAAAAACCCCAAATCAACCTTTTGATCAGTTTACTAGCCTAATATCAGTGTTACCTTATTGGTCATCTCATCTATTGAAGATTTTACCGAGATAGACCGGAGAGAGCCTTCTCCTGCCCCGTAGGGCTAGCTACGAGGCTAAATGGTTTGATGTTGCCTTGAGGTTTACCTTTCTCAGCCTGAGGTGAAATTTCAAGCGCTAACACCTTCCATTTATCCATTTCCAACATTTTTTTGAGTTTTTAATGTTCCCGAGCATCTCTGAGATACAACCTAGGAGATTTTCCTGGGGTGATAACATTAATTGGCGTCGTTACTGGGGAGAGGAGATTGAACTTCAACTTCCCTAGGAGACGACACAGTTCCAGATTTTGATGATGTCTGGGAACATTTCTGGTTGTAACCATCTATCTGGTGACTCCACTGGAGGAAGACCAACCTTTGGCGACTCCACAGTATAGTCCTGGCTCAGTTTGTGAGGCATACTTGAAGAAATCCTCAAAAATCACCAGCTGAACCAGTGCCTGACCCTGAGAAGATTGTCAAGTTGAAGAAAACATCACAGAAAGGAGCATCAGGATCAGGTAAGCCCAAGAAATCTTATGCATCTCTGAAAGATAAGGTTATAGCTGAGGATATATAGTTTGAAGATTTAGAGCCCAGCACTGGTAGTAAAGAAATTCATTCAGAGATTAATAGAGCTCCTTGTTCAGATAGTTCCCCTTTGGATCTCAGTCCAAAGAAGGTCTCCCATACAGTTCATCAATTTCCCTTATTTATATCATCTATTTCATCACTTCCTACTATTCAATCTCTTAGTATCCTTCCACATACCCCAGTCATGGCAGGCTAGCAAGCTCCCACGAAGATGGAAAGAATCATAGCTACTAGGTATGGACCCCTGGTCTTGCCTGCTCCTTTGAACGCTATGCCTGCAGGAGAATATCATAAATATATGCCCAAGTTCACTGGCACATAGGGAGTAACAGCTGAATAACACCTTGAATATTTTTATAGTTATGCATATAACCTAGGTATCAGTGAGGATGATGTATGGATGAGAGTTTTTGTCCAGAGCCTTAATGGTGAGGCTAGGAAGTGGTTCAGAGAATTGCCCCCATAGATCCATAACAGACATTGAGGCATTGGATGATGAATTCCTGAAACAATGGGGAGATAGAAAATATTTGCTCTACTACCATACAGAGTTTGGTAACCTAAAGAGGGAAAATGGAGAATCATTGCCTGATTTTATTAAAATATTTAACCGTATGTATAGTAAGATACCACCTAAGGTAAAGCCTACCCCCACTTCTGCCAAAATCACCTATGCCAATGCTTTTGACTCTGATTTCTGCCTGTTATTAAGAGAAAGAAGATGTGCCACTCTAGCGGATATGCAAGATGCAGCTCTAGAAGTGGAATCTAATATTATGGCTGTAGAAAAGCTTAAAAGTCATGCTGATAGAAGGAGGCAGAGAGGTGAGGCTTCTTATTCCTCTGCTTCATATTCAGAACCAAAATTAGACAAAATGACTAAGATGATAGAGTCATTGGCTGCTGAAATATCTAAGCTAAGGTTGAGCAGAATTCAGGAAAGAAAAGACAGTAGAACATATTTTCTCCAAGAAATCCAAATCCATTCAGAAGAGCAAATGAAAAATTGCAAATCATTCAGAGGGGTAAAGAAACAAATGAAGAACAAAAGGTTAAAGCTCCTTTCCAGAATGTGGTCATGGAGGAGGAACAGTTTGAAGATGAGGATGAAATTCACTGCATGGAAGATAAAGGCAATGCTGCATTTTTGACATTGGCTGCATATGAAGAATCATTGCTGCAGGAACAAGACAGTCAGGAGTGGGACAGAGAAGCTATTCTACAAACTGAGGAACAACGAAGATATAATCTGAGGTCAAATGCAAAAAATGTCAAAGAGAATCCTGCCCAAAGAGCTACTGTCCAAATAGAGTCACAGAATATCAGACAGAGAAGACCAGCAGCTGATCCAGTCATCCTCAAAGCTCCAGTTCAAGAGGTAAGAGGTTTTGATAAGTTACCTTCCTCTTTCAGCTTTGAGTCAGAAGTCCAGAAATTAAAAATATCTGTGCCTCTGGTAGAGTTGGTAAATAATGAAACGTTTAGAAAGCCTATCCTTGAAGCTCTTGAGTTGGAAATCACACAAACCTCCACTGACTCTGTCAATTTGCAAGATGAAAAGCCTGTCGTTGTTCTTAGCCCCATGATTGAACCTGCTAATAATAATTCTCCATCATTTTATGTCTCCTTGACCATTCATGACAAAATCCTCCACAATTGCTTGCTAGACATAGGGGGCAGCCACAATGTGATGCCTAAAGCTGGCATGGAAGAGTTAGGCCTTGACATCACTAGACCATATCATGATTTATTCTCATTTGATTCAAGAAAGGTGAAATGTCTGGGGTTGATTAAAGATTTGGCCATTACCCTAACTCAGCTGCCCATGAAGAGTATGATGATGGATATTGTGGTAGCAGATGTCCCTCCTAAGTTTGGCATGCTGTTGTCTAGAGGATGGATTAAGAGACTAGGTGGGACATTACAGAATGACTTATCTTATGCCACTATCCCAGTTTTTGGAGGAGAAAGCAGGAGATTGTATAGAGAAGCACAGTTGGCATACATCATCAGTGATGAGAAGAATCCTACTAATCATCCCATATATGCTGTGGACACTGATTTTGGAGCATGTATCCTCCAAATAGAAGAATCTCAGAAGGCCTCAATTCAGCTCAAGAAACCAACAAATCAGGCCGAGGAAGAGCAAGGAAGTCAGGTTTGGCAGATGTTCTTTGATGGAGGGTGTTCCAGGGAGACTGCAAGAGCAGGGGTGGTGCTGATATCTCCAAAGAAAGAAAGCACACATCTATCTTTTAAATTGGCTTTCCAAGTCACCAACAATATATCAGAGAATGAAGCTCTAATATTGGGCCTTAATACAACTATAGACAAAGGAATCAGAAGTATAAAGGTGTTTGGAGATGTTGATTTGATCATTCAATAGGTAAACAAAACGTTTCAAGCAAAACACCCAAGGCTGAAAACGTACAGAGATGAGGTATGGAGATCCAGAGATTCTTTTGATAATTTTTGTATCTCATAAATCCCTAGAGCAAAAAATCAGCTTTCTGATTCCCTTGTTGTGTCTGCCAGCATGTTTATTCCTCCCATGCCTCTCAAAATAGTTTATGAAGTCAAAATGAAATATAGGCCATCCTTGCCTGATAATGTCCACCATTGGAAAGTGTTTGAAGATGATGATGAAATAAACAAGTTTCTGTAAGTCATTGATGAGTTTTCCGAAATGCAAATTGACCAAGAAAATGAAGCCTTGGAAGAAAACCCCCAATCCCAGCTTAGAAACAAAATTGGCAAAGATAGCATTGTCCAGCTTCCCAACAATCATATACCTAAGGGTTTAATTCCTTTAGAAAGACTGTTTGACCAGAATGATGTGCCTTACAAGGCTGCCCATAAAGAAGATCAATCTACAGTCTATAAGCGTGATATAGGGAGTCCAGGTCAGCCTAGATACATAAATATTTCTTCTCATCTATTTGCTGATTAATGTTCTGAATACTGCAATCTAATGAAGCAATTTGCTGATGTGTTTGCTTGGGAATATAGTGACCTGAAAACCTATGATAAAAAGATTATTCAGCATAAAATCCCTCTGGAGAAAGACACCATACCTTTCAAACATAAGTTGAGACCAATAAATCCTATGCTTCTTCCTCTGATTGAAAAAGAAATTAAAAAGTTGCTGGCTGCCAAAATCATAGTCCCTCTCAGATATTCCAAATGGGTAGCCAACTTAGTGGTAGTGAGGAAGAAAAGTGGAGAAATCAGACTGTGTGTTGATTTTAGAAACATAAACAAATGCTCTAAGAAAGACAACTACCCTCTACCCAAGATGGAGCATTTGCTGCAAAAAGTCTCAGAAGCCAAAGTAATGTCTTTCTTGGATGGATTTTCAGGTTTTAATCAGATTGTTATGCATCCAGATGACCAAGAGAAGACTGCATTCACCACTCCTTGGGGCACTTTTATTCATGCCAAGATGCCTTTTGGATTGATGAATGTTGGAGCTACCTTTAAGAGAGATATGGATATAGCATTTTTGGGAGAGAAGGATAAATTTGTCCTTATCTACCTTGATGACATAACAGTATACTCCAGTAGCCATCAAAACTATTTGAAGCATTTGAAGAAAGTATTCCTGAAGTGAAGAAGGTATGGGATTTCAGTAAATCCTAAGAAGTCACAATTTGCTTTAGATTAAGGCAAGCTGTTAGGACATGTTTTTTCTGCTACAGATGTCTGAATTGACCCAGAAAGAGTAAAAGCAAGACAGACTTTGTCTGTCACGAGATCAAAAAAAGATATCCAGTCCTTTCTGGGCAAAATCAATTTTGTGAGGAGGTTTATCCCAAATTTTGCAGAGTTGATGAAGCATATTACCTCCATGTTGAAGAATGGGTCAGAGATCAAATGGAATGATATAGCAAGAAGATCTTTTGAGTCCATTAAGAAAGCTATTATGGAGGCTCCCACTTTAATAAGTCCATATTACAGCAAGGAGTTCCATATATTTTCATTTGCGTCTGAAGACACTCTTGTAGTAGTTTTATTGCAAGCAGATGAAGCAGGTTCAGAGCATCTAGTGGCATTCTTTAGCAAAAACTTAAGGGATGCTGAACTGAGGTATGATATTATTGAGAAACAAGCATATGCTCTTATCAAATCTTTGAAAGCTTTCAGAATTTACATTCTGCATTCCAAGATAATTGCGTATGTACCCTCTGCTGCAATAAAATATTTCTTAGCACAGCCTAATGCTGATGGAAGAAGGGTTAAGTGGATTGCAAAGTTAATTGAATTTAATATAGAACTGAAGCCCACCAAACTTGTCAGAGGTCAAGGTCTTGCCAAATTGTTAGCTAAAGAAAATTGCAGAACATTGGACATACATTTCATAGGCACAATTGCAGAAATTGGTCAGACAGATGAAGAAGAGGAAGTAGTTGAACCAGAGAGAAATCAGTCAGTGGCCGAAAATCTGGCTTCTTGTGATTGGTATTCTGCAATAGTTAAATTCTTGTTGAAGCTAGAAATCCCTCCAAGCTCAAGTACAAGTCAAATCAGAACTATTAAGCTTATGGCAGCTAAATATTGCATTAATAAAAATCTGCTCTATTGGAGGGATCCATCTGGAATGCTTTTGAGGTGTTTGGACAAAGAACAGTCAATGAAAGTTATGCAACAGTTTCATTCCAGCATGTGTGGAGGACATCACTATTGGAAAACCACTGCCCATAAGATCCTTAGAGCTGGGTATTATTGGCCCACCTTATTTTTTGATGTGTTTTCATTTGTTAAATCATGTGACGGGTGCCAAAGATTTGAAGGGAAACAGCAGTTGAAGTCCCTGCCCTTAAAACCAATACATGCAAAAGGACCTTTTCATCAGTGGGGCTTGGATTTCATTGGAGAAATCAATCCACATTCCAGTGGCCAGCACAAATGGATATTAGTAGCCACTAATTATTTTACTAAGTGGATTGAAGCAATCCCTACCAGGAAGGTTGATCATAATGTGGTCATGAAGTTTTTAATTGAAAATATCTTTACCAGATTTGGTTGTCCACATAAATTAGTCACAGATAATGCAACAGCGTTCAGGGCAAAAGAATTGGTGGAAATGTGTGATTCAATGGGTATTAAACTGGTTCATTCCACCTCATATTACCCTCAAGGAAATGGTCTAGCAGAATCCTCTAACAAAAGCCTAATAAGGATAATCAAAAAACTATTGGAGGATAACAAAATGAATTGAGATTCTAAGCTCAAGTACGCACTATGGGTTGACAAAGTGACCACCAAGAGATCCATAGGGAATTCTCCATTCAGGCTGGTATATGGCACTGAGGCTGTGTTTCCAATTCAGTTAACTCTCCCTGTAGAAAAATTCCTGCAAGAAGAACATGGTGAGGGAGAAGACATGGCATGAAGGATCACTGATTTGGTAGAGGTACATCAAATCAGAGAACAACTGGTTGAAAAGGCTACAGCACATTAGAAAAAGATCAAGGAAGCTTTTGACAAAGGGACAAAAGCAGATAATTTTCAGGTTTGAGACTTGGTTCTAAAGTGGGATGCACTGAAAGAAAAGAAAGGCAATCATGGGAAGTTTGATGCTTTCTAGACAGGGCCTTTTATCATTTCTCAAATTCAAGGGAAAAACACCTTCATACTGAAAAGTAAGGGAGGAGAGGCATTTTTTGATGGCCCAGTTAATGGGTGTTTTCTGAACATTTATGTGATTTAAGGTCTTTTGGCCTTAAAATTGTAAATATTTGATTTTATCGGTCTCAGTGTAGGTTCAGTGAGACTCCATGCCCAATGGAACACTAGGAATTTTGCTAATTTGTTTTCATCGAAAAGGCATTGATCTGTAGGTTCTTGAGACCTCACAGGGAGGATCTCATCCTCAGAAGGAGCCAGTGTTAGCTCTGTTATAAGACGAAGATTTTCTAAGGTCAGAACAGGCTTGGTCATGTGTTATGCTCAGAAGGGAGCCTGCAGCAGTCTGTTTCCTCCTCCTCCTTCATTTTTTCCTACACTCCCATAACCCCTGTCATCCATGTTTTACTCCAAAATTCAGCATAAACCTGTATTTCCTTATCTCCCTAATCACCGAGTTTAAACGTCATGTGACCGCGATCACATGACCGCGCACTTTGCACCGCCCTTTCCCATCACATCCATGTAAATCTGTGCAAACACATCTGCGTCGTTCAATCAACCCCTGCCGCAATCGGACGACATTAGCACCTCCTGCACCTGTAAGATGCACGCACATTAACCCGCGGGGAAAGCGGTTTTCCGCCGGTCCCATCTGCCACGCGTCATCACCTGAATGGAATCGCTGGCCTCTTTATGATTACTGCTCGCCTTCGAAAAGCGATGTGGGCAATACCGTTTACCAGCCACTCCTACCTTCCCCGCTCGCTATCTCCCGTGCAGCTTATCCGCCCGATCACCGTCGGATCTGTCTGCCCGAGATCCGACGGCTCATGATCGTCTACGTTGCTTCTGCCTGATTCTTCCCGTCGATAGATCTCTGCCGTCAATTCGAGATCCAACGGCCTGTGATCGTCTTCTACCTCACCTTCCCAATAGCCTCTGTCGTGCTGTCTCCGCCGTCGATCTGCGCAATCCGACGGACAGCCTCATTCCTCTGTTCACTCTGTCCACCCACCATGAAGTCCACACTCCTTTGACTATTTTGCGCTCCCGAAGGACAACGGAGATCAACTACCAGTACCTTGTGCAGTTAATCCACAACAACTGCATTTAGCAGGAAAGGATGGCCAGGAAAGAAAGGATCAGCCTCGGGTAGACCAGTCTATCTAGCAGTTAAGGAATTTCATCCTTTATGACACTTCACTTGCTCAAGGAGTACAACAGGATACCAGAGAATGGCAAATTCATTCATTAAAGCAACAGATCGTAGCAGAGGCCCATTTTAGATAGTTAATGTGGTTGGTGGTCCATTATGACCCCTCCTCGTATAGGATAGCAAAGCATTTTTGTAATCAACCTCTATATATACCAAGAAACAAGATGTGATGAAGGTTGATGGTTGTAGTTTTTATGTAAGGTTCAACTTCTGGAGACTGTAACTACTGTGATACTTGCAGCGTTTGGTCTTCATTTTCAGCTAATACAAGCTTCTTTTGTTGTTAATTGCTCACTTTCCATTTCTTCTCTGTTCTAGGCTGTTCCTGTTATGCATTTATTCATGTGCTCTTGATTTTTAGCATTAGAGGGATTGTCATCCCACCTCTGTGTTAGAATCTAGTATGTATCATTGAATGTGTTATGCAAGTTTCTGTTTACTTAGTGCCAGAGAGTTGTCATCCTGTCTGTGCATTAGGAAATAGATTTGCAGACCTATTTACTGGTTGCAGCTGGACATCACATGGTCTTGTGCATCTGCTGGTGTGGTCAGTATTCTCCATGTTCACTTAATCCTCAAACTGTGAGTAATTCGTGGTCTAAAGCCTTGTAGTCTAGGGGTGTTCACCCATGTCTAGAGTTAAGCATAGTATAAGTGGTTATCTGGCTTGAATATGCATCATGCCTTCCATTCATCCATTTCCAACATTTTGTTGAGTTTGTAACATTCCCGAGCATCTATGAGATACAACCTAGGAGAGTTTCTTGGGGTGATAACAAGGACCACAAGCAGTACTTCTTTGCACCTGCATCCTTATTTCCTAGACAGAGAAAGAGAGTGAAGCTACCTAACCTTCCAGCCAGGTTTTCTCCTGAAGGGTTTCCCAGAGAATATCTTGTGTCTTATGTGTGTGTGTGAGCGTATTTTTTCATTCTCTATTTTTATGTATAATTTCCATTGGCATGCATGCACTAATTACAGTTAAATTTACAGATCTAGAAGTTTAATAAAATTGTAATAGTGTAAAAAATCAGAATTTTAATATATTACTATCATATTTGTTGTGACGAACTGTCTAGTGGAATATCTATGGTAGTTTGCAGATCATTTGGTATCTATTGTAGCTGTTGCAACACCCTCAAAAAATTTGGCTTGCACCCAAATTTCAGAGCCTTCCTTGGTCTTTTCCTTGTTGTTGACTAAACCTCATTTCATGAGCTTCCTCAAAGTTCTTCGACCCCTTTTGCATGTTGGATTAACTGTCGTCTTTTGGCATGTTTGATTTTCATACAATGTTTGTGATCCTTTTCTGACGGTTTCAAAGGTCGGTCTTTGTGTATATGACTTGTCCCAACCATGTAAACATATGTGGCATTCATACACAAAGTCTTGAGCATTGTCATACAAGTGTCGTCACGATCGTCCTAAAGCATAACTTGAGTGTCGCACTTGTCATATATTTTCATGAGGAAGTCACACATAGGGAATGCTTTTTTTACATGTTTTGATGATCTATGTTGTCATTTTTTCAAAGTATACAAACTATGTGATCACAGTCAAGGTATATCATAATTTATCACCCATCCCACACTTAGCCATTTTCTGAACATCTTCCCGACCAGGAAACTTAGCTTCACTAGTCCCCGACTGAACTATGCACTGCAAAATCTTAGCCCTCTAGGATGTGACTTGTTTCCTGGAATTGCGCAGTGCCTAGTCCCTATCCTCCAGGGTTGTTTCTCTACGCAATTCCTGAGTCCAGCTTCCGATCTTGACCTCCAGAATTGTGTAGTTGTGCCTCCCAGACTTCCTTGAACTGTGCACTTCGCATCTTCAACCCTTAATCCTTTTCCTTTACTAATAGAATTGAGCAATGTGTAGAAGCCCAACCTCCATTGGCCTCCAAAACTGCACACATTTTTCTCTAGTTTTCTTTCCCTCAGCTAGACCACACTGCCTCCATAAACTGCGCAATTTTTCCTTTCAAGCCTCCCTAAGTTGCACATTGCACAGTCTCAGAGCCCAAGATCTCCCCCTATATATTGGAGTTGTGCAATGCATAGTCACCGAGCCTCTTTCCCCAATATGTGACTTGTCTCAGGCTTAATTCCTGGCTAATAATGCATCATCTTAGACTAGAGAGTTTTCGAATCGATGTCGTCTTGTCATGAGTGAATTGTAGGAACAAGTATACTATCAAGTCATGGCTAGATGATGAAGAAGGAGAAGAAGGAGGGAAGCATGCCTAAAGACTCTCTTACAGTTGAACTCGCAAGTGGATCTATCAAGAGGAGTAAAGGGACACAAGCTTGCAACTACCATCCAAGACTTAAAATCATTGAAGACTCTACATCACCAAGCCATGCGAAGGAGAAGAGAAAGCATATCCAAGAAGACATCTAGCACTCAAAAGCAACAATGACTTGAAATTACCACATCATCAAGCAGTCCATGTTAGCAGTGTCATGTCATGTCATCGCATGAGTATTTATATGCCACATCACTATTGTGGACCATTTATATTGTATTCAAATCTATTTTAAAGTGGAAGTCCAAAGAACACACATGAATATGAAGAGTCATGTAAGTTGAAAATTCATAGGAAGTTGAATAGTCATGAGGGTAATTAAAGAGTCACAAGGGGGAAGCATCAGCCCTTTATTATATATACCCCCTCATTGCATGAGCAAAGGACTTTCCACCTTGGCTCCCCCTGCAAGGCATTAGTGAGATCAACTAGTTCTTTGAGGAGCAAGGAGTGCCTCCAATGTCCCACTACTGGGGCTAGTGATGTACATTGTAAACATGTGCCTTGGAAATTTTTCTTAATAACAAAAGCCTTTCCTATGCCAGAACGTTCTTCATGCATGGACTATGAATGTTTGTAAGACTATTATGTGAACATTTGTATTTCATGTTTTCTTTCACATGTACTAAGATAGTTGAACTATTTCGGTTATTTTAGTGCTTACCTTATTGAGAATGTGTTGTAATGGTTGTTATTGTTGTCCCATAATTGTGGACTATTCCACGGGATACTATATAAATATTTCCTTATTTGTTGGTTGTAACGACATTCACATCCGTTGTGGACTATTTCGTTGGATGTTAGTCGAATCCTTTTGGTTCATGTGTTAATCTTCCTGGGTGGTACTATTACCTCTCACTTAGAGGTTCACTTTTTCTTCCCCCTTTGCAGTAGAAGAACCTTGACATAGTTGCAACTGCACACTCACCAAGCACACCTTTTCTTTTCGAAGACACTATTGCATCACTCTCTTGTGTTGAAAGCTAGGGCAAAGGAAAATATTTAAGGATTTGGCAATCGAGCCTTTATACCAGATGGGACTCCTACACCAAACGATGTGAGGTATGATTGGGACTTCATATCGGGGAGATCCCCTTAATGTTGGCAATTCCAACATCGTCAACATTTATGGAGCTAGAAGGAGGGCCAGAGTATTTTATGGCTGAGAGACCCAACAACCCCATCATTCCATCTTCTAGTCAAGGTAGCAATGTTCATTCCACCTCCCCTACCTGTGCTTCTAAATTTGGTGACTCTTCTTGTTAGGTCCCTATAATACTAGTGATTACTCCATTCTTGTTGTAGTTGTATCCCTTATTAATATTGTTGCACCCCTATTTTCCCCATATTTTTATTACTGTGCCCCATAGAATCCCTCTATTGTTATTTTTGTGGCTTTATATTATTATTGTTAGGTCGACTGGGTTATATTGTGACTCCTTAGACTCCTATATATATAAAAAGGAGGTTTTTTCATTTGAATCATCCAAGGATTGTTCATTTGTGTAATGTAAAGGAGGTTTCCTCCTTGAAGAGGCTGAATTCTAAGGCGTTCAACTATCTTTTCTATCTTTTTGTGAGCTGGTTTCATAAAATTTGGTATCAGAGCTTTGGATTCTAGGGTTTCACTGCCCCAAATAGGTCATCATGGCATTTTCGCTATAACTTTTTTTCTGCGAAGTTTTAGAAGCGAAAACAAAAAACCATTTGAGAAGAAATTGCACTGAACCTCGGGTCCGAATTTCAGAGCTTTTCATGCTATATTTGCAGAGATATGATATGAGGAAGTTGGTCTTTTTGCAGACTCCTGAATTACATTCCAAACAGGTGACCTGGGAAAAATTGTCATAAATTTCTCTCTGAGCATCGGATTGAAGTTTCATAAGACACTACAGAAAGAGGACAGACTGTAGTTTCTTGTATATATTTTTCAGAGCCAAAGGTAAAAACAGAGACACGTGGCATATCATACAAGTTCGCTCTACTGAAGTAGTCTATAATCAGGTCACTATGGGAGATTTGGCATAACTCTTCCTTGGAGAATCCAATTTGGATCAGACTGGTGGCATTGGAAATAGGACATAAAGGGCTACTACAGGTCACAATTTCAGAATTGGATGATCTGAAATTACAGAGATACATCAGAGGCAATATCAAGCTCCTTCAAAGTGAAAATGCAAATACCTAGTAAGCAACCTGAAAGCGCTAGCATGACTCATGAAGAAGAGGAAGAAATGCTACATGATATATCAAAATTACAAGACCAAGTGCAACAAATGTCACTCTCACAAAAGCTAACAGAAGCTAAGATAAATGGCATGGAATCTAAGATAAAGGGCGTGGAAGCTAAGATGAATGGCATGGAAGCTAAGATGGATGATTTGAAGACAGATTTGAAGACAGACATGGAAGAATTGAAGATAAATATGAATAAGTTTCTACAAGAAATGGTCACTAATGGTGAAAGGGTAGTAAAGGAAACTCATGATGAGTACAAAAGAAATGTTCATCATGATTCCATAGACTCTAATGTTGGATCAAAGACCCACCATATTCCAAAAGTCGATATGAGGAAGTTTGATGGCAAGGACCCCGCAACATGGATATTACAGATGGAGCAATTTTTCGATCTCAATAATGTGCAAAACAGACAAAAGGTACGTATTTCAACTTTATATTTGGAACCAAATCAGTTTGTATGGTATCAATGTCTTTGCTCTCGTAAAAAAATTATCACTTGGGAAATTTTTACGGAAGAATTGACAACACATTATGAGGACACAAAAAGCAACACTTTTTTTAGCCAATTGATAAGTCTCAAACAAAAGGGTTCAATAATGGAGCACATTGAGGAGTTCCAAAAATTGAACATAAGATTAGAAAATATTCCAGAGGAGCATAGAATTGATGTGTTCATAGGGACTTTAAAGGATAATATCCAACATGATGTTCACCTTTGGGAACCTGATTCATTAGAGAAGGCATTCAAGTTAGTAAGAAAAATGGAAAGCAAAATTATGGCAACCAGGAAGCATACCAATCACAACTATAAATATGGAAGTGTTGTTACCCCTAGCCTTCCACAACCTATAAGGTTGACACCACAACAACTAGAAGAAAAAAGAGCAAAAGGGCTTTGTTACAGTTGTGATAGCAAATACACTAAAGGTCATAAGTGTGCTGAGAAGAAATTATTCTACATAGATTGTGAAGAGGAAGAAGAAAAGGAGCAAGAAAGGTCAAGAAGAGGATATACTCCAAGAACAAAGCCTAGATAAAGAAGAAATGAATCTGACCATATCTCGTAATGCATTGGCTGGAATTACCACTCCTCAAACCATCAAGATAGAAGGACAAATCAAGAAGAAAAAGGTAATAGTGTTGATTGATTCAGCGAGTACCCACAATTTTATTCATTGTAAGGTAGCAAAAGAATTGAATTGCTTCCTATGTCCAGCACCAGAGTGTCAAGTGATGGTTGCAAATGGAGGAACGATAAATTGATTTGGGAAGTGCCATAATATCAAGCTATTCATGGGAGAATATCTATTGACGAGTCCAATGCTTTCCATTCCAATGGGAGGTGCTGATGTTGTACTAGGAGTCCAATAGCTACAGTCCTTAGGTACAATAGCTTTTAATTTTCAAGAATGTTTCATGAAATTTTCTGCGAAAGGAAAGGAAGTTGAATTAAGGGGTATTGTAGGGAAACCATGAAAGATAATCAGCTCTAACGGTATGACAAAACTTCTAAAAAAGGAACAAAGAGGTGTAATTGCACAATTATGTTCGCTAGATGTTTCCACATCAGAATCATCTATTTCTCTAGATCTCCAAAAAGTCTTGGACAATCATTCCAAGGTATTTGAGACTCCCAAAGGTCTCCCACAGATTCGTGATCATGATCATGTTATTCATCTGATTCCAGGAAGTGTTCCTCCAAACATGAGGCCGTACAGATATCCCTATGCCCAAAATATTGAAATTGAACGTATGGTTGCGGAAATGCTAGAGGCTGGTATAATTCAACCTAGTCAAAGTTCTTTCTCTGCTCCAGTAGTATTGGTGCACAAGAAGGATGGATCATGGCACATGTGTACGGATTATAGGGAGCTCAAAAAGCTCATTATTAAAGATAAGTTTCCCATTCCTGTCATTGATGAATTACTGGATGAATTGCATGGATCAATTTACTTCACCAAGTTGGATCTTCGTTCACGATATCATCAAATCAGAATGAAGACTGAAGACATTCTGAAAATAGCATTTAGAACTCATGAGGGTAATTATGAATTTTTGGTCATTCCTTTTGGCCTTACCAATGCACCTTCTACATTTCAAGGTTTGATGAATTCCATTTTCAAACCCTTCCTTAGAAAATTTGTGTTAGTATTTTTTGATGATATACTAATCTACAGCAAGTCTTGGAAGGATCATGTTGAACATGTTGACAGGGTGCTACAACTATTGGAGGAGAAACAATTATATGAAAAAAGATCCAAATGTTTCTTTGGAGTACAAGAGGTGGAATATCTAGGTCATATTGTATCTCATGAAGGAGTTAAGGTAGACCCTAGCAAAATTAAAGCCATTAAGGAATGGAAAATTCCCACATCTGTAAGGCATCTGCAAGATTTCTTGGGTTGACAGGGTATTATCTCAAGTTTGTTTAGAATTATGGGAGAATAGCAGCACCTCTAACAACATTATTGAAGAAAGATGCATTTTCATGGACTCCAGAAGCAACAAAGGCCTTCGAACATCTTAAAGAGGCAATGTGCCAAGCACCGGTCTTAGCTACACCAGATTTCACAAAAACCTTTATTGTGGAATGTGATGCTTCAGGAAATGGAATTGGTGTTGTTTTATTGCAAGATGAAAGACCCATTGCTTTTGAAATTCGTCCAATCAAGGGAAAGTTTTTACACAAAGCTATTTATGAGAAGGAAATGTTGGAAATACTACATGCACTAAAGAAATGGCGACCCTACCTAATGGGAAGACACTTCAAGGTAAAAATAGATCATGATAGCCTTAAATACTTTTTAGAACAAAGATTATCCTCTGAAGAGCAACAAAAGTGGGTCACAAAGATGTTGGGTTATGACTTTGAAATCATCTACAAAAAAGGGAAGCAAAATGTGGTGGCAGATGCACTCTCAAGAAAGGATGAGGATGTGGAAGCATTGTTGTGCGCCATTTCTATTATCCAACCAGATTGGATAAACGAAGCAAGGGAGGAATGGAAGAATGATGAAGAAGTGTGGGCACTTATTCAAAAGTTACAAGAAGATTCCAGTACATCTGATACATTTAGCTGCCAAAATGATTCGTTATGATAAAAAGATCGCTTATACCTTTGTAAGAATTCGCAACTCAAACAAAAGATTATTATGGAATTACACACTTCTCCCTTAAGAGGGCACTCAGGATTTTTAAAAACTTACCACATGGTTAAGAAGGAATTTTTTTGGGATGGCCATAAATCGGATATTCAAAAGTTTGTGGCGGAATGTTTGGTTTGCCAACAAAATAAAGTTGAAACAATTAAGACCCTAGGTCTATTACAACCTTTATCTATTCCAAGCCAACGTTGGGAGGAGGTTTCAATGGATTTTATCACAGGTTTACCCAAGTCGAGGGAAAGAGTGTCCTCATGGTGGTAGTTGATAGACTTACCAAGTATGCACACTTTTGTGCATTATCACATCCATTTAAAGCCAGTGCAGTTTCTACTACATTTATGGAAACAATTCAAAAGCTACATGGAATCCCAAAGATTATTGTAAGTGACAGAGATCCCATTTTCACTGGAAATTTTTGGACAGAATTATTTTCTTGTCTTGGTACTCAGTTAGCTCATAGCTCATCTTATCATCCTCAATCTGATGGGCAAAATGAGATAGTAAACAAATGTTTTGAAGGATATCTTCGTTGCTTTGTATCTGATAAACGGACACAATGGGTCAAATGGTTGCCTCTAGCTGAATGGTGGTATAACACTTCCTTCCATAAAGCAACAAAAGTGACCCCATTTATGGCACTTTGTGGATATCAGCCACCATCCATCACAGCATATTTAAGAGAAAATTCTAAGGTTCAAGCAGTGGAACATCACATCGAACATCAACAACAAGTCCTCCAACTCTTAAAGGATAACCTCGTGTTGGCATAGAATAGAATGAAACAACAGGCACATCAACATCGCAACGAAAGAAGTTTTGATGTAGGTGATTGGGTATTCCTATGGCTACAACCATATAAACAAATTTCCCTCAAGCAAGCTAAGTAGGATAACAAATTATCACCAAAGTATTATGGTTCGTACAAGGTGTTGCAAAAGGTTGGTATTGTGGCATACAAATTGGAGCTTCCTACAGTGTCTCGAGTGCACCTAGTTTTCCATGTTTCATGTTTAAAGAAGGTTATAGGTGACAAGCTCCCAGTTCAAACAATATTGCCAGAACTTGACAAGGAAGGAAAAATTATATTGGAACCGAAAGCAGTCATAGAAATAAGAACTCAACAGCTACGAAATCGATCAATTTCAGAGTATCTCATCAAGTGGAAGAACTTGTCTGCTGAAGATTCCACATGGGAGGATGAGAATTTTATACAGAAGCATCCAAAAATACTCAAGCGTTGAGGACAACACTTTTTTGAAGGAGAGGGGCATGTTAGATCCCTATAATACTAGTGATTAGCCCATTACTGTTGTAGTTGTATCCCTTATTAATGTTGTTGTGCCCCTATTGTCCCCATATTTTTATTACTGTGCCCCATAGAATCCCTCTATTGTTATTTTTATGGCTTTATATTATTATTGTTAGGTCGGCTGGGTTATATTGTGACTCCTTAGACTCCTATATATATATATATAAAGGAGGTTTTGTCATTTGAATCATCCAAGAATTGTTCATTTGTGTAATGTAAAGGAGGTTGCCCCCTCGAAGACACTGAATTCTAAGGCTTTCAACTATCTTTTCTATCTTTTTGTGATCTAGTTTCATAATACTTCTTAACCCCTACATGAACATGAAATTCCATATGATCAGCTTCGTGTCATTTGTCCTATAACCTATGAATTTGCAGAAGTTGTTGGATTGATTCTAGGATTAATTAGTCTTCCATATTCTCCAAAGAAGAATAAGACCAACTCCACAAGGATAGTAGTTTTAACTCTTGAAGAAGTGGTCCTTTCCACTCTTGAAGACTTTGCAGAGTCTATGGAAAATCAAGAAGATCCTCCACTCTTTCATGGTGGTGGTGAAGACAACATTCCACTCTCGGGCATAACTTTTAGTGGGGTAGGTGGAGAAGAAGAAGAAGAAGAAGAAGAGGAAGAAGAGCCATCAAATTCTGATAAAGAATAGGTGGACAACAAAGAAGAAGACATGGAAGATCAAAATCTATACTAGATGACTCACGACCCACTCGCACTTCCTGGTGTTCTACACAAGATGCCAAGGCATTTATAGAATCTATTAATCAAGTATGACCCTAATAAGACAATGAAGGTTGAAGATCACTTGGAGAAATTTTACCTACATCTGCAAAAGCTTGAGGTACGTTATGATGATTTTTCATGTAGACTGTTTCCATGTACCTTGGATGGTAAAGCATATGTATGGTATCACAACCTTCCTCCAAACTCCATCTAGAATTGGAGGGGGTTCAAGAATATATTTTTAAAAAATTCGTTGATGACAAGACCCCTGCCATTTTATTAAGAGAGTGGGGTAATATTAAGATGGAGTGTTGGGAACGGGTCCCCTAGGGTCAATTTTGGGGTTAAAAGCCCAAGTTTTGGGGTAGAAAGCCCAATTTTTGTAGAAGTGTAAAGTCTCCATATTTTGCAGTCATGGAGCGTGAAGATGTAAATATTCATAAAGGGTTTCCGCCCTTTTTTTAATGTAATTCATGTCAGCTTTGGGAGATCTACCCATGGTCTGTGAACCATGGGATTGTATAAAATAAGTCTTAGAAGAGTCAATTGGTAGTTAAATTCAAATATGTGTTGAAGAGTGATTGATGTAATGGGTCTATGAGAGCTAAGAGTGAAGAGTCTTAGCATAGGAAAGAGGCTCTGCAACTGTGTGCGCAGAGGCCTAGGGTAGAAGTCTACAGCTAAGTGCGCAAGCCCCTGCAGCTGTGTGCGCAAGGTAGTTAGAGTCTGTAAAGGAGATTTGAACATCAATAAAGAGAATTATTCTGTAATTACCTGTGTATGAGCTATTTTATTTCTGTTATGAATGCATGCGATTAGGTTATGTTGAATAGTAGTTTTATGATCTAATGTTGTATTGATGCACGAATCTATGTGTTTTACTTTGTTATATGAATGCAAATAAGAATATATGTTTACGCGAAGATAATCATAATTCATGTTGAAGTGATACATTACTTAAGCTAATTTGGGCAAATACAATAGTAAGAGTAATTACAGAGGCATGTAAGTGTCTAAATCGCCTATTTAGGGTATGTGAAAGACAGTCCTAGACCTTCGTGGAGGTCTAGAGGATGACTAAGGGAAGTATATCAATAAGCCCTAAAATGCTTATCGATATGCACGAAGCAAGGGTTAGGGTATAAAGCGACATCACTACCATCTCAAGGTGCGAAAAGTTGGTTCCTGCATCCCCCCATACTGCTTTGGGTGAGACTTCAGTCTGCGCTCTGCGGATTGATGCTGAAAGGACCAGTAGTGTAGGGATTTCTTGGCTAATTAACATTGAACCTAGGTTTGGGCCCACCAAGCCAACATGGAGCAAAAGGAAATAGTGAAATATTTCAATCAAAGGTTTAATCACATCTTGAACAAGTTTCCAAGAAATACAAAACCTCATGACTCCATCACCATAAATTACTACACTTCTGCCTTGCCAACAAGTATTGTGCATTTTGTGAAGCGAACTGCGAAACAAACATTGACAGGAAATTATGAATAGGCTATCGTTGTCGAGAAGGACTTGTGCACTATTGGATTCATCTCAGATGATGATCGAGCAAAAGACTCCAAGGACACGGGTAAGAGGTCTCAAGCCTTTGTGAGCAGGGATAAAGAGAAAGAACCAACTGATCTTGAACTCATGACTTGGCTCATCAAGTCTCTGACCACTGAAATGGCAGAACTCAAACA
Organism: Pinus tabuliformis; assembly: GCA_031772625.1. NCBI lineage: Eukaryota > Viridiplantae > Streptophyta > Pinopsida > Pinales > Pinaceae > Pinus > Pinus tabuliformis. Next base: position 325,147,716 of record CM062814.1, on the reverse strand, counting down.
AAGGACAAGTGAGACCACCGTGAGAAACAAGCCTCCTAAGTATAACCCATTCAAAAGGATTGCAGCTTCTAGTAGTGGCAGTAACTAGCTAGCATAGTCTTCGCAGAGTTCCAATGTTATCTTGAACATTGAGAAGATGGGCACGGATCAATATTGCATGTTTCACCAAGAGCGTCATTCAGAAAAGACGTGCCCACAATGGAACCAAGCCATGAGCCTAATGGTTTTGTAACTTGTTGATTTGGTCATGGATGAAGAGAAGATTGATCCTGATGAAGAAAAGGAAGAAGCTACTGTAGCTGATGAAGCTCCAATTTTTGAGCATGTAAAGAACATGTTTAATTGTATCCTCACATCCCAAAGAGTATTGCCAATAAGTATCCTCTGAGCGACGGTCCTACCCAGAAGCATAACAACTAGTACAATCTAAGAAGTCAAGGGTTGACCACCACAATTGAGTTTCTGAAGAAAAAAATCAAGGAAAACCTATTAAGTAAAATCAACCCACCGACTTGTAGTTCGAGTGCACGAATAACACTACAAACTATGAAGCACTCATCTTGGGCTTGAAAAAGGATATTGACCTCAACATTTCCATCCTGAAAGTGGTATGTGACACAGAAATCATGGTGCAATAGGTATGTAACACCATACATTGTGTATCACCTCGTCTTAAAAGTTATCAACAAGAGGTATGGTGTCTTATCTCACATTTCCAAGATTTTGATATTATTTCTATTCCAAGAATGTGTAATGCAGCTGCGGATGCATTAGAAAATGTTGCTACTAGGATGTCACCATTGAGGGACAATTTTTCTATTAAAATTCTTTATAAACCTCCTGTCCTGGATAATATCACTAATTTACATGTTTTTTATGATAGCCAACAAATATTGTATTTTACAGCGAACACTGATGTGTTCAATGGCACAACACTCCATGAGGACGAGCACGAAAAGGCACTACAGGATACAGTCAATGTAAGTAAAGGGAACCTCATGCCCAAGGGTGTGGTATCATTGGAAAAGTTGTATGATCTGCAGAACCACTTTGAGGGAACCATCAATGCCAAGACCCACAGTTCCATTCTATTGCATGAACATATCAACTTGGTAACTGATAAGGATTCGAAATATGTCAATCTCAGTACTTGTTGCACATCACAAGAGCGAAAAGCCTTCATCCGCTTATTTAAGCGGTACTGTGATGTCTTCGCGTGGATGTACGATGAACTCAAGACATATGACACGTGAATCATCCAGCATGTAATACCAATCAAGGAAGGGGCCAAGCCATTCCAACAGAAGCTGAGGAAAGTACATCCAACACTTGAGCCTCTCATACAAAAGGAGTTGAGAAAATTGTTGGATGTTCGAGTCATATACATAGTGCAACAGTTGACATGGGTGTCAAATTTGGTCCATGTAAGGAAGAAGTCCGAGGAGAACTGCCTATGTGTAGATTTCTAGAATCTCAACCTCACCTCAGACAAAGAAAACTACCCCGTGTCGTCCATCGAGAAAATATTTCAAATAATATTGGCATCTGAAATGTTTTATATATTAGACGAGTATTCTAGATATAACTAGGTTTTGGTTGCAGAGCCTGGCAGACTCAAGACAACATTCAGAATGAAGTGGGGCACGTTCACATTTCGACGAATGTCATTTGGGCTAATCAATGTTGGTGCAACATTCCAACGTGCTATGGACATCGCCTTCCATGGTCTCATTGGGAAAAGTGTAGTGGTCTATATTCATGATGTAACAGTATTCTCCAAACAGAGGTCAAACTACTTACGCCACTTGAAGAACATTTTTGAGCGATGTCGCAAGTATAGGATATCCTTGAATCCCAAGAAAAGTATAATTGTAGTGTCTGAAGGTAATCTCTTGGGACACATCATTGCTAAAAGTAGGATCAAGTTAGATCCGACAGGGTCATGACAATCACACGGATTCTCTTCCAGTGAATAAGAAAGCCATGCAGTCTCTCTTGGGGAAGATCAACTTCCCCCCTAAGTTCATCTCCGACTATGCCAAAATTGTCAAACCAATACTAGAGATGATGAAGGATGCAGTCTAGAAATGGGATAAAAGGGAAAAGGACATGTTTTCCCATATCAAGCAGGATATAGCAGAAGCACCTGCATTGTACAACCCAGACTTCAGTAAAGATTTCTTGCTCTACACTTTTTCTTTTGATACCTCTGTCGTTGTTGTGCTCACTCAAAGGGATGAATTGAACAATGAACGTCCTATCTCCTTAATGAGTGAAAGTTTGCAAGGATTGAAGCTTAATTAGACCGTCATGGAAAAATAGGCTTATGCGGCCTACAAGGCGGTAAAGCACTTTATGCCCTATCTATTGAAGAACCATCGTGTTATGTTTTTCCTTCACCCAGAAGTTAGGTCACCGCTTGTTCAACAAGAGCTAGCTTAATGGAGAGCGAATTGGATGACCGAGTTACAATAGTATGATATATAAATTAATCCATTTCAAACAATAAATGGGCATGGCCTTTTCCAACTAGCATCATAAGCAGTAAACGTGAAAGAGGAAGAAGAAGAGCTCACAGGATGGAAGCAAGAGATTGATACGTATAACGTTGAGCGAGCCTCCCCCACTACAAGCTTAGGCTCTTGGTACACAAATGTGCGCCAATACCTTGAGCATGGAACAATGCCCTCACACTTTTCCACATGGAAGAAGAGGGAACTCAGACTTAAAGAATTATCTTATCAATTGGTGCATGGGGTGTTGTTCAGAAAGCACCACAACAAAGTACTACTCAGGTGTTTGGAGGCACATGATTCAGAAAAGGTATTGCATGATCTCCATGACGGACCAACCGGCGGACACGTTGCAGGCAACACCACAACGGATAAGGTTATGTGGGCTATTTTTTACTGGCCTACATTATTCAAAGATGCTCATGCTATGCCTCCAAGTGTCCATTCTGTCAATGGCATGTCGAAAAAAATAAGAAGTCAATAGCCCCACTGTAGCCCATTGCAGTGGAAGAGCCTTTTCAATAGTGGGGCTTGGACATCATTGGGGAAGTTTTCCCGTACTCATCAAAGGAGCACCACTACATCTTAACTGCTACAAATTATTTCATGCGGTGGATAGAATCAGTTCCACTCAAACACATGAACAATCAGGAAGTCATTAGCTTTCTGCAATAGAACATCATTTCCAAGTTCAAATTTCCTATGTCACTTGTTTTTTACAATGCAACATACTTCTCATCATTAAAATTTTTTTATCTTTAATTGGAAAATGGTATTATATTAAAGCATTCAACTAATTACTATCCGCAAGGGAATGGTCTTGTTGAATCAATGAACAAAAACCTTATATGCATCATCAAAAATACAATATTCCCTTAACAGTGAAACTAGCACTTTGCTTTGGTGAATGCTTTATGGGTTTTTCGAGTCACACCAAAACCTTAATTGAACACCTTCCCTTACTTCTTGGTGTATGGAAAAGTAGCCATCCTCCTGCTGAACATGTACTTGCCCACTCTCCAACTGTCACAAGAGTCTCAAGGCAAGCCATGTCTGTCAGTTTATCGTAGGTTGGACACTCTTCACAAACTACAGGAAGAAAGTTTGAAAGCTAAAGAAAAACTTGGACTTCACCAAAGTCATATCAAGAGGTGGTTTGACAAGAAGTCTACAAGGAAAAACAACTTTAGTGTGGGTGACTTAGTCTTATAGTGGGATAAAGCCCACGAGACAAAGCAAAACATGCTAAGTTTCATTCCTTGTGGATTGGTCCCTTCACGGTGCATGAAATGCTTGGCTAGGACACATACCATATTCAATCACATGATGGGAAGATTAACTCTCTCCCTGTCAATGGCCAAGACTTGAAACGGTATTTTCAGTGAAAAATTGGGGTTGTGCCCTTCACTATGTACATAGTCTTTCTTTTATTCTTTGTTGCTTGTTTGTTTGAATTTATTTTGGTTTTTTTTATGTCAATAAGTGGTGTGCATGAATATGTTGTGGATTCTAAGTGTGTGTGTGGCTAAATTGTAAAGAAGCTTGTGACACTTCAGTGTTTGGCTAGTCTTCTATCCATATTCCTTGTGTTGGTTACATATTTTGGCTTATTAAGTTACAATAGAAAATATGATCCATCTGTAAGGAGAGTTTTGTTCCAACCATGAACCCATGTCAAGTCTGGAAACCTCATGCCTATAATCAGTTTTTCTTATTTGGTGTTCTCAAGCTTATCCAACTAGTAGAAACGAAGAAGGGAAAAAATCAAAATGAACAAACCTACATCAAAGGTCTCTATATGCTTATCTGAAGGACCAACCTCTTATGCTCGTAATAAGTCGGGATATCTCTTCTACCCTAAAATAAATAAGTTCCAATCCACAGTTCTTTATATAAATAAATAAATACAAAATAAGAGAAACGATTCCTGCGTAGAGAGGTGAAGAAAGCAACTCCACTGGGGTACTATCTAGGCTCGTTGGCAACAGAGCAATTTTAATGTTCCTGCATGACTCCACCGAGGTATTTTCCAAGCTTACTGGCAAAGCACCACCAAAGATGAAAAATTATAGTTTGAAAATTTTATGCTCGCGAGCTACACTACCCTTCCCAACTTGAAACATTGTGATTATGTTGAGTCTGATGTTGTGTTCAACTAAGAAGGTATAAAGAGGACCATGTATGTTCATGGGGTAAGTGGAAAGGCCAAAGTGATCCGCATGATGAATAAATACTCCCTGAAGAACCAAGGCCCTGCATAGGAGAAATTAACCAAGACAGAGAAGCTAGAGTTCAACCAGTGTGTCATCAAGTGTTGTAGTTGCTGCAACACCCTCCATAATTTTGGCTTGCACCAAAATTTCAAAGCCTTCCTTGGTCTTTTCCTTGTTGTTTCAAACACTAAAACTCATTTCACGAGCTTCCTCTAAGTTATTTGGCCCCTTTTTCATGTTGGATTAATTTTCGACTTTTGGCATGTTTGACTGTCGTGCAATGTTTGCGAGATTTTTTTGATGGTTTCAAAGGTCAGTCTTTGTGTATATGACTTGTCCCAACCATGTAACAATCTGTCACATTCATACACAAATTCTTGATATCTATCGTACAAGTGTCGACACGATCATCCTAAATCCTATCTTGAGTGTCACACTTCTCGTATCTTGTCATGAGGAAGTCACATAGAGGGAAATGAGTTTTTTACATGTTCTGATGATCTATGTTGTCGTGTCATCAAAGTATGCTAAGTGTGTGATCACATTCAAGGTCTATCACAGTTTATCACCCATCCTACACTTAGCCATTTTCCGAAAATCTTCCCCACTGGGAAACTTAGCTTCACTAGGCCCTGACTAAACCATGCACTACACAGTCTTAGCCTTATAGGATGTGACCTTGTTACCTAGAAATATATATTCTACAGTTTGTGTGCTCCAGGGCTGCTACACTACGCAATTCCTAAGTCCAACTCCCAATATTTACCTCCATAATTGCACAGTTGTATCTACCAGTCTGCCTTGAACTGCACACTTTGCATCTTCAACCCTCAATCCTTTTCCTTGCCTACTAGAACTATGCAATGCACAAAATCCCAACCTCCCTTGGCCTCCAAAATTGTGCAGATGCTTCCTCGAGTGACCTTTACCACAGACGGACCCCACTGTCTCCAGAAACTACACAACTCTACCTTTCAAGCCACCCTAAGCTGCACATTGCATAGTCTCAGAGCCTAAGATCTCCCCTTGTTTGCTAAAACTACACAATGTGCAATCACTGGGCCCATTTCCCCAATCTGTGACTTGTCTCGGGCTTAGTTCATGGATAAGAATGCATCATATTAGACTAGGGGGTTTTCGGATTGATGTCATCTCGTCATGCATGTGTTATAGGAACATGTATACTATCAAGTCATGGTGAGATGATAAAGAAGGAGAAGAAGGACGAAAGAATGCCTAAAGACTCTCTTATTTGTTAACTCACAAGTAAATCTATCAAGAGGAAGGAAAGGGACACAAGTTTACAACTACCATCCAAGACTTAAGATCATTGAAGACTCTACATCAAGATCATTGAAGACTCTGCATCACCAAGCCATGTGGAGGAGAAGGGAAAGCATATCCAAGAAGACATCCAACACTCAACAACAACAATGACATGACATTTACACATCATCATTTAGTCCATGTCAGCAGTGTCATGTCATATCATGTCATGAGTAGTCATATCCCACATCACTATTGTGGACCATGTATATGAATATGAAGAGTCATGTAAGTTGAAAATTCATAGGAATTTGAACAGTCGTGAGGGTAGTTAAAGAGTCACAAGGGGGGAGCATTACCCCATGATTATATATACCCCCTCATTGGGTGAGAAAAATACTTTTCACCTTGGCTCCTCTCGTAAGGCATTAGAGAGATCAATTAGTTTGTTGAGGAGAAAAGAGTGGCTCGAATGTCCCACTATTGGGGCTAGTGATGTACATTGTAAACATGTGCCTTGGAATTTTTTCTTAATAACAGAAGCTTTTTAAGGCCAACACGTTCTTCATACATGGACTATGAATGTTTGTAAGACTATTATGTGGATGTTTGTATTTAATGTTTTCTTTCACATGTACTAAGATCATAGAACTATTTTGGTTATTTTAGTGCTTATCTTATTGAGAATGTGTTGTAATTGTTTTTATTGTTGTCCCATACTTGTGGACTATTCCGCGGGATACTAGATGAATATTTCCTTGTCTTTTGGTTGTAACAATAGTTTCATTCGATGTGGACTATTCCATTGGATGTTAGTCAAATCCTTATGGTTCATGTGTGTCTCTTCCTGGGTGGTACTATTACCTCTCACTTAGGGGCTCACTTTTTAGTCCCCCTTTGTAGTAGAAGAGCCTTGACACAGTTGCAACTGCACACTCACCAAGCAAAACTCCCTTGATTTTCGAAGACACCATTGCATCACTCTCTTTTGTGGACAGCTAGAGCCAAGGAAAATATTTAAGGATTTGGCAACCGGGCCTTTATACCAGATGGGATTCCTACACCAAATAGTGTGAGGTTTGACTGAGACTTCATACCGGGGAGATCCCCTAAATGTTGGCAATTCTAGCACCATCAATAGTATCAAAGCAGGTTTCATTGTGTATTTTCTGGATTTTGCAGGGTGTTAGGGTCGTATAATTTATAGGATCTCAAGGTGATTGAGTATTTTATCTCAGAAATCTCATATTGTAAATAATAATCAATTTGCAAATGATTTCCAAAAGAAAAATAGAATAAAAATGAAAAGAGGGTATAAACAAAAAAACATTGAAAAACTAATAAAAGATAGAACCCCATCAAAGAGAAAAAAAACAAAAACAAAAAGAAAATAATATTGAAAGTGTTGCAAATTCAAATTCCACTACTGATAGATAGTTTTCTTTCTGATTGATAAAGAAGGGTTGTGTGCAGCTTGTTTAAAATGCCACAATGACTAGTTATTTGTTTAATCATACAGTATAATCATGGTTAAACATGTTTGAATTTCTATAAATTAGATTAGAGAATAAAGATTTTCCAAACAGTTTAATCTTGGTAAATCAGTAGTTAGGTAGAAAATGACATTGGTTCAATTGTTTAATCTCAATCAATAGGAGAAATAAGTGATAGGATTTAAGTAGTTTTTTATTTTCCATAAAACAAAGAATTATGGGTTTGCTAGTCTAAATGCACCCCTTTAGAAAAATAAAAAATGTTATTTTAGAAAAGAAATAAAATTAAAAGGGTAGGCATAAATATTTTGGTTGTATAAATGTATTTATTTTCCCTTTATCCTAAGCTTCAAGGGTATTATAAAAAAGCGCATCTGGATAAAATAATTTTGTGGCATATGGTTTAAAAAGGCCACAATTAAACACAGTGGGAGTCCTCTAGCTTTTCTGATCAATGATGCTTATTATTTTTCGGCCCCCCCTCTCCGTCCTATCTTTACCACTTGTGGGGGGGGGGGGGGGGGGGGGGGGGGGGTCCGAAAAGGCGGCATTCTCCGCCAGGCCCCATCACCACCTAGCCTCATTTCTGCGTTTCGAAACCCCCCAGTCTATACCACATACCGCACCTTACCCCCTCCGAAAACCACTTCCCCCTCATCCCTTTACCGTATCCCTACCTGACACCTCTGCCACTCTCATCCTACCATGTCTCCATAACCGTTTCCCAATTAAATTCCTTCTCGGAAAAATTACCATTGGTAATTTATTTTTTCCCTCCTGAGTAATTGTTTGACTTCAATGGTCCCACGCCAACCTCGAATGGAACTTGCCAATCCCTCCTATAAAAACCCTGAACCAATCTTCATTATCCCTTTGACATGTTTATTCTCTTAAATTCACATGTTTTCTCTGCAAAGCAACCCAATTTCAAAAGATTTCTTGAGTTAGATCAATTGCCAGCATTCTTGTCCCCTCCCATGGTGGCTCACGACTTGTCGTTCCTTTCCTGGGAAACATTTATTTCCAATTTCATATTGGTCATTTACTTATCAACTATGCCTCCAAAGAGCAAGAACCAGGAGGACCCTGTGAATCCATTAATCCCTCCATCTATAGACTTAGACCATATTCCATTAGCTGATAGGGATTACAAGATGAGTGAGACACAATGTGACTGTGAATTGTTGTAACTTTATTATTGGTTGGAGGATAAACATGTTGATAAAACAGATGAAATTGGACTCTGGGAGTCTAATCTCCCTCACTATATTTTCCCTCTGACCTTCCATGCCCCCGAATTGACCAAGAAATGCCAAGCTTGCTATGCTCCCAGCCAAAGAGCAGTTATAACCCCATCTGGTGAAATCCTTTTTTCAATCACTACCCAATCGATAAACTTGATGATGCTAGACCCCCCTGTGGAAAACAATGCACCATTTTCCTTAGAAGCCCTCACAAAACTCTATCAAAAGATTAATTTTGCTAGAAGAGCCAAGATTTTTGATATGTTCCTACCAGAAAATTCCCAATTGCCAAAGAAAAATTTTCCATACCTTTCCTCAATCTTCCCTAATCAAGCTAAATAGATCATAACCATAATTTCATACATTTCGGGTTACTATTCTGATCAGTGGGTAGATGAACCCATTCTAGGCTTCCTTTCCATATTCTCCACAGATAGAAAACCATCTTTTTTGTTTAATTTCAGTCAATTCCTGGCTGATAATACCCATGAGCGTTTTCTTAAATTTCCAACAGAGCAAATTGTTTAAGTATACTTCAATTTTGGCTTATATGTTTCTCTATTATCAAGCATACAGGTTCAACTTTTCCATGCAGAAGCTAGATGAAGAGGGAAACTAGCAGTCTGTTATATTTTGGACATCTTATGTAATGAAAGAACAACAAGAATTATCCTATAAACAGTTCTTTGTGTTATCGGGAAAAGTGTCTATCTAGATCTGCTCTATCCCACTAAAGTGTGACAGCAACCTTAGAAACAAACAGAGAAAACTACTTTTGTATTCTTCTTTATGAACTATAAACGAAGAGGAATATGATGAACCAACCTGTGTCTTGCACTAGTCCTTTGATCCAATCTCTCTCCTCTTTGACAGCTTCCAGCTACCTGCTCCCTTGCTTGCCCAACTTCACCAAGTACCTGCAAGATCACAGAAGGAAGAAACTATACAAAGACATGGGCTTATATTCATAAATAACTTAGGATCAAGTTAACCATACAAATGTAACAAACATCAATGAAGCACAAGCATGGAGAAGAAACTCAAATAGTTTTATTGATATACAAGAAGATCCAGGAGGAGTTACAACCGATGATTCCTGACCCAGCATCAACCTCCCAGCAAAGAAGTCCCTTCTTCAACCCCAACAAAGCATAGATCACCCAATTCTCTGATATATATCTCAAAACCAACATCAATTCCTTACAATGTGCAAAATTCCAGCCTCTGGATCTCTGGGATGAGGCATCCATATATAGATGTATGCAAGGAGGATGAGTCAGCTCATGAATTGATTAGTGGCTTCTCTCTGTCAGTTCTTGCTTCCACTTGGAGATTGAGAGCCTCTTACTCATCCTTGGTCGAATTCAGTGAGGCAAGTGTCATTGGAGAAGATTCTGGAAGCTTCCATTGTCTCTCCACCTCGTGGAATGACTCTACCACTTGTCATTTCCCGCTCAACGCACCCTGGTAGTGCATTTAGGTGCATTGCAACGCACCTAGCTAGTGGACTTAGGTGCTATGCAACGTACTTGGCTAGTGGAGCAGTTGAAATGGTCCTGATTTGACTAGTTCTGAGCAGTTTCTGGTGGAGAACTTCTGGGAGAAGCTGTAATTTGTTGACCTTGTTCCTTTAGGAGTTAGAACAACACTTTTAGGGACTTAGGAGCCCTTGGTTTATGGACATTTCATGCTTAGAGCTGTAAGGCACAAAAATGTCTATAACACTTTGAAGAGTATTTTCACCTATATATGAGTATCCTAAACAGCTCAACACAACCCAGAATTAGTGAAGAAATCAAGAGGATTCTACATTTGACAGATCATGCCAATACTAGAGACTAGCATTATAACATAATTACATGGAAATCAGAGTTTATGGATGCGAGTTAGCATCATACAAGCTCCCAAAATACCTTCCCATGAGGATTTTTTTCCCTTGAATATATTAGACAAATGCTAAATTCGGATGATATTCACTTTGTGGTGGAAAATAAGAAGTCCTAGTTTCGGATAAAGACACAGGTGGGCCCTTTCATATGCAACACTAGGCAACAGGAGAAGAAGCAAATAAAATTCTTAAGGAGGTGAAATTCAGCATGAGTTTCACATGGTATTATGATCCTTGGGGTATCATTTCTAAGCTGAGAGTAGAAAAAAAAACTACTCCATATATCCATACCCCAAAGTCTGAGATAGAGAAATATGTGAACCAATCAGTATGGGCAGCGAATACATTACAAGAAGCTAAAGAGCAATTGTTTTCTACTTCAAATTTACCGACCCCCACTCCTCAAGAGAAAACAAGTAAAGGACAGATAGAGGTGTGATCATAATCAACAATAGGTAGTGATGCCAAGTATTTCAGTATTAGTCACGGGAAAAGAACTAAGATGACTCCTAGGACAGATGCAGAAAAGGAGGCAGAAGATCAAAATGCGATCACAATTGGAGAAACACCATTTACAAGCAGCAAGTTCGATACATCTCCTACTAGAACTTCACTATCACAAGGTAAAAAAGATACAGAGCTAGCTTCACAAAATGTCCAAGAAGAAAAGGAAAAAAGTGTTTTTGATAGGTACCTGGAGACCAAACTCAAGAATGAAATTCTTAAGAACAACACCTACAATTAGTTTTGGAAGCAGACTTCTAGTTCACAGAGTAGACTATTATCTGTTTTTGATACAGAACAAGGAAAGATGCATATGGCCTTCCTTGAGGCCCAAATTCCACATCCTAAGACACTAGCATATTACAAGAGCACAACATTTGAATTTAGCACCAAAGATATCCATCCCATTGAGAAAATGGAGATGCATAAACAGACTGGTGAGATGATTTCCTCTATCTTAACTAATACTGCTATGTCATTATCAAAGTTGGATGTTTCACATGCAAACATTCAATCCAAGTTAAAAATGAAGATATCTTCTTTAGCAAAGGACAATAGAATCAAATCTTTGGAAGATTTGGTAGTCAAGATAGGATATGATCCTAAAGATATAAATGTTGCAAAGGAGATTGCCAAGAAGAAAAATATTGACATTGCAACATTGAGAAAGTAGCTGAAACTGCCAGCCATAGAGGATCCCTTGACTAAAGATATTGAAGAAAATGAGACACAGAAAGCTGACATGATGAAGTTAATCATGGAGTAGAATGTTCAGATCAGACAGATGGAGGTAGAAATGGATAAAATCATCAAAGAGAAAGAGCAAAGTCAAAGGGTAGCCATAGTCCCCCTAGATGCTATACCCATCACTCAAATTCCAACTACAGGAACTGCAACTACAACAACCTCTTAAAATCAAGATACAAGTATTGAAGAGGTGACAAAGACACTGGAAAATATGTCAATCCAGTCAGAATAAATTAAGAAGTTGTATGGGAAGCTCAAAGCTCTACAAGAACAAGAAGCCAGAAGTGAAGCTTCTCATTTGGCTGAAGTACAAAAGTCACAAAGGCTACTAGAGAGGATACAGAAGATGGATATAGCAATTGGTCAAACCTTGGCCCAAGCCAAGGAAACCATTTGGATGGATATTTTGGACTCCATGAATGAGATTTGTCCATGCATCCAAATCATTTTTGAACAAAAGGAACTGATACAAAAGGCCACTAAAACCATTACTGAAGTAAGGGAGAAGCTGGGAGACATGCCTACAGAAGCTTCCAACATCATCAAATTCCTGAATTCAAAGAATAAGTATGAACTTGAAGAGTTAGGAATTAATGACAGGACTGCCACCATCTTGGAAGTCAAGAAGGTTTTAACTAAAATAAATCTCATTACTCAATTGGAGGAGAAATGTGAAACACTGGAGTTGGGAGTGAACAGATTCTTCAACAGGATTGAAACATTAAAACAAAAAGGATTTCCCAACATATATGTGATTAATGAAAAACTGATTACTCAAGAAGATTTTGTTATAAAGATGAAGGAAGTGGCCAGAAACAGTACTAAATTCAGTGGTATAAAAGGCAGCATGACAGCTAGAGAATTCTTAGAGACAATGGGAAATGACTTCTTTATCCAGCATGAGGTAAAACATATTTTCCTAGTAAAGCCAACATTTGCAAAGTATATTGAGGTTGATGAGATTTACCAAAGGGTAATCAAGTTAACCATTCCAGATGAAAAAAGGTGGGAGCAACTATGTGATCTATTGGAGTAAAAAGAAACTCGAATGCAACGAGAACATCAGCGAGCAAATCATCTAGTGCAACACAATTAGAGGCTGATTCAGCAACTAAATCCTCCAAAACAAAGCCACCTCTTCATGTAGCTATCCACCTTGCCTATGATTCTACAAAAGATCGATTTTATGGTTTTAGATAATGCTAATAATACATTGTCAGTTGAGACAACGATTTTGTAATCATTTTGTAATTATTTTATAAATACTTCGTAGTTTGAAGTATTATAGGTTGATTGTTGAAAATAATTTCCTCTCCTAATTGTAATTTTCTAGTTGTTGGAAGCATCAATAATGCAAGGACATTCTCCACGGGATTCATGTGGTGTACGAATTGGTGATGTTTTTCTTATGTTTATGTGTTTAATCATTGTTTCTTTTCTCTGTCATTTCTGAAAAGCTTAATTACATAACAAAAACTGTGACGAATAGGATATGTTATACAGAACACCCTATTTTGGATATTAGTAATTTATATGTTTTTTGTTGAATTCAAGTTACGGAATTCTTCATAACTCCTTAATTTCTACTGAAACCTACATTTCTTCTATTTCATAATCCATTTAAAATTTTGAAAGATCCAACTACTGCAACCTAGCTTTCCCTGTGAAACTCCTTCAAAGTTTGATGTAGACCCAGTTAATCTTTAGACTCCATAGCCCAATGGAATTATAAAAATTTAATCAACCAAACAATCCAAAAACAAACAATCAGTACAGTAATAACTAGCCTAAAATTTAAAACAAACATAACTAAATTTTACGGAGAGATCCCTCTTTGAAGCTAGCAGGGCTAGATCCCAACTTCCAAAGTGGTTTTGATGTTGTCCTATGTGTTTACTCCCTCAACCTCAAAAATACAGAACGACAACATAGTGGCAACCATACTGGGGAAGAATACTTTTTAAATTGAAAATAATTATTCCCTGGTAGTCAATCAGTATTTCAATAAATCAAAATTGTTATATCACAAAGGAATACATGATCTGAGGTTGTAATATTTGTATATATTTGAGTGTGTTATTAATTTTAATTTTATTAGTTGTGTGATGAGTTTTCAATAGATCTGGATCCTAAAAGAATTTTCACTAGAGCTCACCCAGATCCCAACCCTGCTGAATTTTTAGATAATCCAGAGAAATTAGTGAGAAAGAGAAGTCTTACAGAGAGCCAGGGTAGTAATAGTCCTTTGTCTAGGTTTAACTCTCTTCTAGAGAATAGCCCTTTGTCTAGGTCTAACTCTCTTCCTGAGAAGTTTGAAACCATTCAAGACATAGAGTTTGATTTTCCATTCGAGCACAGTCTGTTTAGGACAAAATCTGAGAGCTTTGTAGATCAGATTGTCATTGAAGAAGCTATAATGTGACCATATGTACTCCAAAATCAGCCCCCTAAATTAGATCCTGATCAAGAGTAACTACAACAATTTGATAAATTACAGGGTTTAGTCTCAGCTTTGGACCAAGCCATTAAAGAAGCTTATATTCAACAATATGTTGAATTTTCAACTTTAACAATTGCAACAGCTTCTTTGTCCACCCAGTCTTCCCAGTCTGTTAATCTACAACCCCCTAGTCCTACTCATTTTATAGTCTCTACTTTTTCACCCATAACAACTCAAGTTGTTGTTCATACTATCCCAACTGAGACTATTGTTCATACTATCCATGTAGTTACTACAACTAAACCTTCCACAGTTCCATCTTCCAATCAAATTCTCAGACCAACTATGGTAGCTCGGTATGCACCTTTGGTGTTACTAGGCTAGCTAAATGTTATGCCTACAGGCTATCCATTGAAAATTTTAACATTTGATAGCACTGGTCCTCAAATTGCTCAACAACACATAGATAGGATGAATGATGTTTTTGATCTTCAAGAAGTAGATGAGGCTGATGTAAAGATGAGATTGTTTGCTCAAAGTTTAGGAGGTGATGTCAAAAAATGGTTTAGGGGTTTACCTGTAGGAATTATAGCCAACCTTGATGCATTCCATCAAACTTTCTTAGCTAGATGGGAAATCAAGAAAAATCCTCTTCAACTCCTAAATGAATACAAAAGACTTAAAAGGAAACCCAGTGAAACTGTGGAGGAATATTGTGAATGGTTTAACAAAGTCTACAATGTAATTCCTACGGACATCAAACCCTCCTCTGGCCTATCTTTAATTTATTTTCCTGATGGTTTTGATGTAGACATGGAGTATCAAATTAGAGAGAGATACCCTGCTATGTTAGAAGAAATGCAAGCCAATGATATAAAAGTTGAAGCCAACATCTTATCCAAGAAGGCCAAACTAAAGTCTGAACGCAGGGTTACCATTAAAGAAGAACCTTCCATTTCTACCTCTAATCACAAAATTGATAATCTAGTTAGGTGATCCAGGTCCGGGTGTGACAAAGGACCCTTCCAGGACCTTTTACTTTCATGATGTGTTAAATTGCATTTTCAACAGAAACATAAATGAATACATGTGCATGAGGTAAAGAAGAGGAACATGATAATCATCAGCAACATAAAAACATAAGCCGTTGATAACGGAGTTCGTCCAGGAGGGACTACGTCTCTGGGCCCCGGTGTCAAGATGGTGTAGGCCGCTGCATTAAGTGTTGTCAATAGTGATGATGTACACAAGAGATGATGTCGCGATCATACAAGGAAAATTCCCTCACACAGGAGTGGCTCTAAGAGATGTTCCACTACAGGAACTCTCAGTCAAAAAGGACTCCTAATAGTATGACAAACTCATGCATGATGAGAATCCCGCCAACATGGCATAAAAGGGATCTCAATGCAAACATACATGATGAAAACATGAGTATCCCATCAACAGACAACAAAGGGATCTCAAAACATAACATGACGAATCATGACAACAAGTACATCACGCAAATGATTCCGCATCACATCAAGCAGGAATCATGAAAACGAGTAAGAAACAAGATCCCACAGCAAGCATCAATAGGGATTTGTGTAGCACAATGCATAGAAAAATAAGTACATGAATACACTGCATATACCTCACATCCAGGGCCATCTGAAGAAGCAGATGTCAAACTGTTGAAGTTGTTCGTGCCATCAATCTCATGGCATCAATCACATGGAAATGGTTGCTCGCACATGAATGCTGACACCTGCACTCCACTTAGAAAGTATCTGAAGAATAGAATGAGCAAATGAAAAATATGAACACACCATCAGATTTGTGGCATCGAATAGTGCAAAATCGACTGTCGAATTTCTAAATTCTGAGAAATTAAGAATCTGGGGCTCAAGGAATATTTTAGATTCCTCAAAGATTTTGCTCCGTGGGTGCACTCAAAATTTGCAACTCAAAAGGCGAATCTGACCTTGCCATTGCGATCCCTGTGGAAAACCATGAAAAATTATTGTAAAGTTGACTATATTCTGACATGGAGAAAAAATACCTCCTCGAGAAAATTTCAAGGATCATGGTTCTGCTCCCTATTTCTATAGAAATCATGGTTCCACCTCCATACTGAAAAATGTAGAACTATGATGGAGAAATGGACTGCGCCATTTCATTCATGGCGTCGATAAGTGCTGAAACCATATAAAATTTGTCAAAATATGCAAAGTGAAAATTCGACCCTCCTGCAAAATGCAGCCTCGAACTGTGTGCATTGCCTCCTCTCCCTGGGTGCACTGACAAACTATGTTTAAATAAAATATTGGTGCCAGATTTTCCCAAGTTTTCTATTAGCAAAGTTGGTTAAGGATTCATTTATAATGGAGGAAATCAGGCGGTCAAACCCCGCCTCCTTTTTTTATAACAAAATTTTGTTAATTTAAAAATGGGTTGGGCTGGGCCCACCCAGCCCACCTCCACTGGTTCCATTTCTTTTATGGATGGTTCATTGTTTGTTAATGAGGGTTGGGTCCGTGCCCCAAGGGCCAACCCACTGAACTCCAACCGCATATATCTTAACAGTCCCTTGGGTTCATTTGTGGGGTGGCGGGGTCATGGCCGCCCACCCCGTTTTGGTTGTTGGTTCTGTGGGAGGGGTCAGGAGACGTCGCTCACCCCTCCACCACATATGTTTGTTTTGATATGTGGTTGTGAGTTGGGGTGGTAGGATTGGTGGCCTGCCACCCCCCTTTATATATATATATATATATATATATATATATATATATATATATATATATATATATATATATATATATATATATATATATATATATATATATATATAAACCAAAATGTGCATTTTTTGGAATTCGGTTTTGGACTGAAGGAGTCATTTTAACGAGGCCACGATTTTGCCTGGAATCTGGCTGGAGTTGGCTGGATTCTGTTCGACAAAAAAATTCCAAATTATGCCTTCATTAATCCTACCCAGTGCCTCTATCTCCTTCATCTGGACTCGAATTGAATTGTCGTTCACACCGCTGGAATCAGGGCGACGAGCACTTCGATTTGATGTCAAGTTAATCACCTTTCCACCACTTTCAATTTTGATCTTTTTCCATGCCACTGGTGTCTGGAGATCCTCCTAGATCGATCCTCCCCATTGAGGATATTTTGGACCACCAAAAACTTTATCAGTCAATTGGAAAGTGAGGGAATTGTTCCCTCACTCTTTCTTTTTCCAGCCATTTTTCCTTGCTAGGGTGCATCCCCTTGAAACCAACTCAATGGTATTCCACGTCTCCCCGTCATGAAGTCCTGATTCTTCTGTCAAGGATGATGTCTTCAGGTAACTCATCAAGAAACTCTGGTGCAAAGTCATCAACTATAGGAACTGTGCCCACCTCTTCGGTGTCCATAATCAATGGTGACTCATACAGCTTTAAGTTTTCCATATTCACTACATAGTACATTTGCATATATATCGTCAAATTGAGACGAAAGGCATTGTTTCCAATCTTCTCCAAGATGGTGAATGGACCATACCAGATTGGTCGCAACTTCTTCCCTTCTCCCTTCATCATGTCCTTTCTGATATGGAACCACACTTTGTCGCCCACTTGAAATTGATGGTCAACTCAATGTTTGTCATGTCGAGCCTTGTACCGGGCTTGAATTTTCTCCAACTGCTCCTGTATTGCTTGGTGAATCAATTGGTTCTGCTGAATGAACTGTTGCGCTTTGTCCCTGCATCACGTCCACTAGAGTCATCTTCCCTTCCAAAGACCATATCAAAAGGGTCTTTTGGAAGGTAGCCAAAACATGTCTCAAATGGTGAACGATGTGTAGATGAGTGCACTGCTCGGTTGTAGGAATGTTGCACATATGGAAGATGCTCATCCCACAACTTAGGATGTCTCCCACAATAGCCTCGCAACAAGTGTACCACGACGTTGTTGACAACCTCTGTCTATCCGTCAGTCTGTGGATGAAATGTTGTGCTTCTTTTCAACTTGGTGTCCATCATATTCCACAAGCTGGTCCAAAATTCTCCGAGAAAGTGAGAGTCTCGATCTGAAACAATTGATGTGGGCAACCCAAAATGGACATAAACATGTTGAAAGAAAAGATAAGCAGTCTGCTCTACAGTGATCAACTTTTTACAAGGCATTAAAATATACATCTTATGAAGACGGTCAACGATGACATACAAATACTTTTTCTAGACAAAGGCAAAACTCCTACAAAATCCATCGACACACTTTCCCATGGACGACTCGGAATAGGGAGTGGTGTGTAGAGCCCGAGTTTTCTATTAGAGGGATTTGAAACATAACACATCACACAACCCTTTACATAGCGAGTCACAATGTTCTTCATATGAGGCCAATAACAAAAACTTTGTACATGACACAAAGTTTTTTCAATACCAAAATGACCAGACACAAGGGAGGTGTGGGCCTCCCGAATTACATGTACCCTTTCTCTTGTGGGTATACATAATATTTGTCAAGGTGATGCAACAGTTTCCCCTATAAGTGATAGTTGTCCACCTGTGAACCATGTATTAGTTTTGCATAAATCTCCTTAAAGTCATCATCCTTAGCATATTGTTCAGCATAACTTTCAAAAGATAACAAAGCATTATGAAAAATAACATAAGCAGAAATAGGAGGGTGAGATAGCATATCGGCCACTTTGTTGCTAGTGCCCTTCTTATACTTTATTACCAGATGAAACTACTGAAGAAAACCCATCCACCTGAAATGACGAGATTGCTGCAACTTGGTTTGTGACTGAAGATACTGCAAGGGTTGATGGTATGTTATAAGAAGGGCAAACCTCCTACAAAATCCATTGACACGCTTTCCCATGGACGACTCAGAATAGGGAGTGGTGTGTAGAGACCGAGTTTTCTATTAGAGGGCTTTGAAACAGAACACATCACACAACCCTTTACGTATCGAGTCACAATGTTCTTCATATGAGGCCAAAAACAAAATCTTTGTACATGACACAAAGTTTTTTCAATACCAAAATGACCAAACACAAGGGAGGTGTGGGCCTCCCGGATTACATGTCCCCTTTCTCCTGTGAGTATGCATAATTTTCCAAGGTGATACAACAGTTTCCCCTACAAGTGATAGTTGTCCACCTGTGAACCATGGGTTATTTTTGGATAAATCTCCATCATCATTGTTAGCATATTGTTCAACATAACTTTAAAAAGATAATGAAGCATTATGCAAAATAACAGAAGCATAAATAGGAGGGCGAGATATAATATCAGCGAATTTGTTGCTAGTGACCTTCTTATACTTTATTACCAGATGAAACTGTTGAAGAAAACCCATCCACCTGAAATGACGAGATTGCTGCAACTTGGTTTGTGACTGAAGATACTGCAAGGGCTGACACTGGAAAAGATGATGCAAAGAGTAAGCATTAATGATATACCTCAAATGACAGAAAATCAAACTACTCCTCAAATTAGGAACCCAAACTTCAGAAGGAATATCCCCCAGATCAAACAACAAGAACAAAAGGGTCTAGACCAGCAAGATCGACCTCCTTTTCTGGAAAACTATACTGATTAGATATCATTTTTGGGATTCAACTGCGTTAAGTAAGTCATTCAAAGTATGACCATTTCCATGAGAGGTAGTCATAAAGTGACTAATATCTCATGATTTTTGAATAGTTCACTTAGCACTCATTGCATCGGGTGATGCTCACAGGGGTGAAGAAGTGGGATTGAAACTAGTGAAATGTGGAGAACGAATCACATAGCATCAATCATCACTTCCGGGGCTTGCACCCGGTAACCAGGACTTCCCAGGAGGTCACCCATCCCAGAACTCCTCTGGCTCAAGTGCGCTTAACTGTGGAGTTTTTCCCCACAATCAAGCCCACTTAGCTTGCTACCCCATTTGCAAAACCTTAGCAAGTATTGTGCCTCATGAACCATTCAGGTAGAGATCCCTTGACTCTTTTTGAATTTAAGTATGGGGGATTTACGCAGTGCATTATATTAGATATCATTTTTGGGATTCAACTGCGTTAAGTAAGTCATTCAAAGTATGACCATTTCCATGAGAGGTAGTCATAAAGTGACTAATATCTCATGATTTTTGAATAGTTCACTTAGCACTCATTGCATCGGGTGATGCTCACAGGGGTGAAGAAGTGGGATTGAAAGATTGAATCCCAAAAATGATATCTAATATAATGCACTGCGTAAATCCCCCATACTTAAATTCAAAAAGAGTCAAGGGATCTCTACCTGAATGGTTCATGAGGCACAATACTTGCTAAGGTTTTGCAAATGGGGTAGCAAGCTAAGTGGGCTTGATTGTGGGGAAAAACTCCACAGTTAAGCGCGCTTGAGCCAGAGGAGTTCTGGGATGGGTGACCTCCTGGGAAGTCCTGGTTACCGGGTGCAAGCCCCGGAAGTGATGATTGATGCTATGTGATTCGTTCTCCACATTTCACTAGTTTCAATCCCACTTCTTCACCCCTGTGAGCATCACCCGATGCAATGAGTGCTAAGTGAACTATTCAAAAATCATGAGATATTAGTCACTTTATGACTACCTCTCATGGAAATGGTCATACTTTGAATGACTTACTTAACGCAGTTGAATCCCAAAAATGATATCTAATATAATGCACTGCGTAAATCCCCCATACTTAAATTCAAAAAGAGTCAAGGGATCTCTACCTGAATGGTTCATGAGGCACAATACTTGCTAAGGTTTTGCAAATGGGGTAGCAAGCTAAGTGGGCTTGATTGTGGGGAAAAACTCCACAGTTAAGCGCGCTTGAGCCAGAGGAGTTCTGGGATGGGTGACCTCCTGGGAAGTCCTGGTTACCGGGTGCAAGCCCCGGAAGTGATGATTGATGCTATGTGATTCGTTCTCCACATTTCACTAGTTTCAATCCCACTTCTTCACCCTTGTGAGCATCACCCGATGCAATGAGTGCTAAGTGAACTATTCAAAAATCATGAGATATTAGTCACTTTATGACTACCTCTCATGGAAATGGTCATACTTTGAATGACTTACTTAACGCAGTTGAATCCCAAAAATGATATCTAATATAATGCACTGCGTAAATCCCCCATACTTAAATTCAAAAAGAGTCAAGGGATCTCTACCTGAATGGTTCATGAGGCACAATACTTGCTAAGGTTTTGCAAATGGGGTAGCAAGCTAAGTGGGCTTGATTGTGGGGAAAAACTCCACAGTTAAGCGCGCTTGAGCCAGAGGAGTTCTGGGATGGGTGACCTCCTGGGAAGTCCTGGTTACCGGGTGCAAGCCCCGGAAGTGATGATTGATGCTATGTGATTCGTTCTCCACATTTCACTAGTTTCAATCCCACTTCTTCACCCCTGTGAGCATCACCCGATGCAATGAGTGCTAAGTGAACTATTCAAAAATCATGAGATATTAGTCACTTTATGACTACCTCTCATGGAAATGGTCATACTTTGAATGACTTACTTAACGCAGTTGAATCCCAAAAATGATATCTAATATAATGCACTGCGTAAATCCCCCATACTTAAACTATACTGATGATGAGGGTAATATAATTGAAGATTTAGATGACAGCCAAATAAATCTGATGGGAATAAATAATGATGAAATTGTTTTTCTCACTCAAGAGGAGAAAGAAATTTTCCTCCTAACTCAAACCGACCTTGACTCTGAGGAATCAGATGACTATAAACAAGGTTTTTAGAATTCCATTGTGGAATTCCATAGCAAGTATAACCTTAGGAGTAAAAAGACTTCAGACACTCTTGACAACAAGAACTCTGAAAATCCTGCTAAGAAATCCTCTAACACTGATGTTAGGAAAACCACAGACAATTCTCCTAAGAAAACTGCTGATAATTCTGGAAAAATTAAAGCAGAAACTCCTGCCAAGAAGATATGTGATATTACTTCCAGAACTACTCAAAATGATATCCCAACCACAATTACTCAAAAAGAACCTGTATCAAAAGAAATTGATGATCAATTTGATTTTCCCAACCTAATTCAGATTCAAACATCATTCAACATTGAAAACGAATTAGCAAAGCTAAAAATTCCTATTCCTCTAACATAGTTAATGAACAAAAATATATACAGACCTCAAGTGATGAAATCTCTAAACATAGGGGAAAATACAGACTCTGTTAATTTGAATGATGACCATCTTGAACTCTTATTTGGGCCAAAAGTTGAGGGAAAACTTGAGGAAGGAGGTGTTCCTCCATTCTATGTTAGCCTAAATATTCATGATAAGATCCTCCATAATGCTATGTTAGATTCAGGTGCTTCACACAATTTAACGCCTAAAGCTGTTATGGAAAATCTAGGAATTGACATTACCAAACCTTATAAAGATTTATATTCCTTTGATACTAGTTAAGTAAGATGCCTAGGTCTCATCAAAGACCTATGTGTTACTTTAGCTCAAATCCCAGCCAAAAGTCTGGTAATGGACATAATGGTTGAAGATATACCCCCTAAGTATGGCATGTTGTTGTCACGCTCATGGGGAGAAAAGTTACAAGGGACCCTACAAATGGATATGACCTTTGCCACCATACCAATGTTTGGTCAACAAAGAAGATTACATAGGGAAACTTTGATGAAATTCATGGTGAGTAGTGAGGATAAGCCTCAGAACTATCCTCTTTACTCTGTCCACTCAAATATATACTCTTTCATTCTTTATAATGATGGAGACATCAACACTTAGGTTACCAAAGAAGAAACTGATATTTGTAAAATAGATGCAAACCAAACACAAGTAGTAGAACAAAACACTCTTCATGAACCTCTTTGGAACATGAGCTTTGATGGCTCTTGTAGTAAAGAGGGTTCTAGAGCAGGAGTGTGGGTTGCAAACACATGAAACAATCATGTTGAAGGTCATTCATACAAGCTCAATTTTCAATGTACAAATAATATAGCTTAGTATGAAGCGCTTATAATAGGGTTGCAATTGTTAAAAACATTGGGTGCCAAGATAATCTCCATTCAGGGGGATTCTAAGTTAATCATAAAATAAATTAAAGGAGAGTATTCGGCCAAACACCCTAGATTGAGAGCATACATAAATGTTGTGCTCGATTTTCTAGAGAGTTTTGTGGAATATGACCTTTCTGCAATTCCTAGAAATCAAAATATCCTTGCAAATAGTCTGGCTTTTTCAACCAACTCCTGTAAAATGCCTTACCCTAATTGACAATATACAGTGGAAGTGAAACATCGACTAGTTGTACTAGACAATATGAGGTATTGGCAAGTGTTTGGCAATGATAAACAAATTGAAAACTTTCTGCAGTCTAAGGATGAGTATGAAGAAGATAGTATAGACTTAGAGTGTGAATTAGAAAATCAAATAGTTGTACATTCTAATGTAGAAAAGTAGTTAGATAACTCAGATGTAAATATACATATAAATAAAGTTGTAAATAAATTAGAATTGCTTGAGATAGATCCAGAGAAAGAAGAGTTTGAAACACTTCAGTTAAAGGATAACATTTTACCTAGAGGTTTAGTTCCACTGGAAGAATTATTTGATTTCAATGATGTAGCTAAGAAGCCTAAGATTGAGCCCACAGGGGCAAAAGTAGAAGAGTGCAACATAGGTAGTGAAAAATATCCTAAAATGATAAAACTGTCCAAATCATTGCCAACTATTGAAAAACAAAAATACATTGATTTATTCAAAGAATTTGTTAGTGTCAGCCTTTGAAGCCTTCCATCAGTGATCAAATATGCTCTTACAAAGTGGTATTAGGGTTTCAAGTCATTTCAGTGAGGCTTCAAGTAAAATTTGGTTACTAGGTATTAGGTCTAGGGTTATTTTCACTCCTTCCAAAGTCTTCCAAGTATTGGTCCATGTCCCCATTCAGCTTAGTGTACCATCATTCAAAGAGTTTTCATCATCATTTCAGGTTCCAATGGGTCATTTTACACCTTGTTCGTGCTTCAGTTTTACTTGGGTAAGCCTCATTTCCCTCTCCTAGGGTTTTGAAATTAATTTTTCTTGGATGGCCAAATGATCAAAAAAACTTGTGTCCTGATGTTACACCTTCCCTTATCCCTAATATACCTTATTAAACAATTCCCATCACTGATATCCCTCAAATTCGTCATTTTCCCACAAACCCTAGCTTATTGCTACAATTTGACAATTTTCTAGGTTAGGCCTGTGTTTTTCCCTTTTGGACCCCTTCCCCTCACTCAATCTTTGAAATTCCACTTTCCCCTACTTCCTAACATCCCTCCCTACTTCCCAAAATTTTCTCAATAATTTAGAAGCCCCTCATCCCCTTCATTTCCCTTCATTTCTACAAATCCCCTGTTCCACATATCGGGATAGGTTTTCTTCAAACTATGTTTCTAAGCAAGAAAAGATGATATTTCCAACAAGCCATCTTGGGCCTAGGTTTCATGGTTCGGGATAGGTTTTCTTCAAACTATCTTTTGGAGGCCTTCCTCATCTGATCCAGCAAACAACCATTAAAATCAATCAAAATTCCTCTGAGCATATACCTAGACTAAAATTAGTTTTTATGTTAGTCATCTCAATCATTACTTGCCATATTTTCTTTGGGATTGATAAGGAGAGAGTCCTCTCCCGACTTGGTAGGGCTAGCTACCAGGTTAAGCGTGGTTTGATGTTACCCTAGACCTGCCTTTCTCAGCCTGAGGTGGATTTAGGCCCTAACAGAATTCATTGATGTTTTTTCCTGGAGCTATGAAGATCTAAAAACTTATGATACTAATATTATACAACATAAAATTCCAATTAAAGAGGATCAGAAACCATTTAAACAAAAACTTAGAAGAATAAATCCAGTATCGATGCCTCTAATTGAGAAAGAATCTTAGGTACTCTAAATGGGTTTCCAATATAGTACCAACTAGGGAGAAAACAAGTTAAATCAGATTATGCATATATTTTAGAAACCTTAATAAAGTTTCCCTAACAGACTACTACCCTTTGCCAAAAATGGATACATCTTACATAAGGTAGTTGGCCCTTCTAGGATTTCTTTATTAGAGGGTTTCTCAGGCTACAATCAGGTTTTAGTTCACCCTGATGATCAATATAAAACAACTTTCACTACTCCATGGGGTACCTTCATGTATGTGAAGATGCCTTTTGGGTTAATGCATGCTAGAGCCACATTTCAAAGAGCAATGGATATTGCCTTTGCTAATGAAAATGGCAGATTTATTGTGATCTATCTAGATGACATTATTGTTTATTCCAAGATTTATTAAGAACATTTGTTACATCTGAGAAGAGTATTTGAGAAATGCAAAAGGTTTGGAATTTCATTAAATCCTAAGAAAACACTTTTTGGCCTTGAAGAGGGAAAACTTCTAGGCCATATCATCTCTAAGGAATCTATTAGAATTGATCCGAAAAGGATTGAAGCCATTTTGAAAATCAACCATCCTAGAAACATTAAGGAAATTCAATCATTTATTGGCAGGATAAATTTCCTAAGGAGATTCATACCCAACCTTGCAGAACTCCTCAAAAACATAACAAATATGCTGAAAAGAGATTCAAAAATAAGATGGAACATTGAAGCTAGGAAATCATTTGATCAAGTTAAACAAGCATTGACAAAAGCACCAGTCCTAATTAGTCCAGATTTCACCAAGGATTTTATAATCTTTTCATTTGCATTATAACATGTTGTTGCAGTTGTTCTTTTATAGAAAAACAATGAAGGATTTGAACAACCCATTGCTTTCTTCAGCAAGGCTTTAAGGGATGCTGCATTAAAATATAACATAATGGAAAAACAAGCCTTTGCATTAATAAAAGCAATCAAATATTTTAGGGTCTATATCCTCCATTCTCACATAATTTCTTATGTACCAAATGTTGTGGTCAAGGATATTTTAACCCAAAATGGACTAGATGGTAAAAGAGGCAAATGGATTGCCATCATTCTTGAGTATGACATAGAAATCAAACCCACCAAGCTAATCAAAGGCCAAGGATTAGCCAAATTGATGGTTGTGTCTAACTTTAATGCATTGGATATCAACTTTGTAGTTGCATTAGATGATAAAGAGGAGCATGCGACTCCACAATTAAATGAGGCTTTTATAACGTCACCCTCGTATGCAGACCTCATTTTTGTTTTATTCAATTTAAATGCTCCTCCTCTTTTAACTAAGACAAATGCCAGATTTCTAAAATTAAAAGCAGTGAAATTTTGCATCATAGATATGTTTTATATTGGAAAGATGTTGGTGGTATTTTACTAAAGTGTCTATAATTCCATGAAGGTGATTGTGGTGGACACCTATACTGGAAAACCACTGCTAACAAGATCCTTAGAGCTGGTTTCTACTAGCCTACCCTTTTCCCTGATGTCTATAAGAAATTAACCTCTTGCCACAAATGCCAAATATTTGAGGGGAAAAGAAAACTATTGCCTTTGCCTTTAAAACCCATATCTGTTGAAAGTCCTTTCCAACAATGGGGATTGGATTTCATTAGAGAAATCCACCCACCATCCTCTGAACAACACAAATGGATCCTCATAGCTACCGATTACTTCACTAGATGGATTGAGGCCACACCTTCCCGATTGGCTACTGATGTTTTTATTATCAATTTTTTGGAAACCAATATCTTGTCTAGATTTGGTTGTCCCAACAAGCTCATTACAGATAATGCTGCAACTTTTAAATCCAAGAAAATGATAGATTTCCACAACAAATATCATATTACTTTGGGACATTCAACTACTTATTACCCATAGGGTAATGGGTTAGTTGAATCCTCAAATAAGATTCTAGTCAACATTATTAAAAAGTTGCTAGAAGCTGAAATTGTTAGCCATAGAGGATCCCTTGACTAAAGATATTGAAGAAAATGAGACATAGAAGGCTTACATGATGAAGTTAATCATGGAGAAGAATGTTCAGATCATACAAATGGACGCAGAAATGGAGAAAATGATCAAAGAGAAAGAAAAGAGTTAAAGGGTAGCCACAGTCCCCCTGGATGTTATACCCATCACTCAAATACCAGCTACAGGAACTGCAACTACAACAACCTCTTCAACTCAAGCTACAAGTGCTGGGTAGGTGACAAAGACACTAGAAAATATGTCAATCCAGTCAGAAGAAATTAAGAAGTTGTATGGGCAGCTCAAAGCTCTGCAAGAACAAAAAGACAGAACTGAATCTTCTCATTTGGCTAAAGTACAAAAGTCACAAAGGTTGCTAAAGAGGATACAGAAGATCGATACAACAATTGGTCAAACCTTGGCCCAAGCCAAGGAAACTATTTGGATGGATATTTTGGACTCCATGAATGAGATTTGGCCATGCATCCAAATCATTTTTAACGAAAGGAACTGATAGAAAATGCCACTAAAACCATTACTGAAGTAAGGGAGAAGCTAGGAGACATGCCTACAGAAGCTTCCAACATCATCAAATTCCTAAATTCAAAGAATAAGTATGAAATTGAAGAGTTAGGAATTAATGACAGGACTTCCACCATCTTGGAAGTCAAGAAGGTTTTAACTAAAAGAAATCTCATTACTCAATTGGAGGAGAAATGTGAAACACTAGAGTTGGGAGTGAACATATTATTCAACACTATTGAAACATTAAAATAGAAAGGATTGCCCAACATACATGTACCTAATGAAAAACTGATTACTCAAGAAGATTTTCTTATAAATATGAAAGAAGTGTCCAGAAACAATACTAAATTCAGTGGTATAAAAGGCAGCATGATAGCCAGAGCATTCTTAGAGACAATGGGCAATGACTTCTTTATCCAGCATGAGGTAAAACATATTTTCCTAGTAAAGCCAACATTTGCAAAGTATCCTGAGGTTGATGAGATTTATCGAAGGGTAATCAAGTTAACCATTCCAAATGAAAAAGGTGGGAACAACTATGTGATCTATTGGAGTAAAAAGCAACACGAATGCAGTGAGAACATCAGCCAGTGCGGCACAGTTATAGGCTAATTCAACAACCAAAACCTCCAAAAGAGAGCCACCTCTTCATGCAATTGTCCACCTTGCCTATGATTCTGCAAAAGTTAGATTTTATGGTTTTAGATAATGCTAATAATACGTTGTCAATTGAGACAACAATTTTGTAATCATTTTGTAATTATTTTATAAATATTTCACATTTTGAATTATTACAGGTTGATTATTGATAATAATTTCCTCTACGAATTGTAATTTTCTAATTGCTAGAAGCATCAATAATACAAGGACATTCTTCACAGGATTCATGTGTTGTAAAAATTGGTGATGTTTTTCTTATTTTTATGTGTTTAATAAATGGTTCTTTTCTCTATCATTTATGAGAAGCTTAATTACATAACAGAAATTGTGACAAATAGGATATGTTATACAGAACACCCTATTCTGGATGTTAGTAATTTATATGTTTTCTGTTGAAGTCAAATTAAGGAATTCTTCGTTGCTCCTTGGTTTCTATTGAATCTTACATTTCTTATGTTTCATAATCCATTTAAAATTCTGAAATATCTAACTAGTGCAACCTAGCTTGTCTTGTGAAACTCCTTCAAAGTGTGATGCATATCCAGTTAATCTTTACACTGCATAGCCCAATGGAATTATAACAATTTAATCAACCAAAGGATCCAACCAAAAACAATCAGTACATTAATAACTAGCCTAAAATTTACAACAAACATAACTAAATTTTACAAAGAGATCCCTCTCTGAAGCCAGCAGGGCTAGATCCCAACTTCCAAAGTGGTTTTGATGTTGTCCAATGTGTTTATTCCCTCAACCTCGAAAATACTTAGTGACAACACAGGGGATCTAGGTCGGCAAGTTCAAAAATCGTAAAACCCTAATCATGGCCAACGAATCTATAAATGACCCTCGTGATCCTACAAAGGTGAGGTTTTGGTTGTTGGAACAACAAGTGGCAAACATAAATCAAAATGTAAACCTCATCATGGTGACCTTGAGAAATAATCTAGGGATATTTGGAGAAGATGGGGATTCAAATAAAGAGGACAATTTAGAATGGGGATCAGAATATTGGGGAGAAATGGAGAACTAGTCAAAGAAAGAATCTGGAAAAGATCAACTTGGTTCGAGTGTCGTGAATCAATCCCTATTTAAAATGGAAGAAAATTTTGATATCGAGTTGTACCACTATGAGATCAATGCTCTGAATTTGAACCACTTGTTGCAGCAACTGGAAGTTTCTTTCAGATTCCATCAGATTGAGGAAGGACAGAATATCTCATTCGCGTGAATGAAATTGGAGGGCCATGCACTGACTTGGTGGGAAATCCACACGAAAACCCTAAGGTTGGAGAGAAAACCTCTAGTGACTAAGTGGGAATATTTTAAAACCCTGATTAAGTCACAATTTTATCCTATTGGGTAAGTGGAGGACCAGTGGATCAGGTGGCATTACTTGAGAAAAATATGGGCCAAAGCATGCAGGAGTACACAATGAAATTCAAGAAGAAGGCTATAATGTTGGGTCTCTCTCCAAAGAACTCAAATGTACTCCTTAAGTTTTTGGGGGATCTGCATCACCATCTGTGTGAACAAGTGATGTTATTCAAGCCCAAATCAGTGGATGAGGCTTGTGTACAGGCACGATACCTGGAGAACATAGTGTTATAGACATATTTGGCTACTTCAACCCCCAATCTTATATGTTGATAAACTAGGGCTCATCAACCCCTAAAAGAGTTATTTCACACCATAAAACAACATGGTCATCTAATTACATCATTCCCCAAAAGTTCCACCTTAAAAACCATCCCGAAATGGCCTAAACTGAACCATACTGACTGCTACATTGGCCAGGTGTGATGCATACTGAGTGATACACTGCTTAGGTGTGATGCATACTATTTGGGCCTTCTATAGGGTGCGATGGGCAAGGATGGACAAACGTCCGAGACAGTTTTCTAGGTGGTTGCTCATGGAAAATTCTAGAAACCTCTCCTATGACTCTTTCCTCTCTGAATTTGCCCAGGGATGAGTAAGAGATCCAAGAAATCTCCAAGTGGAACCAATTGTAACAAGTGGAATGACACTAATCAAAACCCCAGAGATGACTCACACCCTTGCACACATCTATAAATGGATCCCTCATCTAAGAGATCCAGAGGGCTGGAATATTGTGAATTGCAAGGAAGTGTTGATAGTTTGTATTTGAGGAAAGAGAATTATATTGTTGGTGTGATCTTGCTATTTCATGAGGTGAAGAGGGATTGATGCTGGGAGGATGATGCTAGATCAGACAACTGGGTTGTAATTCTCCCTTCTATTTAATAAAGTTCTTCAAGTTTTCTTCCATATGATTGTTCAATTGTGAATGTTATCATTTTTTAATGCTATTGTATGTTCATTACATATATGATTCTATAATGCTTATGTTATAATAGATCAAGATGTTTTGACGGTTCTTTGTTACTGTGTTTCTACAGGTACTCTCCAAGCGGGATAAGTGCGGGGAGGAGTTGCAAGCTCTGTCAAGGGGGAGAGAGATCAAGCAAGGGATTAAGCGGAAGTTCCAGGTTGGTTCCATTGTCTTTCTCTTATCTATTATACATAGAAGAAATCGTGAATTACTTTAAAATGTTGTTTCTAGGGTCACTGCCAAACCTAGAGGGCTAGTCGCTCGAAAAGACGCTAGTTTTCCCAGAAAAAAATTGGCGACTCCACTGGGGAGCGAATAGATGTTTGTTTGTTGTTATTGTTTATTTTATAAATTATAGACAGATCCTGAAGTCAGCCAAGTAGCCTTCGGACTTCTTTTGCTCTGCAATTGCATAGTAGTAGATGAATGTTGCTTCAGTCAATATCTGGTTTAGTTTATGAATTAAACATTTGACTTACAAGCATTCTAGATGCCCTTTTGGTAGATCAGTAACCTCTCAAGACATTCCTTTGTACTTTGATCTTTACTGTCCATCATAACTCAGCTTTACTCACTGAAAACAGCTGCACATTTGAGCCAAAACCCACTTCAGTTGCGCTCCTTAGCCCATCACATTGTCTGTCACTTTAAACCAGTATGCATCTCACCTCCCGAGTGTGCTAAGTGTGATACATCCCTGTTTCTGAGAAGCCCAGGTGTGATGACTGACTGAGCCTTTTTCCATTCTAGAAATTGGGGGTTTTTGTCCTTGTTTTCAGTTCTGTTTAGTTGTTTTTGCTGCTTATGAACAGTGCCTTATTACTGAAGCCTGCTTGCATCACATAGATCAGCCTCCATTGATTAGGATTAGTAAATGTTTTTATGTATTTGTTCATCATTTATAATCCTTTTTCGAAAAGTTGCTTAAATCGATCTATCGCTTTGGTACAAAAAGTGTCATAACTATAATTTTGTGTCGAAAAGAGAAGTGTCGTGGATTCTTCCTTCCCTGGATAGTAGATTGAATTTTTCTTCATGTATTTGATTTGATTTGTTTTTATTCGAAGTGTCGAAAGCATTTTTTATTCAAAATTGAAAAGTGTTGTTTAGTCTTCCTTTCTCTTTTGAAGAAGAAATTGAAAGTGTCGTTTAGTCTTCCTTTCTCTTTTGAAGAAGAAATTGAAAATGTCATTTTGAAAGAAATATTTCATATCTTTGTTGTATTCAATTTTCCTTTTTGGCATTTTTACATTGAGGAGAACGAAAAACAAATACATGCATTTGCATTTGCATTTAGTTTGTGTGTGAAAAATTATTGAGGGAAATGTACTAGTGTGTGATCTTTTCTCTTTGTTTGAAGAATTGTAATCTTCTTTCCCTAGTAGCTAAGATTTTCATTGATCAAAATAAACAAAGATTGTTTATCATTTTATATTGCATTTTAGTAATTTCAAAATCATTATCACGTGTTGAACCATTGAAAGGAAAACTTTGAACAAGATCAATTTAAAAAAAAATCAATGAACTTAACAATGCTTTGGAACTTAACGCAACACATATAGAGGTCTAGGCTAGAGACGTGTTCCAGCGTCGTAAAAACTAGTAACTGTCATTTTCATTGAAGGTTGGGTGATTCCTCCTCCTTGATACAACAAGTGCTAGCATGGACTTGTGCTCCCCGTATCGCCATGTATATATTAGAAGACCACAATAGGCTTATATCCTTTATCCATAGGAAGCTGAGTCTGTCGCCTTATTGATCATAATGCACTGAACACAGAATTCAGGAAGATTGACTGCCGTACATAAGTCCTTGGTAATTTCTCTTTAGTTTATCACCAAGGTGTATTTTGCAGTTTTGCGATTGGTTTGGTAATCCCTCTATCTAGATTTTCCAGAGTAGTCACTTTTGTTCCTTTTCAACTCTTTAAAAGAAAAGGTCCATCTGAGCACTTGTCACTTCAGGCTCATTAAAATCGAAGGGGACGAGAGTCATCTTTAACTTTTTCTCGACTCTTCAAAACTGAAAAATCAAAGTTGTGTCAAAGCATCTTCAGAATTAATTAAATTTGGAATAACGTCCTTGTTCCTTAGCTGACCTTAGGTTGAGATATATGGAGTCCACCAATCAAGGAACCCCTTTTGAGGGGAATCCTAGTCCTTTTACTTCTTGGGGGAATATTGGTGCTCCTCATATGGCCACATTGTCTCTTCTGGGAATTACCATTGGCCTACCGGTATGGTTGTTCTCAACCTCTGTGGTTCAAAATGCCACAATTCCTCCGCAATTGAGTCAACCTCCAGCTGATACTGAAGTTGAACCTTCGCCTTCTTCTTCGTTTGTTTCTCCCTCCCATTCTTCCTCTTCGCTTGGTGAAAATAGTGATGCTAGTAACCAGGTGGCTAAGAAGAAGAAGAAAGTGAAGGAGAAGAAGAAGAAGCCAATTCAATAAGGGGGCAACCAAGCAACCATTGCTTTGGATGCATCAGCTAGTGAAAATCCGCACACTAAAGCTCCCAAACCCAAATTTCCTTGCATAATTTGTAGAGCAGACCATTTTCATAGAGATTTTCCCTACTTTCCTCGGATCTTGAGAGAATGGTCTCCCCATTCGCATCGTCCAGTGCCATCAACCTCTGGTGATCATGTTGATAACACTCCTTTGACTAGTGATAGTGAAGCTCATGGACAGAAGGGAAAGGTCAAAGTTCCATGTAGGTTATGTGAAGGTAATCATTCCCTTCACCGTTGTCCTTTTTTGGATGAAGCCAAAAGAGTTTTGGATAACCGTCCTGCTTCACTGCAGCGACTTCCATCTAGTTACCAGAAGCTCTCCCCAAGTCCTTTACTAGTTGAAAAACCAACTGACTTAAATCAATCATCGGTCGAAATCACTCTCTCTGAAAGTGAATCTCATGAGTCTATACCTGACCAAAGTCAATAGGTCAAAGTGACAGTTGACCCAGTTTTACCTTCAGAAAATTGTACCCTTCCCAAAGAGAGTGAGAACGATATCGTTCAAATTCTTTTTGTTACATCAGAGTCTGATGAACTTGGGGGCAATCCACCCGTTCCTTCACAACAGGAGGAAAATCCTCTAGTTCTTGAAACTCAAGGGGTTAATTCAACCATTTATTCGGTACCCCCTCCAAGCAGTCTAGTCACTTCCTTTGATTGGAATCGACTAGCAAGATCCCGCCTTCCTTCTTATGTACCTTTTCGGATCATAGTACAAGTTTAAAAAATGATCGTATCTGGCACTATTATAGATGAAGGGGCATCAGTGAGTATCATGTCCTCAGCTACTTGGAAAGTGCTTGGTTCGCCATCGCTTATGCCTCTTACACAAAATATGTTAGGCTTTAACGAAGGAACCAGTTGACCATTAGGAATCCTTCCTAAGTTACCGATCACTTTGAGAAGGAAAACCGTTCATCTGAATGTGATGGTAGTCCCAGGACTGTTAGATTACAATCTACTCCTTGGATGTGACTATGTTTATAACATGGAGGCTATTGTTTCAACACTCTTCTGAGTGATGTGTTTCCCGCATGAAGGCAAGATTGTCACCATTGACCAGCTTTCATTTCCCGGTTCAAGCATAGCTCCAAGTCAATCATCATCCCTAAATGGTCCTTTTATATCAGCGGTATCTCTTGAACCTTCATTCCATCCACCTAATTGCCATGAGTAGTCTGGTGAATGTAACGAAGCTTAGGGGGCATGCACCCTTGTCTATTCTGCGGATGAACCCAACTAAGAAGATAAGTTTCCCTGTAGGTTATGTGATTGGTCTGACACACCATTCACCTTTGTCTATTCTGCGGACGAAGCCAAGGAAGTGTTTTGTCTATTCTGCGGACAAAACCGTCCTACCTAACCTCAGTAAGTTTCCATATGGCTACTGGAGACTCTCCTTTTCATCATGCTAGGGGCATGCAAACCTTTTTTTAATTTCTTTTTAAATTTTAGTTTTGTCGTTTCTAGCTTTTTAGTTTTGACTTTTCTAGCTTTTTAGCTTTGTCGTTTCTAGCTTTTTAGTTTTGAGCTTGCGTAGAAATAGAAACTAGTTCAAGCATATCTTTCCATTTTAAGCTTGTAAAAAAATGAAACTAAAACCGAGCATAGTTCCCCCATGGTTCAAGCTCGTTAAAAAATGAACCCACCTTTAGTAAATAACCTTTGTGATTGCCATGCTATCATCCTTTTGAGCCTTGGTTGTGTACCTCCCATCACCTCCATTCTTTTGGCCGATCATACGCTTCCACTTGGTTGTTTACCATTTTGAGGAACAGCTGTGATGAGTGGTCTTGTTAGCCAACCTCCTCCTAGAAATGACCATGTTTTGAGAAGTTCCAAGATTACCCGGAACCAGTTGCTACCCTAAACACCACTCGTTCCTCAAAAACGAGTCTCCTTTAAACCCTTTTCAGACTCGTTAAATATGAAAATATTGTCGAACAATTGGCCTTTCCAGCTCGTTAAAGTGATTGGAAGTGCCATCCCTCATGTATATTTTAATATTTTTCGGACTTGAGGGATTATCTCATGAAAAAGTTCGAGCACTTGTCTTTTTCGGCTCGTTAAAGTGATCGAAAAGTCATTCCTTTTGTATTATTTTAATCTTTTTTGGAGCTAAGGGATTATTCTACGAAAAAGAACTTCTGGAGTTTCCTTTTCGTCCCTTTTCAAACTCTCTAAACATGAAAAGGACTGATTTATCCTTGTCATTAAACTCGTTAAAACAATAGCGGCAAACTTGTCCACCTAGACAAGAACGAGTTTCATTGTTGCTAAACTTGTTAAAACATAGCGACAGGTTTTCCCGAAGGGAAAATTATAGAACAAGCATATGTTATCCTCCTCAAGCTTGACAAAAATAAAGAGGTACTGGTCAACAATGACTGGGAAAAAGGGAAGAAAACTTGAAAACTTTATGGTAGCAGGTCGCTCTTGAACATGACACTTTCACTTCATCTCCGTGATTGAGTTGGGTTGGGTTATTCCATTCACCGGTCGTCTCACCATTGGTCTTTCACACCATCCATCTTTTGGGGTTAACGCTACCAATTCATCTTAGTGTCGCCGATATGTTCAAGAGAATTCATTCAGTTGATAATTCACCATCCAGTAAATGTCTCATCCACTACAATATCCTCAACATTCATTTTTCATGACCGTCATTCCTGAACCTTGTGCTGTCAAATCGTTTTTACCTCCAGAAAATCATTTGCTTCGTTTCGTGTCGTAGATGTGGGATACATCAAGGCCCTCTTACAACGAGTCACTTCTTGTCGACATCAGCTCATTATCCAAGAAGTTGACTTAGAAACAACCCTTTCAGTGCTTTGAAGCTTGCATGCCTCAATGGCAAGTTTCTCACTTCCGGCGACAGGTTGACATCAATGGCCTTCGACCGAAAGATTTTGCGTGGTTTTCGACATTGGATCATATATTCACACGACGTGAATTGTATTGTAGTACCTTGAGGGTCATCATCATTATCAATGATTCCTCTCGCGTCTGTTAACAGCTCACATTATTGGCTGGTAATCAGACGATGTCTTTCCATGTTCGACTTCAGAACATCTTTTCACATGGATCGACTTGTACATCGGGCAAAGATTGAACAAGTTTGAAGACCTCGGATCTAGTTTCATCCATTCGGGCTGCAATATATTCAGGGATATAAAAACATCAAATGTACAAAGATGTTGCAAAGATGGTCATCCAAACCAAGGATGATGACTCTAAATCTAAAGAATCACCAGTTTGCATCTACCAACGACTATCTGATCTATGTACATGAAATGAATTTATAAAGCTGAGCATGGGAATGCCCGCCTCAGCTAGATCATTAAAATTATATTATGATGATGTATTGTATTGTATCTTATATGGGTCACCTTCCAGTTCAAAACCTCGGATCCTCATGATAAATCATTTCGCCCGACATCAAGATTTACGACTTCATGCTTTAGGGGGCAACTGTTACAGACATATTTGGGCACTTCAACCCCAATCTTATATGTCGATAAACTAGGGCTCATCAACCCCTAAAAGAGTTATTTCAAACCCTAAAAGAACATGTTCATCTGATTACATCATTCCCCAAACGTTCCACCTAAAAAGCCATCTAGAAATGGCCTACATTGAACCATACTGACTGCTACACTGGCCAGGTGTGATGCATACTGAGTGATACACTGCTCAGGTGTAATGCATACTGTTTGGGCCTTCTATATGGTGCGATGGGAGAGGATGGAAAAATGTCCGAGATAGTTTTCTAGGTGGTTGCTCATGGAATCCTCTAGAAACCTCTCCTATGACACTTGCCTCTCTGAATTCGCCCAGGGATGAGTAAGAGATCCAAGAAATCTCCAAGTGGAACCAATTGTAACAAGTGGAATGACACTAATCAAAACCCCAAAGATGACTCACACCCTTGCACACATCTATAAATAGATCCCTCATCTAAGAGATCTGGGGGCTAAAATATTGTGAATTGAAAGGAAGTGCTGATAGTTTGTATTTGAGGAAAGAGCATTGTATTGTTGGTGTGATCTTGCTATTTCATGATGTGAAGAGGGATTGATGCTAGATCAAACAACTGGGTTGTAATTCTCCCTTCTATTTAATAAAGTTCTTCAAGTTTTCTTCCATATGATTGTGCAATTGTGAATGTTATCATTTTTGAATGCTATTGTATTTTCATTACATATTTGATTCTGTAATGCTTATGTTATAATAGATCAAGATGCTTTGACGGTTCTTTGCTACTATGTTTCTACAGGTACTCTCCAAGCAGGATAAGTACAAGGAGGAGTTGTAAGCTCTGTCAAGGGGGAGAGAGAGATCAAGCAAGGGATTAAGCGGAAGTTCCAGGTTGGTTCCATTGTCTTTCTCTTATCTATTATACATAGAAGAAATCATGAATTTCTTTAAACTGTTGTTTCTAGGGTAGTTGCCAAACCTAGAGGGCTAG
Organism: Pinus tabuliformis; assembly: GCA_031772625.1. NCBI lineage: Eukaryota > Viridiplantae > Streptophyta > Pinopsida > Pinales > Pinaceae > Pinus > Pinus tabuliformis. Next base: position 325,110,001 of record CM062814.1, on the reverse strand, counting down.
TCGCTCAAAAAGACACTAGTTTTACCAGAAACACATAGGCCTGAAGAGAGTTCAATCAAGTGGATCGAAGTAGAAGGAGAAAAACGATGCTTCTGAGAAGGGAACAAAGAAGAAAAAAGGGGGAAAACATAAAATTATGGAAGCCATAGTACACCATTGCAAAGATCCTAGCAACCACTGCAACCATTGTAACATAGATGGACATACAAAGGAGAAGTATTGGAAGTTGCATGCAAAGCTAAACCCAAAGAAAAAGAAGAAAAATAATAAGAAGAAGAACCTCATGGCCACTGATTCAAGCAACCAAGTTGAAAGAAGCTCGAATGTAGATGTGAATATCGTATGTACATCAGTGCAGAAGGAGGTGGATCTAAGTAACCTTTATCAATGGGCAGAGAAATAAATGAGAAAACTCTTCCATATAAATATAGAAGACAAATATTGATTCTCTGTTCGACTTAGGATTGCAGGCGAATCTCATTGCAACAGAGATGGTCAAGAAGTTTGGGTTGGAAGTTCGTGATCATCCAAACCCATATCCACAGGGATGGGTAAATAAGGATGTCAAGTTGAAGGCAACTAGACAGTGCAAAATTAGATTTGTTATCAGTGTTGATTTTATTGATGAAGTATATCTAGATGTGGTTGCCCTTGGTGTATGCAAAGTCGTGTTTGGGAGTCATACATGTACATGTGTGATGCAATATTCATGTGGAGATCCAACCAATACCATCTCATCAAGGATATAAAATCACTCATCGTCAATGCGCACAAAGGAAAGTCAAAAATTTCATTAGTAAGTGCTAACCAAGCCAAGAAATTGATCGTTCTAGCAAGAAGTATGTTTTATTGTTTTTAAGAGAAAGACAGTCTATAGAGGAGTGAGTAAGAGGCAAGGAATCCTTGGAGGGGTGTAATAAGAAATAGAAAAAATAATTGGTGGAGTTTTTATAGGCATATAGGGATGTGTTCTGATAGCATAAAGGACTACCACTTAAGAGGGAAGTGGAGTATGAGATCTAGCTATTTCCAAACTCCCCCTTGTGAAATATTGGGTGGTATATGCAGTTTGTTATAGAAGCAAGTGAAGTGAAGAAATAGTTATAGTAGTTGTTGGAACACCACCATTTGGGTCACCCATCATCATTGTGCCAAGAAAGGATGGGACTTGGCGGATGTGTATAGATTACAGGGCGTTGAACAAAATCACGCTCAAGAACAAATACCCCTTGCCCAGGATAAATGATTTGTTGTATTATTTGCAGCGAGAAAAATACTTCACAAATCACCAGGTTCGAGTCAAAGAAGAAAATACGTGGAATATCACCTTCAAAACCAAGAAAGGTTTGTATGAGTGGTTAGTCATGCCATTTTCCCTATGTAATGCACCAACTACATTTATGAGATTAATGAATGATTTACTACACCATTTTACATATTCATTTATTATTGTCTATTTGGATGATATATTGGTATACAGTGCTACCTGGGAGGAGCATATTCACATTTGACGTGGGTAATAGAAACGTTGAAGAAGCATCAGCTACTAGCAAATCTCAATAAGTTTGAGTTTGTGCAATATTCCTTGGTGTATCTAAGATATGTGATCGGTGAAGGAGAGTTGAAGATAGATCCTTCCAAGATGGAGGTCGTCATGAAATGGATGGTGACTACTAATGTTTATGACGTTAGGAGTTTCATCGGGGCAGCACAGTACCTAAGGAAATTCATAGCCTCGTTTTCAGCAGCAGAACCACTGCTCCATGCCATAACAACAAGTGGTAAGAGTTTCCAATGGGGAAAAGGTCAACAGATTGATTTCGACGAGCTAAAGAACAAGATAATTCAAGCACCAATTCTGGAATTACCGAACCTGCAACGACCCTTTGAAGTGGAGACAAATGTGAGTGGGAATGTTATGGGAGTTGTCTGATGCAGGGGGAAGGCTTGTATGTTACCATTCTGAAGTATTTTATGGGGCTGTTCTTAACTACCCTACCTAAGACAAGGAGCTCTATGCCATGGTGCAAGATGTGAAGAAGTGGAAGCACTATCTAATGGGAAAGGAGATAGTGATCCACACATATCACCAATCTTTACAACACTTGTAGGCTCAAAGTAAGCTACAAAAGACTAAGAATTACAAGTGGATGTGTTTTTTACAACATTTTCATTTAGTGATCAAGTATAACATGTTGATTTTTGGTAGCTTGCAAAGTACTTCAAGCCTTGGGGTTCAAGGTTTGGAGGTTGGACCACAAAAATAGGTCATTGTGGGATTAGAACCCAAGGTGTGGGATTTTCACCCAAGATGATCGGTGTAAATCCATGAGACCCACTAGGCATGTAACGGAGGGAGATAATAGAGGATGACGAGATGAATCCAATGCATCGAGAATCATCAAATTTCAAGTTTTCTAAGTGGAGATGAATTTTTGAAGATATTGTGTGGGCTTGGTTAAGGTCGGGCTAGCTAAACAAGCCCTCTTTGTGAAAATCATTGAATCCATTCTATGGTATATAAATAGAAGGTGATTAAGAATCATTTTGGACACATCCTAGTGCAACACAAAGCAATAAGAGAGCTTGTAGAAGGGAAATATCATCTTTTTTTTGCCGCAGAAAAAGGATGTTGCACCAATGAAGGAGAAAAGGGCTTGTGTGAGCATATTTCATGATTGTTTTGGTAGACGAGTTGCCTTGTATGAGGGCCATGTGAGAGGAGAAGATTCTAGGTTTGTTTTGGGTGCCATTTGAAGTGTGGGTTCTCTGTTTTTGCAAGCCAAACCCTAGAAGGTTGTTGTGGGAAGGTCACAGGCCTTAAAATCCTAGAACAAAGGGTTGTAAGGCCTATTTGGGGTTGGTTTTTGCCTAAAACAATAACGTGTGGGAATAAGAGGATTATAGGAGAGGTCCGCAGCTGAAGAGAGGCATGTCAGGTAGTTTAGAAGGGTTGACATGGACCATAGTTGTGCCCTAACCAGATCACAGTGCTACAACGATACGAACACCAGACCTAGGGTATGTTTGTATCATTTTTATCCTTGTGTTGGGTCAAGTATTGACCATATTCGATGGGATTTGTTTGCATATTGTAGTAGCCAAGAGGAGGGGCAGACTTTGCAGTTAGATGCCCTAACCAATGGACAGTTTCTACAGTGACTGGTTGATAATTGTATTGGAAATCTTTGGGCTATTGGAGGGCAGTGTGTAGGTGGCCCAAGTGTAGCCCTTGATACGTTGTCACAAAGGGAACTTGGCAGATAAAGGTGGGAGATGTTTGGAGCCTAATGTGCAGCACTTTGATGGTAAAAAGTGACTGCCATAGTGGAAATTGGATAGCTCAGGTATTGGCCAGCCTAGGGGAGACGTTTGGATAAGCCAAAGTTCATTGTAGCATAAGTGACTTGTAGAAATGATAGTAGGCAACCGTCCTAGAGTTTCTATGTGTTGTTTCTTGATGCACTAAGGAGAACCTAGTGAGCACAATGGGAGGAGAAGGACCAGCAGGTTACAGGGTATGACAAAGCAGCTTTGAGGTGTGAACTACATCAGCTAGACCATCAAATTAACTTGTATTTTTATTCTTGTACTTGTGTAGATTTGAGAATCATTATCCCTTGTACAGGAGCCCTAGATTATTGTATTATTTGTTGATAATAAAATGAAGATTGGCTTATTGTACATACCTATGTGTATAAAGTTGTATATATTTTGTGCACTAGTATATTTACTTTTTGTATATTGTTCCGTTGTGCAAAGTAGCTCCATTGTGATTCTTGGTTTGGTAGTGTCAGAGATTTAAAATTCTATCCTAAACATTAGGATTTTGGAAAAACAACATGGTATTAAAGCGTGTTGGAGCTGCTTTGAGGGACAGTGAATCAGAGTGTGCACATTGAAGTACAACTTAAGAGGAAGTTGGTCACATTGTAGGTGAAGGGCTCTCTACAATGTCAAATTTCAAGGCTTGTCTCCGGTATGAGGAAAGGTTGGAAAGGTTTTCCAACTGTATTCCATGGAAGGAAAGGATCAAGTTGGTCTTGCAAGTCAACGGGATCTGGGAATTTGTTGAGAAAGCCATCAAGAAGTCAACTGAATCTAAGGAGCTAGAAGTATATAAGGAATTAGATACGAAGGCGAGATTGATCATCCTAAATGGTGTGAAGGATCTCTTAATACCTCATTTATCCGAGAAGAACAATGCACATAAGATGTGGATGGATCTTAAAAATTTCTTCCAGAATAAGAACGAGAACCAGGGACTAGTATTGCAAGATAAGTTGAAGTCCGCCAAGATGTTGCAAGGTGAAGGAGTGACTTTGTATCTGGCAAGGTTGTCTCAGGTCAAAGATGAGCTTGCAACTATCAGTGTGACTATTACAGATTCTGATATGGTGAGGATTGCTTTGAAAGGGTTCAGTGAGGAATGGAATTCCTTCATCAAGGGGATTGTTTCCATAGAGAAGTTGACATAATGGAGTAGGATGTGGGATGACTTCATTTAGGAAGAGTTGCGAGACGAGGATCTTCATACAAAGAAGAAGGCTTCAAATGATGATGTGGCACTTACATCATAATTGAAGGGCAAGAAAAAGAATAATTTGAGTAAGATCAAGTGTTTCCACTTTGGCAAGATGGATCATTTTTTGACAATATTTATGAAGAAGAAGAAGATGGGAGATGATGAGAAGAAGAAAGGGAAGCAAGTCACCAAGATTGCCACTTCTACTGAGATAGATGCTCTCACCATGAGATTTGAGCAGGAGGACTTTTCCATGATCTCTAATTTCTCGCAAGGTACCATCAATAAGGATGCACGGTACGTGGATAGTGGGGCGTCGAAACATATGACATGGTCACATGAGGCATTTCAGACTCTAGCTAAGTGGGACTCAAATTTGTATAGGGTGTTGGGTGAAAAGTGTCAAAAGGAGATCTCAGGATCAGGAGTTCTTCCATTTATGATGGAGTTAGGAAATGTGATGTGAGTCCAAGAGGTATGGTTTGTACCTGGACTCAGATATAACGTGATATATATCTCAATGATCAAGAAGAATGGATTTGAGGCCTTATTCTAGGATGCGGAGACAAGACTTGGGCCTAAAGGTTCTAACTCTGTAGATGTGGTGATTGGAGGTAGCGAGAATGTTTTATATATGCTGACAAGTAATCCTACGGATCATGGGAAGAAGAAGTAGTAAGACCAGGTGTAGGTGCAGACTTCAGAGGAGCATATACAGGTTCCAGAGAACACGTTCGATGTTCCAGAGGCTTAGAGGGAGTTGAGTTATAAAGGGAGCTTGTGGGTTCACAGGGAGACTTTTCAGCCCAAGAAGAGCATCTAGTCAGTGGGGAGCAAGGGTGCTCCTACAACTTCCAAGAAGGAATCATGGAGAGAGTGGAAGACATTTTAGGAGAAGAAGAAGAAGCAAGGTGCTTCCAATGATATTGACACTTCCAAGAGAGGCATAGTCCATGCTTTAGGGATTGCTACAATTGTGAAAGGCAGGAGTTGGGCGAGTCTTGCGAGTAGTGATGATGATGATGATGACCCTCTTCCTAGCCTTGGAAGTACCTCCCTCGCTAAGAGAGAGTGTTGATTTTTGGTAGCTTGGGACATACTCCAAGCCCTAGGATTTGGGGTTTTGAGGTTGGAGCACCAAAATAGGGCATTGTGGGCTTAGAACCCAAGGTGTGGGCTTTGCACCTAAGCTAGTGGGTGTAAATCCATGAGGCCCACTAGGCATGTGATGGATGGAGGTGATACAGGATGACGAGACGAATCCACACATCAAGAATCATCGAATTTAAAGTTGTCTATGTGGAGATATGATTTTTTGAAGATATTGTGTGGGTTTGGTTAAGGTCGACCCAGTAATTGGAGACCTTATGACAACTAAATAAACCCTCTTTATGAAAATCATTGAAGCCCTACTATCGTGTATAATTAGAAGGTGATTAAGAATAATTTTGGACACATCCTTATGCAACACAAACCAAGAAGGGAGTTCATAGAAGGGAAAGATAATCTCTGTTTTGGCCACAAACAAAGGAGGCAGCACCAACGAAGGAGAAAAGGGCTTGTGTGAGCATCTTTCATGATTGTTTTGGTAGTTGTGTTGTCTTGCAGGAGGGTCATATGAGAGGAGAAGTTTTTGGGTCTGTTTTGGGTGTCATTTGAAGTGTGGGTTCTCTATTTATGTAGGTTGTAGGCCTTAACATCCTAGAAAAGAGCGTTGTAAGGCCTATTTGGGGTTGGTTTATGCCAATAACAACAACGTGTGGGAAGAGGAGGATTTTAGGAGAGGGTCACAGCTGAAGAGAGGTTTGTGAGGCAGTCTAGAAGGGCTGGCGTGGACCATAGTTTTTTCCTAACTAGATCACAGTGCTACAATATTTTGAACACCAGACCTAGGGTATGTTTGCAACTTGTTTTACCTTGTGTTAGGTCAAGTATTGACTAGAGTGGATGGGATTTTTTTGCAACCAGTAGTAGCCAAAGAGGAGGGGCAGTTGGTGGTTATATGCCTTAACCGGTGGGAAATTTCTACAGTGATTGGTTGAAAATTCTATTGGGCACCTTTAGACTATTGGAGGGAAGTGTGTAGGTGGCCCAAGTGTAGCCCTTGATCGATTGTCACAAAGGGAACTTGGTAGACAAAGGTGGTTGATGTTTGGAGCCTAATGTGTAGCACTTTGATGAACAAAAGTCATTAATAGAGTGGCAGTTGGATAGCTCAGGTATTGGCCATCCTAGAGGAGCAGTTTGGATAAGCCAAAGTTCATTATAGCAGAAGCGAATTACAACAGTGATAGTAGGTAGCCCTCCTAGAGTCTTTATGTTTTGTTTCCTGATGGACTAAGGAGTAGCTAGTGAGAAAATTGGGAGCAGAAGGACAACAGGTTACAAGGTATGACAAAATAGTTGTGAGGTACACTACATCAGCTAGACTATCAGATTACTTTGCATTTGTATTCCTAGACTTGTGGATATTTGAGGGTCATTATCCCTCGTATAGGAGCCCTAGAAATTTTAATTATATGTTGATAATATAACGAAAATTGGGTTGTTGTACATACTTGTGTAAAAATTTGTATATATTTTCTACAATAGTAGATTTATTGTTGTATTTTGTTCTATTGTGGAAAGTAGCTTTGTTGTGATTCTTGGTTTGGTAGTGCCAGATATTTAAGATTCTATCTAAGACACTAGGATCTTGTAAAAATAGCATAAGAAGGGCAGCACAAACAAGTTAGCCGACATGCTTTCAAGGCCACCCACATCAAATATCTAGAATTGTCTATTTTATTAGGCCCATTTGATTATTTATAGGCACTTAAAACATGTATTTTACACGCTTACTTTCACATCATAGATTTAATTCGTAGTATTGATGGGTCCTTAGGAATTTGGTTTATTCTTGCTTATTGTATGCCTAATATTATTTATTTTTGCAGAATATTGAGAGAATATTGAGTAAATTATGAATGAGATAATATAGGGACTTGCTCCCTACTACACGATGGATCAATATTGAATAATAAATGAACAAAATGAAATTATTGACAAATTTTGGAGCCCCAATGATTGAGAAAATCTAGGAATGTTTTCCCTGCCATTTAATGAAGATTCCCAGTGTTGGGAACCAGATCCACTTTTTGAGGGATTTTGAAGGGGAAAGTTGCCTCCTTTCAAGGAAAATGCTTCCTCGTCACTTTATATAAGTACCAATTCAAATTTAACTCTAGAGGAATTTATTTCTTAGTCTTCATGTGGAGAAGACTTGTTATTTAGCAGCTCCACTTTCATTTCTAACAGTGATTTACTTGGATTGATTCAAATGATGAAGTTTGGTGACATTTCTAGCTTCTAAAGCTTGGTTTCCTTCATGGGAATATAAGTATCCTTGGGATTGGATATCCCAAGAACATTAGAACCATCTTGTACAATCTCTTTGTTTTCTTTGAATGTCTTTTTAACTTGCATCACTTATTTCTACATTTACTATCCATGCTTATTTTGTTGCAGGTTATATTGGTCAATGATTGAAGTGAGTTTTTTAGCAATTTATTTATAGATTCAAAAGCATGATGCATCCTTATAACAAATTTGAAAATTCATCTTCATCATTGAGCTACTTGGATTGATTTACTAGTTCACAAGTGTAGAATTTTTGGAAGTCCCTAGTAGCAAAATAGTAGTAATTTTCTTCTATTTTTTAGAACATGTTAGTGAGCTTCATATGGGTTGATTACACTTGGATTGGGTCATAAAATGATTCAATTTAATAAAAAAAAATTATCTCATAGCATTTTCACTTGTTTAGGTTAGGCATTTGATAAGTTAACTAGCTCACTAATTCTTGAATTTTAAATTTTTAGAGTAGTAATTTTCTACTATTTTTTAGCACATGTTAATAGGGGTATTTTTTTAGTTATTCCACTTGGAATGGAGTCCTAGTAAATCCTAATTTATAAAATAAAATAAAATAAAGAAAAAAAAAAAAAACCCGCATCTCATTTTCATTTTATTTGCTTGGGAATTTGGCAAGTTAAATCGAGGAGTAGCAGTCTTGTAGCACTCCTGTAGCAACCTTGTAGTAGATGTAAACTTGCTAGATTTGCTCCAAAATCTTGGTTTTTATCTCTTAGGCTTGAATCATGACCCCTAGACTTTTAATCCGTGATTGAGTAATACCAAAGACCTCTTAAGCCTTGCCTCTTCTCCATTGCAATTCACCTCTACAGTTTGGATTAGTGGACAAATTCATGACTTGAAGAGCATAATGATGATTTTCTTATGAAGCACCTTGTGAACTCTATTGACAAAATATATCTTGATTAATTAACGGAGCAATGCAACACATACAATATTTCATAAACACAAATACAGAAATGCATAAAACAAGAGAGACACAAATAAGGTTCACCCAATTTGGGCTACATCTAGGGAGAAACAACCAATCCTTCCTTTTATATTATATAAAAAAAATGAAGAGATACAACCTACAATAGATCTGCTATAATTTTCTCTTCTCTCTCACATAACATCTTCTATGTCTCTCTTAGAATAATAATACACAACCGCAATACAATTCCCTCATATAAATTGAGGGTTGCCTTCTAGGGAAAAAAAAAAAAAAAAAAAAACCTAAATTAAGACAACATCTACCGTCAGATCATCCACCTAATGAACGACCCATACCGAATATGAAATTACAGTATTTTACAAGGAAACTTTTCATCTATTTTTAGCTTCAGTGGTGTTGCCCCCGAACCCCTGTCAGGGGCCCGCTAGCCCTCAAATACCCATGGGGGGACAAGTCCCCCCCATACCCCCCCCCCCCCCACGTGGAGGGGTGTATAGTCCTCCTAAGGTATACACCCAAATGAAACAACACCTTTGCATTAAGAAGATATCAAGCTCCACACCCAACAATCTCCCACTTGGAGACTAATTATAATAGCTTCACCGCTACTTCATTTGTTGGATAATGCTTCCACTTTGGAACTAGTTGTTTATCATCTTCATTATCATACTTGAAGACCAATTGAAACTAAGCAAAATCTCAGTTTCTCCTTGGTTACAACATTTGTTAACATATCTACAGGATTCTGGCTAGTGTGTATCTTTTCGAGCTTCAACTATCCATCTTCCAACACTAACTGTATGAAATGGTACTTGAGATGTATATGTTTGGTCTTGGAATGAAATGCTGAGTTCTTTTCAAGATGAATGAAACTCTGGCATTCACTGTATAACCTGCCCATCTCCTACTTCTTGCCTAATTCACCCATAAACCTTTGTAACCATATCATTTATTTACTAGCCTTTGTAGCAGCAACCTACTCTACTTCTGTTGTTGAAAGTGCAACAATGTTTTGTAATATTGAAACCAAACTAACAGTTGTTCCACCTACAGTTAACACATACCCTATGGTGCTCCTCCTATTATCTCAATCACTTCCATATCTACATCAACATATCTCTGTAGAGACATTTTTGAAGCACCAAAGCATAATGCTTAATTTGTTGTACCTCTCAAATACCTGAGAATCCATTTAACTGTCATCCAATGCTCTTTTCCTAGATTATTGATATACCTACTTACAAATCCCACTACATGTGCAATATCAGGCCTTTTTCATACCAATGCATACATTAAGCTTCCAACTGCTGATGCATATGGAAATTTACGCATATAATCTGTCAGGGTCCCATAATAGGAATCAGTAGTGTTGGCCTCTTACTATTAATTTTGGTTAGTTTAGACTATGAATTACTAGGTGTCATAGCATAAAGTTTGGGAAGGATTTTTTCTTGTTAAGTGTTTGTAAAATGACTTTGCAAGTGAAATTAACATGAATAGTTCTGACTCATCTTTCCAACAAGCTATAGATCTATCTAAATGGATTCAGGAATCCAAAGTTATGGAAAAAAGAAAATCCTTCTTCAAAAGCTAGAAAGCAAAGGAAAAGGGTGAACTGTCATGCATATCGGAAGTTTTTCAAAGAGGAGGATTGGAGGTCGGAGCAAATTTGCGATCAACGATCACTGATATCACATATCAACAATCAGAAGGTTCATACATATTGCCACAACAAACCAATATCAGCGATTTGCAATCATTGATCAGATATGTCGATGAATCGACGTGTCGAAAGGTCCAGGAAATATCACACATCGCAATAGCGAAGGCATATCAGCAATGGGACATATCAGAAAATAGGTAGTCAGCGGGGTCTAAGTAATATCACAATTGGCAATCGGCATTCACAGGTCGCAGGGGAGACAACCTTTAAAACTTGTGATACGTGAATTGTGACATAGATCTGCTAGTGTTAAAGTGCCAGGGAGGGTCGAAACAAGTTTTACAAAGGATTTCATTGACAAAACCAAAGCAGTATCGGTCCTTGTCTCTCTCCTCCAAAGAGACACGTAGCAAGCAGTGATTGGATTTGATTAAGCCATGTGGTAGTTGAAATCACCATAGCGTGGTTGTATGGTGGACACGTGGCATACATATACAATACTTTCAAGGGCCATAAGAAGCCGAAAAGGGTGACACATGTCACCACTCACCACGTGACACATGGCAAAGGATGATGTTAGCGATCATAAATCGACGATCGTAGGTTGAGGCACATCAATGCATCAAATTTAAATCTTTCGATTGAGAATTTGCGATTAAGGGGCTCCAATGTGGGGGCAAGCCCACAGTCACTAATAGTTTAAAGAACCAAAGTTCGGGGCTGATAACAAAGGGTTATCTCACATCAACGATCGCAAAGTCAGGCGGCAATACGAATATATGTTTTATGTGTTAAAGTTAAAGCTTTGGTGAAAAAGGGTAAACAAAGATCTTATATGTTAAAACCTGGTGTGAGCCCTCTTTCATCCCCTCTCCACATGGACTAGGCCACGTCACTCATCGGAGATCACAAGTTTTGGGACTGCAACCAAATGCTACATTATGAAATCGACAATTGTAAAGTTCTGATATCTTGAACGCCCAGGTGCATATGTGTTGTGGTCCAATGTATTACACATGGGGACCATTTATAATGTGGAAATATTACAAAGAATCGACCCTTGTCCCAGTCACAACCCCGGTCATAAATATTTTTCCTAAGCTCCTAGGGCTAAGCGTATCACAAAGTTTCATCCCCGCACAGTTCAAAGTGGCACTCAACAAAAAACATCGCTTTTTTTAAAGTTCTGATGTAATAGACCCCAGTCTTACCCTTGGTTGCAGAACAAAGAAATGTATTAAGGAACACCAACAGGAGCTGTTACACATTTGCAGTACAACACAAAAGGGTCGTTGTTTCTTCTTTTTTTCATCCCAAAGGTAGAGGAACCCAATAAGCTTGAAGGAATCCGATAAAGCAGAAGATGAATGAACCAAGGCATCTAGAGGATTTTGACTGTTTTTAACAAGATTTTTAGCATGGTGGCAGACAGTTCCAATTTTTTCCAAAGGCACTATTTTAAATTGTTGTGTTTAATTTTTATGAAAAACATTACGTTTCTATTTTTTTGGGTTTCCATCTGTTCTAAATGGATAACTCATATATTGAATCTGGTCATAAGATATTTTTATGATGTAAGTATATTTGAGACCTTGAAAGGCAATGTAGAAAGGGTTGGTTGGATCGTGTGTGAAGAAAAAGACTTGTATTATGTATTTTTCAAGTATTTTAAGTGAATAGAATAAGTCCAAGGGTGTTTTGCTAGGGATTCTCGTGTCATATGTCTGTTATTATGCTTATTCTCTTTGTTATTAGTGTTTCTTATGTTTCCATGGTGTGAAAACAATTCTTCATGCTCATCTAAAGAAAATTGGCAGAATTCACTTTGTGCTCCACTTTGTATCAGTTGAACATTTATGTGTTTTCTTTTCTTCTAATGGAAATTTGAATTCATCCATAGTTTTATTCTCTTATTGTGACCTTTTGATGTTGCACTCATCCATTCACTACAATGAAAATTGTTAATTACCAACAGAGTTGCCTATCTTGCCCCTGCTCAAAATATCGTCATCATCCCCTATTCACTAAAATCATTAAATATAATGAGCCTTTTTGAAATGGATCTCCCTTCTTTCACCTACCTTCAAGCAACAACTTAAACCTATTGTTGGGACGGGGTCCCCTGGGTCAGATTTTGTTAAAGTTTTGTTAAGTCTGTAAGGATATTGTAAAGTCTCTGCATTTTGAGGAGCGGAGTGTGAGTAGTGTAGGTCAATAGGAGTCAAAGGGGCTTTAGGAAGGTCAAATCCCCTTAGTTTGTTAAAGTCAAGTTGATTTGAGACCCGCCCATGGTTTGCAGACCATGGTATTGTAATGAAGGAAGAGTATAAATGGAAGATTCATAGGTAAGCTAAGTAGGAAGTGCATGAGCTAAATCTGAATTTTTCTATTCTGTACTTGGTTGAAGGGGAAGTCTCCTGCAGCTGTGTGCACGGAGACCTTGGTAAGTCCGCAGCTGAGTGCGTCGGCCCTTGCAATTGTGTGTGTAGGGTTGGAAATAGTTTGTAACTGATAATCTGAAGCATAATAAAGAAATATTTTGAAGTGATATATGTGTAACTTTGTATTATTGTTTATTTATGAATTTGTTGTATTTATGAACTATTGAATGCATTTAATCGGAAAAGGTACTTAATATATTCGCAAAGATGTAGATCTACTTATTTGTATGATTTTATGCATGTTTAGCGCAATCGGCGAAGGACAAAAATATATTAGTATTTACTGTAAGTTCTTGGTTTCAATGGTTAGGGTTTGCGAAGGTCAAGATAAAGCCCTATATTTGTAGAAAACACATCACATAGCCATTTGGACGGAGAAACTTGGTTCTAGCATCGCCCAATACTGCCTCAGGTGATACTGCAGCTTCCTCTATGCAGGTTGTTTCCGAAATGGCCAATAGTGTAGGGTTTTTTTGGTTAGCATAGCTAACTTTGAACCTGGGTCCAAGCCCCATCAAGCTAACACCTACCCTTTTTTATCCTCATAACTAGTCTAAAATCCATATCCTATCAATTTTTTTTATTGATAGTTGGTCCAGTGAGAGAGCCTGCTCCAGGGTTAGGGGGACTGGACTAACCTACAAGTGATTTGTGGTTACCTCTGGGATCCCTTTCCTCAGCCTAGAGAGATTTACATATTGTTAACATAATCCATCTCTTCCCGAGTCCTGGGACACATCTCCTTAATTAGTTTGAAATGGAAAGCTAAAGGTGTACTCATTGGTTTTTCATTCTGCATATTAAATCTTTCCAACACGTTTTCTATGTACTCACTCTGAGACAATGTTAATTTATGATTTTTCGTGTCTCTATTTATTCTCATACCAAGGATTTCTTTTGTAGCAACCAAATCCTTCATTACAAATCAATTTGCCAATTTTTCTTTGAGCACATTTATTTCTTGCATGTTAAACCCTGCAACAAGCATGTCATCTACATACAATAACAATATAATATAAATCCCATCATTTTTCCTTTTAAGATAAACACAATGATCAGAATATCATCTAGTATAACCTTGTTCAGACATAAACCTGTCAAATTTTAGATACCATTGCCTTAGATCCTATTTTAGTCCATACAAGCTCTTCTTCAATTTGCACACTAATTTCTCCTTCCCTTTGATCTCATACCCTTGTGGTTGTTTCATATATAATTCTTCCTCCAAATCCCCATGGAGAAAGGCTCTCTTTACATCTAACTTCTCAAGATGCAAATATTCTATTGCCACTAGACTTAAAATAATTCTAATTGAAGTCATTTTAACAACAGGAAAAAAAATTCATCAAATTTTATACCTTTCTTTTGTGAAAACCCTTTCACCACAAGTCTAGCCTTATACTTATGTTTACCTCCATCTTCTTCCTTCAACCTGTAAACCCATTTATTCTGAAATGTTGTTTTACCTGCAGGAAATGTTACTATGTCCCAAGATTGGTTATGCATCAAGGAGTCCATCTCTTCTTCTATGGCTTGCTCCCACTTCTTCCTAGTTTTTACTTGCGTTGCTTCTTCATATATTTCTAGCTCATCAGGATCAGTTAACAATACATAATATAATGAAGGATAGTATCGTTTAGGGGGCCTACTTATCCTGGTAGATCTTCTAACACCACTCTCAAGTGTTTTAGGTGCATGTTGTTGTTCTGGTTGTTGTTATTGTTGTGGTTTCTGATGTAACACCCCCTCCTAGGTCTACCCAAAGTAACCATGCCAACTGGAGTAAACATGAAGAGGTATACTACTACAATCATATTCGACCTCCTATGTCACCTTAAGGGAGTGGAATTGACAAAATATCTCATACAGTCATCTAACATTGTCAACAGAACCCTCAGGAGACAAGTCAGCCACTCAGATAGCCTGTCCCTGGGTCCCACTGCTATTCTGAAGCACTTAGGACATAGTCTCTCTCATGCTATGGGCAAGGGAGCGACCAAAAATCTAAATTTTCTCTCACAGGCCTATCTGCCAGCGACTGTGGACAAAAATTACTAGTTATATGCAAGCGACCTCGGGATTTAAGCCACTTTTCTAGCCCAGAATCTTGGCCTCTGCCCAGAACTTGTTGTAACTTATAGAATTCATTAAAAACATGATAAGAATTTTGATCAATCAAAAATCACCCTCGGGGCTAGGCCTGAGCATCCCCAACCGGGACTGACATTCTGTCAAACACTTGGCATCAATGCAACCTATAGGTCTAGGATACAAGATAGAGCATAAATGACTAAAACAACTTATGAAACATAACCATAAGGATCACCTCCTTCTCCATTGAATTACTACATCATCAATTAGGTCTTGTATCCATCCATTTAACAGTTACAAGTAAATATATAAAATAACCATGACATAAACTAGTCACTCAACCATGCTTATAACCATCATAAAACCATATAAATATCAGAGATATGGAAACCATTAAATCCACATATAAATCAATGCAAAATTAAGATAACTTAGCTTTTATTAATCGTAGGAAAATCCGACCAGGTTCGGGACTTCCACGTACCACCCGGTCATAGACACGGTTGAGCCAAATCTCCTCTTTCAACTAGTCACCCCTATGCCATATTCCAAGCATGAATGTGGGATCTCATAGAACAACCAATCCAAGAACAACCAAGGGAATCCAGAGGTTAAGCCACCTACACCCTCATTAAATCATGATCACAACTAAAACCAGTGATCTGATCACAACCGAACAGAACTTGGAATGCCATCCAGAATCAATCACTATCCTTGAAGAATTTTTCGCATCCTTGTCTCTCAGGCTTTACCATAATTCAAACCCGGATCACTAGGCCTTAAACCCAGATTTGTAGGTTTTAACCCTATACAAAAATTACTTGCATACAAATTCTAAAAACACAGAAAATAAATAATAGCAAGAGGATAACACATAAAACACATATACACAGAGATTTTCCCCTAGATCTCAAAGTCGAGACTACCAGATTGATTTTTCATTATTTTCCTTTCAATGTTACAATACATATATATACATGCCGAAGCATCCAATACCATGGACCGAAAACCATCGCGCCCAAAACCATGTGCGAAAACCATGCACAAAACCATAGGTAGGTTCGCCCCACCTAATATAGGGTCCAAAAAAAATTTCCCCAGGGCGCTAACCTGGACCTCGTAGAGGGGAACTACCCACCCCCCTCAAACCCCCTGTGACCCCTCGCTGCGCAATCGGTACAATGAAGGGTGGGGCTCCACCCCCCTCTAACCCCCTAGTTAACTAGGTGGGCTAGTTGTGGAAAGAATATAACACAACCCAACATTCTCCCACTTATTGTTTTCTTTCAATAGGGGGGCACAAGAGAGCTTAGTCATTTTATCTAGCCCTACAACGCCCATTGTTTCTCTACACCAAGAGAACTTCTCAGAGATCACAGATTTTTTCAATGCATATGTAGTATTCTTCAAAGTGTCCACCTTTACCAACAACACCTTTTTGTCTTCTATCACATCCCTCAAAAAGTGATACTGAACATCAATGTGTTTTGTCTTTGAAGGGTAAGCAGGGTTCTTTGCCAAGAAAATTGCACTTTGGTTGTCACAGTATATCCCTATAGCTCCCTATACTAACCCCATATTTGAACATAATCTCTACAACCAAACTGCTTCCTTGCTTGCATGAGTGGCTGCCATGTATTCTGTCTCTGTATTTGATAGTGCCACTACAGATTGTTTCTTACTCATCCAACTAACTGCACATCCAAATAGGTTAAACACATACCCACTTGTAGATCTTCTCTATTCTATATCTCCAGCCCAATCTGCATCAAAAAAGCCATGAATACCCAAAACTCTATCCAATCCTGGTCTTCCTTGGTAGCACAAACCATAATCACTAGTGCCACGCAAATACCTGATAACCTCCTTCATTGTTATCCAATGCTCCTTCCCTGGTTTTGACATAAACCTGCTCAATACTCCCACTACATGTGCAATGTCTGTTCTAATATAGACCATCGCATACATCAGGCTACCGACTGCACTTGCATATGGAACATGAGACATGTCCTCTTCTTCTTCTTGTGTCTTGGACACTGTTCAGCGGATAACTTTACACCTACAGGAATAGGAACCTTCACTGGTTTACTATACTACATATTAAACCTCTGCAATATTGTCTCGACATACTTCCCTTAGTTTAACCAGAGCTTCCTCTTTACCCAATCTATTTTAATTTCCATGCCCAAAATATAGTTTGCAGCACCAAGATCTTTCATGTCGAATTTGGAGGACAATTGGGTCTTCAAATCTTGGATAATTTCTTTGTAATTTCCAACCAGCAACATGTCATCCAAATACAAGACCAGATAAATAACGCAGTCACAAATTAATTTAAAATACACACAATGATCTGCTTTTCTTCTGGTGAAGCCAAGTCCCCATATAAATGTATCAAATTTCTGATACCACATCCCTGGTGACTGTTTTATCCCATACAGAGACTTCCTTAACTTGCATACTAGTTCTTTCTTGCCCTTCACCGCAAAGCCTTCAGGTTGCTTCATGTAGATCTCCTCTTCCAGATCCCCATTGAGAAACGTTGTCTTCACATCGATCTGTTCTACCTCAAAATCAAAAGCAGCAACAACAAATAAAAGTAATCTAATAAAGCTACCATGGAAACAGGAGAAAAAATATCACCAAAATCAATTCCTGGCACCTGGGAATACTTTTTTCTACCAACCGAACTTTGTATTTCTCCACCTTTCCTTCTGAATTTGTATTCTTCTTGAACACCCATTTGATACCAATGGGTTTCCTTCCAGCCAGCAACTCCACCAGATCCCAAGCCTCATTTTTGTGCAAAGATGCCATTTCATCAACCATGGCCTCTTTCCAAAGTTTTTCATCCTCTGAATCTACTGCTTCCTTCACAGTTCTAGGATCATCATCAGTAATAGATAAAGAAAAAATTGAACAGAAAGCAGATGGACTATACCTTTCTAGCTACCTTCTTTCTCGAATTGATCTTCTCACAACTGGAGTTTGTGGCTCTTCATCTTCTGATTCCTCTTCTGCTGTAGAGTATGATTATTCCTCCTTTAGCTCAAACTTTATCTTCTGAGGTTCCTTTGATGGGACTTCATGTTTAATAACAATTTTCACCTCTCTGAACACCACATCTCGGCTATACACAACCTTCCTTGTTACTAGGTTCCAAAGCTTATAACCCTTTAAACCATCCTTATACCCAATAAAAATGCACTTTTCAGATTTACTATCCAACATTGTTCTTTTCTCCTTTGGAACATGTACATATGCATCACATCCAAATATCCCCATATGTGAAAGAGAGGGTTTCTTACCAGTCCATACCTCTTGTGAAGTCTTATCCTCCAACACTGATGAAGGTGACTTGTTGACCAGGTAACATGTTGTCTCCAACACCTCCGTCCAGAATTCTTGTCCTAACCTGGCACTGTTGAGCATGCTTCTTGCCCTTTCCATCAACATTTTGTTCATTCTTTTTGCAACTCCATTTTTCTCAGATGTGTATGGAGTAGTCTTTTGCTATGTTGTACCGCAATTCTTACAAAATTATTCAAATTCCTTGCTGCAAAACTCTCCACCGTTATCTGTCCTCGACACCTTTATCTTCTTCTCTGTCTGGTTTTCCACTAGAGCCTTAAATTCTTTAAACCTGTCAAATATTTCAGATTTCTTCTTGAGGAAATATATCCATGTATTCCTTGAGAAGTCATCTATAAATGATACATAGCACATAGACTTACCCAATGATAGAACCTTCACAGGTCCAAACATATCACTGTGCATAAGCTTTAATATCCATTTCTCCCTCTTACCACCAGAGGGGAAACTCACCCGATTCTACTTCCCATATACACAATTTTCACAAAAATCAAAATCCAGAGAGATATTAATCATACCTTCTACCATACCTTTACCATGAAGTATTCGAAGGCCCTTCTCTCCGATATGTCCAAGCCTTTGATGGCATAGCATGGTCTTTTCTCCAGAGACCACTAGATTTTCTGCTCCACTTTCAGGAACCACAGAAATGTTGCACCCATCAATAATAGTGTGACCTTGCAGCTTGTATAGAGTTCCATTCTGAACTCCACGCATCAATATCAGTGCTCCCCAAACCATCTTGCAGGTATCTTTCTCGAACATTGTTTTTACACCTGCATCATCCAGCTTGCTTACAGAAATCAGATTTTTGGCCAATGTGCGAATATGCAGAACACCCGGAAGTGTTCTAACCCTTCCACCTTGCAACTTCAACTTTACTTTTCCATGACCAACGATTATAGCCTTCCTATCATCCCCTAAGAATACATCACCACCATCATATTTCCCATACTCGCAGAACCACTCTCTATGGGGAGTGAAGTGAAAGGATGCACCTCAGTCAATCAACCATGCCTCATGATCTACACGTGTACTTGAAGAAGCCAAGTACACATCCCCACCTTCATCTGAGGTGGTTTTCGCCTCTGCATAAGGAACATCATCAGATCCCTTTCCTTTGTTAGGAGCTTTATATTTACAGCCCATTTTGTAGTGTCCTTCCTTTCCACATTTCCATCACACCACCTTTACAGGTTTTCCTGGAGATTTAGATCTCCCTCCGTCATCAAGGATGAGACTATTTCATCAAACTGCAAGGCAGTTGCATTGCTACCTATTGCAATAACCAGACTATCCCATGAATCTGGTAGAGAACATAACAAACTGATGCACTTATCTTCATCTAAAATTTTAATATCAACAGATAATAACCGACTTACCACAGTATTAAATGCATTCAGATGCTCTGTCACCGAGTCTCCATCTTTCATCCTCAGGTTATACAGATTTTCCTGTAGGAATAGTTTATTCACCAAAGACTTAGATTGGTACAAAGTCCCTAATTTGATCCACAAATCCTTAGCCATAGCTTCCCCTGATACATTCAGCAATACTGAATCTGAGACACACAATTTTATTATGCTCTTTGCCTTCTGATACAACTTCTTCCATTATTCAACGGACACTCTCATTGGTTTAGTACCTCGATCTACTGCGATCCACTGATCTTTATCTACCAACAGATCCTCCATCTTGAGTTTCCATAACTCAAAACTCTGACCATTAAATTTCTCTATCTCTATCTTTCCACTGCTCGCCATCTTCATTCACCAACAGAATCGATCCCGCAAATCTCCCACTGAACAGGGTCTACCACAGGCCCGAGAAAAACCCCTCAGCAACAAAGACACCCCCTTGAAGCCAAAACAACTCTGATACCAAATGTAGGTTTTAACCCCATACAGAAATTACCTACATACGAATTCTAAAAACACAGAAAATAAACAATAGTGAGATCATAACACATAAAACACTATACACAGAGATTTTCCCCTGGATCCCAAAACCGGGACTACCATATTGATTTTTCATTATTTTCCTTTCAATGTTATAATACATATATATAGATGTCGAAGCATCCAATACCATGGACCGAAAACCATCGCACCCAAAACCATGTGCAAAAACCATGCACAAAACCATAGGTAGGTTCACCCCACCTAATATAGGGTCCAAAAACAATTTCCCCGTGGCGCTGCCCTGAACCACGTAGAGGGGGGCTACCCGCCCCCCTCATACCCCTTGTGACCCCCCACTACGCAATCGATGCAACGAAGGGGGGGGGGTGGCGGTTGGGGGGGGGGGGGGGCCTCTGGCCCCCCTCTAACCCCCAGTTAACTAGGTGGGCTAGTCGTGGAAAGAATATAACTCAACCCGACAAGACTGCTCCCTCAAGATTTACTATGTATCCCACAAAAACCAGTCAAGGGATTACTAGGCCTTTGGGAATGAACCTTGAGACCACCTCTGCCTTAGATTCCAAAATCCATCCGGTAATTCCAAAGTTATAAAACTGAAATAAACATCCCAATATACCATAGCATCCAGAAAAAGGCTAGTCTAGGTTAAAATCCATTGTCATAACCCGGAAAAACCATGTCACCGACAACAAGAGAACCATACACCAACATGCAAATCCATGCATGTCCAAACCAGCTAGGAAATCACACATACAAAAGGTTACCTACAAATATTCTTGTTGAAGCTTCTTGATCCTTCTTTCCTTTCCTTGATCCATGCTTGCCTTCCTTTCCTTTGCCTGTTTTTCCTTTCTTTGCTCCAAACTTGAGTGCTCCAAGAAAACTCTAACTGACCAAGAGATTGAGAGAGAGAGAGAATAATGAGATAGCTCCAAACTTGAACTGACAAAAGGTTACCAACTGATCCTCAAAAGCCTTTTTATGAATGAGGCCTCTATTTTCTTCATTTTCCATTATTTTCCTTCAATTTCCTCCTCACATGCAACATGTGACCTTTCATCTTACTTTTCTCCTAATTTCCTTTATTTTCATAAATAAATGTGCCAAAAATGTCTTTTTTCCTTTTAATTCCTTTGCCTTAGCCTTTCCCAATTTTCCTTTGCCAAAACACACATACAGTGATGCCTACTAGGATATATTTACCCAACATTCATCTTGGAATAAGTGTCCCTTACCCGTGGTCTTATTTTGCCTTTATCAACTTTTATTACATGAAATTTTCACCAAGGCTTTCACAGAACCCTCCCCTAGGGGAACATTGTCCTTGGTGTTAAACCATGCCAAGACCTTAGCAAAACCGATGAAAACCAAGCATATTGCCTATGGAGCTTTATAACTTAGCTCGTTGCAGTATTTACAATGAAGAACCTGCTCCAAATCAAAATACCATGACAACATGACAATATAATAACCATACCGCTTATTGGAGCTTTATAAATTAGCTCGTGGCGGTATTTACATCCATATACATATACATATACAAATATCAAAACATATGCCAAACATAAACCAACATCAAACCAAAACTGCTTTGCCTCAACCAGCAAACAATGAAGGATATAGAGCCAGCATCTAATCCACCATCTCCCATGTAGCTTCTTCAGACCCAAAGTGCTTCCACTGCACTTTAACTTGCTCGACGGCTTCGTTCCTTAGAATGAGATATTTCCACTACAATATGCACTGAGGCTCCAAATAGAACTCTCCTTCTTGCTCCACCTGCAATACAAACCAATCAATAAAATGTTATAAACATCCTTTACAACATGATAAACATCCTTTATAAACATCCTTTATCTGTCATCTTGATATGCACATGGATCCATTAGAAGTATTCCTACACTTGAAAGAGATTTTGTTTTTTTTTCAAGTAGAGTAGGATAGAAAAAATAAATAAAAATGGAAAAAGAAAAAATAAGAGGAAAAGAATAAAATCTTAGGTGAAAACCTCTTTTGAGGCACCTAAGATTGGCTCACTAATTCAAAACCTCCTTGATGTAATCAGTGGGTTGTAAATAAAAAAAAGAAAAAAGGAAAAAGATATTTGGTGAAAACCTCCTTTGAGATGCCTAGGTAGGCCTACTAGTTGAAAACCTCATTGAGGAAGCTAGTAGGCCCAATAAAAAAGAAAAAGATGAAAAATTAAAAAAAAAAAAAATATATATATATTCTCTTTGTATCTCTCTTTGATGAATGCAGGTGCTCTCCAACCTCTGCAAGCAACAAGAACAATTTAGCACCAAAATAAAATATTGATCAAAAACCTAGTCAAAGGAAGTCAAACTTGGGCTTTCTCCCCCTTTTCCCAAATGATCGAATGGGACCAAGGCCATGCCAATACATAACCCACATCCATTTCCATGACATTTCCCATCATTCCCAAGCCTTTCCTACTCATTTTCCTCGTTAACCTGAAGTGTTGCAGGAAGGTTTTGTTTTGCTACAGGACTGTCAAAATACATAGGGAAGAAATTGTTTTGACCATATCTAAAAAAAATACATCATTTTTCTAAGTTGTTTCATGGGGAGATGTATAAGAATGATGGTAACATGCTCAAAAAAATTTAGCAAATTCCAGTGCACACTTTTTTGAGAAATTGACCTACATTACCTACAACCATTTTTCATTTTTCTCAATATTCGTGCATCCATTGGCCAATATTTTTTATGGGGAGATGCATAAGGATGATGAAAAAATTCTCAAAAAATTTCAAGTCAATCCAATCTATTGTTTGAGAGATATGGATTAAACAAGTTTGCTACAAGATTGTCTTGTAGTGCTACAACACTGACCATAATTGCTACATGATTGTGATCAGCATAGAGAGAGGTCAGATCCTATGTTTTCATTGGGGGAATGAATAATAAGTCTACAAAACCTCCATTTTCCACCCTCCATGCCATTTAGTCACTTCTCCATCGAAAAATTCATCTCTGTCCATGAAAAATCCCAATTTTCACCCCTTCTTTCATTACTTTCACCACAACCAATGTTTTTCATCCTTTTCCATAGATTGATCATGAATTATCAGTTTTATTGGAGGCTTTATCTAAAGAGTAATGTGATATTAGAAAGTCCTATGTGACTACTACAGGAAGACACATATTCCTATAGCAGTATGCCTAAGACCCTATAAGACATAGTTGGAAGTGCTAGATTAAAGAACCATCCATCATGAAGGCAATGGAGAGTCATTTCCTTGATTATGAATAGGTAAAGGACCCTTTGTCAACTGCTACCAGATTCTTGATCACCCAACAAGAAGAAACATCTGATCCAAAGAGCACCTACATGAAGAAAGAACTTGCATCATCGATCTTTTGTCAGCAAAAGAACATAAAAATATATATATCTTTCTTAATAAATTGCAGGAAGCAAAGAAGAAAAAAAAATGACATCTCAAAAAACACTCAAAAATAGCCTTTCTCGTGTCCAAATCTATCATGCATACATCAAAGGATCAACACATCAACAAGAAATCTCTGATAATAGGAACCAATGATGAATCAGGGCACCATGCAACACCTGCATCACAGTCTTTGGCTCCAACAACACCTATAAAACAAGTATTCAATCCAAAACATCCACACCATCAAGCATCTCTGCGGGTAGGCAAGTTATATAATTTAATCCTTTGGTCTTCATGGGTGTTGTGTAATTTCTCTTTTTTGTGTCTAAGTATCGAGGGTCAAAAAAGGAAGCCATCCACAAGCCAATGTTTTTTCCAAACTCAATCTTTACCTAGCCTCGTTTTCATATAACTTTATTTTCATCACCACCAACCTTGTTTTCATTTCCATTAGTCTCATTTTCATCTAGCCTTGTTTTCATCACCCTCAACCTCCTTCAACAAGTCCCCATCAAAATTGAAGAGTCAACTAGCCAACAAGAAAAGAATTGGGGCTTGGGGAAGGGAAAATTGAGGAGGTCACCTCCCCCAAAGCCAAGGGTAAACAATCCATGACAAGGCCAAACACTAGATTATCCAAATCTAAGAAACTAAAAGCATAAACAACCTTTCTACATGAGAAATAGAGTTGCTATAGGAGAAACATAGTTGCTACAAGAAATTTTGTTTTACTACAGGAGTGGATCCGAGAACTTTCTGAGGGAAAGGATGGTGTTCTAAATCTTGAGGAAGGTTGATGAGGTGGGATGAAGAATGTTTGAGGCCTTTTGTCAAGCTTAGCACCCCTCAGAGGCCTATCTTGCACAAAATTTCATGCCTACAGTGTCCTTCATTAACCTTGAAAAAATGATTTCGATGGCAGAGATTGAGAGTAGTATGAGGTGTCGTAGAGGAGGATGGAAGTGTATAAGTGGGTGTGGAAGGGACATATTTGCTATAGGAGAAAGACATGGCTACTACAATGTTACAGGGAAAAGTGTCTATATAGAACTGCTCTATCCCACTAAGGTGTGACAGCTGCCTTAGAAACAAACAGAGAAAAGCTACTTTTGTTTTTCCTTTATGAATTATAGATAGAGAGGAACAGAAAGACCAACCTCTGTCTTGCGCTAATCTCCTGATTTGATCCCTCTCTTCTTTGATAGTCCTCAGCTACCTGCTCCCTTGCACGCCCAGCTTCACAAAGTACCTGTAGGATCACAGAAGCATAGCACTATACAAAGACATGGATCTATAATCATAAACAATCTAGGATCAGATGTAAATTGACCATACAAATGTAACAAGCATC
The DNA here is from genome assembly GCA_031772625.1 of Pinus tabuliformis. NCBI lineage: Eukaryota > Viridiplantae > Streptophyta > Pinopsida > Pinales > Pinaceae > Pinus > Pinus tabuliformis. The sequence goes on along the minus strand of CM062814.1, from coordinate 325,084,878 downwards.
AATGACACAAAAGCATGGAGGAAAACTCAAATAGCTTTTATTGATAAACAAGAAAAGAGCCGAGAGGAGTTACAACCAGTTGTTCTGACCCAGCATCAACCTCCCAGTAAAGAAACCCCTCTTCACCTCAAACAAAGCTTAGATCACCCAACAATCTGATGTTTGTCTCTAGAAACCAACAGCAATTCCTTACAATATGAAAAATTCCAGCCTCTGGATCTCTGGGATGAGGGATCCATATATAGATATCTGTAAGGGGGATGAGTTAGCTTGTGATTTGATTAGTGTCTTCTCTCTGATAGTTCTTGCTTCCACTTGGAGACTGATGGCCTCTTACTCATCCTTGGTCGAATTCAGTGAGGCAAGTGTCACAGGGGAAGATTCTGGAAGCTTCCATTGCCTCTCCACCTCGCGGAATGACACTGCCATTTGTCATTTCTCGCCCATCGCACCCCACAGAAGGGACTCTTGAAATGCAACGCACCCTCACAGTGTATTTGGGTGAGATTCAACGCACCTAGCCAGGGAGCAGCTGCAATGATCCTGTTTTGACCAATTCTGAGCAGTTTCTCATGGAAAACTTCTGGGAGAAGCTGTAATCTGTTGACCTTGTTCCTTTATGGGTTAGAAAAAAACTTTTAGGGACTTAGGAGCCCTTGGTTTATGGACATTTCATGCTTGGGGTTGTAGGGCCCAAAAATGTCTATAACAGTTGCCCCCTAAAGCATGAGGCCGTTAATATTTTGATGTCGGGTGAAATGCTTTATTGTCAGGATCCGAAGTTCTTTCAATGCTGGGAGGAGACCTGTAATAAGATACAATACAATACATTATCTTCATAATATTTTCATGATCCGGCTGAGGCGGGCATTCCCATGCTCAGCTTTATAAATTCATTTTCATGTACATAGGACAGACAATCGTCTGAGTGTAGACTGATGATTCTGATAGAGCCATCATCCTTTTGAGTGGATGATTATCTGTGCAGCAATGATGTACATTTAATGTCTTTATTTCCCTGAATATATATCGCAGCCCGGATGGATGAAACTAGATCCGGGGTCTTCAATCTCGTCTGATCTTCACTCGAAGTACAAGTCGATCCATGTGAGAAATGTTCTGAAGTCGAACATGGAAATACATCGCTTGATTACCAGTCAATGATGTAAACTGTTAACAAGTGCGAGAGTAATCACCGATAATGATAATGATCCTCAAGGTACTGCAGTACAATTCACGTGGTTTGAATAAAGGACTTGGCGTCGAACACCACGCAAAATCTTTCGGTCGAAGGCCATTGATGTAAACCTGTCGCCGGAAGTGAGAAACTTGCCATTGAGGCATGTAAGCTTCAAAGTACTGAATGGGGTGTTCCTAGATCAACTTCTTGGATAATGAGCTGATGTCAACAAGAAGTGATCCGTCACAGGAGGGCCTTAATGAATCCCACATCAATGACACGGAACGGAGCAAATGATTTTAATGGAAGTGAAAATGATCTGGTGATATAAGGTTCAGGGTGGCGGTCATGAAAGAATGGAGTATAATGTATGGTAGTGGGTGAGACACAGGTGAACTCTCTAAATGACTTCTATTGAACATATCGGCGACACTGATGTGATGGATTGGTAGCATTAACCCCAAATGTGGATGGTATGGCATGACCATGGTGATGTGACTGGTGAATGAAACAACCCAACCCGACTCGGACACGGAGTGGAAGTGTCATGTTCAAGAGCGACTTGCTACCAACAAAGTTTCTTTAAGTTTTCTTCCCAATTTTCCCCAGTCATTGCTGACCAGTACCTCTTTATTTTTGTCAAGCTTGAGGAGGATAACATATGCTTGTTCTATAATTTGCCCTTCGGGCAAACCCATCGCTATGTTTTAACGAGCCTAGCGATAGTGAAACTCGTTCTCGTCTATAGAAAAGTTTGTCGCTATTAATCTTTTTAACGAGTTTAACGACAAAGATAACTCAGTCATTTTCAATTTTAGAGAGTCTGAAAAGGAACGTAAAGGTAACTCCAAAATTCTTTTTTCATCATCTAATCCCTTAAGTCTGAAAAAGTATAAAACAATACAAAAGGGATGAATTTTCGATACTTTTAACGAGCCAAACAAAACAAGCGCTCGATCTTTTTGTGTAATAATCCCTCAGGTCCAAAAAGATTAAAATCTAGAGGAGGGATAGCACTTCCTGTCCCTTTAACGAGCTGGAGAGGCCAATGGCTCGGCAATCTTTTCATATTTTACGAGTCAATTGAAAATAGCTTAAAGGAGACTCGTCTTTTGAGGAACGAGTGATAAAATGGGTAGCAGCTGATTCCAGGTAAGGTTTGGAATTTTCAAATCACGGTAGTGTCACAAGGATGGCTAGTGAAATCACTCTTCGCAGCTGTTCCTCAAAATGGGTAAACAATCAAATGGAGGTGAATGATCGACCAATGAAAAAGTGGAGGTGACGGTGCAAACATGACCAAGGCTTTAATGGCTGAAGTACTACATTCACGATGGTTATTTACCGGGGAATAGTTCATTTTTTAACGAGCTTAAACACGGGAGGAAACATTTGCTCATGGCTTATGTTTATTATTTTAACGAGCTTGAACTATGTGCTAAAACTGCTTGATTAATCCAGTCATGTGATAAGAATGTCTCATATAAAATGGCAAATTTTAGAGTTTTTCCCCACATCCTTTCTTTATGCAAGCTAGGAAACGACCAATCCAAAAAACAGATAAATGACCGCTCTTTGCTTGCACTCCAAAAGTTTTGCATGCCCCCAGGTATAAAACAGAGTTTCAAGGTTACCCCTACTTCTTTCCGTTAAAACATTTGTTTTAGCGAGAGAGGCTTACCTCTTACAGGTTACCCAAAGATTGTTCTATTCACAGCGCAAACAAAACACTTCTTCGGCGATGTCTACCGAAATAAATAAAGGTGAGCGGCGATGCCCACCAACTCACATAACTTTGAAAAGAGGATCTTATTCCAATCCAACTCCCTCTTCCAATCATGGATGGGAGTACGGAGGTCATATTCTCTCGCGGAAACCTACACTATACCCGAAGTTTTCCTGCCGAAGGAGACCAAGGTGCATGCCCCCTAGGATTCAGTCATGTCCCCCCGAATCACTCGCGCTCATCGGGTGGACGGACTGGAGATTGAGACATTTATTGCATGAAAAGACCATTCAGGGATGGTATATGACTATTTGCTATGCATGATCCGGGAAATGAAAGCTGGTCCATGAGCTTGACCACTCTTCCTTCGTGCGGAAAACACATCACTCTAAAGAGTGATGAGACAATTGCTCCCATGCAATAAATATAGTCTCGTCCAAGGAGTATATTGTAATACAGGGGTCCTTGAACTACCATCACATTCATGTGAACGGTTTTCCCTCTCAATGTTATGGGCACATTGGGAAGGATCCCTAACGGTCGACTGGTTCCTTTATCAAAACCTATTAGATTTCTCATCTCAGGCAAAAGCGATGGCGAACCAAGCACTTTCCAAGTAGTTGAGGAAAGGATACTCACAGAAGCCCCCTCATCTACGATGGTACCAGCCATAACCATTCTATATATTTGAACAATGATTCGGAATGGTATACTAGCTGGTAAACGGGGTCTGCCTAGTTGATTCCAGTCGAAGGAGACAACTAGGTTGCTTGGAGGTGGGACTGAATAGATAGCCGGGTACGACTCTGACGAACTTCCTTCCTGCAGTAAAGGAACGGGTAAATTGCCCCCATGTTCGTCGGAGTCTGTGTTTATGAAAAGAATTTGGACGGTGTCATCCTTGTTCTTTTCAGTGATTGTATCATCTGAAGATGGAACCTCCGAAGGCAAGACCAGGTCAACTGCCGCCTCGACCTTTTGACTTTCGTCTGGTATGGGTTCAGATGGTTTATCTTCAATGATAGATACTTCGGCTGACCACCTAAGCGGGTTAGCCGGATTTTCAACTAGTGACGGACTCGGCAAGAGTTTTTTATATCCAGGAGGAAGTCGTAACGGTGAAACCGGACGATCTTCGAAAACTCTTTTAGCTTCATCTAAGAAGGGACAACGGTGGACAGCATGATCGCCTTCGCACAGATTATAAGGAAATCTATATTTTCCTTTTTGTCTTGGGGCTTCACTTTCACTAGTTAACGGTGTGTTTTCAACATGACTATCAGAGGTTGACGACACCGGGTTATGCAAACGAGGAGACCAGTCCCTTAAGATCCGAGGGATGCAAGGACAATCTCTGTGATAGTGGTCTCCTTTGCAAATGACACATGGCGATTTAGGCCTGGTCGGTGCAGTGTGTGGATTTTTGCTAGACAACACTCGTTTGCCCCCATTCGCTTTTGGCTCCTTCTTCTTCTTCTCTTTCTTCTTCTTTTCCTTCTTCTCCTTAGGTACTTGACTTTTGGCTTTACCAACCCCATCAAGAAAAGAGGAAGGAGGAGAGGAAGAATTAGAGGAAGTAGAAGGTTGGTGGGTAACTCTGGACTCGTCTAGTTGCTGATTCGATTGTTCAGGAATTGTGGTGTTCTGAACGAAAGAGGTTGAGAAGAGCCATATAGGCAAACCAATTGTCAATCCTGGAAGCGACAATGTGGCCATATGGGGTGCACCAACATCTCCCCAAGAGGAGAAGGGACTAGGATTTCCTCCAAGGGGAATTCCTTGGTTGGTGGATTCCATTTTCTCAACCCAAGATCAACGTAGGAAAGGGTGATGAATATTCCGTTTAAAATAAATTTTAGACGCTTTGACACAACTTGTTTTTTCAATTTTTAAGAGTCGAGAAAAAACAAAAGATGACTCTAGTCTCCTTCGATTTTTAATGAGCCTGAAGTGACAAGTGCTCAGATGGACCTTTTCCGTTAAGGAGTCTGAAAAGGAACGAAAGGGACTACTATGGAAATCTAGGTAGATGGATTACCAAACCAATCGCAAAACTGCAGAATACTTTTTACGGTACGGCAGTCAATCTTCCCGAATGTTGTGTTCAGTGCATTGCGATCGATAAGGCGACAGACACGGCTTCCTATGGATAAAGGATTAAGCCTATTGGGGTCTCCCAAAATATACTCGACGGTACGTGGGAGCACAAGTCTGTACTGGCACTTATCGTCTCAAAGTGGAGGAATCACCCAACCATCAGTGAGAACAACAGTTACCAGGCTTTACGACGCTGGAATACGTCTCTAGCCTAGACTTCTAAATGTTGTGCGTTAAGTTCCAAAGCGTTGTTAGATTCATTGAATTTATTTTTAGTTGATCTTGTTTATGAAGTTTGCCTTTCGGGTTCACCACAAGATGTAGATGTAATTCCTAAAATGAAATCTAAGATGATAAACAAACTTTTTATCTCCTTTATGCAATGAAAATCCTAGCTACTAGGGAAAAGAAAGACAGAATCTTTTCACAAAGAGCAAAGAGCACACTCTAAATGCACTTTCATAAATCAAGCCAATCAGACTGTCTATATGCAAATGCACATGCATGTATTTGTTTTTCGACTTTCTTATTATATGAATGCTAAAAAGAAAGTTGATGCACAAATATGAATTTCTTTTCAAGCGACAAATATCAACAAGTTTCTTTTCGAAATCAAAAAATGGAGATGATCACAACACCTTACGATTTTGAAATGAATACTTGTTCTCGACACTAGAAAATTACAAATTCAGACCAAAAGCAATAGTAACAGGGTAATCGACCATCAACAACAATTAAACTCTTTCCTACGATTGAAATCGACACTTGCGACAGTCTTAAACAAAGGACGACAGTACGATTACGCTACTTTTGCAAAGGAGAACTGTAAATGACTTAACAAACACACAAAAACACCTACAGTTCTTTTGTACAAAGGAGGCGGAATAACAGCAAGGAAAAGGGGTTTCAAACAAACATATACTGATCACAGGTAGCAAAATTCAGGAATAGAACTGGAAATAATGAACCACAGAAGCCACAACTGCACAGATCTAGTCTAACCAACGCACCTGTAACACAGAGAATCTGAAATGCAGCGCAGGTTGTCCACTCGGGAAGTGCGCTGAAATTTAGAATCTCTTAACAGTACCTGCACTAGGCCAGAAACGAGACTCTGTTTGGGTTCCGGGTCATAGTTTTCAGTTCAGTTCTTGGGTTTTGCCCGAGTAAAAAGCAATCAGTAATGCAACAATCAGGGGTAGATCTAAGGAGGATCTAAGAGCTATCACAAGGGAAATCAGATAGTTTGTGAATCAGTTGTTTAAATCATAAACAGATCCAGTATATGGATTGAAGTAGCAGTTGTCTACTTTGCATTTGTTATGGAAAATGCAGTCCGAATGCTACTTGTAAGTTTATGAAACAAACAACAAAGAATGATAAACAAACAAACTAATTAGCTCCCCAGCGGAGTCGCCGTTTTGTTACAGGGAAAAGTGTCTATATAGAACTGCTCTATCCCACTAAGGTGTGATAGTTGCCTTAGAAACAAACAGAGAAAAGCTACTTTTGTTTTTCCTTTATGAATTATAGATAGAGAGGAACAGAAAGACCAACCTCTGTCTTGCGCTAATCTCCTGATTTGATCCCTCTCTTCTTTGATAGTCCTCAGCTACCTGCTCCCTTGCACGCCCAGCTTCACAAAGTACCTGTAAGATCACAGAAGCATAGCACTATACAAAGACATGGATCTATAATCATAAACAATCTAGGATCAGATGTAAATTGACCATACAAATGTAACAAGCATCAATGATACAAAAGCATGGAGGAAAGCTCAAATAGCTTTTATTGATAAACAAGAAAAGAGCCGAGAGGAGTTACAACCAGTTGTTCTGACCCAGCATCAACCTCCTAGCAAAGAAGCCCCTCTTCACCTCAAACAAAGCTTAGATCACCCAACAATCTGATGTTTGTCTCTAGAAACCAACAGCAATTCCTTACAATATGCAAAATCCCACCCTCTGGATCTCTGGGATGAGGGATCCATATATATATATCTATATATATATATATATATATCTGTAAGGGGGACGAGTCAGCTTGTGATTTGATTAGTGTCTTCTCTCTTATAGTTCTTGCTTCCACTTGGAGACTGATGGCCTCTTACTCATCCTTGGTCGAATTCAGTGAGGCAAGTGTCACAGGGGAAGATTCTGGAAGCTTCCATTGCCTCTCCACCTCGCGGAATGACACTGCCATTTTTCATTTCTCGCCCATCGCACCCCACAGAAGGGACTCTTGAAATGCAACGCACCCTCACAGTGTATTTGGGTGAGATGCAATGCACCTAGCAAGTGGAGCAGCTGCAATGATCCTGTTTTGACCAATTCTGAGCAGTTTCTCATGGAAAACTTCTGGGAGAAGCTGTAATCTGTTGACCTTGTTCCTTTAGGGGTTAGAACAACACTTTTAGGGACTTAGGAGCCCTTGGTTTATGGACATTTAATGCTTGGGGTTGTAGGGCCCAAAAATGTCTATAACATACAAGAAGGAACATATTTAGAAAAAGTGCTACAGGATCACGAAAAAGTGCTACATGAGGAGGCAACAACATCAAAAGAGGTAGAAATAACCCCCCAGGAACTCTAAGAGCCTGAACCACAACCTAGCTTGGAGTCCTATTATAAATTTGTGGAAGCAGGAAGGATTATTCCAAAGAAATTTGTACTACCCCTCTTATTCGAATTGGAAAAAGAGAGGTGCATAACTCACATAAGGATACATATTGCAAAATAAAAGAAGGTAGAGGATGTAGGACAACAACACCAAGTCTACCCATCAAACTAGTATTAGGATGAGAGATGCCTAGAACAAGACCATCCATGGTTGAGTTCTATTCATAAGAAACCGCCTCTACAGCTGCCTAAGACATCAAGAAGATACCAAAGGACACCATGAAAAAGGCAGGGAAGAGGAAGAAGGCTACATTTCTCAAGGGTGAGCAACAATTTTAGTAGAGGGAGATGGCGGGCCCCATAATTGTCTATTTTATAAGGCCTGTTTGATTATTTATAGGTGCTTAAAACATGTATTTGACTCCCTTACTTGCACATCATAGAGTTAATTTTTATTATTAATGGGTCCTTAGGAATTTGGTTTATCCTTGCTTATTATGTGCCTAATATTATTTTATTTTTCATAATATTGAGAGAATAGTGAGTAAATTTTGAATGAGATCATATAGGGACTTGATCTCTACTACAGGATGGACCAAGATTAGATAATAAAGGAATAAAATATCATGAAGTTATTTACAAATTATAGAGCTCCATTGAATGAGAAAATCTAGGAATGTGTTCCCTGACATTTAATGCAAATTCCTAGTGTTGGGAACCAAATCCACTTCTTGGGGGATTTTAGAGCAGAAAGTTGCCTCCTTTCAAGGAGAATGCTTCCTCGTCACTTTGTATAAGTACCAAATTGAATTTTCCTTTAGAGGCATGTATTTCTTAGTTTTATTGTGGAGAAAACTTGTTATTTACTTGCTCCACTTTCATTTCTAGCAGGGATGTACTTAGATTGATTCAAATAATGAACTTCAGTGCCATTTCTAGCTTGTAAAGCTTGGTTTCCTTCATAGGAATCTGAGTATCCTTGGGCTTGGCCCAGGAGCCTCCAAGCCCTATTGTACAATCTCTTTGTTTCCTTTGAATGCCTTTTTCACTTGCATCTCTTATTTATGCATTTACTATTCATGCTTCTTTTTTTGTAGGTTATATTGGTCAAATGATTGAAGTGAGTTGTTTTTCAGGTTATTTATAGATTCACAAGAATGATGCATCCTTATAACAACTTTGAAAATTCATCTTCATCATTGAGCTACTTGGATTGGTTTACTAGTTCACAAATCTAGAATTTCTGGAAGTCCCTTGTAGCAAAATAACAGTGATTTTCTGCTATTTTTTAGAATGTGTTAACAATATTCATTTGAGTTTATTCCACTTGAATTGGGTCATAAAAACACTCAAGTTAATAACAAAATTCACCCCATATAATTTTCACTTGATTAGGTTAGACATTTGATAGGCTAACTAGCTCACTAATTCTTGAATTTCTGGTTTTAGTAATTTTTTGTTATTTTTCAGCACATGTTAACAAGGGTATTTTTGAGTGATTCCACTTGGAATGGATTCCTAGGACATCCTACTTTATATAAAAATTGTCCCATCTCATTTGCATTTGATTTTCTTGGGAATTCGGCAATTTATCTAAAGGAGTAGCAGTCCTATAACAATCTTGCTACTCCTGTAGCAGTCTTATAGCGGCCCTGTAGCACGTGTAAACTTGACCATATTTGCTCCAAAAGCTTGAGTTTTGTCTCTTAGGTCTGAATCATGACCCCTAGGCTCTGAATCCGTAATTGAGTAAGACCAAATACCTCTTAAACCATGTTTCTTATCTATTACAATTCACCTCTGCAGTTTGGATTAGTGGACAGATTCGTGACTTGAAGAGCATAATGATTTTTCATGATTAATTTATGAATCACCTTGTGAACTCTATCGAAAAAATCTATCTTGAATGCAGTGATTGTATAATGATTTTATGATTAGGTTTTATTTCATGCAACTTAAGATAAGGTTTCCACTTCCAACATTGTTATTTTTATTACATAAACTAAGTTTCCTTTTGATGTGCCATTTACACTCTACAAATAGTTTAATGTTTACATTTTTGCAAGTAGGATTAGCATTTACATTCATGCAAAGTAGAATAGTCTTTCATTTTTGAAAAAATAACTAGGATTTCCTTTTTGCAAAAGTAATTAGGTTTCCTTTCTGCAAAATTAAGTAGGTTTCCTTTTCTGCAATTAAGATTAGCAGTAACATTTACATTTTTGCAAGTAGGATTAGAATTTACATTCATGCAAAGTATAGTATTCTTTCCTTTCTGTAAAAATAACTAGGATTTCCTCTCTACAAAAGTAATTAGGTTTCCTTTTTGAAAAAGTAAGTAGGTTTCCTTTTCTGCAATTAGGATTAGTTGTGCTTTTTCTTTCTACAAACATAGAGTACTATAGTCTCTTACACCAACTTAGGTAGAAGTACACCATATATTGCACATGCAGTGGTACAACCTCTTATGTTAGTACGACTTTGCATCATATCGATGAAAGAAATACACATTGCATGTTGCACATATAGTGTCGACACATCTTAAGTTTGTATGAACCCCAGGTTGATAATTTAAGTTGATAGCCTTGGGAGTTGCAACATTCTTGTTGAAATGCTAAGGCTCATCACTTATGCACATGAATCCATTCACCCATGATGCATACAAAGAGGCATATTAATAGGATGAGGACTTCAGGGAGGTGTATTAGCAGTTGCAGAGTCATAGTAATGTGCACAATGGCGACAACAACATTGACTACCATCTCCATGATGGGTTAATTTGCAGGTTGGACATGCTATGTGTTCCTAAAGGTGAGTGATTGCAGCTGATTAGAGAGGCTCACACCTCCAAGGTTGCAGGGAACTTTGGTGTAGGGAAGACCGTGGCTAACTTTTAGAGGTATGTGTATTGGCCCAAGATGCAAGAGTAGTTAGCTAGGTTCATAAGAGGATGCATGCTTTGTTGTACTAGAAAGCTAGAAACATGAAACATGGTCTATATCATCCCTTACCTGTACCTACTCATCCTTGGGAAAGCATTTCTATGGACTTTGTGGGAGGTTTACTCACAACCGAGAAAGGACATGACTACATGTTTGTAGTAGTTGACAAGTTCAACAAGATGTGTGTTCTGATGCCCTATAAAAATACCATCAGTGGACAAGAAGCAACAAAGTTGTTCTTTGGACAGGTCTGGGTGTACTTTGGGATACCAAGGAGCATCATTTCAGACATGGATACAAGATTTCTCAATTCATTCTAGACTACATTGTGGGAGAAGATGAACACGAAGTTGAAGAGATCTACAACATTCTGTCCACAAACAAATGGGTAGACAGAAGTAGTCAACAAGACTTTTGTGCAACTTATAAGGGGATACAACCAAAAGAATATGAAGACCTGGGATGAAAATCTGGTTTAAATACAACATTCTTACAATAGAGCAGTCCACATTTCTACAGGAAAGTCCCCATTTGAAACTTGTTTTGGATATTTTACACCTCCACCTTTGGATATTGCATACGGGTAGCAAGGAGTGACGGAAGATCTTACTAGAGATACTTTGAGGGCTAAAAAATTTATAGAGAAGGTGAGACAGATCCATCTATAGGTATAAGACACACTACAAAATTCGCAGGAGAAGCATAAGTCGAGGCATGATCAACACAGAACAAAGAAATCATTCAAGGTGGGAGACAAAGTATGGTTACAGTTCCACAACGAAAGGCTACAGGGGCCTGGTAAGAAAATCAAGGTTTTAAGGTATGGTCCCTTTGAGATACTAGAAAAGGTGGGTGATAATTCCTATCGACTTATTTTACCACCATATATGCGCATTTACTCGGTTGTGAATGTATAGAATTTGAAACTCTATGGGCCTTCCATGCTAGATCAAGAAGAGGAACAAGTCCTATCTTATGTGGAGGATTTGGCACTGTTCAGGCAGAGTTGATAGAAGATGCAGTTTTGTAGAAGAGTTCCAGAATTACAAGACAGGGTCAACATGACCTTTAGCAGATTGGGTTTAAGGGAAAACTTCCAGGTAAAGCTAAATGGTACACCAGAGAGAAGGCGAAGGAAAAATTTCCTCACCTCATTCAGTAGAAGATTTTGGGGACCAAAAGCCTCCAAAAATGCAGAGGTGTGATCCATATTGGATCATTATATTGTTTTTCTTCCATCTTGAAGCATTTAGAATTGAAAAAGTGGAGGAATCAACTCATGGCACCATTTCTATCGGCGGGACCCAGTTTGTTGAAATGGGGTCTGAAACCTTCTGAAATCATTTTGAGGCATCAAATGACATTTTTTGGGGATAACATTTTTCTTCTTTAGCGCGACACATTTTCATGTTTCTCTACACACATAGATATTTCCAACAGCATAAGAAGCATGTCGATCAAAGTTTCTATGAAAAAGTTATACTACTAAGAAGTTGACCTTCCTATTTTCACCACCATGGTTCAAGAGGATGTCTCGTCAACCCAAATTATTCATGGGAAATAGGTTAGCCACGTGTTTTTGATGTAAAAGAATCTAGAAGAGTCTATATTATAACTTTAGTTAAGAGTTGATGTAGTCAAACTTAACCACTAGTAGGCTATCGGGCTATGTTATAACCAGACCACTAGGAGGAAGAGGCATTCCATTCTTTCAAGAGAATTTTCTTCCATAGTTGAGCAAAGATATCTAGGAGAGATAGGAGGTAGAGAAAATAGAGAGGATTTGTGCACTATAGCAGCCCACATGCCACATGCATTACTTCTTTGTACCTGCAACATTATTTTCTAGACAGAGAAAGAGACGAAGTGAGCTCACCTTCCAGTTGGGTTCTCTCCCGAAAGGGTTTCCCAAAGCATATCTTACGTCTTATGTGTGTGTGTGAACTTATTTTGTATTTCTATACTTTTTTGCATAATTTCCATTCACATGCATGCACTAATTACAATTAATTTACATATCTAGAAGTTTAATAAAACTGTAATAATGTAAAAATTTAGAATTTAAATATATTGTTATCAGATCTGTTGTGACAAACTATCCAGTGGAATATACATGATAGTTTATGGATCAGAACCCAACTAGGAAAAATCCCTCCTCTATTTGTATTATATCAGATCAGAGAAATGATATATTACAATGACAACTTCAATCCTTGAAGCTCAACCTGCACTTCAATATTGATCTCCACCTCTTGATTTTATTATGACCAATACTTAGGTAAAATAGGTCTCCTAATTCCTCATATTTCCTTGCGCAATTCCTACTCCTAAAGAATAGGGAAACTCCTATTTCCTTGCACAAACCCCACGAGAATTAGCTCATCTTCTCAATGCCAACTTTGTACACTCACTAGTCTACAATAATAATTGCATTGATGCCTTTTCCTCCACTCGACTAGGCAATTCAAATTGCATGCATGAATAGGGCTATTTTTAGTAAATTGACTAGTTAACTGGGAGATCAATGAGTTAACAACAATTACAACTACTCAAATGAACTCATACTGACTCTATTCATGACTAGAGCTCAGGTAACTGAATTTCACTACCTATAACTCAACTAGATTGCTATATCTGAACAATTAACTCATTCACAACTCTACTTCTTTCCCACAAACTCAAATAGATTGACTTAACTAAGTGACTTAGCCATGTCACTCTTGCTAATTGCAACTCAATTCATCCTGTTGATGTGGAAATTTGAATTTATCCATTTGACCAAGGCACGAGTCAAATGAAGCCTTTTCTTGCTATAATTTACAAAGATCAACAAAAAATTGATTATGTGGGTACCTATTGACAGTGCTGGACCCACCACATGTAAGGGGATCTCCCCGTTAAGAAGTCCCAATTAGACCTCAGACCATTTGGTGTAGGATTCACAACAGTGGGTTGTAAGGTAATGCCTTGACCTCGATGTCGCACAAAGGCAAGTAAGATAAATCTGTCAGTAGCAAGGGTGTGACCACTGCAGTGAGTCAAGGAAGGTGTATGAGAGTTTCTAATACAGGTGGGTTGACATGAGGGTGAAGGTGAGTTCCAGATTGAAAGGGATTAGTCCCAACTCAGCGAGGAACACACAACAAACAAGACATACACATCTTTCGGCAGATCAATCCACTCGGATGCAATAGTCACAACATACAAGGTAAGATAACACATACAGCACTCACAGATCAGTCCGAACGAGTGCAACGATTGTTACATCAAGTTTCATGTGAAAGGTCTGTCTGATGTCTGGTAGAGCAGTCGACGTGGACGAGATAACATTAACAGCATATCCCACACATTTCCATTAATATAGATTACGCATTACAACAAATGAATCAGTTCAAATGTAGAGCACAGGTTAAAGCAACATGCATTACAAGTGTTAAAGACCAATCTTACAACAAATACAATACATGTGTGAAAACATGTTGGCTCTTATTATATAAAGAAGTGTAAGTTCCAATCATACAATACATTCATGTAAACGTTCTAGCCCCAATAGTGGAATGTTACAACCACATCCACCTGCTCCTCCAAAGAGATGAACTAGCTCCGTGCAGTGGAGAAGCCAAGGCGCATTACAATATTGTCCAAGTTCTTTCCAAGAATAGTCTTATTATAAGCTTGGGTGACCAAAAGCCTATACAATGAGTTATGACAGATTATTTATAGAAAAGGGTAGGGTGACCCTTGACATTCCCCTTTGTGACAATTCAAGTACCCTCATGACTCTTCACCTAGTATATGACTGTTACATCCAACTATTGACACTTGACTTACACTTGACATGACTCAACATTACAATGCACATGTACTCATGTGAGACAACATGGCTTGAGCAAGCCATGCAAGACATCGCTGACACTCGATCTGCTATGATCAGAACAACTCTTTGACATGCTTGTGATGGTGAAGGTGGTGAGCTGATGCCAAGCTTGGTCATCCATGATGGTGTGCATGCACCTCATGGTGACATCTTGCTGAAGCGAACTCTTGCCTCCGTTGCAACCAGTGCATTGGTTAGGCCCCTTCATCCCACTCATCTGCTGACATGCACATGGTCTTCTTGGGTGCGGCTGAACTGGAAACACACTAATGCATAGTGCCTGTGCTAATCTTCAAGTGTGTGCTGGTGGTCATGCGCATCAACTTGCCAAAGTACATGTTCAGCTCCAATTGGACTTGCTTCTTGTCTTCGCCTTGGTGGGTGTGTTTAATGGGTTGGATTGCATGTGTGTGCACAATGACATGCATGCTATTGAATCCCTTACATGTGATCAATAACATTGCTCACCATGTCTTCCCCATGTTAGCTGTTGGGATGGATCTTTAACTTGTATGGGCATAGTTTCATCCGTGAGTGCACGTTGCGCCCACTGTTGTTCCTGTTCCTGCTGCAACTCATTTGTCTTTTGTGCAACTTCATGTTCTTCCTCAGTTGCTGCTTCAGCACATGCAACTTCTTCTATGCTCCATTCTCTGTCTTCACGCGACCTTCAAGTCGTGCTGTCACCTCATAACCTAAGTCTCCAAAGTTGCTTTCATTATTAGTGGATCTGCTTGATCTTGCAACTTTGTCCCACCTCTGTATTGTCAACAACCTTCCTCTTGCATTCATTGCATCAACTGCATTCACTATGTTCGCGGCATTCGTTGTGTTCGGTGCATTCGGTATACTGCCTTCAGCTGTTGTTCATGATGTTGCTTGATGTGATGTTGCTATTGTCATATCTTGATGTCCTTTTCTATGAACAAATTGATATCTTTGTGAGAAGGCAAGCTCATATACATCTGATTGATTGCATCTACAAGTGTGCTTTGGACGGTGTCTTCGACTCTACTCTCTTGGAAACCATTGTACCTGCACTACTGAGAGGCAGATGAACACTTATAATACCTGGATACATGGCAACACTCATGGCAAGCAATCTGTCAGTCGAAAACCAAAATGAACTTGAGAATTGACTGGAAACATACCTATGTGTCTGATCATGAAGGTTGTGCAATTTCGGCCAAGAGGTCGGGAGACCGACTGCCAAGACTACACAAGGAACAGTCTGGGTTGCTGGGAGACTGACTGACTACTGGAACTACACAATGTATAGCCCAATCTAGCTTCTAACCGTTGGGATTGTGCAATGCGCAATCTCAGCTGGCAATGGTTGCAGGCTCAGTGACGCATTGCGCAATTTTCTTAGCCAGCAGTCACTGTCCCTCAGGATTGCACAAAGCAGGCCTGAGGAACAGGTGTTGGGCAGAAATGCGCATTTCTAGAGAGGAAGGCAACACCTTCCCTCTCATGATTGTGCAATGTTGTTGTTGGGCTTCAAAATGTCATACAAATATCACTCATTACCATACATTTTTCACCTATGCTTCCATTATATCACTCATTATTCACTACCATGTCACTTCATTTTCCCTATTGTTCATCATTAATGGGTCTCATTTATATCTTCCAAATATTATTTATTTTTAAGCATTTTTAAGAGAAATTCTTGATTAAATATTAGAAAATAATAAATTTTACTTCATATATGGAAATTGGATTGTTTTTGTGACATGTGTAGGTACAAAGGAAGCTTCCAGGACACCTTTATGTGGCCTTGAATGATCAAATTCGAATTTGATAAGATAAGCCTCCTGGAGAAGATCATGATCTCATGGAGAAGATCAAAGACAAAAGGGGGTTACGTGTCTAGATGGTTGAGAGATGTATGGAACTAAAGAGATATTAGTGGATCATCATTATGAGTTTGTTATCTCATCCCATTGTATAAATAGGAGTTCAATCTCCTCCATTTGTAATTTAGAGTTCCATTTGTAATCTTAGAATTGGTTTGTACATTATGATGGAGATTTTGAAATAAAGAATCATACTTTGATTTTGTTGCTTCTACATTTGAGTCTCCTTTGAAGTGGTGTGCTTGTGGAGTTATGGAGGGCCCCCATGGCCTCACTTGCATGCTTATTTTAGGTATAATTTAATTTATGTTTTATTTAATTTCAACTTTTAAGTTTTTGTTAGATGTTCTAATATTGGAGGAGATCCTAAAATTCATGTGTTCTTGTAAGGGAACCTTAAGATCTCAGATAATTATTAGATCTAGGTTTGTTTAGTTGTTGGAAGAGATCTTACAATTCATGTGTTCTTGTAAGAGAACCAATAGATCTCAGACAAATTAGAAATCTTTCTAGACCTATAGGTGGCACTTCTAAGTTAACCTTCCCGGGTTGACATTAAATGAACTCTAAATGACATCATCAATTAGATACCAACAGTTGTCTTGGTGAGGCAAAGACTGGGCCAAGGCTACCCAGACTCGCCGAAAGGCAATTGAAAGTGAATGTGAGTGCGAATGCATGTTGATTCTGAGTGTAAGAATAAGTGAATGATCATGCATGCAAATGGTGAATGATAGATTCAGAAAATGGAACAACATGCATGTGGGTGAGGCGAGTCACTGAATCGGCAACCATTCGCGAAAAACAGTTTCATGCATGCGATAGCAGTGAGATGTTGACGAAAATTGAAACGGTGCTACGACAAGCTAATATACATGTAAATGAAAGCAAGTGCTCAAAGAAATTCAGCAAATAGTACTCATACAAGCGAAAACACAAAAAGTGACAGAAATACAACACAAGGCATGGGAAGCGGGCTTACCCCAAAACAGCTGAGCTGAATGTGCTAACTACTCCTAGATGTGATGTGGGATGTCAGAACTGCAAGGTTGATGTGAGGAATGAGCTCTGCAGTGTCCAGTTGATGATTTTTTATAACATTGAGGTTTTGATGTGCATGCCACAAATCTAGGGAAAGCGACACTTGGTGGGAGGTTTCTGAAATTATCCTTGCATGTAACCTCCAACTGTTAAACGTAGATCCCTGAAACAAGGGATGCCTTTGCATGCTGCCTTGGGAGAAGTAGCCTATTCATGCAAGTCATTTTTTGCTCGGTCCCGGAGGGAACTGGTCAACTAAGTTGCACATGCAAGAGACTACTCGACCGCTTGAAGGAAATGCGCATTTCTGTTTGGGAATTGGGCTGACTGCCTAGGAGATTTGTGCAATTTCTGGGTAGAGCAACTGACTTCTGCCCAGATTTGCACAAATTCTAGGCTGAGCAGCCCTGTTGGGGGAAAATTGTGTAATTCCTGATGGGAGTGTTGACTAGTAGAATTGCGGAATCTTGGAGCCCAGCAAGCTGTCAGACAAGATTGCACAATTTCTGGAGGGAAGGTTGGTTTCCCTCTAGAAATGCGCAATTTTCTTGGGGAAGCTGCTCAGCCTGCAGCTGGACCAAATCTGAGTGAACAACCTATGAGGGGAATGGATCAAGTTAAGATCGACAAGATGCCTTTGTGTAAGAAAGACACTGAAGCTTGCGAACTTGATGAAGCAAGCCAAGTTGTTGTGAAGTTTGGAAGGGAGGCTCCAAAATGAAGCTAAGGAAAAAAATTTGAGGGTGGTTGTAGCCGCTAAAACACTTGGAAACACAATGGTAGAACTCCAACTCTCTGAATGTACCTTGTTCATGAAAGGAAATTCTAACACCTCTGGAAGTATTGTTCAGTTCTCAGCTCCTCTTAGTTTCCGCACTAGCTTGATTGTAAGATGAAGCATCCTCCAAGATCTTGGTCGATTGACACACATTCCAAGCTAAGAAAACATAGTTGTTTCAATTGATGTTGGCTTGTTGGGGCCTAACCCAGGTTTAGATTTAATTAGCCAAACAAATCACTGTACTACTGGCCCTTTCGGCAACAGTCCGTAGAGCGCGGACTGAGGTCTCACCCGAATTAGTATGGGGGGGTGCTGGAACTAGGTTTCCACACCCTTGAGATGTCTGAGGAGTTGATTTGGTCCAACTGTTAGTCCCTTCACGCAGGTTACTTCGCACACTTCCCTACCCTGATATAATTTCCTTCGCGCAGCCCTAACCAGGGGTTGTGGGGCTCCCACGCTGCTGGAGCAATGCTCTACACTATTTCCCTAAGTCACGCCTGAGATCTTACTTATCTTCCTACACCAGTTAGTTATCTTTGCGTAAATGGATGCACTATGTTATATTTATTTATACAACACATTCATATGAGCTCACGCAGCAAATAAACAGTACACTTGCAATTTATACCCAATAATACGTTAAACAGGAAAAGATACATAGAAATATAATAAAAATTATATTTATTAATGCTTCCAATGGTTACAAACTCGACCTACCATGCGCACTTAGTTGCAAGGGTCCACGCACTCAGCTACGGACTACTAGGCCATTGCGCACTCATCTGCAGAGCCTTCTCCTACTCTACGACCCAAAGACACACTTTACACTTCACCTCAATCCCTTAAACTCATCATGCTTCTGTTCTATTCATTGATTGATTGATTATTTCTACACTTAGAGCCTCACTCTATTTATACAATCCCATGGTTCGCAGACCATGGGTAGGTCTCTCAAGCCGACATTACATTACAAAAACAAGGGAGGACAACCCTATGATTCTATTATGACTTCGCGCTCCGCGCCCACAAATCGCAGAGTCTTTACAATGGACTTGATCAAAATTTGGGCTTTAAGCCCCAAAACATGCCTTGGGGGGATTCCATGCCCAACAGGCCCCCAACACAAACATCATGAATCGCCCTTGAGTCACTCTGTCGGTGCGGAGAACTTCGCGCGAAGTCCCCAACCTGCTTGAACTACTACAAGGTCGGCAACGCACTGAACAGTTGCATGTTGAATCTCCTATACCCATTGTTCCGAGACTGCGGTGTCAGAACTTCTTCCCTGCATCTGTTCCTACGTCCCTTGCCTCTGTTTATAGCCCCGCACCTTCGTCTGACTACTTGGAGCGTGAAGACTGTGCTTTTGTCAGCTAGTCAGATAGTCGGGCCACCCGTGTAGGGCTTTAATTGACTGCCATTTACTTTGCCTAGGAAAGGTTCTCCATTTAGCTTTACTAGTTGTACCGTGCCTCCATTTGTGACCTCCTTAACAACGTATGGTCCCAGCCAATGCATTCTAAACTTTCCCGGGAATTTATCAAACTTACTGTCATACAGTAACACTAAATCATTTACCTTGAAGGTGTGCAACTTAATATGGTGATCGTGCCAGGCCTTCTCGTGTTGCTTTTGTACCTGCTGATGGAATCCAGCCAGGAACCGTTCCTCTTCAAGTTCTTCCAACTGCACGAGCCTCTCTTCTAGGGCTTTGCGGTCCATCATACCTGTGAGCGTTGTTATGTGCACACTAGGCACAATATACTCCATTGGCATGACAGCTTCCACGCCATAAACCAACCAGAAAGGTGTTTGTCCCATCAGTTTCTTGCACGTTGTCCTATAAGCCCATAGTACTGCAGGTACGTGCAGGTCCCAATCAGTGCACCGCTTGTTCAGCGCTTCGCATACCTCATTAAAGGCTTCTGTGTGGGTAACCTTCTGTGCACTTGGGCTTTCCATACTCCGTGGTTCCAACCGGAGAGGTCGTTCGCGCCATTGCCTCGCCTGCACCTACTTACTGACTGTGTGCATCCGCGCAGGTTTCATACCATATTCCTATATCCATCTAGACAGGTGGGCGTGCGGAACGTTTCGTCTGGAAATCTTGTTTGTTAATTGCATCTGAGGCTTTCCAAACCGTATGAGCATCGTTCTCTTGCATTCGCGCCAGTCCTCAAAGCTTCCTTGGTGCGTACCCCATCACCTCACGAGCGTAGCATGCAGTACCCATTTCAAAGCTTCGAAACGCTATTGTTCCGGCACCGCCCTTTCCAATCTATTCAGGAAGTCATCCACCTCACTTAACGCATCATACGTAGGCAGATCCCTTACCTCTGTTGGTACGTAGCACAATGATTTCGTCATCATGTTATAGTTCAGCGTGGTTACCTTGTGTAACTGGTTCTGCCATTGCTCTATCTCCTCGTCAAAATCCGATGAGCAGGAGCTTTCGCACTCCCATGAGATTCATCCATCTGTGGTTGGATTCACCCAGTCTTGTTCTCACGCGGTTATCTTGTAGATACAGTCCAAATCATCATTGTTGTCGTAGTTGCGCACTGGCTCCATGTAGTGTGATTCTTCTATAGGGTCCAAAGGTACAACTACGCGTAGAGACTTTTTCTCAAAGATCATCTTGCGCTTCTTCAGATTTATCACCCCATTCATGTTAGTGGCCCAATCTATTCCTAATAGTTCGGGGTAGGGATTAATGTCATCAACAATCTCTATTACTTCGAAGTCTTCTAGCGCGCTTTCTCCTTCGATATCCATTGTGATTCCTTGCAATCTCCCCATAGGTAGGATCTTTTGCTGGTTCTCCATTTGTAGTTGGATAGGAGACCATTGCAACGTAGGCCTTCCCATGTGCTCCCAAGTCTGCTTCGGCAGAACGTTCGCGTCCGATCCTAGATTCGGAATGACTTGGTCCATCTCATATTCTCCAATCTGCGTGGTCAATCTCATTTCCCTTCCCGTTCGCATCGTGTGCTTTCCGAGCTTCCAGACTACGCATGATTCTCCTGGTGTGGTCCTAGCGCATCTATTTATGAGTTCCTGCAGCCCCTTTACAGCCTTGCTGTCATGTAGTAGCTTCATGCATGTTTCCAGGAACGTTGTGAGCATCGATGGGTCCATTTCCGGCTCCGGTCTGTCTTTGCTTCCTGAAGTGGAGGCATCAACGAAGCTCTTCCTGGCTTCCATGAAGGTTTCCTTAGCGCGCTCCAAATCAAACTCTGGTTCTTTCGTCGGAGCCTTGCGAACCCAAGTACTCTCTTCAGGTTGCTTGCCTTTGTCATCCCCTGTCGTAATTCCACTTTGGAGCACAATATTCACATTAGGGTCTTCCTCGCGCGGCTCAGACCTCATCATTTGCAGGTTCTGAGTTGGGGGAGGTTGGAGTTCTCCTTTATCGTGCAACCTCGCTATCAGTGTGGGACAATCCTCTGTCTCGTGATCAAATAATGTACAATACAAGCATGATGGCCACATTGGATTCATACAATCATGGACATAATGTCCTGGCCCTCCACAATTGTAACATATCAGTTGTCTGCGACCTCTTCGAGGTCCTCCTCCACCTCGGCCTCGTCCGCACCCTTAAAATCCAATTCGCGCCATCCCTGCCTTCTAGTCAAGGGGCTGTGTTTCAGCCTGAACTCTGTAGGTAGGAGTCTGATCCATCATCAGCTCATAACTTCTACAAGTGCGCTCATCATGTCCCATTGTTCTACAGAAATTACATAACAACTACTGTGAATTCTGCATGTACTTATGCAATAAATGGCAGTTATTTGTAGCATGCTTTCCTCCTATTTGACAAATTTTGCACCACAACGCAAGCACTGCGCTAGGTCCTGCTTGTGCCTCTGGTCTGAATGGCATTGTTCCTCCTCCCGCGAGGTAATTCGCAAACACCGAGCAGTGGTCCTTGTCATGTCCCTAACCCTTGCACTTTACGCACCATACCTTGTCGCGCACTTCTGGGCAAGCTATCCTATCTTGTTTCAGACTCTGCATCTCAAGGCACAAGATTTTCAACTATGCGTGAATCTGTTGAACTCATAGGTTGGGATCTTGTATCGGGGTCTTGTGCAGTCTCATCGTGATCTCCAAGGCCTCGGCCTGAGTTGTTAGCCTCTGTTGTGACAGCATGTTCCTTAAATGCGGCATTAACGATGCTACAAACCATTCGCGGTGTTGTCCGTCCATCAACGTCATGTTAGCTTCACGAATTGTGCACTTCAGTCTCTAATCCAACTCCCAAGGGGTCTCACCTAGTAGCATTGTGATTTCCTTGAACCCAATGATCAACTACACCTCTAACTTCGGCCTGCTAAATTCTTTGTTTAGCACAGTTTGGATATCTGTGATCCCTGCATTCAGGTTGTCATTGGAATGCTTAATGTACCAGGTCAACGCGCGATCCTGCAGAGCGTTGACCTACATTACCTTCTTTATATTGTCATCCGTGACTCCCTATGCTTCCCATACAACCTTTATCATGAACCAAAACTGGTCCGGATCTTCATTCCCTACTCCCTTGAACACTGGAAACTTTATCGCACTCACCATATTGACTCGCGATGGTGGCAAAGGTGGTGTGGGCGAAGATGGGGGTGAAGACGATGAAACTGGCAGCAGTGTGGGTGGGGGTGGTATGCGCGGAATCCTCTGCCTTATCAAATTGATCATACTTCTTGGTGAGACCTTCGCGAGCTCTTCCCCATCCCCTCGCGAAGGTGAAATCAAAGGGCTAGTTTCTAGTTTTGCACTACCTTCATTTCTGTAGATTCTCCCACTTCGCGTAGCCCCAAACATCAATTTATTCGCATAACTCGCTTTTCACAAAGTAGCATTTTAATCCAAGTGTTCAAAGACTTAACATACTTAGCTCGCAGTCATTTGAGGAAGCGTCGCTCTGCCTCGCTGTAGCTGACCGAAGTATCTACCGCGAATTCAGTAATGAATCCTCCTATAATTCGATCAAGCCAGTGATCAGCAACGCGTGCGATCTTATCCTCCAATGCTTCCAATATGCGCACCAATTCTGGAGTCCACACAATAGGTCTGTCGAGCTTACACTTCCTTGACTATCTACTAGCTTCGTGATCCACTCGTATAGCTCGGTAGGGAAATATGCAAAGAAAATTTCATGGATCTCTGTGTATAAGTAGCATTCTAACCACTCTGCTTTTGATATTCGTGGATTCCTATTCTCCTGTGCCGCAAACTCGTGAATCTTCCAACCAATCTTCAATTCCTTTCTTAGTTGGATTCCAGTGATACGACATCAGACATCTCTATGCAGATCCTGGTCCCGGCAACAGAACCATTTGTTGGCTTGTTGGGGCCTGACCCAGGTTTGGAGTTAATTAGCCAAACAAATCCCTGTACTACTGGCCCTTTCGGCAATAGTCCGTGGAGCGCAGACTGAGGTCTCACCTGAAGTAGTATGGGGGGGTGTTGGAACTAGGTTTCCGCACCCTTGAGATGTCTGAGGGGTTGATTTGGTCCAACTGTTAGTCCCTTCACGCAGGTTACTTCGCACACTTCCCTGCCCTGATATACTTGCCTTCGCGCAGCCCTAACCAGGGGCTATGGGGCTTCTGCGCTGCTGGAGCAACGCTCTACACTATTTCCCTAAGTCACACCTGAGATCTTACTTATCTTCCTACACCAGTTAGTTATCTTCGTGTAAATGGATGCCTTACGTTATATTTATTTATACAGCACATTCATATGAGTTCACGCAGCAAATAAACAATACACTTGCAATTTATACCCAATAATACATTAAACAGGAAAAGATACACAGAAATATGATAAAACTTCTCTTTATTAATGCTTCCAACAATTACAGACTCAACCTTCCCTACGCACTCAACTGCAGGGGTCCGCGCACTCAGCTGCGGACTACTAGGCCTCTGCGCACTCAGTTGCAGAGCCTTCTCCTACTCTATGACCCAAAGACACACTTTACACTTCGACTCAATCCCTTAAACTCATCATGCTTCTATTCTATTCATTGATTGATTGATTATTTCTACACTTAGAGCCTCGCTCTATTTATACAATCCCATGGTCTGCAGACCATGGGTAGGTCTCTCAAGTAGACATTACATTACAAAAACAAGGGCGGAAAACCCTGTGACTCTATTATGACTTCGCGCTCCATGCCCACAAATCGTGGAGTCTTTACAATGGACTTGATCAAAATTTGGGCTTTAAGCCCCAAAACATGCCTTGGGGGGATTCTATGCCCAACAATTGGGGTTGAGGGGTATATTGGTGCACAAGCAGTATAGTCGTCAGAGTCTTAGTTTCATCTTAGGTGTTGCTTCTTTGTCAGCAGGCCTTGACAATACCCCGACGGAGTCACATAGGAACATAAGCATGGCTTCGCTGCTAGCGAGCCTAGTCAGTACCCCAACGGAGTTACTTGCATCACCTCTCTGCGCAGGAATCCTTTCTCTTCTTTCGCCTTATTCATTTTTCATTTTTTTCAAACTTTTTTCATTTTTTTCATTTTTGTAACTGTGCATAGCACTTATTTATTTCAGAGGCAGAAGAGGGATCCCAACTTATTGAGAGAAGAAGAGGTTGTTCCAGTAGAGAAGTAGTTTATTATACCTCTGACGTGCCTGTTAAGGTTTTCCCCCTCACCTTACTCTACTTGATTGAGCTGACAAGGGTTAACCCAAAAACAACCGACTAGAGTAGGTGACACTAGTTAGTGTGCAAGCATTGTGTTTTCACCAAGGTTCACTTCGAACAATACGTATTTTCCATTGACGTATCATGGACTGAAAGTAACAAGTTCTTCATACAGAGGTAGGATGACAGATAACCAAGTAGTGATAGCAGCACAAGGCCTCTTGTACTTTACCCAGCTTGCTTCAAGAGTCATACATGGTTTCATGTGAAACTATCCTACGAAATGAAACAAGAAAACTAACAAACAACAAAGCAAAGCAAGAGTGGAAGCAAAATCGAAAGCAAAGCAAGTAAGAAAACAAGCAAGCAGACAAAAAACAAGCAAAGAAAGTAAGCAAACAAGCATGCAGGCAAGCAACTCAAAAAGCAAACACTACTCCTACTCCTAAGCTAACAGTGCATGGGTCATCCCACGTGAAGTGATACTTCCAATGCAGCCACTGGCGCATTGGTTGACCCATGTTGGTGATGGCATTGTTTGTGAACAAGACAGTTGTGCGAACCAACAAACAAGAAAGATATAACAATGAAGACAAACACATTCCGAGCTTACAAGCGACCATAGAACAAAGATGAATGAAAGTGCATGCCATGCATTTTGTGGTGTTGCCATGATGTTGTGCTACACTGCGTGCAAATGTTGAGTGAATGCATTATCTTGACTTATACATGCAAGCAAATGTGAGAACGGTAGACCACTTGTGATGTACACGTGTGCTTGCTGTGTAATATTCCTCCAATGCATGAGCGATGGGATCGTGTAGTTCGAGTGGAGGAAGCGAAATCTGGTTGTTTGGTTGATCTTCAATGCAAAGTAGAGAGTGATGAGGAACCTTGAGTTTTTCAACAATTTCCTGACTGGAAGCGAAACCAACCTCAGGACAGCGAGGGCCTGACATAACCATCAGCTCATGCTAAAGTGCCTCGACAGTCTGGGGGGTTTCGACCTCATGGACAGATAGATCATCATAGACCAGTGTCTTAGATAGATTAACAATGGTTGAATCAACATCGTGATCAGATGAGGAAGTGAATAGATCACGACAACCAAGATCAGAAAATTCGAGATGGTCGTCGGCATCCTCATGATTTGATGAATCGGGCAGAGGGGTAGATGAGAAGCAAAAATGTTCACCCTATGTGTTTTCAAGAAAGATAAATGACAAATTGAATGGATTTTCGAAGGAAGATGTGTCCTCTTCGCACTGTAATGGCAGACTAACATCCGAGGTGTCTTGTGAATGATCAAAAGTAGAAGCATCCAGAAATGAGTTTTCATAAGGGAAATCAGCAATGGCAAAATCACAAGGGATGTCAGCATGAAGCGGATGAGGCATGACTGGAAGGGAGACATCCTTCACCACAGCTCTTCTTTATATTTCCGCACACACTCATCATGAATGATGGTGCAGGTTGGATGCATAACCCCAACTCCGTCAACAACTTGATCCTTGTTCACAACATGTGAGAAGTCTGGAGTGGGTGAAAACAAGACAGTACAATCCGGAGGATCAACAGAACACGATGATAGAGGTCGAGTGAACGATTCCACGTGACAACCAACAGGCTTGCAAGCCAAATCTGCGCAAATCTCAAGAGCATGTGGGGTGGGAGGATGTGAGAGTTCAACCGAGGTGTGTGCATGATCTCCCACATCACTCCGCAAAGGTGGAGCCGTTTGATGAGGTGAAGGTGGACAGTCACTTTTGACAGCAACTGTGCCTGCCTATGATTGCGTAGCTCCATCACCGAAGTGTGCTGAGCAGGGTTCAGATATGTGAAGAAGATACTCAAATCTTCCATCAAGAAATTCCCAGTCAATATCATCTTCCGGGAATCGATATGCAAGATTACAAAAACATGTTTGAAACTGTTCAACAAATTCATCGGGTGCTTTTCATAATTTCATAATTTATTTGTTGAGTGCTTTATGATCATATTGATTGAAAGCACGGTCTATCTCTGTGACCAGATGACCAAGATAATGAATAGATTTTTCAGGCAGCGTGGCACACTAGTGCATTGGGTGCCCTCGAAGTGTGTAGATGAACAACGTGCAACTCATGTATTTTTCAAAGAATCCATTTCTTTCACATGAGCCTACAACGCTGAACACGTGCCTTACCAAGGCTACGTAGCCTCCACCATAAAAAAATTTATGAGACAAGTTATCTGAGAGCCTTTTCGGGATGATGAAATTGTTTCCATAAGACATACATTCCGGAAGAGCAGCTCGGTAGTGAGTCATGATAAATGTGTAGAGATTCAAAACAGATGTGAGGACTCAACTTGTCATATGGCCCTCCTTCTAGCGCCAAAATGTTGATGGTGTTGGACCCGCCAACATGTAAGGCGATCTCCCCGGTAAGAAGTCCCAATTAGACCTCAGATCATTTGGTGTAGGAGTCCCAGCAGTGGGTCGTAAGGTAATGCCTTGACTGCGATGTTGCAAAGAGGTAAGTAAGATAACTTTGTCAGTAGCAAGGGTGTGACCGCTGCACTGAGTCAAGAAAGGTGTATGAGAGGTTCTAACACAGGTGGGTTGAGATGAGGGTGAAGGTGAGTTCCAAGTTGGAAGGGATCAATCCCAACTCGGCCAAGAACACACAACACATAGGACATACACAGCTTCCAGCGGAGCAATCCACTCGGATGCAGTAGTTTGTTTGATGTCCGGTAGAGCAGTCGACACGGAGAGGACAACATTAACAACATATACAACACATTTCCATTAATATATTATGCATTACAACAAATGAATCAGTTCAGATGTAGAACACAGGTTAAAGAAACATGCATTACAAGTGTTGAAGATCAATCTTACAACAGATACAATACATGTGTGAAAATGTGTTGGCTCTTATTATATAAAGAAGTGTAAGTTCCAATCATACAATACATCCATGTAAAACTGCTAGCCCCAACAGTGGAACGTTACAGCCACATCCGCCCACTCCTATAAAGAGATGAACTAGCTCCGTGTAGTGGAGAAGTCAAGGCGTGTTACAACACTGTCCAAGTTGTTTCCAAGAATAGTCTTATCAGAAGCTTGGCTGACCAAAAGCCTATAAAATGAGTTATGAGGGACTATTTATAGCAAATGGTGGGGTGACTCTTGACATTCCCCTTTATGACAGTTCAACTACCCTCATGACTCTTCACCTACTCTATGAGTGTTACATCCAACTATTGACACTTGACTTATACTTGACATGACTCAACATTACAATGCACATGTACTCATGTGAGACAACATGGCTTGAGCAAGCGATGCAAGACATCACTAACACTTGGTCCGCTGTGATGAGACCAACTCTTTGACATGCTTGCGATGGTGAAGGTGTTGAGCTGATGCCAAGCTTGGTCATCTGTGATAGTGTACAAGCACCTCATGGTGACATCTTGCTGAAGCAAACTCTTGCCTCTATTGCAACCAGTGCATTGGTTCGGCCCCTTCATCCAACTTGTCTGCTAACATGCACATGGTCTTCTTGGGTGCAGCTAAATCGGCAACACACTGATGCATAGTGTCGATGCTGATCTTCAAGTGTGTGCTAGTGGTCATGCGCATCAACTTGTCGAAGTACATGTTCAGATCCAATTGGACTTGCTTTTTGTCTTCCCCTTGGTGGGTGTGTTGAATGGGTTGGATTGCAAGTGTGCACACAATGACATGCATGTTGTTGAATCCCTTGCATGCAATCAACAACACTGCTCACCATGTCTGCCCCGTTTCAGCTGCTAGGATGGATATTTAACTATTACGGGAGCAGTTTCATCCGTGAGTGCACGTTGTGCCCACTGTTGTTCCTATTCCTGCTGCAACTCATTCGTCTATCTATGCAACTTCATGTTCTTCCCGAGTTGTAGCTTCAGCACATGCAACTCCTTCTATGTTCCATTCTCTGTCTTCGTGCGACCTTCATATTGCGTCGTCACCTCATAACCTGAGTCTCCAAAGTTGCTTTCATTATCAATGGATTTGCTTGATCTTGCAACTTTGTCCCACCTCTGTGTTGTCAACAACCTTCCTCTTGCATTCATTGCATCCGCTGTGTTCATTGCATTTGTTGTGTTCGCTGCATTCGGTATGCTGCCTTCAGTTACTGTTCATGATGATGCTTGCTGTGATGTTGTTGTTTTCATATCTCGACGTCCTTGTCTATGAACAACTTGATATATTTGTGAGAAGGAAAGCTCATAGACATCTAATCGATTGCGTCTCCAGGTGTGCTTTGGACGGTGTCTTCGACTTTGATCTCTTGGAAACCATTGTACCTGCACTGCTAAGAGGCAGATGAACACCTAAAATACCTAGAGACATGGCAACACTCATGGCAAGCAATCTATCAGACAAAAACCAAAATGAAATTGAGAACTGACTGGCAACATACCTGTGTGATTGATCATGAAGGTTGCGCAATTTCGGCCAGGAGGTTAGGAGACCGACTGCCAAGACTGCGTAAGGCACAGTCTGGGCTGCTGGGAGACTGACTGACTGCTAGAATTGCGCAATGCGCAATCCATTCTGGCTGCTAACGGCTAGGATTGCGTAATGCGCAATCTCAGCTGGCAATGGTTGCATGCTCAGTGACTGTATTGCACAATTTTCTTGGCCAGCAGTCAATGTCCCTTAGGATTACGCAAAACAAGCCTGAGGAATAGATGTTGGGTAGAAATGCACATTTCTGGAGAGGAAGGCAGAGCCTTCCCTCTCAGGATTGTGCAATGCTATCTTGGTGAGGCTCTTGGTGAGGCAGAGTCTGGGCCAAGGCTGCCCAGACTCGCTGACGAGCAAATGAAAGTGAATGTGAGTGCGAATGCATGCTGATACTAAGTGTAACCATAAGTGAATGATCATGCATGCAAATGGTGAATGATAGATTCAGAAGATGGAACAACATGCATGTGGGTGAGGCGAGTTGCTGAATTGGCGACCGTTCGCGAAAAACAGTTTCATGCATGCGACAACAGTGAGATGTTGATGAAAACTTAAACGGTGAGAGGACAAGATAATATACATGTAAACAATAGCAGGCGCTCAAAGAAATCAAGCAAACAATACTCATACAAGTGAAAACACAAAAAGTGACAAAAATGCAACACTAGGCATGGGAAGCGGGCTTACCCCAAAACAGCTGAGTTAAATGTGCCAACTACTCCTAGAAGTGATGTGGGATGTCAGAGCTGCAAGGTTGATGTGACAAATGAGCTCTACAACATCTGGTTGATGATTTTTGATAACATCGAGGTTGTGACGCACATGCCACAAATCTAGGGAAAGTGGCACTTGGTGGGAGGTTTCTGAAATGATCCTTGCATGTAACCTCCAACTACTAAACATAGATCCCTGAAACAAGGGATGCCTTTGCATGCTGCCTTGGGAGAATAAGCCTATGCATGCAAGTCAGTTTTGCTTGGTCCCGAAGGGAACCAGTCAACTCGGTTGCACATGCAAGAGACTGCTCGACTGCTTGAAGGAAATGCACATTTCTAGCCGGGAGTTGGGCTAATTGCCCAGGAGATTTGCGCAATTTCTGGGCAGAGTAGCTGATTTCTTCCTAGATTTGCGCAAATTCTGTGCTAAGTAGCCCTGCTGAGGAAAATTGCGCAATTCCTCCTGGGAGTGTTGACTGGTAGAATTGCGCAATCTTGGAGCCCAACAGGCTATCAGATAAGATTGCGCAATTTCTGGAGGGAAGGTTGGTTTCCCTCCAAAAATGCGCAATTTTCTTGGGGAAGCTGCTCAGCCTACAACTAGACCAAGTTCGGGTGAACAGTCTATGAGGGAAATGGATCAAGTTGTGATCGACAGGCTACCTTTGTGCAAGAAAGACACTGAAGCTTGCGAACTTGACAAAGCAAGGCAAGCTGTCGTGAAGGTTGGAAGGGAGGCTCCAAAACAAAGCTAAGGGAAAATTTTGGAGGGTGGTTGTAGCCGCTATAATAGTACCTGATGTAGGGTGCATTAAAGGATGCAACACCAAATATTACAAGACTGCAAATTTTTATACTAGGAAATAAAACCATTATGGGTAAGGTCTTATGGAATGTCATAAGGAAAACAAGGAGATTCTGTTATAGCTAGATGAGGTGTAACTCCAAATTAAGGAGTTTTACCACAAAGTTGTTGTTTTGGCCAAGAAGGTGGCAAATTTGGAGTTTCTTGCACTTGAAGATGACTCAGGGAAGGTACCCATTGAGGTTGATACCTCTCTTTCTAATCGATGCTCTCCATGAATAGACTTATGATAGGCAATTTTTTGTTTTCTAATATGAAAAATATGTTTGTTATCTTATACCAGTCAATCAACTTCAAAACATACTTTTCATCTCTCTACTATCATGCTATGTATAATTTTGTCTCAAGTATGACTTAGATACGTAGGGATAAAAATATGCTCTTTTCTTGCTAGTCTTGTTTCCCTAGTGGTAGACCAGCAACAATAGACTTTGGATTTAAGAGATCTGTGGTTTGTATCTTTTGAGTCAATTACCGGAGTATCCACAGTATGAACATTTTTATGCCAACGTTTCAAATCCCAACTGGGATCCATCATCAGGGCTTATGAATGATGATAAAAGAAGAGCCGCTTAGGAGGAAATAAATCATAATGAGGAAATAAATTTTTAAGATCAGCAGAATGTCGGCTGAATATTTATTATTGATTTATTTATTAATTAATAATTCATTCACTTATTTATTTTTATTTTTGAGTATTAATTTTTTATACAGGTGAGTAAGTAAATTAGTTTAAAAACAGAACCTAAATGGTAAAATAATAGTTATTTAATATATGATAATAATATAATAAAATTTTGTTTTATTTTATTTTGTTTTATTTATTTTTTTATTTATTCAATTATTGATTTATTTATTAATTAATAGTTGATTCAATTATTTATTTTTATTTATATTTTTTAGAATTATATATTAATTTTTTTTTACAGGTGAGTAAGAAAATTAGGTTAAAAACAGAACCTAAATGGTAAAATAATAGTTATTTAATATATGATAATAATATAATAAAATTTTTATTTTATTTTATTTTATTTTGTTTTATTTAATTTTTATTTTTATTTATTCAATTATTTATTTATTCATTTATTTACTTAAGATTGTAGTTGGGTTATATTTATATTAATATTAATATAATAATTAGAATTTTAAAAATTAGATCAATAAGAATATTGTATCAATATTTAAAGTTATTTGATTTAAAATTATATTAATATTAATAATAATTGATATATTAATTAATTGTTATAAATTAATAAATAAATATATTAAAATAATCAATATTAATAAATGTTAATAAATAATATTAATAAAGTTAATAGATATTAATATGGTTAAAATATTAATAATACTTAATTAATAGAGTTAGTAACTATTAATAATTAATAAAACATTTAAAAATGAATTAACAGTAATTAATAAAAATAATAATTAATATATTAATTAATTGTTATATTAATATATTAAGCTAATTAATAAAAAATAGTTAATAAAACAAAATTGATACTGCTAATAGATATTAATAGAGTTGAAAATATTAATAATACCTAATCAATAATTTTAATATATTAAATTAGAAATCACTTAATAATTAATTAACATTAATTAATATTAATAATAAATAATATATTAATTAATTGCTCTATAAATTAATTAATATATTAAACTAATTAATATTAATGAATGTTAATAATGATAATATTTGATAATTTATATTAATTAATATTATGATATCATTATTAATTAGAATAATAACTTTTTATTAAGATTTATTTATTCATTTATTAAGAATTTATTAATTTATTATAAATTTATTTGATTATTTATTATTATAGTTATTATTTATTTTTAAGGTAAGAATAAATTTTTAATAGATAAGGAAGAAGATATGCTATACCTGGGACGTGTCGGCGATCTTGATTTCCCTGATTAAGGGAAGCCAGCTCCCGCTAATCTCCACACCATTGTCTCTGTTCAGATTATGAGGATGTTTGATAATTTCAAGCGCTTCTCTGATCTTTCGTCTATGATGTTGTTCTTCCCTTGCGACAATTGAGGCGCTTTCCAGGCATATATGGTGTTTAGTTTTTGAGGAGTGCTCTGCCAAGGCTGAAGTACGAGTCCTTTCATTCCTAATATCAGCGCCATGTTCCTTGAGCCTTGTGTGTAGGGAGCGACCTGTTTCACCAATGTAGCTTTTTCCACATGAACAATCTATTTTATAGACTCCTTTAAGCTGATGTTTGTCAATATCATCTTTTACAGACCTCATACCTTGCCTAATCATTCCAGGGGCAGAGAAATGCATGATTATGTTTTTCTTCTTTAGCGATTTTGTTTGTAACTCCATGGATATAAGGTGGAAAAACTTTACCACACTGAGGTTGGTCTTGAGCCTTAGGTTCATGAGATGACAACCTTCTCTCAGCTCTCTCTATGGCTCTTATAATCTCTTGTTCTTTGTAGCCTATACTCTTAAATGTTGAAATTAAATGCTACTTTTCTTCATTCAGATGCTCAGAGTCAGAAATTCGAAGGGCTCTGATAGCAAGAGTGTTTAGAACACCAAACTTCTGAGCCAGGTGATGGTGGGAATTAGCATGGAGGTAACTTTCTGTGTGGGTTGACTTCCTGAACACCTTATGCCCTAAAGAGCCATCCTCTTTTCTGATGATGAGAACATCTAAAAATGGGATGCTCATGTTTTCTTCAAGTTCCATAGTAAATTTTATTTCAGGAGAGATAGAATTTAGGTGCATGAAAAACTTGTCAAGTTCAGCTTTGCCATGAGTCCATTTTATATTGGTATCATCGACAAATCGCTTCCACCAGGCTGGTTTCAAAGGGTAAGATTCAAGGGCTTTCTTTTCAAAGTATTCCATGTATAGGTTGGCCACGATTGGCGAAAGGGGTGATCCCATTGCCACACCAGATGTTTGCTCATAAAATATTCCTTGGAAGGTGAACACAGTTGACCTCAAGCATATTTCAGCCAATTTTGCAGTCCCTGGATCAGTAACATCTTTTATAACTTGAATGGCTTCATCAAGAGGAATCTTGGTGAATAAGGATACTACGTCAAAGCTAACAAGAATGTCATCACGCTCAATCTTCTCATTTTTAATAAGATTCACAAAGTTGTGGGAGTCTTTGATGAAGGAATCAGTGTTTCCGACAAGGGGCTTAAGAATTTTAGCAACATACTTAGCAAGCTCATAGGTTGGGGAACCAATAGTATTAATTATTGGTCTAAGAGGAACCCCTTCTTTATGGATCTTGGGTAATCCATAAATTCTTGGGATGGTTTCACAAGAAGGGATTAATTTCTTCTTACATTTATCATCAAGGTTGGAATTTGAGATGATCTTTTTTACATCTTTCATAATTTTGGGGATGGGATTACTGTTCAGCTTCTTATAACTGCCACATTTTAGGTGTTCATTCATTTTGCATACATAATCTTCTTTATCCAAGATGACAGCTGCTCCTCCTTTATCCGCCTTAAGAACCACAATCTTGTCATTGTTCCGCAGGGATTTGAAGGCTCTTTGCTCTTCTTTACTTAAGTTGGTTTTGGGAGTTTTGGCTTTCCTCATAATGAGAGAAAATTCTTGTCTTAGGGTTTTTTTATCTTCCAAAGAAAGGTTATTAATCCCCTCCTCTATGCTACAAATCATCTTCTCAATAGGAAGGTTTTTAGGAGTAATGGCAAACCCCATGCCTTTGCTGAGGACATTAAAGACTTCAGGATCTAACTCTTGGGAAGACAGATTGACAACTTTTCTTTTTAATTTAGACTCACAAGTGTTTTTTGAAGACTGACTTTTTTCAACTGCACCTTGATTATGAACAATAGACTTTGTAATCTTTTTCGTTGATTAGTACTAATGGAAGGATAGATTTCCAAGCAAGAAAATTATTTTGGATATTGAATTCATTTTAGGGTATTGGTTGTAACCTCTAGTTTTAACTTTGCACACACCTCTTGGGTCTCTATCTCCATTAACACATAAACATAGATCATTTTCTTGGTTTTCAAAAAATTATAAGGTCATTTTGTTACCAGACTACCAATAAAAGGATGGTGATTAATAGTGAAACATGAGTAAGCTCATTTTTTATAAAGGTATATATAACAATATTTTCCACTTATGTGTTAGTTTTATGGGTTAGTTTTTCATGTTTCTAATGTAATAGTATTAAAGGATAAAATACATTAATTATGTTTAGTTTTGGTGGTTGTGAGGAGTGTTATCATCTCATCTAGATTCGATTTTTACAAGTGATATATAGAGTTTATTAGTGAGTATATATTGTTGTAATGACGTTAAATCTTGTGTTAACAAGCCTTGAGCTTTTACAAAATCTTGTTTATCTTGGATATTACCCATCTAAATGAGAAGTGCCCAATGAGATTTTCCAAGAAATATATTTCACGAAAAAAATAAAAAATAAAATAAAAAAAAAATAAATAAATTAAAAATTAAAAAAATAATAAAAATTAAAAAATAATAAAAAAATAATAAAATAAAATAAAATAAATAAATAAATATAAATATAAATAAATAAATAAAAGGCCATTATTATAGGCTTAGATGCCTTTGAAACACATTTTCATGTCAACAAGTTATGTTTTGGGATTAGGTCCTTTTATTAGGAGGGTTTGTTATTAATTTACATTTTAACTAAAGAAATCTTGTGTTTAGGTAAGGAGTTGTTGTATTTCTACTGTTAACCAATGTAAAACAATAGATTATCATTGAGCAGTGCAATTCCCACTTTCCAATATAATTTTATATTAAATCTCTTTTCTCTAATCAACATAAGTATAAATGCCAATGAAGGTTATGAATAGCATTTCATTTATTTATCAGCTCTCGAGGGGTAGCTTAATTGGCAATGGTTATGAAAATGAAGTCTTATGTGCAAGGAGGTTTATGGTTCAAATCCCCCTAATTCACTTGTGACTGTGGAAAAGGCATACATAGACACTTAAAGTTTATAGTGGTAGTGGTTGAAATCGATCCCATGTATAAGACCAACCTATTTATTGATTCCTCTAAATATAACAACAACAACAAAAACACAAACATTTCATTTACCTATCTAAATATATAATTATAAACATACTCAAAATATTACCAATAATATATAGTTTTAATATTAACATTTCATACAAATTTAATTTTACCCAATTAAAAAAAACAATTTTAAACATACCCAAAATATTATATTATATATTACCAATAATATATAATTTTAATATTAACATTTCATACCAATTTAATTTTACCCATCAAAGAAAAAACAATTTTGAAAATTTAAACACTTTCTACACAATGATACACATAGGACTCACACACTTTCCAAAATTTAAACTTAATATTTATATAACATCATCTTCTCTCAATGATTATTTAACAACATGGCATATATATTAATCAAAACTAAAATTCATTACAAATTTTCCCATTCAAGAGGTTACGTTTGCTTTTTCATTTTTGCATACAAATGTGAGCTATCATTTTCTGTAAGATTCATTGATTACACACACCTTACCCCAATTTCTAACAACTTATTTGAGTGGGCCAAGTTACCTTTTCATTTTTGCATGAGAATGTGTGCCATACTCTCTCTTTCTCTTCATAAAGTTTATTGATCTTAAACTCATCTTACCCTACCTTAATGTCCAAGCAAAGTTACTTCATACATTCAGTGATTACATACATCTTACTCCAATTTCTAACCAATTATTTGAGTGGGCCAAGTTACTTTTTCATTTTTGCATGCAAATGTGTGCCATGCTCTCTTTTTTCATAAAGCTTATTGATATGAAACTAATCTTACCCACTCTCAGATGCATGCAAGAGATAACCCTAGCTTAGTGTCCAAGCAAAGGTACTTCATACACTTGTGGTATTCTCCCTACCAGTGACCATGCGAAAAGCTCCTTTGGTCAAAATAATTGAATTCATGATCTCTATTATTCCAAGCAAATGTTGTCATAGATGAAGTACTATTATTCCAAATGTCATAAATGAAGTACTAGATTCCTTTTAGAATATATTATGAGATGCTTATGGTCTACTTCCCTAGGTTGCCTTCCATGATTATACATATATATTTTTTGGACTCATTACCCTGCTCACATTTCAAGAACTCATTCATATATGCAACCCTTTTACATAATAAGCCAAATTGATCTTCTGTGAAACCATGGATTGATGCCAAAATTATCCCAAACATTTCTTTATGAACATCACAATCATTTATTCCTCTTTCAACCATGGTAAGAAACATGTGAAAGACAACCACTTCAACTTGCACTGGGCCTCACAGATAAAGACAAGCATCATGTCTACACCTTATAGTTATCTTTACCTTTACATCACAAGCATCATGTCTACACCTTATAGTTATCTTTACCTTTACATCACAATTTTGAAACGATGGCAATGCAATAATTAATGTTATATAGGTGGTCTACGTAACTTCTCAAGTTGCTTGCCCCCCACGCTAATTCTTGTGGTTCACCTAACAACTTATGATATATATCGTTTCAAAATTGTACTCAATGATTCCCTTGTGTCTTTCTTTTTCTTCATCCCACTTATGAATGGGTCCAAACCAGACTAATTTGTACTTAGACATTGTGTGGATATGCAAGACGTGTAAAGATGAGATGGAATCTCATGGTTTGTAGTAAAATCCAAGAAATACAAATTAAGAGGGCCCACATAAGTAAGGACCTGCTCACCTCCAACTATATATCAACCTTTGACCTAATTTGAGATATGCCAATAGTTTTAATCTTTTGTTCTAACTTCCCTACTTATATTCATAAGTCTATGTCACCCATACCGAGCACGCATAGAAAGTGACTCCTAAGAGGACCAATTGTCCATATATCCTTTTCTTTTTTAAAAAATAATATAAATAAAGTTGAAAGTGAAAGTATGGCTACTTGCCCCACCTTCTAGAAATGATAAAAAGGCTACGCTTCCAAACATGTTATGCCTTTACATTTTTTAAATCTCCCAGAGGCGTTAAATAACATCATCAATATTAACCATTTTATTAATAATAACGAAGGTCAAGTGGATTATTTTAAAATTATGAGAAGTTAATTAATTATAATAATATTTATATATGTAGATTATAAATTACTGATTTTATTTACTTAAATATTTTAAAACTTAAATATTTTAAAAATAATATTTGATAAGTAATAACTCAAGTATATACTTTTATAATAATATAATTATTATATTAATAAGGCGTTAAAAATAAAAACTATTTCCACATCAAATATATTTTATTATTTAATTTCTGGTCATATAAAGAGAAATAACAATATATATTTATAGGTCAAGTTTAAACATTTGATTTTTTTTAACTTTTTCCTTGAATTGTATATACTCGACTAATTCTAATAAGAGTCCCAAGAAATCAATATTGTGTTTTCATAAATAAATATTTATACATATAAAGAGAAATAAGAATATATATTTATAAATTAAGATTAAACCTTTGATTTTTTATTTTATTTTTCGAATTCAACTAACAAATTAATTCTAATAAGAGCCTTAAGAAATCAAATATTTAAAGTATATTTACGTTTATAAATCTATAAAATATTGTGTTTTCTAAAGTTGTTGTTTTATATATGATAATAATTATTACAATATGTTTTGTTAAGGCATTTTATGGTGTAAAGGTTATCTATTTGAAATTCTATGGAAAAAATCTACTAGGTTGGGTGTGATCCCTGAGTGATTTTGAGAGCTTAAATTTTCCTAGGTCAGGGCTACTCAAGCCACATGTTAGTTGTGGAATCATCTCAAGACTCACATAGACTAGCAAACAAAAAAAGATAATAACTAGTATAACCATATAATTTAAATGGTTGATAAAGGCTGATATGCATTAAAACACTTATATCATGATACATTTCACATTGCAAAGATTAAAATATCATAAAAATTAACTAAATTATAACTTTAATTTAAATTATTATTATTATTATTACTAATTATTTATATGAGTTAAACATATATACATTAAAAAACATGTAATAATATTTTTAATCATGAAGATTCACCTAATTTTATCATGAAGATTTTTAATTTATAAATATACTTTGTTACAATACTATGGATTGATACCATGACATACTAATACCACATGCCCAAAAAACCGTAAGTCATGTTCACATAACACAAATTTATATAATACTTTTTTTATTTAATCAATTTAATTAAAAAACATAAATGACATAATTATGTTGCAACTTGTAATAAGAATATTTTAGAATATTCCATTAAGATCTATCCACTTGATAATTAATAATAATTAAACTAAAATTTTGAAAACCTTATTTTAAAATAAACACACCATTATTAAAAAAAAATACAAAAAACAAAACAAAACAAAAAAACAAAAACATTTACAATTACAATTTAAATAGATATAATGATTAAAAAACATATATTTCCCTTTTTTATAAATTAAAATATTTCCATTAAAATATATTCATTTGATGTCTAACTTTCTTTTAATATTAAATTAATAATTAATTAAAAACATTATTATTGTAAATTAAATTTTTAAATAATATAAAATATAATAAATATATTTAATTAATTAATCATATAAATAATATATATTTTAAAATAACTTTTCTGCTTCATTAATTATATTAATTTAAATGATAATAAAAAATAAAAATAAAAAATTTAAAAATATCTGTCCACACATATCATAAATTATTTTTATGCCAATCCGATTCATATAGATTGTAGGTTGTTCTTATCTACGCTTTGGATTTGTGAAAGAAATAGATAAAACGAAGATTTTTGGAAATTAAATTTTAATGTTTGATATTTATTTTTTTTAATGTAGAATTTTATCTTATTAAAAGATATTTTAAAAATGAAATATAATAGGATAATTACTATCAATTTTAATAAATAAAAATTATAAATTTTAATAAATAAAAATTATTAAAAAAAAATTATTATTGGAAAAAAAATGATATTTGTTTATATAATATTTTTTTATTTAAATAATTTAATTTAAAAGATAAAAACAATATAACTATGTTGTGACTAGTACTAAGAATATTTTAAAATACTTTATATTATAATATTTCATATGTAGTGGCTAGTGTTAAGAATATTTTAAAATATTTCATATTACAATATTTTATACAGGTTAAATCTCTACTATCCACTTAATAATTATTAATAAAATTTTGTGCATTTTATTTTAAAATAAATATTCTATTATTTAAAATTACAATTTAAATAAATCTAATAATTAGAAAAATATATATTTCCTCATAAAAATTTAAAAATTAAAATATTTACATTAAAAATATATATTAATTTATTCTCCTATTTTCCTCGAATTTTAAATTTAAATTATTATTATTATAATAAATTAAATATTTAAATAATATAAAATATAACGAATATGATTTAATCGATTATTATATATTTTAAAAAATCCTTTCTACTTCATTAATTAAATTAATTGAAATGATAATAAAAAATATAAAATGTTTTAAATATATCCATCGACACACACATAAATTTGCTTTTATCCCAATCCGATTCATGCACATTGTAGCTTGTTCTTATCTGAACTTTGATTTAGTGAAAGAAATAGATAAAGCGAAGATTTTTGGAAATTAAATTTTAATGTTCGATATTATATTTTTTTAATGTAGAATTTTATCTTTTAAGAAATGATATATAATATAATAATTTTAATAAATAATAAAATATATTAAAACGATATTAATTCATTAGTTTGAAAAAATTAAGGAAGTATATTAAAATTGTTATTTTTAAAGTAAATGAATATATGAAAGTAATTATGAGGTGTAGATTAATTGGTTTGTATGTGGTTTAGTGATAATATTTAACATCTTGATGTCGTTTTTCCATCCACATAATCTTGGTGACAACATCTAACATCTTTGTGGCAGATAACTTCACACAATCCTGGTGATAACATCCATGCACAATCTTGATGATAGCATCCAATATCATGTGGCAGATCGTTCTTCCATCCACAACCCTGGTGATAGCACCCAATATCATCATGGTTGTAGTGATAACATCCTTGTACAATCCTAGTGATAACATCTAACATCCGGGTGGCAGATCATTCTTCCATTCACAATCCTGGTGATAACATCCTCGCACAATCCTCGTAGTAACATCCAACATTTTGGTGGCAAATCATTCTTCCATTCTTCACCTAGGTTTTGTCTAATTCTAAAAAATTAAAATTAAAATTAAAATATATGAAAGTAAAATGTTTTTAAAATATTAATTCACTTATATAATTATTTTTTGTTAAAAGTAATTTTAGTTATTTACCTTAAAAAATAAATAATTAGATTATTTAGTAATTAGTATTATTAAAAATAAATAAAAAAATTATAAAAAATTGATCTTAAAAATAAAATAAAATTAATTAAATTAATTAGTATATGAAAAATTATATTTATAAAATTAAAAAATATTTAAATAACTAATTTTTATATATAATTGAGGATTATATTAATAGAAAATGGAAATCATTTTCAATACTTTTATCATTGAAATGGTTAAAAATTAAAAATATTTTTAATTTAAAATATATATATATATATATATATATATATTAAAATTTTTAAAAATTAAAAATATTTTTTAATTTAATTTTTAAACATAAATAAATAAATAAATATATATATATATATATATATATATATATATATTAGTATATATATATATTAGTTTTAACTTTTTATTAATTGTAAATGTAAATATTTATATGGTTATTTCATGAAATTTTATTGGTCTCGCCCTAACCAAGTTTGTTGACCATTGCTACTAGACCGTGACAAACAGTCTAAAAAAGACACAAGCTAGCCAACCATAACTGAAGAAGCTAAAAATTCCAAAAAATTGACAGAATAAACAAGACACCAAAGGGCATACTCAATCATTGGAGTTGACAAAAGCTAGATTATCTGGCCCCATCCCAGCTAGACGGGGAGGGCGAAAAAGGTAGCTAACGTGTTGCTCCAAGTGAGCCAGCCAGGCCTTGAGCTGCGCCAATTTCTCCATAATGCACATATGCCTATGCCATACCACCACCACTTGCTCCTGTAGGTGACACTAGAAGTATTGAATTTGGGTCAAGGCTGTCATTACTACCTCATGTTCCTCACGAAATTTTTTCTCATAAGTCTCCATTTGTGTTTTAACTAACTATTGTGGTGGTGCTAGGACTGCACGAGGAGAGTTTCCTTGCCTCCTTTGGGCTAATAGGCGACCTCAACGAGGAACTAGAGTGTGCCCCTTTGGGACCGTGTTCGAGCCAACAAGCTCCTTTTTATGATAACAGTGTTGAGGTTTAGGCTCTCAGGTGATTCCCCTTGCACTAGTTCCTAAATGAGAGCTACGACACGGAGCCATACATGGCAAATTCGAAAGTGGGCACTCCTGTAGTGCCACCCACTCTACACCCCAATTCACCCCACCCCCCCACCTCAACGCACATCTTCTTCCTACCTCGACCTCAAACCTCCCCTGGATTGGTTGACACTCCTTAGCACACACTTAGCATTTCCTAGGTCTCACAAATTCCGTTAATGGGTCCAACACCCGCTCTGAACTTAGCCATGAATGGGTCAAGTTCCAGCCACAACGAACACTGCTCTCCAAATCCAAACCCCTTATGCCCATAATTATGGCCACGTGCATCTCATTATGCTTTTGTATAGTGCACCACCACAAGAGTAGACTCTGATACTCGTAAGCAAATTCCAACCCAATGCCACCCACCACTTCACTAGTGGGTCGCAAAGGCACAAGATAACCCAGAACCAAGTAGACGAGAATTAATTGGGAGAAAAACCCACCCATTTTCCTGTTCGTACTTTGACAAATTCCAATGGCACTCCAGAGAGCAAGCGCTATTATAGACTAGAATCCATAAAAATTACAAGGTGAAAGCCAAACGCAATTGGAGTGTAAGTTACATAACCAGTCTGGAGGACGCCACAAGGAGTGCAAGAATAAGTAGAAGGAGTTGTCTTTAGTGTGACTTTTTGGACTTTCTGGAGCAGGAAATATTTGAGGTGAAATCTTGATTTGTGTTATTTAAACTGGTCTTTTCACTGTATACATGGATTCAACACCCTGGAAAACCCCTAGGGAACTTCAATTGTGTAGGGATTACCCATCAAGCTTGTGATTTCAATAAATTACTGTCAGATTTTAGAGAAATTTGACTGGAAAAACTCACCGGAAAAGCTTCCAAAAAGTTACACTAAAGACAACTCATAAGTAAAAGACCGAAGTGCACTTGGCACACTTCTGTAAGCTTGTGACACCCATGTGACTCTCCAATCTATAGCACGTCGCCCCCAATAAATACAAATGAGATGGAGGGTTGGCCTATAATGTCGGTCTGGTTCACATACCCCAAACTAC
Organism: Pinus tabuliformis; assembly: GCA_031772625.1. Lineage (NCBI taxonomy): Eukaryota > Viridiplantae > Streptophyta > Pinopsida > Pinales > Pinaceae > Pinus > Pinus tabuliformis. The sequence goes on along the minus strand of CM062814.1, from coordinate 325,041,524 downwards.
CATTGCCATAATATCGTTAAGAAACCCATCATCCATTGTATGAAACCCTGAACCCACTTGCTTTCGCATAAATTCTCCTTAACGTCGATGGTTGATTTCACACGAACATGTTGTTACATCTCCCGCCACACCATAGTTCTTCCTTTCACATGCATGGAAGGTCTAGAGAGAGGCCAGAAATGAAATATAATATGATAATTTTAATAAATAAGAAAATAATATATTAAAAAGATATTGATTAATTATTTTGAAAAAGATTAAAGAATGATATTAAAATTATTATTTTTTAAAGTAAATGAAATATATGAAAGACTTACCTATGAGGTGCAAATTAATTAGTTTGTGTGGGGTTTAGTTTTAGATTAGGTTAAAGTTCAAATCTTATGAGGAGGGATTGAGGATGTGAGTTATTTTTGGGGGAATTAAACTAATCCAAGGGGAATTCAACTCGATCGAGCTTCACACAATCTTATGATAACATCCAACATCTAGGTGGTAGTTTGTTCTTCCATCCACACAATCCATTGATAGCATTCAACATCTTGGTGGCATATTACTTCACACAATCCTAGTGTTAACATCCTTGCACAATCCTAGTGATAACATCCAACATCCTGGTGGCAGATCGTTCTTCCATCCACAATCCTGGTGATAACATCCTCACACAATTCTGGTGATAGCATCCTTGCATAACCCTGGTGGCAGATTATTCTTCCATCCAACATTGGCACTGACCTCACCTAGGCTTTGCCTAGATCGAAAAATAAAAATAAAAAGTGAAATACATGAAAGTAAAATGTTTTTAAAATTTTAATTAAAGTTTGATTATTCTTACTTATCTAATTATTTTTATTAAAAATAATATTAATTATTTGTCGTAAAACTAAATAATTAATATTATTAAAATTAAACAAATAATAATAATACTTTTAGTTTAAAATCAAAATTAAATTAATTGGTATATAAAATTATATTTATAAAATTAAAAAGATCTTTAAATAACTGATTTAAATCACTGATTTTTCTAATAATTGAGTATTATATTAATATAAAATAGGAAACATTTTCAATACTTTATTATTAAAATTGAATATCTATATATATATATATATTAGTCGGAACTTTTTATTAACTGTAAATGTAAATATTTACATGGCTATTCCATAAGATTTTATTGGTCTCACCCCAACCAAGTTTGTTGACCATTGCTACCACACCATGACAAAGAGTCCAAAAAAGGCACAAGATAACCAACCATAATTGAAGAGGCCAAAAATGTCAAAAAAATGATAGAATAAACAAGACATCAAAGGACATACTCAATCGTCAGAGTTGACAAATGCTGGATTATCTAGCCCCATCTCGGCTGGAGGGGGGCAGTGAAAAGGGCAGCTAACATGTTGCTCCAAGTGAGCCAGCAAGGTCTCGAGCTGCTCTAATTTCTCCATAATGTACATATGCCCGCGCCATACCACCACCACTTGCTCCCATAGGTGACACTAGAAGTATTGAATTTGGGTCAAGGCTGCCATCACTGCCTCATGTTCCTCACGACGATTTTTTTCATAAACCTCCATATGTGTTTTAACTAATTGTAGCGGTGGTGCTAGGACTGCATGAGGAGAGTTTCCTCCCCTCCTTTGGGTTGGTCGACGATCTCAACGAGGGCCCAGAGTGTGCCCCTTTACGACTGTGCTCGGGCCAGCAGGCTCCTTTTTCTAATAGCGACGTCGAGTTTTGAGCTCCAAGGTGATGCCCCTTACAATGGTTCCCATATGGAAGTTGTGACACAAAGCCATATAGGGAAAATTCAAAAGCAGACGCTCCTGCAGTCCCACCCATTCTTCACCCCAATTCACCCCCCGCTTCAACGCACTTCCTCTTCTTACCTCGACCTCAAACCTTCCCTGGACCTCCTGACACTCCTTGGCACACGCTCGGTTTTTCCCATGTCTCACAGATTCTGCCAATGGGTCCAACACCCACCCCAAAATTAGCCACGAATGGGTCAAGTTCCAACCATAGTGAAAACTGCTCTCCAAATCCAAACCCCTTATGCCCACAATTTTGGCCACACACATCTCATTATGCTTCTGTGGGGTGCACCACCACAGGAGGAGACTTTGATAGTCGTGCAAATGCCAACCCAATGCCACCCACCACTTCACCAGTGGGTTGCAAAGACACAAGATGACCTAGAACCAAGGAGACGAGAATTAATTGGGAGGAAACCCACCCGTTTCCCATTCGCACTTCAACTAATTCCATTGACACCCTAGAGAGCATGCATTGCTACAGACTAGAATCCATAAAAGTTACAAGGTGAAAGCCAAACACAGGTGGAGAGCAAGTTATCCAGCCAGTCTGGAGGATGCCACAAGGAGTGTGAGAATAAGTAGAACACTGAAGTGCATTTGGCTTGCTTCTGCAAGCTTGCGCCACCCTGTGACTCTCCAATCAATAACGCGTCGACTATTCAGACCCACAATAACTACCAATGAGTCCAAAAGTTGTCCTATAACGTTGGTTGGGTTCACATATCCCAAACTACCATTGCTATAATATCGTTGAGAAACCCATTATCCACCGTATGAAGCCCTAAACCCACGACAACTCCTATTTCCACCTCTATAGCAAAGTTAATGCTCTCTGACATGCAAGGGGAATAGGAGTTGCCTTGCATTAACATGCCAAAGTCAACTTTGAGGGAAATATAAATGCAAAGCAACCCCTATTCTCCTTGCATGTCAGACACCATTAACTTTGCTATAGAGGTGGAAATAGGAGTTGCCCCCGTAAACCCACTTGCTTTCACATAAATGCTTCTTAACATCGATGGTTGATTTCACAAAAGCATGTTGTTGCATATCCCAACACACAACCATCTTTCTTTTCACACGCATGGAAGGTGAGAGGCCAAGCACAACTCCCAATGATCTTGGATTAGCTACCATCGAGATTTAAATTATAAACTTAAACATTGACTATTTTAAACAATTGAAGCTTATATTAATAGAAAATGGAAAGCATTTTCAATACTTTTATGAGTGAAATTAATAATAAAAACAAAGTAGGTTGAGGGGTTGAACCATTAAAAAAAATATCTATATATTATGATTTGTATGATGATGATTATATACAATATTTATTACTTTATACAAAAATTTATCTATATAATTTATTATTAAATTATATTAAAACAATACATACCTCATTTAAATTTTTAATTTTTCCCATGAAAACAATACATACCTCTCTTAAATTTTTTATTTTGCCCATATAAGATAATTACAAGTTTGGGAAATTTTTGAAATCAAATATTAATTAACTAATATGATAAAATACTTTCCATGTGGATAACTATAGGTGTTTTAAAAAATTAAAAGACAATGGTTAAATAATTAATATAATTCAATTATGGTACCCATACATTGTCCCGACGAATATGCCACGCCCAACGTGCATATCACGGTTCTTTTATCTGCCAATCTTTAAGCGCCACGTATTTATAGAATGGGCACCTGCCAGTGAGCAGGAATACAGGTGTCAGTAAGAAGCCGCCGTTATGCGTGCCAGACAGTCAATAGTGGCGAGGCACGCACTGCGTCACGTGACGTAATTGACGGGGAAAACTTAACGGCGCGTGAAACAATGTTCCGGCGGGATACACTCCACTCGAAGCTACCTGTTTCCGCTGTCGGAACGGGAATATTTCGTCGAGAAGTAATTAAACATAAATTTTATTATGAACATCTTAAGTATGCATGTTGGGATAATCACCTGTTTTCCTGGTGTCCGTGGAATATATAAATCCGACGGGGGCGAAGGAAGAAATCAGAGAGAGTGAGGCGATCGGTGTAAGCGTTTTGATGTTTTGCGAATTATCCCCTTTCTCAGTTGTTCCCGCTTCTTTGAATCCCATTCTCTAATTCATTCCATTTCCAGGCGGCGAAGTATTTTTTTCGTTGGGAGCCTTGGAGCTCTTTTTCTTTATTTTTTTTACAAAAATCTAGAAGCTTGAAGTGTTTCAGATCTAGATCCATTTCTTGCTTTACATTTTTTTGTATTTTTCTAAATAGGTAGTCTGCAAATTTGTATGTGATGGTTTTTTCTGTTGTGGGATCATTTTAGAACTAGATTTTGCACAGATAATTTAGAGGCTGCATCAATTAGGTTACCAGAGGCATTTTTAACGCCTCTGTTAGGGAAGAGGGGTATTTTTTTTAAAACCTCATCCCAATTTGTTTTTTGTTATTTTCTGTCGTCCATTTTTCTGGCAAGATTTTTATCCTTGCCTCTAAATTGGGCTTTGTTTTTTTAGTTTAATAGGGTTGGGTTGTTGTTTGATCTTGAATTTTTATATGGATCGGCAACGCTCTGAGTGTTCTAAACAGGGACAGAGATTTGATCTCTGTACTAACATGGTAGGTAAGATGGATTTGATAACTGACCCTCAAAACAGCGGGGGCCCGGATAGACAAGGGTTTAGATTTCCAAGTCTTGTCAGTAACCAGAATTTGGGGGTTTTCAATGCAAGTGTGCAGGACGTGTTCGAGGACTCTGCATCCAGCTCGTCTTCTCCTTCCAATGGAGATGCGAGGTTGGAGGGTTTGGATGCCTGGAAGAACTTAAGAATGCCAGAGGCTTCTCTAGTCTCTGGAAATTCTGAAGTCTTGTGTTCTTCGTCATCATTTTTCCCCAACTTACCATCAAATGGCTTCGGCCACTCTGATGGCCTGGTATGGCGCCCGAGTTTTCAAGGGCAGAACCAGTGCAGCGGAGAATCCATTGAATCGGCCATGGTTTTGTATGAATTGTTACATGTACAGCAGATTCAGCAAATACAGCAGCAGCTTCAATTGCAACAACATCAAACAGCAGCAGCGGCTTCAATCCACCATATGGGTCGGAACCCTCTGGGTCCCAGAGCTCAGCCCATGAAGCTTCATGGCAGCAGCCTGTCAAAGCCGGCTAAGCTTTACAGAGGCGTGAGGCAGCGCCACTGGGGTAAATGGGTTGCAGAGATCAGGTTACCCAGAAACAGAACCAGGTTATGGCTGGGGACTTTTGATACTGCAGAGGAGGCGGCCATGGCTTATGACAAGGCTGCTTACAGGCTGAGGGGTGACTATGCCAGGCTCAATTTTCCTCACCTTAAACGCCATTTGGAAGCAAATTCCTTCGCCCCCTGGACTGGTAATTCTGTGCTGCCATCGTCTGTTGATGCCAAGCTACAAGCAATTTGCCAAAGCTTGAAACAACCTTTGGAAAGCATGTCTAAGACTGAAGAATCAGAAGAAATTTCATGTGCATATGAGAATTCAGGCTCTCTTGGGTCGGTGCGGGATGAAGATGCGAAGAAGAATGATGTTGTGTCTGTCAAGTCTGAGACTTGTGATTCTGATAGTAGTGATGATTCCACCATTACAACATTGAATTCAGCTGGGGAATCAGAATCTCCTTCGGCTTCCAAGTCGGAGACACAGGCAGAGACAGAAACGGATACTTTGTGTAGCATGCCATCCTTCTCGGCCTCCTCGATATGGGCAGAGCTTGACGATTATTTGCTCAGTATTCCTTCTCTGGACATGGACATTAACTGGGATGTGCTCTCCTAATATTATAATTGCTTGTACTAGTGTAAAGTTAGCATTCAGTAGTTGCAATTTTTAGTATGATGGGTTGTGCCTAAACATGTTGTTATCAGATAGATAAATAAATACCATCTTCCTCTGTAATTTATTCATTTATCAGTTTGTGTATCATAATGTTGAATGTATACAGAAGTTTACCATCTTCCTCTGTAATTTATTCATTTATCAGTTTGTGTATCATAATGTTGAATGTATCATTTGTCAATTTTTCCTTCCGTATTTCACACTGCATATAAATTACTAAGCTTTATACTCAATGTTACTAAGTTTCAGATGACATGCCCAGTCATGATAAATGTGATGTAGAATAGCAGATGCAATGTTTTCCAGACAGACAGTGCATCTTGGTATGTTGCTAACTTATTCTTCTCTCTTTTCTTACAAAACTCTAATCCCTAGCATAATTAATTTCATGCATAATATTACTTGCATAATATTGGAGTCATGCTGAGTGATGGCTCAGAGAAACAACTTTCTCTACTCATTTCCCTTTTTGTCCTGATCAATAGTTCCAATACCACTTGACCTGTTCTTATTCATTTGAACATTTTATGGTGATTGAGGAGTCAGGGAAACAAATTTTTTTTAACATTTTATGGTGATTGAGGAGTCGGGAAACAAATTTATTTTTATTTCTCTGTTTTACTTAAAGATTCCAGCAGCACTTGACCTGTTCTTATACATTTGAACATTTTATGGTGATTCAAGAATCAGGAAACATTTTTTTTCATTTTTTCTCTCCGTTTTAGTAAAAAATTTCAACACCACTGAGCATGTTTTTATGCATATCAAGATTTCATTATACATACATATAAGACAACCAATTACTCAATATGTGTTCAACATTTTTTTTCATTTTTTCTCTCTGTTTTAGTAAAACATTTCAACACCACTGAGCATGTCTTTATGCATATCAAGATTTCATTATACATTCATATAAGACAACCAATTACTCAATATGTGTTCAACATTCTGGATAAACCCAATTCACAAAATACTATCTTTATTATTATTATCAATCACAAATAAGTAAAATTCTTTTTGACAAAATAATGCTTTTATAACTAAAATAATTTTATCTTTATTATTATTATCAATCACAAATAAGTAAAATTCTTTTTGACAAAATAATGCTTTTATAACTAAAATAATTTTATCTTTACCTACATGTGGTGATAATGAACATAACAATACGGTTATTGGATTGCAGTCCCTGAGGACAGCTGAAAAGCGAATCACTGCCAGGGTAACAGCATGGCACCTCTGTTACATCTCTTATATTTATATCTTCTTGAAAATGTTAATTTTTTCCCTTTTTCATTGATGACCGTGGTTTCTGGTTAAGCCTTGCGTACGGCTACGGGTTATCAATCTATTTTCTTACTGATCTTCGGCCGCGTACTTGAGCTTTCAGGTAATCTCTTCTTTCAATACTCACGCTCTCACTTAGTACCTTCCTAATTACTCTGCTGTGCTTTGCTTTATTGGTGCCCACCTCCATTCCTTGCCTTTTGAGATGGATTGATTGCTACAGTGACCATGGAGGAAAGCATCCCAGAGATACCCTCTAGGAATGCCTTTCGACAGTACCCTCCAGGAATGCCTTTCGACAGTTTACAGGTGCATTTTTTTTTTAAACGTTGTGAAATGCTAGGGTATATTAAAGAAAATGTTGTGAAATGTTTGGGTATACAGTGACCATGGAGGAAAGCATCCCAGAGATACCCTCCAGGAATGCTTTTCGACAATTTACAGGTACAATTTTTTACAATTTTTTAAACGTTGTGAAATGTTAGGGTATATTAAAGAAAATGTTTGTCATATATATCAGTATAGATCTATTTTAACTTGAGATTTATTAAATGTTAAGAAGGTTTTTCTTCTTTTATGTTGGAGTAAAACACTCACATAAGATAAAGTAAAAGTCATTTATTAAAAAGGATGAAGCTATTTTATTTTATTTACAAAGTAATTTTGGGAAACAAATAAGGCAAAAAAATATGATAATAAATCATGTGATCATTTAGTCCATGGTACTTAAATTTTTGTAAAGGTAAAACACAATTTTATTCTATTAAACTTGCATGAACCAAAAAAATGAAATATTTATCCCATATTTTAAAGTTACACCACAATTTTTTCACCCTTGCCTAGAGCTAAAGCTACCGAAGTTCACATAAACATAGGATTCACTCTATGTTCTACAAATGTAAATCACCCTTCACATAAATGTAGGATTTACTCCATGTTCTACAAATGTCAACCACCCTTCCCTAAAGGTAATGAAGTTCACATAAACATAGGATTTACTCCATGTTCTACAAATGTAAAATTTTGATCTTACATAAATTTTAAAGGAGAAAATTAGCCAATCTTTATCCCACTTTATGTAAAATAAAGTTATCGGCAAGTTTTGTAAAAATCAAGTATTAATCTTTGATTTTACATAAATTTTAAAAGAAAAAATTAACCAATGGAAACAACACAAATAAATATTTCACTACAAATTTTTCTCACAAGATTCCACTAGAAAAGAGCTCACTTGAAGACAACTCCTTAATCTTACATGATTTATAAGGATAAGTATTAATATTATTAGTTGTTTAAGTGCTATTTTTTGAATTCAAAAAAACACAAATAAATATTTCACTACAAATAAAATAACTCCTTAATCTTACATATTTTGTAAAGATTAAATATTATTTGACGAGTTGTTTTTAAGTGCGCTTTTTTGAATTCAAACCAGTTTAAACAACACATAAATATTTCATTACAAATTTTCCCACAAGATTCCCTTGGAAAAAAGTAGCATTTAAAACCAACTTCTTAATCTTACAGATATTGGTTTTGTGGTGAAACACGTCTCCAGAGTCTTGAAGTCCGACCTTTGTAAATATAAAATGATAAATTTACATAAACCAAAAAAATCAAATATTTACCCCTTCTTTTTAATGTTACAACACAAACAATTTGACTTTGTGATTTATAAAGGTAAAGTATTCATATGACCTTGTGATTTGTAAAGTTAAAGTATTGATCTAAGGTGAACGTACAATTTATTCTAAAGTTTATAAAGGTAAATTTTTAATGTTACATATGCCTTAAAAGAGAAAATTAATTAATTATTATTTCATTTTTTGTAAAGATAAAGTTATAATGTTATTTTTACTAATTTAGCAAATTTATGTTTATTTGAAACGCTAAAGTTGAAGTTGAAAATGATCCAAATCAAATAAATATTTCACGAACATGTGTTTCGATGAAAAAGCAAAGCTTTGGTCGATTGCTTGTACATGGATGATTAAAGGTCTCGAGGATGAACCACATTCGCTGCACATGGATGGTTAAAGGTTTCGAAGATGAACCACATTCCCTGGTTCAAAACCTTGACCAAAGTTCCAAAGTTCCCGAGGATGAACTACATTATCTGGTTTGAAACTTCAGCCAAATAATATTGATGTGATTAATCCAAAAAACATGGTTACTACATTATGGAGCACAAAAGGTAAATTAATTATTATTATTATTACTATTAAATGTAGTTTGAATGAATCAAAATGTTCAATAGAGATCATTTTGAAAACTTTACTTCATATACCATAAGAACATTATTAGCAAAATAATAGGCTGGAAAACGATTGGAAAAAAAATAGTAAATTTATTATTTTCCTTTAATTTTTTTATTTTTTATTTATTATTTTATTTATTTATTTATTTATTTATTTTTTCTTTCTGTGTAAAGACTATTCTATTAAGATTAAAAAGAGAAAAAATATGTACAAAGAGGTTTGAACCTCTGAGGGCGCCGTAGCCATCCCTCTGTCAAAAAACCGTTGCAGAGATTGTTGTTCCTTCTGTTTACAAAAACAGTGATCATAACCTTAAAACCTGAACAGACCTATATAGACCCAAAACTAAACAGTACATTACTGATTACAAGAAAGGAGATCCAAAATAAAATCCATGAGTATGAGCAACTACGAGCTAGTGTTGTCAGGTACCGAGCGCGCTGAGAATTAACCACGAGATCTGGAAATCCAAAAACTGATATACTATCCTGAAGCTGAAGGCAAATGTGATTAGACCTGCTGTGGCTCACCAGTAGCATTATCGTTGACCTTGTCCGGGGAGCGCTCCCAGGTAACCATCACCTCATCTTCGACTTCCATCAAATTGCCATCTGGAGGAGGCACAAGATGCAGGACACTTTCATATATGTTCACTGGCTCACAGGCAATGATATGCTCCTGAGGAGAGTCCAGCTGAGTGCAAGCCTCTCCCTGACGATCCTCTTCGTGCACCGCAGCAGAAACCTTGAGGACAGCTTCCGCCAAGCTACTCTGAGAAGCACTGGCGTTCTGAGAAGGCGACTGTTCCTTGGAGGCTTCATCTGAGCTGGCGAGCTCATCTTCTTCCTCCGAGAAGATGACCGTGATTATGGCAGAGATGAGCGGTCTGTTGAGCCTGCTTTTGAATTTGAATCTGGAGGTATGCAGCGAACTGTTTAGGGAGGGACCAGAATCATCTGAGGGCGGAGAAGAAGGCGAGGCCGTGGCTAACGGGGATATACGACGAGGTGCAGGGCTCCCCCGCCCCCCGGGCCCTCCCCGAGACCTCGAATTACTCCCGCGCCTGAGAATGCCCAGACGACGGGGGGCCATGATCGAATAAGACAGCGGAATGAAAAAAATCAAAGACTGAGGGTAAGGGAAAAGCAACTCACAGGTTGAAAGAACCCAAAATGAAGACCAAACTGTAATATATAAGACCCAGACTCTAAGCTCACATGAGAAAGACCCGGCTAGCAGACAATACCCAGCCACGACCGAGTGAACCCAATTCCCAACCCAGACACCTACAGCAGGGACAGAGACCAAATTCCTTACAGAGTATATGCCGAAGACTGACCTGAGACACCAGACACAAAAGGCGAAAACTAACTTAGAGCGCCCAACACCTACGCAGAGATGCAGAATAGAATTCCTTAGGCTGATCAAATGGGAACTGTTATGAGTCCATGGCGGCTTCCCCTGAGACCAGGACCACCAGAGGAGACCTCTGCTTGCAGAGAGCGGACACACTGCGATGCTTCCGGAAAGAACCAGAGCAAATGAAACCAGGAGAATGCGCGCCATCCTGTTAACCTCCGTCTGCGTACCTCGAGCTCGTGCCTGCATTAATGATAATTGAATGCCTGCCTTATACCGCCTTACCTTGCTTGTATGCTTGCCAGTTGCCGGCTGCACATGCATGAGCATTAACAGCGATTAAAGACACCCGCATCCGGGTTATTTTCCTTTAATTTTAATGTAAGATACTATAAACATTAATTTTATTTTATTTTAAGGAAAAATGTTAAATAAGACATTAAATTTAATTTTTTATTTATTTAATTTTATGAAGTTATTTTTATTTCATTTTCCCCCACTTAAAATATTTACATTACATTAATTTACACATCTCTACCATAGTTTAATTTTAATTTTAATTTTATTGAATTTCAATTTAGTCAAAATATTTACATTATGCTTATACTTCTCTTGATAAAAAAAATCTTGAATCTTTTTTTTTTATATATATATATATATATATTACATTTTAAAATAAAAAAATTATATTCAAAATCTAAAATCCAAAAACTATCAATAATAGAGTAACTATTTTTCTTTAATTTTTTAATTTTCTTTTATTTATAAACAAAACATGACCAGATAAGACAAGTGTAACCTAAAATATTAAACAAAACATAACAAGATAGGACAAGTGCAACATATAAACACATAAACATAACAAAAAATAACATTTCGAGGTAAATTTCTTTTATTTTTATTAACTATACATGTGTCACAAAGTTTTGGAATGCTAGTTGTCAACAACATGGGTAATATCACTTTCTCCCTAAGGTATTACTATAGGCTATCTTATTTATTAAAGCTTAGATGAAAGGGTATGATTACAACTTTAAACAATTAATCTTATTATAAGATGTTTATCGAAGCAGTGAAGTCTCACCTTCGTCGAGATATGGCTCATTAATGTTATACCTATCTTGGATGGTTCTCGACTCCATCTATTGTACCTAATCTTTTGGTTGTCTATCGCTGGAGAAACCACTTGGCTCTGTTTCCACGGTTGATTTTTTGGAAAGGAGGATCCGACGGTCCTCGTAATTTTGGGTATGGTTAGGTAACGAATTCTCGATTTGTTGCCGCCTCCAATCAATTGCTCCTTTGCCCATTTGGAGGAGGAGCTTTGCAACTGAATCGTTGGCTCACTGACCATGGCAATGAGAGAACTTGCATAGGCCGACGTTCGACACAGGTGACTACTTGATAAACACTGTATTGTTGTAACATTCTTGTTTTTGATAAGGTAGATTTTGATAAGTTCACTATGCCATACAAAAAATGATGATAAATTAGGATATGGATCAAAAACAACTTGGAAAATAAAAATGTTAGGAATCATTATTATTACAGGTCCATATCAAATAAAATGATAGGATAGTTGCTCTAAAAAATGAAGGCAAAATGAAAATGTTAGATAAGCAACAAAAGAAAAATATTTGCTTTAGAAAATAAAATTAAGGTTGCTAACTTAAAATGCACTTTTGAAAATGTTTTTTTAATTAATCATGCTTACGTTCCTTAATTATGATTTAATTGTTGTAATAAAGCTTGATGACTTTATAAATAAATCATATAATATGCTTTTGTCGTATTGGCAGAAGCGACAAAACGACACATCGGGCATCGATAACCAACAAGCACTTTTCAACAAAGATCGTTCACCCGGATCAACGACGGAAGAAGCCTTTCGGCCCCCCTTCGGTCGTTTCCTGTTAACGTGAGAGGGGGGGGGGGTTCCGAAAAGCAGTGTTCATGGTTGCCGTTTTTTGCTATGTGGCGCCTCCACAATGTTTTAGACCCCCAAGGCTCGAAACCACAAACCATTATGCCCCCCCCCCCCCCCCCCCCCCGAAATCCGTTGCAGTTTTCTTCCATTCGACCGTTGACTTCTTCCCGCGCCATATGCATCCGTTATCTCTCGTCCAATCACGAACCTCCACATCACCAATCCATTTTCATTCATCCATTCACCACCTGCCACGTTATAATACCATTGTTATACACTCCAAAGCCGTTGATGTGCCTAATTAACCGTTTAAACATCCGTTAAGCATTAATTTGCATCCTTCTACAAATTGATTGCCTACGGCTAGATATAAACAGAGCCCAACTGAACCTATAAATGCTCCATGGTTCCAATCTTTGTCACTTTTTGCTTCCATCCATAAATCAAAAGCACCATTTGTCATTCTGTGTATTTTCGCCACTGCTATCCATTTTTTTATTAAAACAACGTCTGAATTTCCCCTGCAGCAAGATGGCTCCTAAAGAAAATATACAAAACAATACTGAAGAAGGTAATCCCTCCATAGTCTCCCTTGATCTGAATCATATGCCCCTTGTAGGTTCCCTTTTTAAGACCAATGGTTGTGAATGTGAATTCGATTTTTATGAATTACATTCATGGTTAAAACTGAAAAACGTTGATAAAGAGGATCGCATTCGCTTCTGGGAAACACTTCTACCATTATATTATTTTCCTAAGACCCATCACTTTCTCGATATAATCTCTTGGTGTCAAGCAAGGTATGACCCTGTGCAAAGAACTGTGATGACTCGGAATGGAAAAATTCTGATCACCATTACTGCTCAGAGCATAAATCAAATGTTAATGATACCTCCATCTTATTCCCTCAACCATTTTTCATCTGCAGCTCTCATGGATCTCTACAATAAACTTACCTTCCCACAAAGAGCCCTTATCTTTGAACTTTTCTTACTAGAGGATGCTGAATTACCTAAGAGAAATCTACCATATTCATCTTCCATGTTCCCTGAAACTACTAGACACATTATCTCTCTGTTATCATACCTCCTAGGATATGAAAATTACCAATTTCTTGATGAATCCATCCTTGGATTCTTTTCCATTTTTAGCAAAGAATATCAACCCACCTTCATGTATAATTATAGCCACTTTTCCGCTGACAAAATACATGAACAGTTTATGAATTTGACCACTCAAGGAGTTTTCAGGGACAGTTCAGTCATAATCCATTTAATTTTGTTTCAACAGGGAGATCTATTGCCCATTCAACTGAACATACAAGATGAGCAGAGTGTGAATCAATCAGTGATTCACTAGACAGAGTTAGTAAGTGCAGGATCATCCAATTTTACATTCTCTCAGTTCATTGATTCTTTTACACATCCAGGTCTTCAACTACTCAACAGTGATACAAATCCCATAATTGGAGAAGAAATTAAAAAGACATTGCAGCTATTAGAGTAGACCAAGACTGGTGACTGGTACCTATCCCAGAATTACACTGAGATTAGGATCTATGGCGGTGAGTTGGCTCCATACAAACTGCCTAAGTATGTGCCAATGAGAATATTCTCACTAGAATACATCATGCAGATGATAAACATGGATGAAGTCCATTTTGTCTCAGGCAAGAAGAAATCACAATTTAAACTCAAAGCCAAGGTAGGAATTTCATTTGTAACACTAGGTCTGCGGGTACAGAAGCAGACATATTACTAAAGAACATGAACCTCCAGCCAAGCTTTACTTGGTCTTATGATCCTTTTGGGATCATTTCAGCTCTCAGAGTGCAGTTGAAGGCAACACCTTACAACCATACTCCCAGGCCAGAATTGGAAAAAATTATGAACCAGGAGCAATGGTCTGAAGGTACTCTCACAGAAGCTGATGAATAGGTTATATCAACTCTACAGACAAAGACTCCAGCTACACAGAGTACTCAGCATAAAAGAGCCAAAGAGGAAACTCAGTCAGCTACAGAACCAGGTAAAGAGTACTATATTTTACAAAATAAGTTGAAAACCAGACTATTAATGTCACCAAGAAGCAAGCCACCAGAGATAATTGATCTTGGAGAATTAGAAGATGTTTCATCCGCAGTGACCACTGATCCCAAGCCTCCTCCTACTTCTTCAACTGAACCTATGGAGATTATTCAGTGAACTGAGACCAGCGCAGCAAGAGATGCTAATATTTTCTCAACATTTTTTAAAATCAAGCAAAAGAATGAAAGTCTTAAATCTCAAGTTTATAGTCAGTTTTGGAAACAGACATCCACTTCTCAGCATAGACTTCTCTCTTCCTTTGATTGTGAAAGAGAAAGGATGCAAATGGAATTTTTGCAAGCACAAATTCCATTTCCCAAATCCACAGTAGACTACAAGAAGACTATCTTCTCATTTGATGTGAATGAGATACATCCCATTTGATCAAATGGATTTGCATAGGCAATCAGGTGAGATGTTATTTTCAACAATGACTACAACTGCCATGTCTCTTTCCAAGCTCAGAACTGCATTGTCCAATGTACAGTCACAACTTAAGATTGAAAAGTTGTCATCCTTGTCTAAAGATAACAAATTAAAGTCTTTATAAGATATCATTATCAAGATTGGATATGATCCCCAGGACTGTAAAGCAATTAAAGAAATACTGCAAAAGAAGAATGTAGAGATTACAACCTTGAAGAAACAGTTGAAGCTGCCTTCAACTAAGGATCCACAGACCAAAGAAATGGCAGAAAATGAACAACACAGGGAGGAGATGTTGAAGCTTATCATTGAGCAAAACATACAGATCAATAAATGGGAGGAGCGAATAGAATAATTGCTCAAGGAAAAAGAGGCAGTGCATCCTTTTGTGACCTCAGTGACAATAATTCCAATGACAGGTGCAAATTTAAGCTCATCTCCTATTGACATTGCTTCATCTTTAGCAACAGGTGAAACAACAAGGTTATCATAGGGGCTACAAGCACAGAAACAACAAAATGAGAATTTACTCCAGAAGTTCCAAACCCTGGAGTCACAAAAGGTAAAAAATGATACCTTGTATGTAGATGAAATGCAAAAGTCACATAGGTTAGAAGTCAAGGTTAAACAGTTAGACAGCAAGAATCTAATCGCAAACACTTTGGCCCAAGCCAAAGAAGACATCTGGTTAGATATTAGCCACTCTATAACAGAAGTATGGCCATCCATACAAATCATTTTTGAGTAGCAAGCACTGATTGCTAAATGCAAGACAAAGATAGAGACCCAGAAGGCAACATTGGGCACAAAACCAAAAGAAGCATCAGGGATGATCAGGGTACTAAACTCTAAAACTAGGCAGCAGTTACAAGAGATGAACATTCCAGATAGGACAACTACTATTTTGGAAATTAAGAAAGTCCTAGTGAAGAAGAATCTGTTAACTCAGCTGAAAACAAAATGTGAAGCTTTGAACACTACAATTAGAAGGTTTCATTCTAAATTCAGTATGTTGCATAAGAAAGGGTTACCATATATAGTGTCATCGAATGATCAACAGTCAATTTGCAGGGATAAAAAGACAGATTACTAACAAAGAGTTTTTGGAAGCCTTGAGCTTGGACCCCACCATCAAATATGAAGTTGGACACCTTTTTCTCACTAAACCCAATTTTGAGAGATATACCAAAGTTGATGAGATATTTAGAAGGATGGTAAATCTCGAGATACGTAGTGAGAAAAGGTGGGATCAATTGTGTGAAACAATTGATTAACTTTGTATTCCAACAAGAAGATAGCAATAGCAGATTTTGAAGGAATAGTCATCAACGACTTCCTATTTAATAGGGACACATCATGCATCAATTTTTGTTTTCCTATCTTCTTTCAAGCTATTTTGTAATCAATTTAGGATATTTTGTAAAAACTTGTATAAATAACTCTGTTCTATGAGTTATTAACGGTGGTACATTTCCATAAGCAATTTTGTAAAGCATTGATGTACAATCTTTTTCTAGATCACTAATAATAAAGCAAAGGATTTTGAATTTGGTGTCATACAGTCTCGTTTTCTTCTGTAAGTTTTTCATGTGTTTCATTCATTATGTTTATTCTGCATATATTTAAGTTTTACGGAGATATCAGGTGAGAATAAATGTGTTACAATTATTCTTAAAATTCCTTTTGAAGTTATTATCATAAAGAGATTGAGATATTAGACTGTCTGTCTGAAATGCTCCCTCTAGATCATAAAATTGTCAGCATCTTCTGTAATTTTAAGCATAGTTTGTTTAACTTTTGAACATTGGACAAAGGTTTTCCCACTTATAATAATTTTTCTTTCTGCCTGAAATCTAAATTAATCATATCTCCTTACTATTATTTCTACACACCTTATAAATTCAAGTCACTATGTGAAGTTAAAAAGCAACCCTTTGATTATCTATTAGTACTATCTAAAAGAGTTAATACATAATTCTTATAGTTTGTTCTATGTATTGGTCCTCCATAAAAACCAAAACCTAAACCCCCAAAACAAATATCTTAGACGCTCTAGCATGATCAATTGACCATTATCATCTCAAAGGAATAACATCAATGTGGTGTCATTGTTGAGGAATCGAATTTGATTAGTTTTCTTAGGACAACGATATAAATCTTATTCCTTTAAAGGCGACTAAAGGTCTAGATAGGTCAAAATTATTCACCTGGCGACTCCACTATGCCAAATTGGCACCTTTTAAGCACACTAGATTCCATTCTGAATCAGAAACAATTAGTCCTCTGTCAGATCCAGAAAAACTTGTGAGAAAGGCCAGTTCCAAAAGAAGAATTCAACCATCTTCTTCTTCTTCAGCCTTGTAGTCTGAAGATATATTTCCATTTGATCCCTATAGCAACATTCCATCCAATCTAGATTCGACACAATTATCACCCAGGGTTTTTGAACTTTTAGATAGGGGAGTTGATTTCAAATCAACTTTCCTCATTCACTCACTTGAAACATGTCAAGAACTCCCACTACCAATAGGATCACCTAAATTTGAGTCTGACTTGGGTGTTAATTTACCTGAATACAAACCTACAAACTTCATATCCCCCACTACTTATTCACTCTCTTCCACTTCTGAACAACCTGAAGCTTCCACTTATGAACAACCTGAAGGGACCTTTTCTATATATTCAAATCCACTCTTTGAAACAAAAGAGGATATTCAGTCACAGGTCCACAAGTTAGTTACTAAGACTCCCTTAAAGTCATATAGGAGATCCCCTCCTTCTTAATCTCCTCCTTCTTCACCTCCACATAAATATACACCTTCCTTATCACCATCTTCCTCCTCTTCTTCATCATCATCTACAAAAACATCTCATACACCATCTTCTATTATGGCATTCCAACCTATTGTACAGGCTAGATATGTAGCTTTAGTTTTACCTCAAAACCTTGATGCATTCCCACCAGGGTATTTAAAACATCTTCCTAGGTATAATGGAGAAACTGGTTCCTCAGCTGAAGACCATCTTCAAGCATTTCTAGATTTTGCAGATAATATGAACATAGAACTAGAAAATGTTTATATGAGGTTGTTTGTTCAATCTCTTGAGGGAAATGTGAGAACCTAGTTTAGGCAGTTACCTGCAAATTCCATTAGGTCTTGGGAAGAGTTAACGAATATTTTCAAAAACCAATGGGATGTGAAGAAATATGCTCTTTACTTTTTAACTGAGTTTGAAGAACTTAAATGAAACTTTGGTGAACCTGCATCTGATTTTATTAAAAGGTTTAACAAAATTTATCATAAGATGCCCTTGATTGCAAACCCCCTGTAGCAGCAACCAAGTATAGGTTTTCAAAAACCTTTGAAGATGATTTTGTTGTAATTTTAAGAGAAAGAACTTCAAGGACTCTTGAAGACATGAAAACTAATGCTATAGAGGTAGAAGCAAATAGGGCTACCTCAGCCACTTTAAAAGCTAAAGAAGAAAAGGCCCAAAGAAAGCTTAAATCCAATCAAGAGGCCTCTACTTCTTCAAAGACTAAAACTGAAGATTCTAAAATAGATGAGATCACTTCACTTCTTAGAAATCTATCTAATAGAATTTCCAAGATTGAGACTCAACCTAGAACAGTTCAACAAACAGTTACTTGACTTCAAAATCAAAATCAAGGTCAATACAAAAGAAACCCACAACTACAAATTCTTCAAAGACCTAGTAATGATCAGTGGGTTGCAACTCGTTTTTGATAGATGATCAATAGCCTAATGACAATACCATGACTATCACTGAAGACATTAACAATATGGATACCTATTCTGGTCAGACCACTATTATTCCTCTTTCACAACATAAACAAGTTCAAGAAGATCAGGAATCCTCACAGGTTTCCAAATACCATGCCTTCTCTAAATTCCTAATTGCAGAGCTGAACAAAAGATATGATCTTAGACCTAGACCTGGCCCTGGAAGACCTCCTAAGGAACCTCCAACAATTGAACCTCATACCAAAGATGTTGAAACTCAAACAACTACTATTCGACCAAAAGGGTACTGTGAAAATTCCATCGCTGCAGTAACTGATTTACTTTTCCTACTTATTCCACCATAAGTTATTCATGAAATCACTTAAATAAACACTAAAATAAATACTACTGCAGATATCACACCGTAATACAAAAACAAACATAGGCACAAGAATCAACACATTGACACATATATTTTGGACTAATGTCTCTGTTAGTGTCAGTCTTTCCAGCCTTCCTCCAGTGATCAAATGTGCTCTTACAAAGTGATTTTGAAGTGTCAAGGTCAAATTTTGTTATTTCAGTGAGTCTTCAAGCAAAATTTGGTCACTAGGCATTAGGTCTAGGGTTGGCTCTCACTCTTTGCAAAGTTGCCCAAATGCCAATCTATGTCACTATTCAGCTGAGTTTATCATCATTCATAGGGTTGTCACTATCATGTCAATGTCTAATGAGTCATTTTACATCTTGTTCATGCTTCAGTTGCGCCTAGGCAAGGTCATTTCCCTCTCCTAGGGTTTTGAAAGCTAATTTCTCTTGAATGGTCAAATCATTAGCAAAACTTGTATCCAGATGTTCATACACCTTCCCCTATCCTTCATGTACCTTATCAAACACTTTCCATCACTGAGATCCCCCAAAATCCTCATTTTTGCACAAACCCTAGTTTCTAGCTACAACTGGCAATTTTCTAGGTTGGGCCTGTGTTTTGCCCTTTTGGACCCCTTCCCCTCACTCAATCTCTGAGATTCCACTTTCCCCTGCTTCCTAACATCCCTCCCCACTCCCAAAAATTTCCCCAAGAATTTAGAAGCCCCCTATCCCCTTCATTTCGCTCCATTTCGACAAAATTCCTTGTTTCACACATCGGGACAAGTCGCACTCAAACGATGTTCCAGAGCAATAAAAGATGAATTTTGCAAAACTGAGAGAGGTTTTTGTCCATAACATGCCAAAGAAGAAAAACCTCCTTCACGTTTTGCACAGGTGTCATGGTTTTAGAGAAATGTCAAAATTGCAATCGCCAGATCCAAGGAGGTTGGCCAAGGCACTAAAACGACGGAAAAGGCCCGATCCACTCCAAATTTTGGCCAAAGCCTCTTTGACTGAGCATGGTACTTTATTGGGGACTCCCAGCCCAAATTTCAAGAAATTTGGAGAAAATTTTGTCAATTGTGAATTTTTTGTGCCAAAAACAGGTTGTCCCCTCAACGGGTCTCACCCCCCGCGCGACCCTTTCATTTGGCTACTCCGTTCCGGGAAAACTCAGCATTTCTGGATTTTTCATGAAAAGTTACACATGCTCACCCATTTCCAAGAGATTTTATGAAGTTTTGGGCCTCCAGAAAGTAAAAAAACAAGCAAAAAATGACTTTCTGCCACATTTTTGACACACAGAAAGCAGTCTTGGGAGATTGCAATTTTGGAGGGTCAAATGACAACCAAATTCAGAAATTCCAGTTGGGTTGGAAAGTAGACTCACAGAACTTTCCAACAAGCCTACTCTTGCCTCATTTGGACACCTGAAAGTGCCCCAAAAGTGCTCTCAAAGGCGCGCGACCCGTCAGGATTTGGCGCGCGACCCGTCAGGCAGTTTGCACAGGAAATCAACCTACAGCTCAGCAAAACGCAGTTTTGACTGGATTTGACTTTTTGGGAGTTGATTTTCATCCTCCTTGTTGTAAATGATGTAATTTTATGATGTTTAGACACTTATTTACCTATTCTAAAAGATTCATTCATGAGATAGGTGAAAATTAAATGAATGAATTGGTTTCCTAGCTTTTAGAGGCAAGTTGTTTTGACTGCCTAGATTTTAGTGCTTAGTTTAGAATTGGTTGAAACAGCTCCTAGAAGGATGAGCTCGACCCCTAGAGGCAAGGAAAGGTGTAAGCTTGCCTATATTATGTATTTTCTTAGTCATTTTCAGGGGTTGGAAGGTTGGACTCTTGAGGGAGAAGCTCTTATTGTATTACTCACTGTATCTCTGCAATTTTTGGCAAAGGAAGACCAGGGTTTTGCAGTCCTTTTTGGGATTCTTGTGGTCACATGTATTGATGGTGTGTTTCTATTTGTACTTGTAAGTGTGTTATGTGAATCCTTTCCTTACTTTTCCTTCTGCACATTAGGCAAATGAAGTGTTAAAGTAGAACTCATGACTGTCATGCTCTGCTTTTAAGTTTGCTTAATATCAATGTTTTCGATTGTTTAAAGGGAATTCAAGGTTATTGCTTGCTCTCTTTAACTCCTCACCGGTCATTCTCATCCATCCATCTCTATTAAAGGCATCAATACTGTTTCCTACCTCGCCCCAAAGAACCCCCTACGAAAACTGTGTCCAATCCCCGCACCTAAAATTGCCATTTCCCCAATTTTCCACCAAAAACCCTAAAAATCCCAAATCAACCCTTTTGATCAGTTTACTAGCCTAAAATCAGTGTTACCCTATTGGTTATCTCGCCCATTGAAGATCTTTATCGAGATAGATCGGAGAGAGCCCTCTCTTGCCCCGTAGGGCTAGCTACGAGGCTAAGTGGTTTGATGTTGCCTTGAGGTTTACCTTTCTCAGCCTGAGGTGAAATTTCAAGCGTTAACATATTGGCGACCATACTGGGGAGAACAAACTTGTTTGTGGATTGATGTGTTTGTTTCATAAGTCTTAGACGGAGCCTGAAGTTATGCCAGGTAGCCTTCGAAACGCTTTTGCTTTGCATAAGCGGAAGTAGATAAACGCTGCTTCAGTCAATCTCCGTGAGCTTGTGAATACAGCACTTCATTTGCATTTTACCCCAGTACATGTATCAAGTTCAGATCTGATTGTTGATAGTGGACAACGATCAGACACTTGAAAGGCTGAAATCATTCACTTGGCGACTCTAAATCATTTTCGAGATCAGATCCAAAGACTCCACTGGAGGATGATCCCGACCAGCAAAAACATGAAAGGACAACATGGACAGATTAGGTATTCAAGTTGGAATTTCATCCAAGACATTTTGTTCTTTGTCATAAATTATTTCTTCTCTTTTCCCAAGAATGTTAAGAAGGCTTTGCAAAGTATACTATGTTTGAGAAGAGATCTGCGGCCTGCAGTTGATTCTTTCCCTTTGAAAAGTGTGAATGCCAAAGATTTGCATGCCTTTGAGCTTGATCAAGATCCTTTTTCCGAATTTTGTGATGAACCTATACCTGTTGTACATGCCCCTACACCTTGTAAAATTCCAGATCGGTATAAACCTCTTGTTTTACCTTTTGTTCTTCATGCTTTCCCAAAAAACTATGATCTATACTTGCCGAGGTTCAATGGTGAAAGTAAGAATATCAACGCTGAGCAACATGTGCAAAATTTTGAGAATTTTCTAGATCTTTTTGAAGTTGATGAAGAAGATGTTAGTATTAGGCTTTTTGCTCTTTCTTTGCAAGCTAAAGTGAAGAGTTGGTTCAAAGCCCTGCCTGATGCGAGCATCTCAGATTTCCAGCAGTTTGTCAAAGTTTTTCTCGACAGGTGGATGATCGGGCAGAACCTTTTCTTGATTGTAGAAGAGTATAACCAACTGAAAAGAATGCCAGGGGAGACAGTACAACAGTTTTCAGCCAGATTTAACCAAGTTTATTATTCGATGCCAGTTGATATAAGACCTTCTCCTAGATCTGCTCTCTTGCACTATCCGGGTGCCTTTGATTCGGAGATGGAGTTTCAGCTGAGAGAAAGGGATATTGCAACACTTCACGAGATGCAAAACAGTGCAGTAAATGTAGAGGCTCATCTGCTGATCCGAAGGGCAAGGTTGAAAGAAGAAGAGATGAAAAACATAGATCCGGCCGAATCAACATCTCTAGAGGTAAAGCTTGACATTTTGGTAAGTGCAGTGGAAAAAATGATGGAGAAGGTCACCGCAAGGAATGATTATGATGTTCAATCCCATGGCTCGTTGATTGAAGAAGAACAAATGGCTGATCCAAAACATTTTCTTTCTTATCCTAGTTGTCATAGATCTGATAATGATTGTTTTGTAGATCACCTTGGAGAAGAGAGATCT
Organism: Pinus tabuliformis; assembly: GCA_031772625.1. Classification (NCBI taxonomy): domain Eukaryota; kingdom Viridiplantae; phylum Streptophyta; class Pinopsida; order Pinales; family Pinaceae; genus Pinus; species Pinus tabuliformis. The sequence continues at coordinate 325,018,437 of CM062814.1, read as the reverse complement.
ATTGATATGACCTGCATGCTTGATGATATGTTTTATACCGATGATTTGCCTCAGTATGATCAATATGATGATGATTATGTTCTCCAAACAGAAGCTAATCTTCTAGACAAATCAGCAGCTAGTTTGTGGGAGGAGGAAGTTCATTTTCAGCAGTTTGAAAACAATGTTCAGCCATCACATATCAGCTATGACATTGACGAGGAAAGTGCAGCAAAGTTTGAAGTAAGTGAAGGATCTTTGCCTTTTTGTTTTGATTCGTTTCAGTTCATCAGAGATAACTACCATGCAATCGGAAATCAAATGTCAACAAGTCTTGATTTGAATCATCTTGAGAGCAATGGAAATTTTGTGCAAGACTTCTCATATTCAGATTTGCAACCCCCGAAAGCCATTGATTGTCAAGTTGCGGCTGAAGACTTGGAAGTGCACACACATGATTTAATGATTCAAGGTGACTCCGTACCATTTTGTTTTGAATTATTTCAGTTTTTGAAGGGTAGATTGCATAGTAAATCTTCAAATGAACAGCCTATAACAAATCAGCAATCTCTCAGTGTTAATGTTGAGGATGAGACAGATAACAAAATTCTTGAGCAGCCTGTAGCATCAGATTTGCAGCCACCAAATGAAATTGAAGGGCAGATTACAGATGAAGTTGTGGAAGACGAAATACATGATTTGATGATACAGGAAGATTCTATACCCTTTTCTTTCGAAGCATTTCAGTTTATAAGGAAGAATCTTCGTAAAATCTCTCAAGAAAAAGATGAACAGCTAGAAGGATGTCATGCATTTTCAATGGATACATTACAACAGTCTTTTCAAGTTTTTCATGATCCAATAGCTGATGTTTTGGATGAGGTTTGCAGTCAAAGTCTTTCTCCATTGACTACATGTGAGCTTGAAACGTGTATTGATACAAATTTGATCCGGCAGCCGGTTTCTTTCTCATTTTCAGCAGAGGTCTCGTCACAAGGCTCAGATCAAAGTTTGCATTCATGGTATGAGGAGACGAGAAGTAATCCATTGGATGAGCTAAGTTCCAGTGTGCATGAATTTCAAGATCCTTATGCAGTGTTTTTGGAGGTGGATAGAGAATTCATATCATTCTACGGATCTGTTTCCAAGTTGTCATGGGAGTTGCCTTTCAGGAGTTCTCTCTTGTTATTCATAAGCGAGAACTTGTGGAGAATTCAACCAGCAGACGTGATACTTACTTGGTTGCATTGGTTGTTTCATTTCACTTGATCAGGTGATGAATGAAACTGCTAGAGTAGGTTTTGATGAATAAGCTCCCCTTTGAGCATCATTTTCAGTTGGTCGATTGTGTTTAAGTATCGAGTTAGTTTTTAGTTGAGTCATGAGTCCTTTGTGAGTCAATTTTCAGTCTTGTTGTTAAGTTAGTTTGTGTCGGTTTTCAGTCATGCATTGTAGTTTGAGTTTTTGACTCCATTGCCCAATAGATAAGACACTGGTCTGCTTTCCCAGAGGTCTGAGGTTCTTGGCACCTCCAAGGAGCTACCATCCCCATTGGAGCCAATGTTAGTGTCAGTCTTTCCAGCCTTCCTCCAGTGATCAAATGTGCTCTTACAAAGTGATTTTGAAGTGTCAAGGTCAAATTTTGTTATTTCAGTGAGTCTTCAAGCAAAATTTGGTCACTAGGCATTAGGTCTAGGGTTGGCTCTCACTCTTTGCAAAGTTGCCCAAATGCCAATCTATGTCACTATTCAGCTGAGTTTATCATCATTCATAGGGTTGTCACTATCATGTCAATGTCTAATGAGTCATTTTAGATCTTGTTCATGCTTCAGTTGCGCCTAGGCAAGGTCATTTCCCTCTCCTAGGGTTTTGAAAGCTAATTTCTCTTGAATGGTCAAATCATTAGCAAAACTTGTATCCATATGTTCATACACCTTCCCCTATCCTTCATGTACCTTATCAAACACTTTCCATCACTGAGATCCCCCAAAATCCTCATTTTTGCACAAACCCTAGTTTCTAGCTACAACCTGGCAATTTTCTAGGTTGGGCCTGTGTTTTGCCCTTTTGGACCCCTTCCTCTCACTCAATCTCTGAGATTCCACTTTCCCCTGCTTCCTAACATCCCTCCCCACTCCCAAAAATTTCCCCAAGAATTTAGAAGCCCCCTATCCCCTTCATTTCGCTCCATTTCGACAAAATTCCTTGTTTCACACATCGGGACAAGTCGCACTGAAATGATGTTCCAGAGAAATAAAAGATGAATTTTGCAAAACTGAGAGAGGGTTTTGTCCATAACATGCCAAAGAAGAAAAACCTCCTTCACTTTTTGCACAGGTGTCATGGTTTTAGAGAAATGTCAAAATTGTAATCGCCAGATCCAAGGAGGTTGGCCAAGGCACTAAAACGACCGAAAAGGCCCGATCCACTCCAAATTTTGGCCAAATCCTCTTTGACTGAATCCGGCATCCAAGAAATTTGGAGAAAATTTTGTCAATTGTGAATTTTTTGTGCCAAAAACAGGTTTTGTCCCCTCAACGGGTCTCACCCCCCGCGCGACCCTTTCATTTGGCTACTCCATTCCGGGAAAACTCAGCATTTCTGGATTTGTCATGAAAAGTTACACATGCTCACCCATTTCCAAGAGATTTTATAAAGTTTTGGGCCTCCAGAAAGTAAAAAAACAAGCAAAAAATGACTTTCTGCCACATTTTTGACACACAGAAAGCAGTCTTGGAAGATTGCAATTTTGGAGGGTCAAATGACAACCAAATTCAAAAATTCCAGTTGGGTTGGAAAGTAGACTCGCAGAAATTTCCAACAAGCCTACTCTTGCCTCATTTGGACACCTGAAAGTGCCCCAAAAGTGCTCTCAAAGGCGCGTGACCCGTCAGGATTTGGCGCGCGACCCGTCAGGCAGTTTGCACAGGAAATCAACCTACAGCTCAGCAAAACGCAGTTTTGACTGGATTTGACTTTTTGGGAGTTGATTTTCATCCTCCTTGTTGTAAATGATGTAATTTTATGATGTTTAGACACTTATTTACCTATTCTAGAATATTCATTCATGAGATAGGTGAAAATTAAATGAATGAATTGGTTTCCTAGCTTATAGAGGCAAGTTGTTTTGACTGCCTAGATTTTAGTGCTTAGTTTAGAATTGGTTGAAACAGCTCCTAGAAGGATGAGCTCGACCCCTAGAGGCAAGGAAAGGTGTAAGCTTGCCTATATTATGTATTTTCTTAGTCATTTTCAGGGGTTGGAAGGTTGGACTCTTGAGGGAGAAGCTCTTATTGTATTACTCACTGTATCTCTGCAATTTTTGGCAAAGGAAGACCAGGGTTTTGCAGTCCTTTTTGGGATTCTTGTGGTCACATGTATTGATGGTGTGTTTCTATTTGTACTTGTAAGTGTGTTATGTGAATCCTTTCCTTACTTTTCCTTCTGCACATTAGGCAAATGAAGTGTTAAAGTAGAACTCATGACTGTCATGCTCTGCTTTTAAGTTTGCTTAATATCAATGTTTTCGACTGTTTAAAGGGAATTCAAGGTTATTGCTTGCTCTCTTTAACTCCTCACCGGTCATTCTCATCCATCCATCTCTATTAAAGACATCAATACTGTTTCTTACCTTGCCCCAAAGAACCCACTGCGAAAACTGTGTCCAATCCCCGCACCTAAAATTGCCATTTCCCCAATTTTCCACCAAAAACCCTAAAAATCCCAAATCAACCCTTTTGATCAGTTTACTAGCCTAAAATTAGTGTTACCCTATTGGTTAGACCACTGGTTCAATTTCTTAGCTAACGCCGCTCCAGAAATTGAACTCACTAGTCTCCCTCAGTGTGTTCTCCAAGTGACCCTCAAGCCTCCTCTTATAATTTTCTTGTTTACAAATCAATGGCCAAGATTAAGTCCCTAATCAATGGCTAAGATTAGATCTGGCTTGATCCATGACTTTTGGACCATTCTAACACAATTTCATATTAGTTCACATTAATATTTTATTTTCCCTAAGTTTAGACTTAGGGATTACATTAAAAAATATTAATTATTTTAATATCTCCCAAACTGTTTAAAATCTGTCCAAACTCTTTCTGGGTATTGGAGATCTCATGTGCCTTAGCCGCTCCACCAAGTTTCGTGGCTAGAGCACATCCAATGCTACCCCAAATCAACAGGTTCCTTGTCTATGATTGATTAAGGATTTAGTAGTCACTATTGCCCAATTCCCAGTAAAGAGTATAGTGTTAGATATTGTTGTCACTGACATCCCTCCCAAATTTGGAATGCTCCTTTCAAGGTCTTTTGTGCCAAATTAGGGGGAACTCTTAAAATGGACACACTCCACTGGCCCAACAAAAGACCGGAGACTTTGAACCTCAAAATACACCACCCTGGTTGGTTCTTGCTTACTTGCTCGCTTTATTACTTTCCCTCCCACCTTTGGCCACCAAACTCCAACTTGTTGTGATTTCTTGCTTTCTTACTTGCCTGGAACCCCCAACAACTCCACCAAACAACAAATACAACACCCAACATGGACCACCAAATGAAAATACTAACAAAACTACCTGGGCCAAACTCCACCTTGCTTACCGCTGGTACAGGTTTTGCTTGCAATGAGGAAATATCAATTTCATAGGCCTTGGAATAACCAATGAAATTAGTTAATGGATGGGATTTTGTCATTTGCGTTATTACATATAGAATTTGAAACCTGATTTACCTTCTTTGCGCATGACCCAACCGACCCAGGATAAGAAAGAAGTATTCATCCACGAACTTCAACTTACTTACCTTTTTATGGATTCAAATACTCTTAGTTGCCTGCTTCCTTTGCTCCCCCCAATTAGTATGCATGGACATGGCTTATGCCACTATTCTAGTTTATGGGGGAGAACAACTTAGGTTGTATAGAGAGGTTAGATTTGTTCACACGGTATGCAAAACAGATCAACCAAAGAACCACCCCATCTATGCTATTGATCAAGATTTTGGCTGTTTTCAACTCTCTTCAAATCAAATACATGAATCTCAAGTAAAAATTGAAGATGTAATTGAAAACCCTATATCAAATCAAACTGATGTATGGAGGTTGTTCTTTGATGGTTCTTGTACAAAGGATGGAGCAGGGGCTGGGGTACTGCTAATCTCACCAGAAAAGGAAAACATTACACAATCATGTAAACTTGACTTTGAAGTTACCAACAATGCAGTAGAATATGAGGCTTTCCTTCTAGGACTACAATTAGCCAAGAGTTTAAAGGTACACAACCTGAGTGTTTTAACTGAATCAGAACTCATTGTAAAACAAGTTCGAAATATTTTCCAAACAAAACATCCTAGGCTTAAGTCTTATCGAAATGAGGTTCGGGATTCCATTGAAAATTTCTTTGATGCCTTCAACATAACTTATGTCCCTAGAAACGAAAACATACATGCAGATTCTTTGGTTGTTTTTGCAAGCTCATTTAAGATTCCCGATCAAACACAACTTTTATACCAAATCCAGGTTAAATACAGGCCATCTATACCTGATAACCAAAAGCATTGGCAGGTGTTGAGGATGATGAACAATTAAAATCTTTCCTTCAACTTGTAGGTGAATTTTCTCTTCTATAAATTGATGAAGACAATCTTGATATGGTGAATCCTCGAGCTGCTGATGATCTAGAATTAAATTCCAAGATTGCAGATCATGACATCATACAATTATCAAACAACTTCATTCCTAAAGGGTTAATTCCTTTAGAGAAATTATTCGATTATAATAATGTCCATCGAAATCCTCCATCCATTTCTCCTGAATATGACATTGAAGAAATCAATATTGGAACCCAAGAACATGTGAAAAGTATAAAAAACTCTACATCTTTAGCACCAGAAGTTAAAGATGAATATCTTAAGTTACTTAAAAAGTACAAAGATGTTTTTGCTTGGTCTTATGCTGATATTAAAACTTATGACACCTCCCTCATTGAACATAAGATCCCATTAAAAACTAAAGCTAAACCCTACCAGCAAAAACTCAGAACAATTAATCCAGTTCTTCCACCAACTATTGAGAAAGAGTTAAGATATTCTAATTGGATTGCCAACCTAGTACTTGTCAGGAAAAATAATGGTGAAATCAGGCTCTGTGTTGATTTTAGAAACTTAAATAAAGCATCACTAAAGGATAACTATCCATTACCTAAGATGGATCAGTTACTTCAACAAGTTTCTGGGGCTAACAAACTTTCTATGTTAGATGGTTTTTCTGGTTATAATCAGATTATGGTTGACAAAGAGGATAGGGAAAAGACTGCCTTCACAACACCTTGGGGTACTTTCATGTATGCAAGGATTCCTTTTGGTTTAACAAATGCAGGAGCCACATTCCAAAGAGCTATCGATATATATTTTGTAAGCCAGGTAAACAAATTTCTTATTATTTATCTTGATGACCTTATAGTTTTTTATAAATCTTATAAAAAATATTTAAAGAACTTGACGAAGGTTTTTGAAAGATGCAGGAAATTTGGAATATCATTGAATCCAAAGAAGTCCCTATTTACTATCACTAAAGGTAAATTTCTTGGGCATATAATTTCAAAAAGTGGAGTAGTTATTGATCAAAACAGAGTATCATCCATTCAGAGATTATCACTACCAAGAAATAAAAAGGAAGTTCAAGATTTTCTTGGTAAAATCAACTTTTTAAGAAGGTTCATACCTAATTATGCTGAAATTGTCAAAGATATAACTGATATGCTTAAGAAGGGTCATGAAGTTAAATGGACTGTCTCTTCCAGACATGCATTTGATCAAATCAAGAAAGCTATCTCTGAAGCTCCAACCTTGGCCAGTCCTGATTATACCAAACCATTCAGTATCTTTTCCTTTTCCTCTGAAACAACCCTTGTTGTTGTTTTATTACAAAAGAATGAAGATTCCCATGACCAACCTATAGCCTTTTTTAGCAAATTTATGAGAGATGCTGAGCTCAAATATGACATAATTGAGAAGCAGGCTTATGCCCTAGTCCAATCCTTGAAATCTTTCAGGATGTATGTTTTACATTCAACCATTATAGCCTATGTTCCCAACAGTGCTGTTAAAATTGTTCTCACTCAACGAAATACTGATTGGAGGAGAGGTAGATGGATCACCTGAATTTTGGAGTATGATTTAACTATCAAAACCACAAAACTAGTAAAAGGTCAAGGATTAGCTAAGCTCTTAGCAGAATCTAACTGTAAAGTGCTAGGCATCAACTCTGTTTTGGAAATACCAAGGGATAATCCACAAGAACCTTCTGTCTATGCAGAAGGGGAGAATCCACAAGAACCTTCCCAAAATCTTGAAGAAAATAATCCACAAGAACCTTTACCTTCAAATCAAACCATTTATGTACATATTGATGAGAAATATCTTTTATCAAATTGGTATCGAGATATTGTAAATTTCTTGATTCATTTTGAGTGTCCTGCATCATTCTCCAAAGGTCAATGTAAAAATCTCAAACTGAAAGCAGTCAAGTACTGTATCATAAATGCAAATCTATACTGGAAGGACCCACTCAATATCTTGTTATTATGTTTAATAGAATTAGAGACTGAAGGGATCATTGATCAGTTTCATACAGGATTTTGTGCAACAACATATAAAATTTTAAGGGCAATATTCTAATGGCCGACACTGTTCTTACAAGTAGGAGCAAAGGCCAGAAATTGTGTCCCTTGCTAGATGTTTGCTGGTAAGCAAAAAATAGCATCTCTTCCACTTATCTCAACAATAGTCTCAACACCTTTTCTCCAATGGGGATTAGATTTTATTGGAGAGATTCATCCTACTTCAAGCAATCAGCATAAATGGATCCCCACTGCAACATATTACTTTACTAAATGGGTGGAAGAAATTCCAGTAAGAAATGCTACTGATTTAGTTGTAATCAAATTCATTGAAGAAAACATTTTATCTAGATTTGGTTGTCCAACCCAGATTCTTACTGACAATGCCACAACATTTTCCAGTGTTAAAATGATTGAGTTTTGCCAGAAATATCAGATTATGCTACATCATTCAACTTCATATTATCCTTAAGGTAATGGTATTGTAGAATCATCCAATAAAAGTTTGGTAAAGGTTATAAGAAAAACTTTAGCAGATCATAAAAAGAGCTGGGACACTCATTTAATTTATGCAGTCTGGGCAAACATGATTAATCCAAAGAGATCTACTAGAAAATCTCCTTTTTGGTTAGTTTATGAGAAAGATGCAATTTTTCCTGCCAATTTGGCCTTCCCTTTTTTAAAGTTTTTGCAGGATTTAACTGATGAACCTGATGATTTTTCAAGGAGGATAAATCAAATCATTGAACTAAATGAGAACAAAGGCGAAGTTCGATACAAATTGAAAAAGTATTAGAATAAGATGAAGAGCCAGGGAAAGGGACTTCAAGGAGGGTGATCTAGTTCTAAGATGGGATTCCAGAAGAGAAGACAAAGGAAAACATGGAAAGTTTGCAAACCTATGGTTTGGACCTTTATCTATTGTCGAAGTAAAAGGAAACAACAATTTTGTGTTACAAAATCTAGAAGGACAATATTCCACATATCCTGTTAATGGAAGATTTCTCAAGCATTACATTCATTACTGAGAAATTGGAGTAGATTTAACACCATCATTGTAAAAAGTTAGGTGTTATTTTACTTTTTCAACTGTCAATTTGATGTTTTACAGCAAAGACTCCAGAGCCCGAGGAGAAGGCACATGGATCTGCAAGTTCTCTGCATTCTACAGGAGAAAGCAATCCCCAGTTGGAGCCGATGTTGTAACATTCTTGTTTTTTATAAGTTAGCTATTAGATGAAAAAATAAAAATGCCATACAAGAAATGATAAGTTAGGATATGGACCAAAAATAAACTTGGAAAATAAAAATGTTAGGAATCATTATTATTACAGGTCCATATCAAATAAAATTATAAGATAGTTTCTCTAAAAAAGGAAGGAAAAATGAAAATGTTAGATAATCAACAAAAGAAAAATATTTGCTTTAGAAAATAAAATTAAGGTTGCTAGCTCAAAATGCACCTTTGAAAATTTTCTTTTAATTAATCATGCTTAAGTTCCTTAATTACGATTTAATTGTTGTAATAAAGATTGATGACCTTATAAATAAGTCATATAATACACTTTTGTCGTATTGGCGGAAGCGAAAAAACGACACATTGGGCACTGATAACCAACGGGAACTTTTCAATGAAGATCGTTCACTCCGCCCGGATCAATGGCAAAGGAAGCCTTTTGGCCCCCCTTCGGCCGTTTCCTGTTAACGTGGGGGGGAGGGGGGGTCCGAAAAGTAGTTTTCATGGATGTCATTTTTTGCGACGTGGCGCCTCCACAATGTTTCAGACCCCCAAGGCTCGAAACCACAAACCATTATGCCCCCCCCCACCCTCGGAAATCCACTGTCGGTTTTCTTCCATTCGATCGTTGACTTCTTCTCGCACCATATGCATTTGTTATCTCCCGTCCAATCACAAACCTCCACGTCACCAATCCATTTTCATTCACCCATTCACCACCTGCCACGTTATAATACCGTTGCTATATGCTCCAAAGCCGTTGTTGTGCCTAATTAACCATTTAAACATCTGTTAAGCATTAATTTGCATCCTTCTGCAAATTGATTTCCTATGGCTAGATCTAAACAGTCAATTGAGCCCAATTAAACCTATAAATGCTCCATGGCTCCAATCTTTGCGACTTTTCGCTTCCATCCATAAATCAAAAGAACCATTTGTCATTCTGTGTATTTTCACCATTGTTATCCATTATTTATTAAAACAGCGTCTGGATTTCCCCTGCAGTAGTATGGCTCCTAAAGAAAAGATACAGAACACTGCTGAAGAAGGGAATCCCTCCAAAGTCTCCCTTGATTTGGATCATATGCCCCTTGTAGATTCCCTTTTAAAGATCAATGACTGTGAATGTGAATTCGATTTTTATGAATTACTTTCATGGTTAAAACTTAAATATGTTGATAAAGAGGACCCCATTGACTTTTGGGAGACACTTTTGCCATTATATTATTCTCCTAAGACCCATCACTTTCCTGATTTAATCTCTTGGTGTCAAGCTAGGTATGACCCTGTGCAAAGAACTGTGATGACTTAGGATGGAAAAATCCTTATAACCATTACTGCTCACAGCATAAATCAAATGTTAATGATACCTCCATCTGATTCCATCATTTCTCACCTACAACTTTCATGGACCTCTACAATAAAATTACCTTCCCACAGAGAGCCTTATCTTTGAACTTTTCCTACGAGAAGATGTTGAATTACCTAAGAGAAATCCACCATATTCATCTTCCATGTTCCCTAAAGCTACTAGACACATTATCTCTCTGTTATCATACCTCCTAGGTTATGAAAATGACCAATCTGTTGATGAATCCATCCTTGGATTCTTTTCCATTTTTAGCAAAGAATATCAACCTGCCTTCATGTATAATTATAGCCACTTTTTGGCTGATAATATACATGAACAGTTTATGAATTTGACCACTCAAGGAGTTTTCAGGTACAGTTCAGTCATAATCCATTTAATTTTGTTTCAACAGGGAGATCTATTTCCCATTTAGCTGAACAGACAAGATGAGCAGGGAGTGAATCAATCAGTGATTCACTGGACAGAGTTAGTAAGAGTAGGATCATCCAATTTTACATTCTCTTAGTTCATTGATTCTTTTATACATCCAGTTCTTCAACTACTCAACAGCCAGGCAGAGCCCAGAATTGGAGAAGAAATTAAAAATACATTGCACCTATCATAGCAGACCAAGATTGGTGACTGGTACCTATACCACAATTACACTAAGATTAGGATCTATGGCAGTGAGTTGGCTCCATACAAACTACCTAAGTATGTGCCAATGAGAATATTCTCACTGGAATACATCAGGCAGATGATAAATATGGATGAAGTCCATTTTGTCTCAGGCAAGAAGAAATCACAGTTTAAACTCAAAGCCAAGGTAGGAAATTTCATTTGTAACACTAGGTCTGTAGGTACAGAAGCAGACAGATTACTAAAGAACATGAACCTCTAGCCAATCTTTACTTGGTCTTATGATCCTTTTGGGATCATTTCAGCTCTCAGAGTGTAGTTGAAGGCAACACCTTACAACCATACTCCCAGGCCAGAATTGGAAAAATTTATGAACCAGGAGCAATGGTCTGAAGGTACTCTCACAGAAGCTGATGAACAAGTTATATCAACTCCACAGACAAAGACTCTAGCTACATAGAGTACTCAGCATAAAAGAGCCAGAGAGGAAACTCAGTCAGCTACAGAACCAGGTAAAGAGTACTATATCTTACAGAAATAGTTGAAAACCAGACTATCAATGTCATAAGGAAGAAAATCACCAGAGATAATTGATCTTGGAGAATTAGAAGATGTTTCATCAGCAGGGACCACTGATCCCAAGCCTCCTCCTACTATTTCAACTCCTTCTTCAACTAGACCTATGGAGATTATTCAGTCAACTGAGACCAGTTCAGCAGGAGATGCTAATATCTTCTCAACATTTTTGGAAATCAAGCAAAAGAATGAAAGTCTTAAATCTCAAGTTTACGGTCAGTTTTGGAAATAGACATCCACTTCTCAGCATAGACTTCTCTCGTCGTTTGACAATGAAAAAGGAAGGATGCAAATGGAATTTTTGCAAGCTCAAATTCCATTTCCAAAATCCACAGCAAACTACAAGAAGAATATCTTCTCATTTGATGTGAACCAGATACATCCCATTGATCAAATGGATTTGCATAGGCAATGAGGTGAGATGTTATTTTCAACAATGACTACAACTGCCATGTCTCTTTCCAAGCTCAGAACTGCTTTGTCCAATGTACAGTCACAACTTAAGATTGAAAAGTTGTCATCCTTGTCTAAAGATAACAAATTAAAGTCTTTAGAAGATATCATTATCAAGATTGGATATGATCCCCAGGACTGTAAAGCAATTGAAGAAATACTGCAAAAGAATAATGTAAAGATTACAGACTTGAAGAAACGATTGAAGCTGACTTCAATTGAGGATCCACAGACCAAAGAAATGGAAAAAAATGAACAACACAGGGAGGAGATGTTAAAGTTCATCATTGAGCAAAACATACAGATCAATAAAATGGAGGAGCAAATAGAACAACTGCTCAAGGAAAAAGAGGCGGCACAATTTGTTGTGACCTCAAGGACAACAATTCCAATAATAGGTGCATATTTAAGCTCATATCCTACTAGCATTGCTTCATCTTCAGCAATAGGTGAAACAACAAGGTTATCACAGGAGCTACAAGCACAGAAACAACAAAATGAGAAGTTACTCCAGAAGTTCCAAACCCTAGAGTCACAGAAGGTAAAAAATGATACCTTGTATGTAGATGAAATGCAAAAGTCACATAGGTTAGAACTCAAGGTTAAACAGTTAGAGAGCAAGACTCTAATGGTAGACACTTTGGCCCAAGCCAAAGAAGACATCTGGTTAGATATTAGCCACTCTATAACAAAAGTATGGCCATCCATACAAATCATTTTTGAGCAGCAAGAACTGATTGCTAAATGCAGGACAAAGATAGAGACCCAGAAGGCAGCATTGGGCACAAAACCAAAAGAAGCATCAGGGATGATCAGGGTACTAAACTCTAAAACTAGGCAGTAGTTATAAGAGATGAACATTCCAGATAGGACAACTACTTTTTTGGAAATTAAGAAAGTCCTAGTGAAGAAGAATTTTGTCAACTCCACTGAAAACAAAATGTGAAGCTTTGAACACTACAGTTAGAAGGTTTCATTCTAAATTCAGTGTGTTGCATAAGAAAGGGTTACCAGAGATAGTGTCATCGAATGACCGGCTAGTAAAATTGGAAGATTATTGTGAGAGGCTATATACTATTGCAGTAGACAACAGTCAATTTGTAGGGATAAAAAGACATATTACTGGAAAAGAATTTTTGGAAGCCTTGAGCTCTGACCTCACCATCAAATGGACACCTTTTTCTCACTAAACCCAATTTTGAGAGATATACCGAAGTTGATGAGATATTTAGAAGGATGGTAAATCTCAAGATACCTAGTGAGAAAAGGTGGGATCAATTGTGTGAAACAATTGATTAACTTTTTATTCCATCAAGAAGATAACAACAACAGATTTTGAAGGAACAATCATCAACAACTTCCTATTTAATAGGGACACATCATGCAACAATTTTTCTTTTCCTATCTTCTTTCATTTCAAGCTATTTTGTAATTAGTTTAGGATATTTTGTAAAAAAATGTATAAATAAATCTCTTCTATGAGTTATTAAAGGTGGTACCTTTCCATAAGCAATTTTGTAAAGCATTGATGTACAAGCTTTTTCTAGATCACTAATAATAAAGCAAAGGATTTTGAATTTGGTGTCATATAGTCTTGTTTTCTTCTATATGTTTTTCATGTATTTCATTCATTATGTTTATTCTGCATATGTTTAAGTTTTACAGAGATATCAGGTGAGAATAAATGTGTTACAATTATTCTTAAAATTCCTTCTGAAGTTATTATCATAAAGATACTGAGATATTGGACTGTTTGTCTAAAAGGCTACCTCTAGATCATAAAATTGTTAGCATTTTTGTAATTTTAAGCATAGTTTGTTTAACTTTTGAACATTGGACAAAGGTTTTCCCACTTTATCTTTTTGTCTTAAATCTAAATTAATCATATCTCCTTACTATTCTTTCTACACACCTTATAAATTCAAATCACTATGTGAAGTTACAAATCAACCCTTTGATTATCTATTAGTACTATCTAAGAGAGTTAATACACCATTCTTACAGTTTGTTCTATGTATTGGTCCTCCATAAAAACCAAAACCAAAATCCCCCAAAACAAATATCTTATATGCTCTGGCATGATCAATTGACCATTATCAAGTATCTCATTGTTTCTTTTTTAGAGTTATTATACTATCTGTGTAGTTAGGGTTGCCGGGATTTGTTGAGATTTTACTTATTATCCATTTCTACGCAAGGTTGCTTCCCCCTAAAACAGATTCCACCTCCAGGAAAGACACTCACGGTGTAGCAATGTTCAAGTTTTAAGAGACCATGAAATCTACAACTTCACTGCTTTTGTCGGGTACAGACACTGGAAGACCAAGACCACTAGTTGGAGGCCTTTCAACCAAACTTAATCCTAGGTAAAAAAATTCTTTTGGTTCATGCATGTTATCACAGGGGTTCCTTTTCCTTTTTGCTATGGTTTGCCTTGCTCTTATGAACCCGCCTCGTTTTCTTGTTTGCAGGTAAGTGAGAGATTCATGGTCCTGGTTCGATAATGGTTTGCATTTGTCTTCCCTTTAATAACAAGGTGCTCCCCTTTATTTTCCATGTTGATAGATTCCATCCAGTCTGTGACTTATTTAATTCTTGTTGTTATTAATGTAAAAAACCTACTTACATTCTACCCGAGAGTTTCAATTCTAGCTAAGGCAGCTTCAACGACATTTAGGCAGTTTAATTGTCACTTATTGTATATAAACTTGATGTACTGTCATTGTTGTATCAAGGTTAAACCCTTACTCAATGTATGATATTTGCAGTTATGTTCTTGAATTTAATATGGCTCCTGTTTCCTTCTAATAAACCAAACCAGGAAGTTAATTACTACAATTGTCTTGCTTTTTCGGTCTAAACAATGCGATTGATATTTTCAAGTTGTCTTTCATTTATGAATGTAATGGGGCTTAGACTTTTTCTACTTATATTGACATTGTGATCGTAAAGGGTTTATCTTATTTTACTTTGTAAAGAATGAACGGTCTTTCTTGCCATGATATAATCTATTTTAGTTATCTTTTTAGCCACCATAGATTTATTTCCTTAATCATGCTTTCTACAAATTGGAGTTTCGATGTTCTTGTTAAAATTAAGCACTAATTAATTAACCTTTCCCGAGTAAGATGGGGTCTGACCTGTCTAGACCTTGTTAATACCAGGAGTATAATATTCTACATTTTTATTATATGCACAGTCAGGGACTACTCTTGCCTATGGCTCCTGTCATTTATCCAGAGCTAACCCTCATTGAATGTGTATGTTGTGTTCTCCCTTAGTTCATGTAATATTACAAATTTATAACCACTGGAGTATGGCCTACTAACAACTTTGGTCCTTAATCAAAGATTTCTTTGAACATTCTCAGGAACACCCACCACCCCCTCTGCCACTTTTCTATAGTTTATTTCATCTACATACTTCTTTACATAAAGATATTCAATAACAATTTTTTTATTTTTTTATAATAATAATCAGTTACAAGTCGATTTAACTCTTATGTTAGTATCCCAGAAAGAATACCTGGATTTTTGAGTGTCATATCTAGATACTTATCCAATTGATTCATCCTATATTCACTTTCTCATAATACAATATTATCTCTTATCCTTTGTTTCATGTCACAATATTTTAACAGAAAACTGAATACATTTACAAGAACAAACTCACATCATTCAAATTAGAGCATACTATTCAAGATTAGATTATATTATCCAATAATGAAATACGTAACTCAGGAATACCAAAATTACTTATCTAAGTTGATTCACAACAACAAGGAAAATGGATTCTAGATGAGATAGATCCTCCCTTACAATGAGACTGCCAATCACATCTAGTACAATTGGTTATTACAACCTTCTTAGGTTAGTTCTCAGACATATAGACACCCTTGTTCCAACCTAGAACCTTCAGATTTTCCATATGAATGGGAGGTTTCCACTGGCCCTAGTCCAGCTCAAGATAACTCTCCCCAGGCAACGTCCTGCTCAGACTTCCACTCTCCTCTCACTCTCTAAGGTGGTATTGTTTCCTTCCGATTGCTAACCCTTGCTTTCCCTTCTGAGATCATTTTATTTCTAGGGTTACAAGAGAAGATAACTACCCCCAATTCTCTGGAATTTGAACATTCATTATTGGGTCTTTCCATCCAATTTCCACATTCCTCAAACATTCTTTTATTAAAATCATATGATGACATAAACTATTTACCATTAAATTTTTTGTGAGACCGTTGATTTCTCTAAGCCAACGATAAAAGTAAATAATGGTTGAGGGTATTACATCTTCCCCTCTTGTGCGAAACACCATCCCCGATGTTCATTCCTGCTCTTGAAACATGTTTGGGTAAAATTGTCTCATAAAACTTTCATCCTCCCAGGTGGCCTCTTTCAGGCTAAAGTGCCTCCACCACACTTTAATCTGGATGATAACTCACCTTCGTAACATTGTTTCTCTCTGATCGAGAAGACACAAAGGCTTGACCAAGAATTCTCTATCTGGTTCGAACTGTACATTATCATGACACATCATCAATATTTTTTTTTTTTAATTTTAAAACATATATATACAAAATAAATCTTACTTTTACCTGTATATCTTGCCAGTTAATGATGTGAATGGGAGCATATACATTTTTTTTTATAAGTATACATGAAACACATTATGGACTTTCATAAGACTTGGTAAAGCAAGTTGGTATGCGACTGGCCCCACCCTTTCCAAAATCTGGAACGGCCCACAATACCAGGGTGTTAATTTTACACAATAACCCCATCTTAAGGTATTTTTCTTGGGTTTGATCCTTACATATATGATCTCCAACTCAAAATTCTTTGTAAGCTCTCTTTTTATCAACATATGATTTTTGTCTGTCTTGGGAAGCCTTTTGATTCTGTCAGACCTTATTTATAGTTTTCTCCATCTCTACTAGCATATCAAGTCCTAATATTAACTTATCCTTGGGGCTACTCCAATTAGTAGGAGTTTTGCATCTTTTCCCATACAATACTTCAAATCGGCTCATCTTCAGGGACTCATGATAACTATTATTGTAGGAAAATTCAACCAAGTGGAGAAACTCTAATTCCCACTTGGTTCATTGTTGCATTACATACATTCGTAACATATCCTCGAGTACCTAATTCACCTGTTCTATCTGTCTATCCATTTACATGTGCTATGCAGTACTGAATTGGATCCGAGTACCTGGCCCAGTAAAAAGGGCCTTCCAAAATACAGAAGTAAACTTCACGTCTCTATCTGAAATTATCACCCTTGGCATGCCATGTAATTTAAATATTTCTTTCAAAAATATATTTGCAACTTGAACAATTTGGTAGGTCGATTTTACAGGGATAAAATGAGTTGTTTTACTTAACTTATCCACTACTACCATAATGGAATCATTTTTTTCTTAGATCTAGATAGACTAGTTATAAAATTCGATGTAATCGTATCCCATTTCCATTCAGGAATGGGTAGAGGATGAGGTAACCCCGTAGGATGTTGATGTTAAACCTTGACATGTTGGCACTCTAGACATTTAGTTAAATATTCAATGATATCTTTCCTCATACTAGGCCAAAAGTACCCCTTCCTTAAAGCATAAAGTAATTTCTAATATCCAGGATGGGAAACATAGGGGCTTCGGTGAAATTCATCCAACATAAACTGTTTAATCGTCATCTAATTAGGTACATTGACCCTCCCTTATAGGTTAGTAAATTATTGTTGTTTATACATAGTTAGTTTGTTTTCTAGCCTTTTGCATTTGTTCTGCTTGTTACCTGTTGATGGTGCTAGACCCTCCAACATTCAGGGGATCTCCTCGATATGAAGTTCCAGTTAGACCTCACACTGTTTGGTGTAGGAGTCCCATATGGAATACATCTTGGTTGCTGATGCAGTGCATTTTAATGATGTGCCTTAGCTGCAATTATGCTAGAGTGATGTATGGTGACTTTGGTGGGAACAAGTGTGTGACTCTGTGGAAAGTCAAGTGCAATGCATGAAGGTTATAACACACGAAGGGAAAATGAGTGAGTCCCTTACAAGCTTGTAATAGTACACAACTTGAAAGGAACACGCGAGCATAAAGCCATCACAAACTAATATGTGAAATAGTTCACAAGTCAACATTGATGGAATTAAACAATAACATGCATTCAACAAGATTCATACCAATGCAAACGAAATAGTTCATAAGCATAAGTGTAAGTCAAATAACATACATTGCAAACATAACAAGAATAATCCTACTATATTCACAACATATGCATGAAAACATGTCGGATTTCAGATTTTATTAAGTGAAAGTTCCAATCATACATATACCATTGATGGACTACTACCCCCAATAGTGGAACATGAATTCAACACATGATCCTTCAGAGAAAGATACTCCCTCTATGATACAGAGAAGCCAAGATTCTCACAACCTCCCAAGCTCCCGATACTGAGCCTAAGCCTAGCCAAAATCTTGGCTCCCAAAACCCCTTTAAATGAGTTATTATGGTCTATTTATAACAAGAGGGGGTGACTCTTCAACCCTCCTTTGTGACTCCTGGACTTCCCTCATGAATCTTCAACTTCTTTAGAAAATGGCTCATTACATTCATTACATTGTGACTCTTCACATTCCAATATTGACACTTGGAATTTCACTTACAAATTAGTTACAAAATAATATTACAACTTACTCGTACCCATATAAGATAAAATTGGGTAGAGCCAACTAGATAGCCTAATAAGACAAAACAATTAAGCTTGAGTTTGAGAAAACTCTAGCTCAAAAAATTCCACTTGATGTTTCTCGGTTATGTAGCGGTGCTAAGATTTATACTGCATGATGACATCCCCAAACTGTGTGATGGTGTCAGGATGGAAGTGGACTCTAGTGTCCATGGCATCTGGGTACATTGACTTTGAACCGGTTTGTGTTTCCTTCTTGAGCAAGAGAAACACCGTGTTAATTTGGATAGGGCCACCAATGTACTTGTTCAAATTCTATCTGTTTAATTCAAGATCTTCCTTGATGGATACCTTTCTCAACTATTGAAATTATTCTTCAATCTCTCTCTTGACCATATTCATGCACTTGATATCTGTGAGTGAGCCAACTGATGGGATATCGTGTGGTTTCACCAAGAAGTCCATGCTATTGTACAAATGTGCATATGAGGCTTGAGTGTTGGCAATGAATGAGGGGAGCTATTTGTTATTCTAGATGAGCATCTGAAACTTTTCATTCTCTAACTTTGCCTCTTTCCTCGTTTTCTTCCCCAAGTCAAGTGATGCCCCTTTGTATTGCATTGACCATTCATGCACGACAGTGATGACAACTTATACATTCATTATCATTTTAAAAAAATCTTTACACTTCTACTACAAGCCATGCAAATGGACAATTTCCTTATGTGTGGTAACAAGCTCCTCATAACGACTCTGCATGGTCTCTCCTAATGTCGATACTTCACCGAGTATCATTGCCTTCATCTCCTCCAGATGGACATGTGCGGAAGCTACGTTCTATACCTTTGCTCGAAGTTGTTCAACCTCTTTCCTAGCAGCCTGCAAGTTATTTGCTAGTTGTTTTCTCTCAGTCATCAAATACTTCGTGTTTGACTTCGAAGCACCTGCGGAGGCAAGATTGGCTGTGACAATGGCACCTGGATTTCTTTTGGTGTCTGTCATGATCACCCTTTCTCTGATGAATGCAGGAGATGTGAGGTCGTCCAGAAAATGTTTCTTCCTCGCTTGTAAAATATTTTTCTGAAGCTCGTCATAAGTTATATTGTACGTATCCATAACCAGACCATCATCAAGAGGAACAATTTCCTCTTCCTTTCTTGGGGCTTGCTCTGCCGGAGGATTGGGAGATTGAAAGGTGACCTGTTGTGTACATGGAATCAGGTCGACATATTGGTTTTGGGGCTCTGGTTCCTCCATGTCTTGAATTTAAATCAACTCCTCAATCTCTTGATTGAGATCTTTATCCTACATTCATTTTCTCTCCTCTGATTGTCGGTTATATTCTCATTCTTCAGCTTGTCTGTGCATTTTTTATTTTTCTATTACTTCCGCTTTTCGACTTTATTCTTCTTAATTTTGCTTCTCTTATTCTTCTTTCCTCCTTTTCTCCTATTCTTCCCCTTGCTTTCATTCTGCTTCTTGCACTCTCTGTTTCCTCTTCCTTTTCGTTGCTATAACCATTTTCATAATGACTAGATATGATTTCATCTTGCGACTTCATTCTCCCACTAGAATGTGCATAACCTTCCTCTTTCCCTTCTCGCACACTGGGTTGGGTGCTTCTATTGTTGATGCCTCTAGAGTGCCTTCCTGATGAGTGCCAGTATTGTAGCAAGGATGCTGCAACTCCTAGGCTATCAGCTTTACTTTATAAACCGAGGGTTCATACAAACTTGGAGGTGACAGTGTTGTATGCACAAGTAAAAATGATGGTTCTGCTTGTTGTCACTGTTCAGCTAGCGAGAGACCACTAGGGTCCAAGCCAGGTTTCTATGGAGTCAAAAGAAGCTTGATTCTTTGATGGAAGAAAGGTAAATCTACTCTAAGAGTGAGTTACTCTACTGCAATAATGGAGAAGGTCGACATGTAATGCTAAATCACTCCATTTCCTAATTAACCACTAAGGAACTATTCTTGGCAGAAACAATAAATCAACATGCAAAAAATGCTACTCTCTAAGTTATAGAAGGAAGAAGCATCAAACATCACTATTGTGCAAGTAAAGAAGCTGAACTAAATATGTTCTTGTTTTTTTGTCTTTTTATGCAAAATCAAGTATGCAAACTAATTTCTTTTGTGGATGTGGCAGGTGAATTAAGGATGTTTGAGGATGGCTGGAAGGGCTATGAGATGGTTGGATGGTTTGGAGGACCCCAGGGAGGCTTTTGGTGACTTCCTAGAGGTTTTCCATCAATTCAGCATCAAAACAGGCCGTTTCAGGAAAACCTACAGGATGTACTAGAAACCTATAGGATGATCCTGTAGGAATTACAGTGAACCTACAAGATACAACCGAGAGCAAAATGTGAGGTTTTGGAGGTGATGGGAGGCCTAGGAAAGTTGTGTGATGGGTGGAATGGAGTGGGAGAAGGTCTAGGATCACTCAGAAGTCAATATCCAAAATAGTAGATGGTTGGATTCACTCAATGTGCTTGGAAGGATTTCTATGAAAAATGATGAAAAAGTAGTGAAGGTGATGGTGAAAACAAGGGATGGATAAGGTGGATGGAGTGGAAGGTGGCTACTGGCTATGAAGTCTTAGTCTCCTCCTGAAGCACCTGCTCTATATAAAACATGTATCTCTTCCAAAAAGTTATGCAAACAAGAAACATTTTCATAAACTAGAAAAGCAGAATTAATGAATTAACTGCCTACACTTATGCATGAGGAAAGTTGCTGAAAGGAATGAAAGCATGGATGAGATCTACTATAGAAATGGAGATGAAAAATATGACAATGGAAATCTACCTTGCAAAACTAACCAGATACTAATTTAAAGACGGGAAACTCCAAAGCTCATAAAAGAATTAGGAATCTATGTTTTTGGGGCTGCTTAAGGGTCCCTTCCTCAAGTCAAGATCCCAGAGGGAGGAAGTGAGGCCGAGACACCTGTTGACAACCTTGTGGTGATCCTTTTTATCCCTACTAACCTACTACTTGAAATAAGGCACAAATGGAAGCAAACTAATAAACAACCAATCTAATCTACACTACTTGTAATGGAAATGCATCTAAAAAGCAAATTAACAATGAAACTATGAAACTACACTAAAAATACATGTACAATAAAACAAAACTCATTCTTATTATGAAAACGACAAATTACATCAATGGAACTTTCACAAGTATTGCAGCTCGAAAATAGCATAGAGTTTTACAATAAAAATTTGAATCCTACTGAGGTCCTAGGCCTCTCTACTTATACAACTGAAGTCCCCAATGACTTCCTTAAAATTAGGGAGGCTCAGCTCCCAAACTTGAGATAAACTGGTGCTTTGTCTCTCACTCGCTCGGCTACCTTCTAATCCTCATGATTTGGTTGTTTGCACTCCGATCTGATGTGATGAATGGAGGAATATTCGAATGGAGTAGTAAATCAGGAGGATTTACCTCCTACGAACCCTCTCGCTTGTCCCATTCGAGTTTTGACCTTAATCTTTGCCAAAATTCCTTGATTTTCTCCTTTAATCCTGCATTCAATGCATATTAGTCCACTAATCATAATATCAAACTCTAACTCACCTCATATACAAAATATAATAAAAAACATGTAATAAGTTACGAGAAAAGTTGGTTTGACTAAGTTAAGAGGTGAATTAAGGCCCATATAATTACCCAATGATGAGGCTCATCATCACCCCCTATTGAAAGTGATGCTCATCCTTTGAGCAACTTAATCAATATCCATATCCTTCATGGCTCTATTGGCCTCTCTGACATCTCATGTCTTTGTTGTGGTCTCCTCCTCTTGTTCATAGAAGCCTACTTTATTTTCTACCTCCTCCCACTTCCTCTTTTCTTCTTCTTCCTTTCTCCCTTCTAGCATCCCTAAGAGTAGTGGTGGACTGATTTTTAGGCCAATCCAATTGAATTTCAACCTTTGCATAGATTGCTTATACATAGGTGTCCTGTTTAGTGCCTCTCTCAACCTTTGAGGAGTGTGATACTCTCTTATCTTTAAGTTGTATGGCAGTATGTTCCATCTCCTCAGGAAAGCATGTATGCTATCATCTCCTAGAAACCTAAACATGTCCTCAAAATGTGAAATTTCTTGCTCTTGGGCAGAAAGATATCTAGGTGCCAATTGAGGATCATGTGCAATCAAATTATGGGTACTGATGAAAGCCATGGGATTTGATTGTTCAACTCTGATCACAAGAGGTTCAGTTTTCTCTATTACCAATATCCTTTTCATCTCTGCAGCCCTTGACTCCTCATGGTTCATCCATGATGCCAAAGCCATTAATTGTAAATCTCCTAGCTTGGCATTAGGGTACCATACATTCATGTCTATTAGGGCCATGTTGTGCAAATATAACTCAACCATTTTAGCCCTATCTTCTAGTGTGTTATGATCACAAAGATCAATGAACTGCCTGTAGTCCTGAAATGGCATGGTGCCTCTCTGTGCTAGGGTATTGATATGGAACTGCAACCACTGTTCTTTGAGGTATAGAACATAGGATTTAGTTGGCATCCTACAATGGATTGCTTCCAAAGAGATACTGACCATGCATGCCAATTGATTCTCTCTTTCCTGCAGTTGTGCCCTCAACCATGCATTTTTAGTCTCTAGTTGATTTTTCATAATGGCCTCTCTATCTCTCAAGCCACTTAGCTCTCTACCCATCTCTTTAAGTTTCTCCTCCATGTGCCCAATGTCTTCCACCCCCTTTGATTTGGCGATCTACATCCATCGGCGAGTTCTGGCCCTCTCCTTCTCAAGCTCGAAAAACAGTGGGATAGCAAATTTTTGAGGTATGGCCCTGCTGTCATGGCGGAAAAAGTCGTTTGTGCGGACACAACTGACCTCCCTAGGAGTCTAAACTCTCTAGCAACAAACAAGACAAAATGGAGCGATCTTTCTCTAAATACACCTTTTAAAACATGAAAACTACAAGTGTTTAGGCTTACCTTATTCCAAAACGCTGTTGTTGTAGTCCGTCCTTGCCGATCCGGATGAGCTCCTCCTTCACATCAATTCCTGCAACCACAAACAATCAAACAATTACCAAGCACTTGCATCTCATATAATAAAACATATATTCAACATGCATACCAAGGAACACATGAAATAACTCATTAACACAAGCTATTGAGAAAAATGAACCAGTTTGTATTAATAACGAAACAAAGAAACTCTTACAACCTGGCCTTGGTGTTGTGCAAGTTCCTCCCAGGGTCCATCAAGGGTTTTCCTCTACTTTGACAAAGCTCACCCACTTCCAAGTAGAATCAAGCAAAGACAATCTCTCCTCACAAGGTTCTAAATGGGAGTCCTAATTCCTGCAACATTTACCCAAAGAAAATGTATAGCTTCAACCTCCTCTCCTTCTGGCTCAATGCCTTTATTTATAGTGTTGTAAAGAGGTTATTCAGGTCCACCATCAATGGGATAATCCCCCTCTTTGGGTGGGATAGCTCCCTTATTGATGGGATAAGTTCCTCCTTAATAGGGATACATGAACCAACTGGAGGCGCATCCATTTCATCAAACCGACCTCTAGAAAGTTCTAGAAGTAACCACAAGTAACTTTTTTAAGATGAAACTTGCGCATTTTTTCTTTTACAGAAGGACGCACCTGTCCCTTAACATACAGAGCGTCCAAGGACGCAGCCTTTGTGAACATTGTGAGCGTCCCCGCAGGTAAGGCTTGAGAGAACCTGCGTCCCCAGAGATGAACACATTTTTTACAAGACTTTCTCTCTTCTTTGAGTTTGAGATGGATAACAGAGGCATAAGACTTGCCTAAGAGGGTAGCATGACTGTTGATTGAGCCATACTAACTGTAAATAGTCATGGTGACATTTTTTAGTGTAACAGATTGCCCCCTAAAGTGCGAAGCCTGGAATAGATTAGGGTTTTGTAATTCTAGGAAGGGTGAAGCGCTTTATCATTTCAAGGATTGTCTTGTGGATGACCTGGTTGGAACCTGCAATTTTCAACACAAAATACATGTATAAGATTATATCATCACTGAGGTAGGCATTCCCATACTCAGATTCAAAACTTTAACTAATGGACTAACTACTCTGATACAGGAATGATCTTGCAGTACATTACAATCATAGACTTTTGTAGACACAGTATGGACGCAGCCATCTGTTTATGATTAGTCTACATAGATAATGAATACAAAACTCCTCGCAGCCTGGATGGTAGAAACTAGATCCAGGGTCTTCACTTCTACTTCCCGAATTGGTACGATTCTAGCCATGTGATTAATTGATTTGATGTCGAACATGTTAGAAACCACTTGATTACCAGTCGATGATGTAAACTGTTAACAAGCGTGAGAGAGACCACCAGTAATGTCAATGGTTCTCAAAGTACCAAGCACAACCCGTGAAATGTGAATAGATGTTTTGATGTCGAACACTTCACGGAATCCTTTGATCGAAAGTCAATGATGTAAACTGACGTCAAAGGCGAGAAACCTGCCATTGATGCATGCAGACTTCAAGGTACTGTCGATTCCTAAGTCATCTTTCTAGATAATGTGCTGATGTCGATAGAAAGCGACCCGTTGCAGGCAAGCCCGCAACACGAAATCATTGTTCAAGTTGAAGAAATGTTGCTGTAAGGACTGACTCAGGGATGGTCAAATGGATGACAAGTATTTTGCAGATGAAAGTTTTGCTTGCAGACCTCTTGAACACATAACGACACGACAGATGGCTTGGTGACGAATAACTCAAAGTTAATCCCCGGAACCCGGCTAAAGACTTTCAAAGTGGTTTGATCAACTGTGAGGTAAAAGATTTCCCAACCCAGGTGAATGAAAAGTGTCGTGTTCAAGAGTGGTAATAAAGTTTCTTCTAAGACAAAAGGTAACAAATAGGTTCATTCTTCTCTCTTTTCCCCCACCATTTCTGGCAAGTACCTCTTTATTTTTAACAAGCTTGAGGAGGATAACATATGCTTGATTATAAGCTCATCCTTCGGATGAGTCCAACCTAGTTTTGATTCGAACCCTAGGAAGGAGTGGTTCGTTCCCGTTTGTAATTGAACAGGTCCTTTACTGTGAAATGTTTAACGAGCCTAGTATAGGAGAAACTCGGCGTTTTTCAATTTTAGAGAGTCTGAAAAACTTAAGAAGACTCCAAGTTGAACTTTTTCGTAGATTTGTGTCCCTCAAGCCCGAAAAAGTATAAAATAATACCTGGGGGAACCGCTTGATCTTGCGACCAAGGAGTACTTTCATAATTAGTGCCACTGACCTGAAAAGTAAAAAGCGGTCAAGGACACGTCGTTTTATTTCCGTATCGAGTTTGAAACGACAAAAACCCGGCAATCTTTTCCTGTTTTTACGGTCAGAAAAGAGCCATAAGGGGACCGTCTTTTAGTTCCGTTTTAACGAGTGTAAAAGAAAAGCTCGGAAATCTTTTCATATTTTAGGAGTCTGAAAAGGGCTTAAAAGAGAACTCCAAGGTTTCACTTTTTCTTAAGTTTTAACAAGTTCGAAAAAGGGATAAAAATGTACTCATGGTTTTCACTTTTTCGTAAATTTTAATGAGTTCGAAAAAGGGATAAAAATGTACTCATATGACCGACTTTCAATTTAATTTACGAGCAGGAAAAGACGGAAAGAACTCGGCATTTTCATTTGTTTTACGAGAATGAAAAATAGCAAAATAATCTCGGGATTTTCATGAGTTTAACGAGTCTTGAAAATAACTGAAATTGACTCGAGATAGGTTTCATTTTTACAAAAGCTTGAAACAGATAAAAACTATGCTTCAAATTAGTTTCATTTTTACACAAGCTTGAAACAGAGATAAAACTGTGCTTGATGCCCCCTAAGCATAACTGTTAGAGCACATGCCCCCCAGCTTCATTTCATTCAACTAAGGTGGATGAAATGAAGGTTCAAGAACGAGATCATTTGAAAGACTCGACCTAAAACTGTAAGAAAATTATGCAAAAACTGAAATAACTAACCTAAATGTACAACCTAACATCTATGAGGTCTAGTCAAACTCTCGACTCAATTAGAGGAGGATTTGTTTCATTTTTTAACGAGCTTGACACAGGAAAAGAACTATGCTCGGATTCAGTTTCATGTTTATGCAAGCTTGAAACGAAAAACTATGCTTGTTATAAGTTCACATGCCCCCAGCATAATGATGCAAATCAAGGTACATGCCCCCCAAGCTTCATTGCATTCAATGAGGTGGATGGAATGAAGCTTTACTTTCAAGATCTTGGAAAGACTTGTGGGAGTTGTTTCATTTTTTAACGAGCTTGACACAAGACAAGGAACTTTGCTCATAACTACTCTCTACAATCTACCTAACAAAAACTTTACTCTAAAAACCTTGATTCATTTTTTAACGAGCTTGACACAAGACAAGGAACTATGCTCTAAAAACCTTGATTCATTTTTTAACGAGCTTGACACAAGACAAGGAACTATGCTCTAAAATCCTTGATTCATTTTTTAATGAGCTTGACACAAGACAAGGAACTATGCTCATGACTACTCTCTACAATCTACCTACTTAACCTACCCTTGTTTCATTTTTTAACGAGCTTGACACAAGACAAGGAACTATGCTCAAAAAGTTCGCATGCCCCCAGCATAATGATGCGAAATGAGGTACATGCCCCCCAGGCTTCATTGCATTCAACCGGCTGGATGAAATGAAGGTTTACTTTCAATATTTAACTTGAAAAGGGAGTTGTTTCATTTTTAAAGAGGGTTGACACAAGAAAAGAACTATCCTCATACCTGATTCATTTCTTAACGAGGTTGACTCAGTAACAGGAACTGTCCTCAAACCCTACTTTCTACAATCTACCTACATATCCTAAAATCTAGCTGATTCATTTTTTAATGAGGTTGACTCAGTAAAAGAACTGTCCTCATACCTGATTCATTTTTTAACGAGGTTGACTCAGTGACAGGAACTGTCCTCAAAATCATACTTTCTACAATCTACCTATATAACCTAAAACCTACCTGATTCATTTTTTAATGAGGTTGACTCAGTAAAAGAACTATCCTCATACTACCCTGTTTCATTTTTTAACGAGGTTGAGACAGGAACAAAACTATCCTCGTACTCACTGATTCATTTTTTAACGAGGTCGACACAGTAAAAGGAACTTTCCTCGTACCATCCAGTTTCATTTTTTAACGAGGTTGAGAGAGGAACAAACTATCCTCGTGACAGCCTATTTCATTTTTTAACGAGGTTGATACAGGAAAAAACTATCCTCGTACCATCCAATTTCATTTTTTAACGAGGTTGAGAGAGGAACAAACTATCCTCGTACACACTGATTCATTTTTTAACGAGGTTGACTCAGTAAAAGGAACTTTCCTCAGACACACTGAGCATGGCTTCTAACTGGAAGAAAGACATGTCAATGGACACACCTTGATCATGGCTTCCAAGAGATCTTCATCAGAAGGAAGAACAGTTCTTTGGAAGGAACACATGTCAAGGGACTCAAAAGGGATAAGAACATCGTGTTCAAGTAATCCCATAGAGTTTTCCATGTCAATTACCGGATCTAAATCAACAGTGAGAGGCTCACTTACATCGGTAACTGAAAACATGGGACCAGTTGCCACATAATTAACCCGTGGCAGGGTAGATACCACTTTAGAATCAGGAACATTTAGGGGTGTCATATTATTGGTAGTTGAAACAAGACTAGGGAACGAAAGCTGGTCTACAGTCACAATACTGCCATCGTGAGGGAAAGACATCACGCGAAAGAGTGTCGATACGACAGCTTTCATTGCATAAACATAGTCCCGCCCAAGGAGTAAATTGAAATCCAAGGGACCTCGAACTACCATAAGATCAATACAGACAATTTTACCTTCCAAGGTAATAGAAAACTTAGGAAGGATCCCTAAAGGTTCACTAATGGTTCGGTTAAAAGCTTTCAGATTCTGCGTAATAGGCGCAAGCTGAGGGAAACCCAAAGCTTTCCAAACAGTTGAGGATAAAATACTAACAGAAGCACCTTCATCTACCTGAGTACGATGTATGTCCCTACCACCAGCCTTGACAATGATTTGGAAAGACGAGGTTCTGTCAGTCTATTCCAATCAAAGGAAAAGACCTCAGTGCTTGGAGGGGGTTCTGTAGAAACAGGTGAAATGCCCCCGGGCATAGAAGAATCTGATGTAACAAGAAGAACATCAGCGGTATGAAATTTACTCTCGAAAGGGAGAGTGTGATCGACCGAATGTGAAATTGAATCGACCACTTGATCAACTAATTGATCATCAACCTGAGTGACATGAGTTTCACTCTCCAATGGAAGAGTGTGATTGACTGTACTTGAATTTAGATCAATCACTCCGTCAGTTGACGGTAGGTTGGGAGAAAGTTTACGGTAACCAGTTGGAAATTCTTGCTGTGGAACAGTAAGTTTTTCCAACAATGTTGAGGCTTCATCCATGTGAGGGCAAATGTGAGTTTGATGACTCCCTTTGCATAACTTACAAGGAAACCTAACTTTACCCTTTTTCCCAGGAACCTGACTATCACTGGTTGATGGATCAACGGAAAGTTGATGAGATTTGTCTGACCATACTTCCAAGACCTTTGGAATACCAGGACAATTGACAAGGAAGTGGTCACCCTTACAAAGCCTGCAAGGGTATTTGGGTTTACGGTGCATGTCGGAGTTTTCCTCAACACAACTAACACTTACAGCCATGGTTGGTTGGTTGATGTCTTGTTTATCTTGCTTCTTCTTCTTCTTCTTCTTCTTCCCTTTCTTCTTCTTCTTAGCCTCCTGGTTACTAGCATCAAGGCTTTTACCAGGCAAAGAGGAAGAAATGGAGGAAGAAAAATTAGGCGAAGAAGGTAAAGGGTCAACAGAAGGTTGGTGATGTTGAGATGGTGAACTCTGTTGAGGTGAAGCATTCGGTTGAGATGGAACAATTGGAGTATTTTGGGCCAACGAAGTTGAAAATAACCATATGGGTAAACCTATTGTAAATCCAGGTAATGACAAAGTAGCCATATAAGGAGGACCAACATTTCCAAAATAAGGAAAAGTACTAGGATTCTCATTAGGAGGGGTTCCTAGGTTGATAAATTCCGGAACATTTGCCATTATATTCAACTTCAGTGAATTTTATTAACAATTTAAAACTAAAATTAACAATTCACAATTCACACCTAACAATTAAAATTCACAATTCACACCTATGGTCTCTAAAAGTAAAAAAAAACAAATTAACACGCGCTATCAAATCTAGGAGTCAAACCACACACAAACAGTAGCCTTCCGGACCGAAAACACTAGTTGGTGATGAAGCCCAACATCGCAGAATTCAGTACAGAAGTGGCGGGTGGAACAGTTACCCCGGCAACCTGCTTAATGAATAGACCGGACCAAGTTCCTCCACTTTAACCGTCTCGAGTGAAGTGAACCCCCCGGAAAATCCAAGTGAGTATAACCGACGTCTGCTCCAGGTACAGTGGGATCTTCCCTCCACCGTCACCTTGGGTAGAATCCTAAAGATTATGGTCACTAAGGTTACCAATCACAACAATTACACCTGGGGGAACAGTCTAAACTCCGACAGCACGCAAGGGCAGAGTAACAAGCTCAATCCCCTTACCGGCTCCTTGACAGTAATCCAAGGTTTACCGATAAGTGACCCCTGGCTCCTCGACAATGGTTAATCCGAGGTTTACCGTTTGTAATACGTACTGTCTGGCGTCGTTCCCAACGAGGGGGGAATGATCCCCTCACTGGTTCGGACACGAGCTCGTGCTTCTCCTTTAAGAGGAGCTTTCCCAGAGTGCAATTGAAACAATTGGATTTATTCTACTCAAGATAAACTATCTGTTTGGTTTCGTAGTCTTGGAGAGTTAAGTACTCACCTACTCCAAGACCCTAGCCTAAGCTATGTTGGTGTTTCAGAGCCCTAGAAATGTAAAAATTACTAGATGAATTTTAATTAAGCGCTGTGTTATTAAGGTTGTTATTACTCAAATGGGTAAATGGAGATGAAACCAATGGTGTTATGACCCGACTCAACTGAATGCAATCGAATATGATAATGCAATCCTTTCAATTCGATGAATCCTAACTAGAGTAAGGAGAGAGTTTCCATTCACTTCCAACAATGCAAAAAATTGATCATTAAGAGAAAATTTAACAAATTCTCTAATGCACTAATTTCATCAAGAAAAACTAATGCAAATCAATTCCAAAACATTTTTTATTTTTATTTTTGTGTAAATTCAAATCAAAGAAAGATGATCTAAATCTACGATTGATTTTTCAGATTGTAAACTATGCAATGGTAATCTAAGCACAATTCACATGAAAAGTATGCAAATGTAATCTATGCACATTTTTCATTCATATTCTGAAAATGAGAATTCTAATTATGCAAATGTGATCTATGCAAGAGAATTCTCAAACACAAGACGATTCTAATGTAATCTAAGAACCAATCAAGTGTAAGTCGAGAAAATTGGGTGAGAGCTCCAAAGATCATAAAATAAAAACACTCAAAGGTGATTAACACAAGCAAAAAGATGCAAAATTGTGAAAAGACTGAGAGAAACCTCCAAGTAATGACCAAAGGAAATCAAATTAAGAATTTCTCAAAAAAGAGACTCAAAACACCCAATTGATGAAAGCTTAAAGTAGAAATGCCAATGGAACAAGTTCAGGTGAAGATTCTTGGCAAGGGACTAATGAATCTGGGCAGAAAAAACTAAGAAAAAACAAAATCTAAGAGCAAAAAGTGTAAAAAATGGAATTTTCTCAAATTTTGGCAGGGGACGCAGGCAACCCGTTAGCACAGGTGCGGGCCCGCTCTGTGCACACAGCAAAAGTGCGTCCAGGGACGCACTGTGCAGCACTCAGAGGGTGCATCCTACTGAAAAACTCAAGAAAAACCAAAATAAAACTAATCCTAAGCTAACCCACCCAGAGACAGAATCACAGAGCCAAAACCAGAAAAATAAACCAATTTTCTCAAAGCAAAGTTCACACAAAGGAAAAGACTTTTCTCATCAATGGAATCCCCAACGGAGTCGCCAATTTGTCATGGCGGAAAAAGTCGTTTGTGCGGACACAACTGACCTCCCTAGGAGTCTAAACTCTCTAGCGACAAACAAGACAAAATGGAGAGATCTTTCTCTAAATACACCTTTTAAAACATGAAAACTACAAGTGTTTAGGCTTACCTTATTCCAAAACGATGTTGTTGTAGTCCGTCCTTGCCGATCCGGATGAGCTCCTCCTTCACATCAATTCCTGCAACCACAAACAATCAAACAATTACCAAGCACTTGCATCTCATATAATAAAACATATATTCAACATGCAGACCAAGGAACACATGAAATAAGTCATTAACACAAGCTATTGAGAAAAATGAACCAGTTTGTATTAATAACGAAACAAAGAAACTCTTACAACCTGGCCTTGGTGTTGTGCAAGTTCCTCCCAGGGTCCATCAAGGGTTTTCCTCTACTTTGACAAAGCTCACCCACTTCCAAGTAGAATCAAGCAAAGACAATCTCTCCTCACAAGGTTCTAAATGGGAGTCCTAATTCCTGCAGCATTTACCCAAAGAAAATGTATAGCTTCAACCTCCTCTCCTTCTGGCTCAATGCCTTTATTTATAGTGCTGTAAAGAGGTTATTCAGGTCCACCATCAATGGGATAATCCCCCTCTTTGGGTGGGATAGCTCCCTTATTGATGGGATAAGTTCCTCCTTAATAGGGATACATGAACCAACTGGAGGCGCATCCATTTCATCAAACCGACCTCTAGAAAGTTCTAGAAGTAACCACAAGTAACTTTTTTAAGATGAAACTTGCGCATTTTGCCTTTTACAGAAGGACGCACCTGTCCCTTAACATACAGAGCGTCCAAGGACGCAGCCTTTGTGAACATTGTGAGCGTCCCCGCAGGTAAGGCTTGAGAGAACCTGCGTCCCCAGAGATGAACACATTTTTTACAAGACTTTCTCTCTTCTTTGAGTTTGAGATGGATAACAGAGGCATAAGACTTGCCTAAGAGGGTAGCATGACTGTTGATTGAGCCATACTAACTGTAAATAGTCATGGTGACATTTTTTAGTGTAACACCTACCTCCTTCAAGAAACTTGTAATAGGAGTCCAAGTTAGGTTGTGGGGTGGGTTCTTTTGTATCTGGGTCCTCTTCTATAGTTTCTTGATTCTCCCCTACCTCCCTTTCCAATTTTTGTGCCTCCTGTATGACTGCTTCTGCTTCCTGTAGATTTTGTTGTGTATCATGTAGGATTGCCTTTCCCTTGGAGGAGGTTAATCTAGTACTAGGCCTTATCACATAGGTGATAGGAGACTTAGGGGAAGGCATTTTCTCTTTTTGTGTAGGGGAGTCTTCAATCATAATAGGAATTTTGGTTGATGTTTGGGGTTTCCCTTGTCTTATTTTTGTGCTTTTTCTTGTCCTGAAATATAATGGGGTCTGCCTCTGTATTTTTCCTTTTTGCTTGATGGGGGTGCTAAGAGTAGTGAGGGCAGTTGCTGCCTCTCTCTCAATGGCTTCTGGAGACACCCTAGGTGACTCCTCCTTGTTTTTTTCCCCTCTTTTCCATTACCTTCTTCACCTATGTCCTTCCCATCTTCTTCCTCTTGTAGATCTTCAACATCTTTATCAGTTTCCTACTTAACATCCTTCTTTGTTTCTTCATCACCCCCCTTCTCTTTCTCCTCTTCTTCTTCATCTTCCTCATTTTCTTCTATTTCATCTCCTTCTTCATCCATATCATCCTCATCTCCTTTTATTTCTTCCTCTTTCTTCTTTACTTCTTCTTCCTTTTCTTCAGTCTTTATCTCTCCCTCTTCACTGACAGTAGGACTAACATCATATGTGAGAGTTTTGATGTCATCCTCTGCTGGCATGTCTCTGAAAACTAACCATGTTATAGGAATTTTGAGGTTTTGGAGGGAATCTTCTATAAGGATCCTAATTAACCCATGGTGAGCTAACTGTTGGGAATTCCCCTCCTACACTTTTATGCTTGAGTCTATTAGTGATTGTAGTAAGAAGTACGATATGTTGAGCCTTTGGTGAGGGGGTGTTTCTACTCCAAATCTCAATTCCTCAAGAAGCCTAAAATGATAGCCATAGACCACACTATACCTACCCTCACATGAAATGTATTTGATCAGTTGGTAGCTTATCTCATTCCATGGATATGGCAGACTTTCCTTCCTTACTCCATTTTTTTCCTCAGTAGGCTCCTCACCTTCTAAAAAGAATTTCTTTTTGGAAACCAGGCTATCTCCTTTGTCTTCTTTCCTCCATGGTATTGCTAGGGGAAGAGTGGTGACTCTGTTGATGACCTCAAGGGTGAGTTCTATAGAGAAGCCCCTTATCACAATAATGGCATGGATTCTGGTGAGTGGAATGAGGGAGAGAGCAAATTCTTTAGCCACCTCATCATCATACCCTATGAATTTTTTGAAAACCCCATCCAATTATGTCTTGTGAAGATTTCAAGCACTTGGGGGTGTTGTTGGATTCTCACAGTGTTAATGGGATCTCTCCTATTAAACCCTCTTGTCATATTGCTTGGTGAAGTTTGAGGAGATGAGAGGGTTGAGACAATTTCAAATGCAGAACCAAAACAGAAATGACTGTGTATGTAATTCCATTATACAGTTGCTAAATTCACTCAAACTTAGAGGATTTTTGGTTCAATTACTTTTTAAAGAGGGATGTAATTACATATCTTACCTATTTACATTATTTGTAGTAGCCAACTCCCATGGTATCCCCTCTGAAACTCTTCTCGGCCAATCCTATAGACAGTCTCTGTGTATCCTATAGGAAATCCTGTGCATGATCCTGTAGGAATTCCTGTGCATGATCTTGTAGGAATTTCCTGTGCAGTAAAACGATGGAGTTTTTCTTCCGGTGGGTTTCCTGGGTAGGAGAGCGACCTGTGAGAGTGGGCTTCTAGGAATTGAATGCATGAAGGCATGGGAAAGATGATTATTTCCTCTTATGGTTATTCAGGGTCAGGTGGTGTGCTAGAAGCAAAGGTACGTTTCCATTTTTGGACCGTTGGTCCCCACTACCACCTCATCATTCCCCACTCCTTGTAATCAACTCCCACGTTATGCATCCATAGTTTTAACCACTTTTTTCCTACTCCTTCTTTGTCTTTGAGTTGATTGTAGCCACGTGTGAGAGGACACCTTGTTGTGTATGTGTTGACTGAATGAAGGTGGCCAAGTTAACTGACCACCTTTTCACTTATAAACCAACTTACTTGTAACCCTTACATTTATTTGACTACATGATGCATATGAGAGAGCGAGCGGGATACTTATCTATGGTTCCAATGCTTTGTTGCTATTGTCGAAGACTAGAGATGTTGCTATGTGTATTGGTTGCATATTTTTCTTTTTCCTCCTCTTGTTGTTTGCTAATGACTCCTTTGTTTACACAGGTACCTGTGGTTGAATATGGTGGTGCTGCTTCTTTGGAGCTCCTGGATCATCATGCTGGAGGTTTTCTGCTGTTATGATTGGTATTCTGTGGGATAGGCTGCTACAGGATTTCCTACAGGATGTCGTGTAGCTGCTTCTCCCTTAGAACTCTTAATCATTCTTTTTTTTGGGGTTGTGAGGATGGTGACATGGATGGAGAGAAAGAATAGGAGTGTGGAGAGCAAGGAATACTCAGGTGATGCTCTTTATTCCTCCATGTTTCCCTTCTTTTCAAAGACTGGAAAAGAAAAAAATACTCTTGAAACTGATTTTTTTTTAATGGTGAGTGCAGGGGTGATGATGGTGGACAAGGTATGGTGATTGAATGATGAAGAGGGTGAATTTTATTGGCCTAGAAAGTCATTCATTTGCCTTAGGACTGCTTCCTGTAGGATTTCTGGGTCACTGTAATTCCTACAGGATCATCCTGTAGGTTTTCAAGGGATCCTGTAGGTTTACAGGGATCCTATAAAAAAACACAGTCCCTTTGTAAACTGAAGGAATGGAGTGGAAAAAATGACAGAAATGGTGGAGGAATGAATGGTAATGAGTGGAAAAATAAATATGTGAGTGATAGGGGTCTCTTTGTGATCCTCCTTTGCTCCTTGACCGTCCTTCTTGCTGACCTGCAAATGGAAATTTCATGATTAATTTTTTTTTTTTAAAACAACTAGGCTGCCTCTGAGAGGTTTTCACCCTAGCTATTTGCCCTGGGCGCCTCAAGAGAGGTTTTCACACAGGGATCTTTCTTATTCTCTTTTTTCTCTCTTTTTTGTTTTTTTTTTTACACCACTGAGCCACGTCAAGAGGTTTTCAACCCAATGAATTCCTATAGGGAGGAGATGGAACTTGCTCCACTATCATCATTGTTTGTTTGCTATCATCAATGGACTCTTGTTTTAATAAAGATCACTTATAAATTTTCAATCAGTGTCCATTAACAAGCAAAGGAATGGCCTCTTCATCTACGGTTCTGATTTTCACAGAACCATTATCATGACATCTTTTCACAACATATGGTCCTATCCATCTTGTCCTTAACTTTCCCTTGAAGTATTTATACCTAGAATCATATAGCAATGCCCAATCGCCTTCCTGAAATTGCTTCTCCTTGATTTTTTTATCATGCCACATCTTCCTCTGAAGTTGAACTACCTTTGTATGTAGGAGGGCCTGCATTTTGAATTCATCCAAACCATTCAACTGGAATAATCTCTCTTTTTGTGCACTGCTGAGATCTAGATCTAGTTGGGCTGCCATCCTTAATGTGTTATATTCAAATTCAATGGACAACAAGGCCCTTTTCCCATAGACCAGCTCATAGGGTGTGAATCCAGTGGTGGTATTCCA
This sequence comes from Pinus tabuliformis, assembly GCA_031772625.1. Taxonomy (NCBI): domain Eukaryota; kingdom Viridiplantae; phylum Streptophyta; class Pinopsida; order Pinales; family Pinaceae; genus Pinus; species Pinus tabuliformis. Next base: position 324,981,993 of record CM062814.1, on the reverse strand, counting down.
TGTGGTATTATAGGCCCAGGTGGCCTCAACTAGTATATCTGCCCAATCCTTCATGCTGCTGCTTACCACTTTGGTCAAGATGCCCTCCAGTGCTCTGTTGGTCACCTCCACTTGCCCATTAGCTTGTGGATAATAGGGAGTGGAGGTTCTATGCTTGATATTGTGATGGCTAAGAAAGTCTTCAATCATGTTGGAGGTAAACTGGCTGCCTCAGTCTGTGACCAGCTCTCTAGGGTACCCAAATTTGTAGAATACATTCTCCCTTAGGAACTCAACCACCTTCTCCTCTGTTGCTGCCTTAATTGCCTTGGTTTCAGCCCACTTAATCAAATAATCAGTGCACACAATAATGTACTGTTTTTGCTTGGAAGGAGGGTCAATAGGCCCAATGAAGTCCATGACCCACTTGTTAAATGGCTCAAAAGTCACTTGAGGCTGTAGAGGAATTTCATCTCTTGGAGTAGGTCTTCCCATCCTTTGGCACCGATCACACTGACTAGTATATTTTTTTACATCCTGATGAAGAGTGGACCAATAATAGCCTGCTTGTAACACTTTTAATGCAGTCCTCTTTGCTGCAAAGTGACCTCCACAAGGCCCATCATGATAGGTCAGAAGGATGTCAAAGACTTCCTCCTCCCTGACACACCTTCTCAAGATTTGATCTGGGCCAAGTTTGAAGAGATTGCCCCCAATCCAAGTGAAGGGGGCGCTCTTCCTTACTATCTTGCTCTTTTCTTTGGAGTACACGTTTGGTGGGAACTCTGCTGATACCAAATAGTTTGCTATATCAGAAAACCATGGAGAGAGAACTAAAATAGCAAATAAGTGCTCATCCGGTAACTAGTCATCAACCATTCCTTCTTCACCTGCAGGAAAATTTACTCTAGACAAAAAGTCTGCAACAACATTTTCCTTACTAGGCTTATCAACAATGGTTAGATCAAACTGTTGTAATAAAAGTAACCATCTTATAATTCGAGTATTCACATATGGTTTGTTCATTAAATATTTGATTGTGGCATGGTCAGTATGCACAAATGCTTGATATCCTATAATATAATGCCTGAATTTGTTCAATGAATGCACAACAGCCAGGAGTTCGTTTTCAATCATTGTTTAATTTAGTTCAGCCTTTGACAAATTCTTACTGATAAAATAGATAATATAAGGCAGTTTTTCATCTATATGACCTAGGGATGCTCCTATGGCTTTGTGTGAGGCATAAGCATGGATATGAAAGGGGAGGGCCCAATTTGGGCCTCAGAGAATCGGTGCAGTGGTTAACTTGTCCTTTAGGATGTCTAAGGCCTCTTGAAAGCTTTTTGACCATAAACTCAGTGTCCTTGGCCAACAAACCAAATAAAGGAGAGGCCAACTTGCTGAAGTCCTTTATGAACCTTCGGTAGTATCCCACTAAACCTAGGAAGCTTTTTACATCTCTCTTATTTTGAGGAGGTGGGACCCTTTGGATGATAGCTATTTTGTTTGGGTCCACCTGCAGTCCTTGCTGAGATATTGAATGACCTAGCACGGTCCCTGCAGTCATCAAGAATTCACATTTTTCGGGACTCAAAGACAAGTTCATTTCAATGCATTTGTGCAGCACTTTGCCTAGGTTAGATAGAGCTTCTTGAAAATCACAGCCATAAGGTGTAAAGTTATCCATATAAATTTCCACTGCATCATGTACTAATTCGGCGAAATTACTCAGGACTTCTCTCTAGAAAGTGGAAGGAGCATTGCGTAGGCCAAAAGGAAGGACCCTATAGGTAAAAGTACCCCAAGGACAAGTGAATGTGGTTTTATCTTGGTCTTTTGGGTAGATCTGGATTTGGTTTTACCCACTGGATCCATCTAGGAAGGAGAAAAACCTTTTCCTTGCCAGGCCATCTAGCACTTGGTCAATGAAGGGTAGAGGGAAATGGTCCTTCTTTGTGGCTTTGTTCAACTCCCTGTAATCGACACAAATTCTCCACTTACCATTCTTCTTTGGAACTAACACCAAAGGAGAGACCCACTCACTGTCGGAGATAGGGTAAATGAATCCTGCATCTAGCATTTTTTACAGTTCTTCTTTGACTATATCTTTAAGAGTTGGATTCATCCTCCTTTGGGGTTGTTGGACCGGCTTGCAACCTTATTTGATGTATATGTGGTGAGTACACACTGAGGGGTGTACTCCCTTCATTTCTTTGTAACTCCAAGTGAAGGCTTCTAGATTTTCCTTTAGCATGTTGCATAACTTCTCTTCTTGGAGAGCAGAAAGAGATGGATTGATTTTCAAGGTTCTCTTTGGGCCAAATTCTATGGTTTTGACACGGAGTGGGTTGGAATAAGCCAAGCATAAGTCAATTGGATGATTATTCTGGGTTTCCTTTACTACTTCTTCTAAGGGAAATGAACTGGGAATTGGACTTTGGAGTAGGTGTTTAATCAAGTCATCCTCATCCTGCTGTCTTCCTCCCATGGTTGCTTCTAAAGTATAAAGTTGGGCAGAATAAACTTCATCTTCTTCCTCCTCCTCCAACCATAAACGTAAGTCATGCTCTAGAGAAGGTTGAGCAATAGGGTATAGGACTAACTATTTGGACATATGCCCATTCTTGATGATCATATTCCCAGCTCTGCAGCTAATTTAAGCATTGGCAGTGGCCAACCATGGCCTCCCAAGGATGATAGGGTAACCAGTAAGCTTAGCCTTCGACTGAAGAACTAGGAAATCTACAGGGTACTCCCAAGAGTCAATGGAGACCATCACATCCTCCATTATCCCCTAAGGGGTTACTGTGGAATGGTCTGCAAGTTGCAGAACTGTTGTGGTCTTCCTCAATGAACCTTGGAGGTTGAGCTTGAGCATGGTGTCCTTGGTCATCACATTAATGGCAGCCCCAGGATCATTCAGAGTGTGGGACAATGGTGCCATTGATGTGCACATCTACTACAAGGCTTCCAGGGTCCAAGTATTTTGGACATATTACATGCCCCAACATTAATTCGGACAGCTGCCCAATGACATTAATGGTAGGGGCATCCCTTCTTCGCTTCCCTGGATGCTTGAAGCACTTCTCCTTAATCAACATATTGTAAATAGGAACATCTTTTATTGCCTGGAGAAGTGGGATATTTACACATAGATTTTTCATTTCTCCCAGAAGTTCAATCTCTTCTGGGTTAGGCTGGAGTGGTTGGGCTAATCTCTCAGGAAAGGGTGGATTTACTTTAAGATTGCTTTCCTCTCTCTCTTCCTCAACCTCCCTAGGTGGAGGTGGAGGTTAGTTATCCGGGAGAACTCTCCCACATCTCAGGTTAATCTCCTTGATTTCCACAGTATAAGCTGGATATGATGTCTCTCCACTGTATACTTGCTAAGCCTACCTGTTGTTCGGGTTCAGATTTGGTTGGGTAGGCATCTAGGGCTGCTTGGGTGGAGCAGAGTGTAGTAGTTGTGGTTGGGCAGGTGGTGGAGGCAATAGAGCTGGAGCATTGTTGTATTAGGGCCTCCACCCCTGGGGCGGTGCATTCCACTAAGGTTGTGGTAGAGCATAAGGTTGAAATGACTGGCTGGCTGGCTGGGAGTGATACTGAGATGCAAAGGACCAAGGAGGGGGTGTGTGTTATACAACAAAATGACCCCCTCATCAACTCAGAGAGGAAAGACATGATGGTTGAAGCAAAGACCAAGACCACAAGCCTTGTTTCCACACTAACGCTGGCTATACACTGACAACATGCTTTATAAAGCTTCTCTGTAAGCCTAAGGGAGCATTAGTGACACCACTAACTCTACTTGTTGGTTCGGGGACAGTGTTAGTGAAGCCTAATGAGGATCTAGAGGTTAAAGGAGTGAAATAACTTAGATATATCTCTATATTCTCTCCTAAATCTACTCAAAAAAGCAAGGAAACATCTAAAGTTTGAGGGATTTCTAATCCTAATGAAGGAGACAAATGGGAAAGAGCTCAAAAGCATGGAAACATCATTGCTTTTACCTAAAGAAACTCATGGAGGAACTTGGCAACCCTAACTTGAATTCTACATAAGCAGAGCTAGGGCTATTGTGAAAGAGGTCAAATCATTTGAAAGGATAACTTATTTGATTGTTGAGCATAGTCTCAAATCTAAGCATAAGAAGCTGGTAAAAAGGGAGAGAGAGAGAGAGGAGCTGGAGGGGTAAGGGAAGGCTGATGCAATAGATGGCTGTAATCACTCTTCTGACATTAATATAGAACTGCAGTTGTACTGTCTACCCTGAGGTTTTGGTACTATAATTCATTTATTTGTTTGTCCAATACCTTTTAGCATGAGTAGCTTAGTTATGTGTAACTAGATGTCTTTTATATATTAATGTATTAACTATCAAAGTTTTATGTTGTGATTATGCTTGTCTCTTCTATGTACAGGACTCGATCTGGAGCTGGCTCAGGGGACTTCCACCTAGCTGCATTGTGCTCTCCAGTAAATCTACACGGAGGCTTGAGGTAATGAATATGTTTTTCTTTGATAGTTAGTTATTGAGTATGGAAATGCATGTAGCTTTGTGATAGTTGTAGATAATCTTACAGTCTGCCAAGGGTCCCAGGAAGACCCTTGAGGTTTTCTTCATTCTCCGTGCATTTAATCCTATAGCAGAATTAGCGACTCCAGTGGGGACTATACTTTAGTTCCCAGTTTACCCAGAAATTTCCTAGTTTCCTCCTCCTTCTAGACCTTCCTGTACTTCTGCATTCCTTTTCTGACCCATTAGGACCTTGCAACACTCTTCTTTCATATACTCGGCCCTCGATCTGATCCCCAAAGCCCTGTTTTGAAGTGTTTTCCCATACTAACGCATTTTAGCAGTGTAAACAGAGCTTTATAAAGCTTTGTGTCTGCACAAACAGAGCGTTAGTGCCTCCAGTAACTCTCTATGGCCTCTAGCATAGAGCGTTAGTCACCCAAATTTTGATATGCAGCTGTGTCTGTGACCTCAAAGGGTTGGGAAACTTGCTTCTGGACTGATAAGGGATCTGCAGCTGTGTTTTTTTTGCAAGATCTGCGTCCTAAAAGATTTTTTTTTAAAGAAATAGCTTTTCTTCTTAAAAGTTTTTATTTTCATAAAGGAAAAAATCAAACAAATTTATTCATTATTCTGCTTAGTTGGTTAAGTTCTGCATTATTTGGTTTCAGTAATTGTTAGAGAGCATTGAAAAATTTATGTTGATTATGCTAGTGTTGTAATGAATAAGATGCATGGAATGAATATTGATGTATGAAAGACTCTCCCTTGTAGAATACAACTTATTTCATCGAAATTGAAAATTTACAAGCATTGTCTTTTGCATGATTTTGAGTCAAAGTCCCACCACATATCATATGTCAACACCCCTACCGAAGACACTAAAAAAGTACACTTAAAATCTACCTAAAATCAAACAGTAACTCTTTCTAGAGCAAACAAACATTAGTTCAAGCTAGGATCTTGGGATAGGCAGTGTGAGTAAATTTCCCAAGATTAGAAACCAAAACTAGTGTCATTAAAAGAGAGAAATCCTTTTGCACTCATACTACTGGGACCACTCCAGTAAAAGCAGAGCTAAATACGAGACAACATCGGACTGTAAACAATATTGAATCTGAGACACACAATCGTATTGTGCTCTTTGCCTTCCGATCCAACTTCTTCCATTCTTCATCACACACTCCCGTTGGTTTAGTACCTGGATCTACCGCGATCCACTGATCTTTATCCACCAACAAATCCTCCATCTTGAGTTTCCACAACTGAAATCTCTGACCATTAAATTTCTCGATCTCTATCTTTCCACTGCTCGCCATCTTCTTTCACTACCAGAATCGGTCCCGCAGATCTCCCACTGAACAAGGTCTACCATAGGCTCGAGCGAAACCCCTCAGCAACAAAGGCATCCCCTTGAAGCCAAAAATAGCCATGATACCAAATGTAGATTTTAACCCCGTATAGAAATTACCTGCATATGAATTCTCAAAAACACATAAAATAAAAAATGCGAGAACATAACACATAAAACACATATACACAGATATTTTCCCCTGGATCCCAAAACCGGGACTACCAACTTGATTTTTCATTATGTTACTTTCAATGTTACAATACATATTTATACATGCCAAAGCATCCAATACCATGGACCAAAAACCATCACGTTCAAAACCATGGACCGAAAACCATCACGTCCAACACCATGTGTGAAAATCATGCACAAAACCATAGTTATGTCCACCGAACCTAACATAGGGTCCAAAACCAAAACCCTGCACCCCTCAAACCCCCTGCTATGCAATCGGCGCAACGAAGGGGGGCTCCGCCCCCCTTCTAACCCCCCGGTTAACTACGTGGGCTAGTTGTGGAAAGAATATCACACAACCCAACATTCTCCCACTTGTTGTTTTCTTTCCACAGGGATCCACAAGAGAGCTTAGTCATTTATCCAGCCCTGCAATGCCCATTTTTTCTCTACACCAAGAGAAATTCTTAGAGCTCACAGATTTTGTCAATGCATTTGCAATATTCTTCAAAGTGTCCACCTTTACCAACAACACCTTTTTGTCTTCTATCATATCCCTCACAAAGTGATATTGAACATCAATGTGCTTTGTCTTTGAATGATATGCAGGGTTCTTTGCCAAGAAAATTGCACTTTGGCTTTCATAGTCTATTCTTATAGCTCCCTGTACTAACCCCATACTTGAACACAATCTCTGCAACCAAACAACTTCCTTGCTTGCATGAGTGGCTGCCATGTATTCTACCTCTATAGTTGATAGTGTCACTATAGATTGTTTCTTACTCATCCAACTGATTGCACCTCCAAATAGGTTAAACACATACCCACTTGTAGATCTTCTCTAATCCATATCTCTAGCCCAGTCTGCATCAACAAAGCCATGGATATCCAAAACTCTATCCAATCCTGGTCTTCCTTGGTAGCACAAACCATAATCACTAGTGCCACACAAATACCTAAAAACCCACTTCACTATTGTCCAATGCTCCTTCCCTGGTTTTGACATAAACCTACACAATACTCCCACTGCATGTGCAATGTCTGGTCTAGTACAGACCATTTCATACATCAGGCTACCGACTGCACTTGCATATGGAACACGGGACATATCCTCTTCCTCTTCTTGTGTCTTGGGACACTGTTCAGCAGATAACTTTACACCTACAAGAATAGGAACCTTCACCGGTTTACTATCCTGCATATTAAACCTCTGCAATATTGCCTCGACATACTTCCTCTGGTTTAACCAGAGCTTCCTCTTTGCCTGATCTCTTTTAATTTCCATGCCCAAAATATAGTTTGTAGCACCAATATCTTTCATGTCGAATTTGGAGGACAATTGGGTCTTCAAATCTTGGATAATTTCTTTGTCATTTCCAACCAACAACTTATCATCCACATACAAGACCAGATAAATAACACAGTCACCAATTAATTTAAAATACACAAAGTGATCTGCTTTTCTTCTGGTGAAGCCAAGTCCCCGTATAAATGTATCAAATTTCTGATACCACATCCTTGATGACTTTTTTAACCCATACAGAGACTTCTTTAACTTGCATACAAGTTCTTTCTTACCCTTCACCGCAAAGCCTTCAGGTTGCTTCATGTAGATCTCCTCTTCTAGATCCCCGTGAAGAAAATTTGTCTTCACATCCATCTGTTCTACCTCAAAATCAAAAGTAGCAGCAACAGATAAAAGTAATCTAATAGAAGTTACCATGGCAACAGGAGAAAAAATATCACCAAAATCAATTCCCGACACCTGGGAATAACCTTTTGCTACCAACTAAGCTTTGTATTTCTCCTACTTTCCTTCTGCATTTGTCTTCTTCTTGAACACCCATTTTCTACCAATGGGTTTCCTTCCAGCCGACAACTCCACCAGATCCAAAACCTCATTTTGTGCAAAGATGCCATTTCATCAACCATGGCCTCTTTCTAGAGTCTTCCATCCTCTGAATCTACTACTTCCTTCACAGTTCTGGGATCATCATCAGTAATAGATAAAGCAAAATTTGAACAGAAAGTAGATGGACTATACCTTTCTAGCTGCCTTCTTTTTCAAACTGATCTTCTCACACCCCGAGTTTGTGGCTCTTCATCTTCTGATTCCTCCTCTGTTGTAGAGTCAGATTCTTTCTCCTTTAGCTCAAACTCTATCTTCTCAGGTTCTTTTGGTTGGACTTCATGTTTAATAACATCTTTCACCACTCTGAACACCACATCTCGGTTGTACACAACCTTCCTTGTTACTGGGTTCCAAAGCTGATAACCCTTTAAACCATCCTTATACCCAATAAAGATGCACTTTTCAGATTTACTATCCAACTTGGTTCGTTTCTCCTTTGGAACATGTACATATGCATCACATCCAAATACCCTCAGATGTGAAAGAGAGGGTTTCTTACCAGTCCATACCTCTTGTGGAGTCTTATCCTCCAACGCTGATGAAGGTGATCTGTTGATTAGGTAACATGTTGTCTCCGCTGCCTCTGCCCAGAATTCTTGTCCTAACCCAGCACCATTAAGCATGCTTCTTGCCCTTTCCATCAACGTTTTGTTCATTCTTTCTGCAACTCTATTTTGCTGAGGTGTATATGGAGTAGTCTTTTTTCGTGCTATACCACACTTCTTACAGAATTCTTCAAATTCCTTACTGAAAAACTCTCCACCGTTATCTGTCCTCAACACCTTTATCTTCTTCTATGTCTAGTTTTCCACCAGAGCCTTAAATTCTTTAAACCTATCAAAGACTTCAGATTTCTTCTTAAGGAAACATATCCATGTATTCCTTGAGAAGTCATCTATAAATGATACATAGTACACAGAATTTCCCAGTGATGGGACCTTCACAGGTCCAAACACATCACTGTGCACAAGTTCTAATATACATTTCGCCCTCTTACCACCAGAGGGGAAACTCACCCGATTTTGCTTCCCATATACACAATTTTAACAAAAATCAATTTTTCCCATATACTCATACCTTCTACCATACCTTTACCATGAAGTATTTGAATGCCCTTCTCTCCAATATGTCCAAGCCTTTGATGCCACAACATGGTCTTCTCTCCAGAGACCACTAGATTTTTTTCTCCACTTTCAGGAACCATGGAACTATTGCAACCATCAACAACAGTGCTACCTTGCAACTTGTACAGAGTTCCAATCCAAACTCCCCGCATCAATACTAGTTCTCCCAGAACCATCTTGCAGGTATTCTTCTTGAACACTATTTTTACACCTACATCATCCATCTTGCTTACAGAAATCAGATTTCTAGCCAATGCAGGAATATCTAGAACACCCGGAAGTGTTCTAACCCTTCCACCTTGCAAATTCAACTTTACTTTTCCATGACCAATGGTTCTAGCCTTCCTATCATCCCCTAAGAAGACATCACCACCATTGTATTTCTCATACTTGCAGAACCACTCTCTATGGGGAGTGAAGTGAAAGGATGCACCTGATTCAATCAACCATGCCTCATGATCTACATGTGTACTTGAAGAAGCCAAGTACACATCCCCACCTTCATCTGAGGTGATTTTCACCTCTGCAAAAAGAGCATCATCAGATCTCTTTCCTTTTTCAGGATCTTTAGATTTACAGTCCCTTTTGTAGTGCCCTTCCTTTCAGCATTTCTAGAACACCACCTTTACAAGTTTTCATGTAGATTTAGATTTCCCTCTAGATTTAGATCTCCCACTCGATGACTTATTTTTGTTTATGTTCTGGGACTGTCCTTGTACAGACAAGGCATCACCATTCTGGCTCTCCATATTTTTCGATCTCATCTCCTTCATCAGCAAGGATGAGACTATTTCATCAAACTGCAAGGTAGTTGCATTGCTACCTATTGCAATAACCAGACTATCCCGCGAATCTGGTAGAGAACAAAACAAACTAATGCACTTATCTTCATCTAAAATGTTGATATCAACAGATGATAACTGACTTACCACATTATTAAACGCATTCAGATGCTCTGTCACTGAGTCTCCATCTTTCATTCTCAGGTTATACAGCTTTTTCCGTAGGAACAGTTTATTCAGTAGAGACTTAGATTGGCACAAAGTCCCTAACTTGTCCCACAAAGCCTTTGTCGTAGCTTCCTCTGATACATTCAAAAATACTAAATATGAGACACACAATTTTATTCTGCTCTTTTCCTTCTGATCCAACTTCTTCCATTCTTCATCAGACACTCTCGTTGGTTTAGTACCCAGATCTACCGCGATCCACTGATCTTTATCCACCAACAGATCCTCCATCTTGAGTTTCCACAACTCAAAACTCTGACCATTAAATTTCTCGATCTTTGTCTTTCCACTGGTCGCCATCTTCTTTCACTACCAAAATTGATCTCGCAGATCTCCCACTGAATAGGGTCTACCACAGGCCCGAGCGAAATCCCTCAGCAACAAAGGCATCCCCTTGAAGCCAAAACAGCTCTGATACCAAATGTAGGTTTTAATCCCGTACAGAAATTACCTACATACAAATTTGAAAACACAGAAAATAAATAATGCGAGAGCATAACACATAAAACACATATGCATAGAGATTTTCCCCTGGATCCCAAAACCGGGACTACCAGCTTGATTTTTCATTATGTTCCTTTCAATGTTACAATAGATATTTATACATGCCGAAGCATCCAATACCATGGACCGAAAACCATCGCGTCCAAAACCATGTGCGAAAATCATGCACAAAACCATAGGTGTGTCCGCCGAACCAAACATAAGGTCCAAAACCAAAATTTTCCGGGGCACTGCCCTGGACCTCATAGAGTGGGGTTACTTGCACCCCTCAAACCCCCTGCAATGCAATCAGCGCAACGAAGGGGGAGCTCCACCCCCCTTCTAACCCCCCGGTTAACTACGTGGGCTAGTCGTGGAAAGAGTATAACACAATCCAACAACCCAAGATCAGAAACCAAAACTAGTGTCATTAAAGGAGAGAAATCCTTCTGCACTCATACTACCGGGACCACTCCAGTAAAAGCAGAGCTAAATACGTCACAACATCGGACTGTAAGTGAAGGTAGCTCGCCTTCACTTGCAAATCCTTTTGGTATTATGTGTATCAGGGATCCCTTCGGGGATATTGGAGCTGAGTCAGGGACTTAGGTATCCTGCCCACACAGCGTACTGTCTGCGACTATGTCCCCCCTGGTAGTGTCTGTGGTCTGAGGTATCCTTAGTGGTCATACTTTTAGGGACTTACACAAGGTGACTGGAGCACACTGCCTTGGTACCTAACACAGATAGACCTACTTTGTCTTTAGTTTTTGGGAGGGTGATCATCTCCACGAGAGTACTTGGCCCCTCAATTTGAGATTCGGCGAAGCTCTAGAGTAACAATAACTGTACATTTTTCCAAACCCCTCTATTATTCATTGTGATACTGGGTTTCATCTCCAGTGATCAGTGCTTCTTAGATAGGGTCATTTCCCTCTGTTTGCTGATTGATTCACTTAGTGTATTTTTTTTTTTTTTAGGTACCAAAGTGTTATCGTTGAGACTTTAATAAACATCACAATAAAATTTATTGACAAAAATTATCAGCCACCGTGGCTACATCTGGTCCTCATCGTTAATCTAGACAATTGTTAGGACTTCCTCCACTCATTGTGGAAGATCCGCTAAGCTCCAGTGAACCGGATTCCCCATCTTCGGGAAATCAGTCTCTGAGATCTCACACAGAATCAGTTTGGACAACCGACGATTCAAACTTACCAGAGGATTTCTTTACTGCAGGATTTCTTCCTCCATACAATCCTCCGATCATGAATCCGTTGGACCCACTCTTGGTTCATGTTGCATCTGTACCTCCTTTGTCTTCAGTTGGAACACTTCCACCCATCCCGTCGACGACTCACGGGTCGTGGGACTTTTTGGACACTTTTGGTCCCCCACCACTTCCCCAGTTGATAGTCACTACCACACCTTTGATGGTGAACCCTGCTATCCCATTTGTCCCAGGTACAAATCCTAACACGACACCCTCCACGAGTGGAACCCAGTTTATTTTGGGTTCCGCCCCTTTAGTGTCAAACTCTATACCTTTGACAAGTGCTACATACAACGCTCCTTATAACGCTCAATATAGCACAGTTAGCATAGGTCCCTTCAATCAACAATATGGTTGGCATCCATTGTATAGTTCTAACCTCCATATTCAAGTATCTTGGGGCACTCCCAATATGAATATACCATTCAGTAACGTAACAGTTCCCCCTCTGTTTTCGAGCGTGCATGGTCAGTCACTGATTGACATGAGCAGTCCTTATGCCAGTCAAGGACATATGGTTAGTTCTGTGGTAGGTGGGAACCCTCAAAGAGGTCCTAGCCAATCCATGGGGTCACCCTACTCACAACCTCAAATGAGTCAAGGGGGCACTGCTTATCGTAGGGGAAATTCTATACCCCCAGCCTAACAATCCCCATGGAAATCCACATTACAATGTCATACCCAAGGAAACTACTATACCACGCAACTTGTGTATAATACTGGGAATCAAATGATGGGAAGACTGCAAGGATCCTCAAGTCATATGTCATCGCCTTGGTCCAATTCAGGGGCATCACACACTCTGCCTTTCTTGGCAATGCTTGATATCCCTGACTTTTACAAACTTACAAATGACCCCATCTATCACAACTTACTCCGGCCGCCAATCCCGCATAAAATACCGACATACATCCATAATTTCGAAGGGAAATAAGGGGAGGATCTAGGTACCCATATCACCACCTATAATCTTTGGTGTGTTTCTAACTCCATGGTGGATGATAGTATCCGGTTACGTCTTTTTCCCTGCACCCTCACTGGCAACACATCCAAGTGATACATTGATTTACCACGCGCGTCAGTCAATACCTTTAACGCTCTAGCGATGGAATTCTTAAAGCACTTCCAGCTACCCATCCGCTATGAAACTGGGATGAAACTCCTTACTTCATTACATTAGGATACCTCCACCCACATCTCTGATCATATACATGAATGGAGACGTAGGTGGAGGTTAGTCAAAGCTCCCCTCCCAGACTATCTCTTAGCGGATTAATTATGTAAGTCTCTACTCCCCCAAATCATTAAGGATGTCGCCTTAGGTGGTGAGGTCACAGAAGACAAATCCATACGTCGTGCCCAACACTTAGATCTGATATGTTCGCAGTCTGGCACTCTTTACGACGTAATCCCCAATGCCCCTCGCAACTTCAATGCTCCCGCTACTCAACAACTCGGAGCGCACGCCGATGGGATTATCGATGCAACCTCTGGGGCTGCTGTAAAACAACTCAGCGATCACATTTCCCAGATGTCAGTGGACCCCCCTACCAAATCAACTGCTCTTCCTACCACCGCGATAAACTTTGTGCAGTCTACGCAAAAACCTGGTGGTAAGAACAAGAAGAATAAGAAAAAGACCGCTCCTTTTGAAGAGCAGTCAACAAAGCAGCAAAACCCAAAGAAAAAGGTTGATTCCCCTCCTGATGATGGAAAAGATAAACCCGTCAGATTCCCTTGCAAAATTTGTGCTAAAGACCACATGACCTATCACTGCCCGCGTCTTCAAGAATGCACATATTTCATTGCTAAAAAGGATATTGGTAGGATCCCTATTGTCCTCAATAATCCTTTCCCCGCTCAGCAGCAGCAACACCTTATTGCAAACCAACCCCAACCCCTGCAAGGTGGAAATGATGGTTCACAACATCCTTCAGCTAGTGAAGGACCCTCTACCATTTACACCTTTGAAACGGTAGATCTACAAACCAGAGCCAAATCTTATGGAGCTCCTGTCACTCATGCAGAGGAACCTTCCTCAAGTCAAAACCCACCACTGCCTAACGATATTCATATCGAAAGGCCAGTTGTTAACCTTGTGATTTTCCCCCCTAAAGGGTCACTTTGACACACAACGCACAATACATCTGCATGTGCCGCCCAAAACTACAGCATTATAGAAGACTTGGCACAAGCGTAGTCGGCTATGTCGGCGCTCAAAGTATTACAAACATGTCCAGCACAAAGGAAAGCTTTGCTTTCGGCCATTGGTGGTATCGACCCACAAGATTCCATGCTTGCAATTTTCAACATGGAAAAGTGTAAACCTCCCCTTTCTCACCAGCTTGAATTTCAGGTGCAAATCTTTTCGAAAGGTAAAGGTATACATAGAACTGCATTCGACGAAGGTGCTTCTACCTGCATCATGTTAGCTTCATGTTGGCTCTCTTTTGGTTCTCCAACCCTATCCCCGCCGTTGAATTCCCTTAAAGCTTTCGATGACCACACTTTCATCCCAAAAGGTTACCTAGCTAGCTACCCCATCACCTTGAGTGGGAAAATGGTAATGGTGGATATTGAAGTCATGGATCATAAACTCAACTATAATCTGCTTTTGGGCCATAATTGGACTTATGCCATGAATTCCATTGTGTCTTCGGTCTTCCACATCATCCTATTTCCCTTGGATGGAAAGACAGTCATAGTGGACTAACTGTCCTTTTGCACCCTAGATTACTCCTTGTTACCTAGCAACTTTGTACCCTTAGTGGGTGGTGTACCTGACTCTTGTGTCAGTGTCTGTACTGGTCTACTGAAGGCTTCTTTCCTGATGGGCTGTTTCCCTCTTCAGCCACCAAAGGTTCCACAGATGGTCAATATGCTTTCATATACTACTCATGAACCGACCGATCCATGGATCCTACTGGTTCCTTCAAACATTAACACTTATGGAGAAAAAATGCCCCTGTCACCAGCTGAATTGGCCTACTAATCCATTCAATTTGCATCTAAATCTCTGGTCACTTTGGTTACAACCAATGGTACCACCACCCCTCCCATAAATGCTCCTTCTTTCGATCCCCTCAATCAAGTCCTACCTACGGATGAAGCTATTAGAGAGATCATGAGTTTAGAAGAGTGATCTTGGGAGGACTCGCACCATCGTGTTTCGATATCTGATTCAGACATGATGCCCCTTCAAATCCTGTCATCTGATGCACCTGAAATTGTTTCCTCACCTTATACGACTATCCAAAATTTGGACTCAGAGGGAAACATGGGAAATCTTTCAAAGACATTGCTCATCAATATTTCAATCAAGACAAGCATCGTGGAAAACATATAGATTAGAGCCAATCGCAATCGTGATGAAATTGCGAGCTTCACATACCCTTTTAAGGACTTCCGCGATGTTTCCCTTGGTATTATGAGGAAATGCATGGCATAGACCCTTCTATTGTCAAGCATGATATCAAGAAGTGTCAAGCATTCTTTTTATGTTATTTTTCTTGCTCGTTAATCCGAAAATCCTCGAGTCTCCTTCTTCGGGCTCATTAAACTACCACGAAGAAGATCGAGCATTCTTTTTATGGTATTTTTCTTGCTCGTTAATCCAAAAAATCCTTGAGTCTCCTTCTTCAGGCTCGTTAAACTACCACGAAGAAGAGCTAGCGTTATTTTTATGGTATTTTTCTTGATCGTTAATCCAAAAAACCTCGAGTCTCTTTCGTTGGGCTCGTTAAACTACTACAAAGAAGATATGAGCATGTTCTTTTTTAGGACTTTTTCTTGCTCTTGAACTGAAAAATCCCCAAGTTTTTCATCGTTGGACTCGTTAAACACATACGACGATGGTTTGAGCAACTCTTTTGTTCTCTTTTTCTAGCTCATTAAACTAAAAAAGGTCATTAGAGGATTCTTTTTAGGAGCTTTTTTCTCACTCATAAAACTGAAAAAAATCCTGAGTTTTTTCTTTAGGCTCGTTAAAAATTTATAAAGAGGACCCGAGCATTCTTTTAGGTACTTTTCTCGCTCGTTAAACTAAAAAATCTCGAGTTTTTGTCACCGGTCTCGTTAAATATCTGCAGCAGCAACTAGAGCACTTTCTTTTTTGGGACCATTTCTCTCTCTTAAATCGGAAAATCCCCAAGTTTTTCGCTTCTTCGGGCTTGTTAAATCTACGAAGAAGGAATGAGAAGTTATTTTACCTCTTTTTCCTTTCTCACTAAACTGAAAAAGATAACTTGAGTTTTCTTCATTTGACTCGTTAAAATTTGATGAAGGTATTGAGTTTGTCGTTGCATGACTCAATAAAAATTCACGACGAAAATCGAGTTCTATCTGTCTCCTCGTACTCGTAACAAATTGAGGTCAACATCTATTGAGCATAGGTTTCTCTTTATATGGACTCAATATATTAACTCACAGAAAAGTAACTGATCTAGGTATACTATTAAACTTTTGTCGCACTTGGTTAAAAACTATGACAAAGGGACCACCCTAGAGTCGTTCTTTACGATCTTTTCAGACTCTCTAAATATGAAAATACCACTGAGTTGTCTAGTTTGGACTCATTAAATTACACATACAAGGTATAGATTCACTCTTTTTACGATCCTATTTAGATTCTTAAAACATGGAAAGATCGATGAGTTTCCCTGTCTAGACTCATTAAACTAATCAGATAGGGAATAGAGTCGTTCTTTTTGTGGTCCTTTTCAGACTCTTAAAATATGAAAAGATCGATGAGTTTACCCGTCTGGACTCACTAAATTAATCAGACAGGGAAAGTAGACAATATAACTATATTCAGTATTAGAAAGAGTGGTTTGGCAGCAATCATTCCCTTGAACATGGCACTCCCTCAGATAAACCTTCCTTGTGACGACCTCTCAATATGAATCCTACCATCCTATGAGTTTAGCCTAATTACCCTGATGTTCTTACATCTATGTATCCTAACACTCTTTGGTGTTCATGAGTCTAGTGCTGCAAGGTTAAAACCATTGTTGTGCCTTCTATTGTTCAAGGGTTAACCTTTTGTTTCCTTTTTCAACCCATCAAGCATATCCTTTCATCATGCCCTCCATCATTTTGACCCAATGCTCAAATATTCCTAAAAAAAAAATCATTCTTGTCCCCTTTCGTTTCGATTGATGTAGGATACATTATTGCCTACCTTTCGACAGGTATCTTCCTATCGACTTCAACACTCTATCTAGGAAGACAACCCAGAAACACATTCAGTTCCTTGGTACTTGCATACATTAGTGGCAAGTCACCTTTTGGTTGATTAGGGGTTCTCATTATTGGCTCCTGGTTAAGAGATTCTATAAGTGTTCGACGACAAAAACATCTTTCACACTCGCTAGATTGTACTGTGCATCTTGGAGACCATCACCATTATTGGTGGCCTTCCTCGTGTCTGTTAATGGTCTCCATTATTGACTGGTAATTAGACGATTTCATGCATGTTCGACATCAACGCATATATTCACATGCATCGATCTATGTTGTTCGGTGAAGTGGAAATCAAGACCTTGGGTAGAGGCTTGCATCACTCAGCCTTGTTTCCTCTCCCAAGTTGCATATATTTTTTTTTGGAGACAACTCATCAGAATGATCCTATTATGACACCGGATCCGCATTGTGCTTATCGGCGGCCAGCATCGTCATATCTCTTTTTGGAGAACATCACTCTAACATAGCTATTGAGCATGGGAATGCCCGACTGAAGACATGACTTTAGTTGTTATATATATGTGTGTGCTGTATCAGGTTTCTCGTACCGCCCGAAGCTCTGATCCTCTCTCTCTTTTTGTCGAAGAAGGAAAATAACAGCTAATTAAAGTATTTTAGCCATCGTCACAGCCTCTGATCTCACACTTTAGGGTGCATCTGTTATACAAAAAAATGACCCCCTCATCAGCTCAGAGGGGAAAGACATGATGGCTGAAGCAAAGACCAAGATCACAAGCCTTGTTTCCACACTAATGCTGGCTATACACTGACAACATGCTTTATAAAGCTTCTTTGTAAGCCTAAGGGAGCGTTAGTGACCCCACTAACTCTACTTGTTGGTTCGGGGACAGCGTTAGTGAAACCTAATGAGGATCTAGAGGTCAAAGGAGCGAATTGACTCATAAATATCTCTATATTCTCTCCTAAATCTACTCAGAAAAGCAAGGAAACATCTAAAGTTTGACCTATTTGAGGGATTTCTAATCCTAATGAAGGAGACAAATGGGAAAGAGCTCAAAAGCATGGCAACATCATTTCTTTTACCTAAAGAAACTCATGGAGGAACTTGGAAACCCTAACTCAAATGCTACATAAGCAGAGCTAGGGCTATTGTGAAAGAGGTTAGATCATTTGAAAGGATAGCTTACTTGATTGTCGAGCATAGTCTCAAATCTAAGCATAAGAAGTTGGTAAGAAGGGAGAGAGAGAGAGAGGAGTTGGAGGGGTAAGGGAAGGCTGATGCAACAGATGGTTGTAATCACTCTTCCAACATTAATATAGAACTGCAGTTGTACTATTTACTCCATGGTGTTGGTACTATCATTCATTTATTTGTTTGTCCAATACCTTTTAGCATGAGTAGCTTAGTTATGTGTAACTAGATGTCTTTTGTATATTCATGTATTAATTATCAAGGTTTTATGTTGTGATTATGCTTGTCTCTTCTATGTGCAGGACTTGATCTGGAGTTGGCTCAGGGGACTTCCACCTAGCTGCATTATGCTCTCCAACAAATCTACATAGAGGCTTGAGGTAATGAATATGTTTTGCTATGATAGTTAGTTATTGAGTATGGACATGCATGTAGCTTTGTGACAGTTGCAGATAATCTTATAGTCTGCCAAGGGTCCCGGGAAGACCCTTAAGGGTTTATTCTTTATCCATACACCGTGCATTTAATCCTATAGCAGTGTGGACCAGGAAGGATGAGCAGGTGGTCCCCAAGAAGGTATAGCTATGGTTTGGTTGGAGTTGTAATATGCAAGGGACGACCCTTGTATGTCCTGCTGGTATGGTCTGGGCCCATGAGGTCTCCTTTGGTTAATGTAGCAGAGCTACTCAATGACCCCTTTAGCTCCTTGATATACAGATTTGAGTCTAGGCAAAGAAGGGCACTTGTCTGTGTAGTGGTTTTCTTCACAGGCTGAGCAAATTTCAATACAATTCGATGGACATTCATTCCTAGGATGCCTCTTGGTGCATCTAGGACAAAAAATGGCCAAGGCTCTCTCTACTTCCTCCTGCTTCCTCCTAATGTGCATGGTGTCCATTTGCAAGGCAAGGGTTTGCAACATCTCACTTTTGAAATCTTCCAGCATGTTTCCAATTTCACCCTTGATGGATGAGTTGGAAGATGATGTACTAACCATAGGTTGACTACCCCTACCTTTTTTCCTAGCTGCCCTAGAATGGTTTCTAAAGACAGTCTTGATATACTCATAGGGCAATTGGTATATATCTCCTCCTACTAACAAATATAGGGTATCCAGAAGATCTTCCCTTACTCCCCTAAGCAGGTCCAGCTTTAGTGACTCAAGGTAAAGTGTGCACCTGGCCCTTTTGTAACTAAGCTGGAATCTTTCTTCGTAATCCTCTATAGATTCATCATTCCCTATTGTCCTGGAAATTTCTTCTTTAGTATCCTTTGATTGACAGTAGTCCCGATATTTGTTGTTAAGGGCTTGTTGCATTTGAGCCCAAGTTGTGATGCTATCTCTGGGCAAACCCATGAGCCAACACAATGCTGCATCCTTGAGGGTAGATGGAAATAGTTTTAACTTTTTCTCATCATCTTTATAGTCATAGGTTCGTCATATAACAACAAACTCAAATAGGAAAGTGTCGGGGTCCTCTATGGTCAGGCCATAGAAATGAGGTAAGGCAGAGGAGCTTATATTTTTCATCTTAGTGTCTCCATTGGTTTCCCTAATGGGGAAGGCACCCTTAACTCTCTCTCTATTCCCTCTATCATTTATGTTTTCAGCCATTGGTTCAGTAGGAATGGGTTCTTCTTCTTCTTCTTCCCTTGTAGGTTTTTCAAATATGTCAGGTTTCTCAACTACGAGTTCCTCCAGTTCACAGCCACCGAAGAAGAGGGAAGGTTTGTTGTTTGATGCAGTGGGGGTATTTGGAAAAAAATTTCCTAAGCTATCCCTATTCCTACGAGGCATGAAAGAAAATATTTTTGGTTTGGTTTTGTATTTTTTTAAACTTGGAAAGTACTTGCAGAATTGAATTTTTGATTGAATGAAAATTACTGACATAATGAAAAAACTACTTGGTGAATTGAAATCTTGCTTGTGAAATGGAAAGGAAAGCAAAAAATACAAAATGGAAGAAAGGAAACAACTACATTACTTTTGCAGAAATAAACTAATGGCAGAATATTGAAGACAAGAAATAGAAGAAAAGAAAGCAGTAATCACATTTTACTCAGACACCTCCCCGACAACGGCGCCAAAAAGTGATGAGCACCAATGTTGCAGCAAGGATGTTGTAACTCCTGGGCTACTAGCTTTACTTTATCAACCCAGGGTTCGTACAAACTTGGAGGTGATAGTGTTGTATGCACAAGTAAAAGTGATGGTTCTGCTTCTTGTCACTGTTCAGTTGGAGAGAGCCCACTGGGGTTCCAAGCCAGACTTCTATGGAGTCAGAATAAGCTTGATTCTTTGATGGAAGAAAGGTAAATCTACTCTAAGGGAGATTTACTCTACTACAATAATGGAGAAGGTCGACATGTAATGCTAAATCACACAATTTCCTAATTAACCACTAAGGAACTATGCTTAGCAGAAATGATAAATCAACATGAAACAAATGCTACTATCTAAGTTATAGAAGTAAGAAGCATCAAACATCACTACTGTGCAAGTAAAGAGACTGAACTAAATCTGTTTTTGTTTTTTTGTCTTTTTATGCAAAATCAAGTATGAAAACTAATTGCTTTTGTGGATGTGGTAGGTGAATTAAGGATGTTTGAGGATGGCTAGAAGGGCTATGAGATGGTTGGATGGTGTGGAGGACCCCTGGGAGGCTTTTGGTGACTTCCTATAGGGTTTCCATCAATTCAGCATCAAAACAGGCCGTTTCAGGAAAACCTACAGGATGTACTAGAAACCTACAAGATGATCCTGTAGGAATTACAGTGAACCTATAGGATACAACCGAGAGAAAAATGTGAGGTGTTGGAGGTGATGGGAGGCCTAGGAAAGGTGTGTGATGGGTGGAATGGAGTGGGAGAAGGTCTAGGATCACTCAGAAGTCAATATCCAAGATAGTAGATGGCTGGATTCGCTCAATGTGCTTGGAAGGATTTCTATGAAAAATGATGAAAAACTAGTGAAGGTGATGGTGAAAACAAGGGATGGATAAGGTGGATGGAGTGGAAGGTGGTTGTTGGCTATGAAGTCTTAGTCTCCTCCTGAAGCACCTGCTCTACATAAAACATGTATCTCTTCCAAAAAGTTATGCAAACAAGAAACATTTTCATAAACTAGAAAAGCAGAATTAATGAATTAACTGCCTACACTTATGCATGAGGAAAGTTTCTGAAAGGAATGAAAGCATGGATGAGATCTAATATAGAAATGGAGATGAAAAATATGAAAATGGAAATCTACCTTGCAAAACTAACCAAATACTAATTTAAAGACAACAAACTCCAAAGCTCATAAAAGAACTAGAAATCTATGTTTTTGGGGCTGCTTAAGGGTCCCTTCCTCAAGTCAAGATCCCAGAGGGAGGAAGTGAGGCCGAGACACCTGCTGAAAACCTTGTGGTGATCCTTTTTATCCCTGCTAACTTGCTACTTGAAATACGGCACAAATGGAAGCAAAATAATAAACAACCAATCTAATCTACATTACTTGTAATGGAAATGCATCTAAAAAGAAAATTAACAATGAAACTATGAAACTACACTAAACATACATGTACAATAAAGAGGAGCCTTTGCTGCTAGGGTTGGGCCCTAACCCAACAGCTTCAACCCTCTGAGTTAACTCATTGCTGGCTCAAAACAAAACTCATTCTTTTTACCAAAACAACAAATTACATCAATGGAATTTTCACAAGTATTGTAGCTCAAAAATAGCTTAGAGTTTTACAATAAAAATCTGAATCCTACTAAGGTCCTAGGCCTCTCTACTTATACAGCTAAAGTCCCCAACAAATTCCTTAATATTTGGGAGGCTCGGCTCCCAAACTTGAGATAAACTGGTGCTTTGTCTCTCATTTGCTCGGCTGCCTTCTAATCCTCATGATTTGGTTGTTTGCACTCCGAGCTGATGTGATGAATGGAGGAATATTCGAATGGAGGAGTATTAAATGAGGAGGATTTACCTCCTACAATCCCTCTCCCTTGTCCCATTCGAGTTTTGACCTTAATCTTTGCCAAAATTCTTTGATTTTCTCCTTTAATCCTGCATTCAATGCATATTAGTCCGCTGAGCATAATATCCAACTCTAACTCACCTCATAAATAAAATATAATAAAAAACATGTAATAAGTTATGAGAAAAGTTGGTTTTACTAAGCTAAGAGGTGAATTAAGGCCCATATAATTACCCAATAATGAGGCTTATCACTTCCTACTTTGGAGCAACCTGTGAAGTTCCTGCAAAATTGATCGGCTCGTAGGACTTTGAGGAATTGTAACAATTCTTCCATGGTTCCTCCTCCGACCAGTGAAAGGTCTTGCTTAGCCACTAATAATGAATCCTCGCAAACATTCTAGGGATCGTACATATTGAATTCCAGAGTACCGAATGTCAAATTTTGTATTGCCTTCCCTTCGACATCCGTGACCTTCAGGTTTTTTATCTCGTACAATCTTATTTGCATAGAAAGAGTAGGCCAAGGTGGTTTATTCTTCCTGTGCAAAGTTGCTGACAACCCTGTGGAGAGATGATACACAAATTCTTGCATGACTAGCTTATCGGTGGCATACCTTAGTACAAGATGTGGAGAATTTTTTCCATCGAACACCCGGAGGAAAGTGCCATCTGGTGAGGCAAACCAATCTTCTATTTATGACACTGCTTGCATTACCCCATGTGACATGCAAGGTGGCTCTTCCTCAAAGATCATCTTATACAACGGAATGAGGAAGTGATCAGTTAGTTTCTCCATTACTCCTTTATGACTACACTCTAAAAGTAACTTCCAATAAAAATACATCAGGTTCTCGTGGTGTCGAATTCCAATTCATGTCAATGAATGCATTGTGTGCGCAGATTGCATCCAGTAGATATGTAGACACGTAAAATCTAGCTTGCCCACCCTTGCGAGGACTAAGGGTGTTAGATACATGGATCCGCAGCTGTTGAGCCAACAAATATGACCAGTTGAATGGTTTACCTTCATTCACAACCTGGTCCAATAAGAAATCCCACCCTTCAAGAAAGGTCTTGGTGCTCTGCTGACCGTAGATTCTGCAACATAGGATTATCAACAACTGATAGGCCCTCCTAAGAGATATTGTCTTGTAGATTTGGTGGGTGTCTAACGAAACTTTTTTGGCTCTTTCACCCAACCTTTAACAATCTCCTTGATGCTCAAGTAGTTTTTTTTTTTTTGCATAGAAGTACGAATCCATGAGCGATTCTAGCTACGGAAAATAGTACATGAGACGATAGTCTGATACTAGAAAAGAAGCAAGCCTCCATTTGTAGGTACTGCTAAGATTCATACACTTTGGATCTATGTGAGATAATATCTAGCTAATAACATCTACACATAGGAATGTTGTGTACCTGCATGCAACATTGTGTAACCCTGACTTATGGACATTGACATACACCTGTCAGTCTTCCAGATCTACTTTGAAGGTTCTTGCTGAGAAAATTTCATTCACCTTCTGCCATGTGATATCTGATTCCTTTTCTACAAATAGTTGAGTGTCTGAGTAAACTGGCATACTCTCAGCTACCTCCCCAGTGTGACTCTCTGTGGTAACCTTTGACTTAGTTCTCTTGGGTGCCATGATAATAGTGACTGATGAAGAGATGTGCTCAAAACTTGTAATACCCATGGGAGGAAAAATCACTCATGACAGACATAAGTTAGCTTCAGAAAATCAACTTTCAAAGCAAGATCAAGCAACAAACTAGTGAACTGATGACGGGGATTGTGCAATTCCTGAGATCAAGGGTGGGAGATTGGTTGGAGGAACTCTTCATTGCACAGTCTCAGTAGCCAGTGATGCAACCTGAGGCTAAAGACTGCACAATGCATTGTTCTTCCTAGGAAAATGAGATGGAGACTACACATTGCATAGCCTCAGTGGCCAAGGGTGAGGGCTTGAGCCCTGGAACTGCAAAATGTGTAGTTGGGTCAGCCTGACACTGCGCATTACATAGTCTCAGAGGCCAAGCTAAGAGCCTGACCCTCAGACTTGCACAATGCCCAACTAGACAAGGTGATGCATGGCCAAGGGATGAGAAGATCTCCCCAAACTGAGTGTGGGAAACTAACAGATATGAGTGATGGTGCATGTTAAAGTGAAGATATGAATAAGTATGGATATATAAGTGAAAAACAAGTGCATAAGATTAACATGCAAAAGGAAAAAACAAACATGCAAGAAGAGTCACCGCAATGATGACCATTACCAGGAAAAAAACAAGAAAACTAATGCGACACTTGCGAAAGGTGAACAACAGACTGAACCAACACTTCTACAAGCTAATATGCATTAAAAATCTAGCAACCATGAAAAGGAACAAGCAAAAAAACACTCACATAAGCCAAACGACAAAAAGCGACAAAAGAAGACAAAACAAAACTCACCCGGAAAAGCGCTGCAAACTCCATCGAAGGCTCTTTGATATCCTTGGGAATGCTAGAGCTCCAATATTAAGTGTACAAATGAGCTCTATGGGCGTCCATTATATAGATCTATACCGACCAGGGTTTATGATGTGTATGCTTAAAATCAAGGAAAAACTGACACTTGGCGGAAATTTCCAAAAATAGTAAGGGTGCCACCTTTAGGAAACTAATTAGTGAATCCCTATTTTCTAGGAATGCTTTTTTGCTTGTTTTTATTTTTTTCTTTTTCGGGAAAATTACATGCACACTACTAAGAAGGGTTGAGCAATTCCCGAGGACTGGGAAACTTCTTGACCCAATGCATTGAGTAGTTTCTAAGCTCAAGGGATGATTTGCGCAAATTCCATCATCAAGGTTGGGTTTCCATCTAGAATTGCGCAGTTTTCATGCTCAAGGTTGGCCTACCAAGAAGAATTGCGCAATTTCTAGAGGCGAGGTTGGCCTCCCTTCCAAGAGAGCACAGTTTCTGGAGGCAAGCCCAACAATGCTGCAAGGTCAAGTCAAGGGTTAGCTTGTTTTTGAAAGATGTCAAACCAGAATCAATACATGACATGAAAAACAATAAAAGATAAGTCTTTCATCATAACATGAATGCTTGAAGCCCCAAGGGTTAGCTCAGTTGGTCAAAAACTGTGCCTCGCCATCGGGAGGTCACAGGGTCGAATCCACCCGAAGCCCTTGGGGTCAAGTCTTGCAGTAGACCGAGGGGCGATTTAGCCTAGCTATCGCCCAGATTTTTCCGTGGACGTATCGATCACTCACTGAACAGGGTGCTCGTGAACCACATGCAAAAAAAAAAGAAAAACATGAATGCTTGATGACAATAGAAGATAAGCTCCTATGGACAGAAGGGAAGCTCCAAAATCAAAGCATGGACAAAATTTTGGAGGGTGGTTGTAGCAGCTACAACACTGCCATAAAAAATTGTACTCTAGATCCTTAAAGGTAACTTCTCTTATATGTTCAGAAAAGTTAATTTGTATTCGACTATAGGAAATTTGATATACACAATACAGTTTCCTACTTAATGCAACAACAACACTATTTTCCTTGCCTTTAAGTTGTTTAGTGTAAGAGTTAAATTCACTTAAAAAGGTGGTCTACCTCGCTTAACGTGCATTAAAAATGGGTTGTTTAAAGAAACTTATTAAACTACTATGATCAGTCATCAGAAGGAACTTTTCCCCCAATTGGTAATGTCGCCATACCTTAAGGGCATGGACTACCACTGTTAGCTCCAAGTCGTAAGAGGAGTATATTTTCTCATAATCCTTTAGCTTGTGTGATTCATAAGCTACAACCCTTCCTTCTTGCACCAACATGCCTCTAATGCCTTCTTGACACGCGTCTGTGCATACAATAAATTCCTTTGTGGGGTATACAACTTTTAACACTGGGGCTATAGTTAGTATATGTTTAAATTGGTCAAAGCTAGATTGGCATTCTGTTGTCCATTTGAATAACCTTCCCTTCCTTTGTAAATAAGTTATAGGGTACGAAATTCTGGAGAAGCCTTCAATGAAATGGTGGTAATACCCAACCAACCCCATGAACGACCGAATATCTGCTACATTCTTGGGAACAAGCTATTCCAGGATGGTTGTGATCTTCTCATGGTCTATGACTATGCCTTCTGATGAAATTACATGCCCCAAATATCAAATCTGATCCTTGTAAAAGTCGCATTTACTATACTTAACATAAAGCTTACTTTCCCTTAAAATCTACAACACGATCCCAAATGTTCCTTGTGTTCTTCCAAACTTTTTGAGTAAATTAGAATATCATCAATAAAAATCAAGACGGATTTATCCAAGTAAGGGTGGAAAATCCCATTCGTTAAGCTCATAAAGGTTGCGGGGGTGTTAGTGAGCCTGAATGGCAAGACAACAAATTTGTAATGGCCATAACGGGTTCTGAATGTTGTTTTACAAATGTCATCATCCTTAATTGTTATCTGGTGGTACCCTGATCACAGGTCAATCTTAGAAAACACGATGTCCCCCTTAACTTGATCAAATAGATCATCAATCCTTGGTAATGGGTACTTATTCTTAATAGTTAACTTATTCAGTTGTCTATAGTCGATACATAGTCTCAAGATGTCATCTTTCTTCCTTACGAACAACACTGGTGCTCCCCAAGGTGATACACTTGGATGAATGTACCCTTCTCAAGTAATTCTTGCAACTTCATTTTGAGATTTGTTAGCTCAGATATACTCATTCAGTAGGGAGCTTTTGAAACCGGGGTGGCACCTGGAATTAACTCTATGGTAAAATCGATATCCATTTTTGGAGGTAGCCTTAGAATTTCTTTTGGGAAAACATCAACAAATTCCTTCACTGGTATGTTTTCCAGGGTAGCCAACTTATCTTTGGAATTGCTATAACTGACTTGCACAACATAGATTTGGTAGCCCTTTCGGATTCACTTGCCCATTTGGTTAGTTGTAACGGGTTGTAGCTTAATGTCCCTTCTATGCCCTGAATCTCCTATCTGACACCCTCATCAGTGAAAAAACTGGTAGTTTTGTCTCTACAATTCACCAGATACCAATGTTTCTCCAGCCAATACATCTCAATTAACATATCATAAGATCCTAAGGGTAGTAAATTTAAATTCACTTTAATATGTTGCCCCACTATCTCAACAGAGCATTGTTCCACTTTGGCAGTGAATCTTGTTTTTGCTTTTGTTGCCAATTGCACTAACCATGGGCTTCTAAATTTAGTAGCTTGTAAATGACCCAAATCTACTAATTTAGGATTGATATAACTCAAGCTTGCTTCTAGGTCTATTAAAATAGAAACATAATGGTTAGCCACTTTACCTTCGAATTCCACAATCGCAGGTTGATACTCGGTCTGACGATCATCCAACCCAACATTAATCTTTGGTATGATTCTCGCTACTTCTCCAACAGTAGAGGCTTCTTGAATATGAGTTGTCATCTCTGCATGGGCACAATGGGGGAAAATTTTGTAATAGTGGGGTTCTCTATAGTCCTAACACTGTAAGGGGGGATTTCGCAACTGAGTAGATTCTAGCTTGCTGGATGATTCACCTTGTCTGTTTTCACCTTGTAATATAGGTTTCTGCTAATTCTTCCCTGGGCATCCATTCTGTTGTTTCTGGGGTGCATTCTTACAACCAACTGCTTTTACATTTTTAGCATTCAGGAAGCCTTTCTGTTCCTTTTTATTTGACCAACCCCTACCACTTTCCCATTGCTTCATCTGTTGGTATCAAATTCAAGCCTTACAAATGGCTTCATCCATTGTTTTTGGGTTCTCAAATTCCAATTTTTCTTTCATGAATGCTTGGAGACTACTGAAAAATGTTGCACTTTAGCTTTCTCCTCACTGATATAAGGAACATACCTTAACAAGGAAGTGAATTTGGTTACAAACTCATCTATGGATTGTTTCTCTAGTTTCAAATCATGAAACTCCTTTACTTTTTTGTCATAAAATCGCTCTGTCAATTTTTTTTATTTTTTTTGTAACCCAACGGTCCACCTGACACGTAACTACCCCTCTGGGGGGCTACAATATGTCCTCCTCCCCATAGCTTGGGTCACAATAGGGGGGATTTGAACCTGGGTCTTTCGAGTTTCAACGATATCACAATTTTTGGATTAACCAATTGAGTTGCTTCCCCGAGATGTCAAATACTTATCGTTAAAATGATTTTGGAAATTGTCCCAAGTTATCTCTTGTTCATCAATATTTCTTATAGTCTTCACTTCCTCCCACCACAGGGTGACTTTACCTTGCAACTGATAAATTTCTAGTCTAGCCTTTAGGTTATCATCATATTTGTAAATTTGAAAATACTTATTCATGTTGATTAACTAGCTTCAACAACCTCCTCCATCTCTCCATCAAACATGGGATGTTTTATTTTCTTTAACTCTCTCTGCAACTCAATTTTTTGTCTCTTGGCCCCCTTTCCACCAGAAACATTTTCAGACTCCTCCTCATGCTCAATTCGTCCTCCATTTACCTCCGGGTGATTTCGCCCTGAGCATGTACTTCAACTCTATTTCCTCCATTAGGACAAGGGTTCAAGTTCCTTTGATTTTTCCTCTCTGAGAGACTCTTCATGATTCTCTCCTATTCTAGCCTTAATATTTTTTTATCAACTCACAAATTCATTATTTTTGCTCGTAATTGTTGAATTGTTTCTAACAACATCGTGTTTGAATTGTTAGGCTCCCCTCCTAGTTGCACCCATGACTTTCCAGAAAGGCCAATGCCTGGTATTCCACTAACCCATAGATGCAAACAACTACCACCCAAGCAAACTGAGAGCAGACCCCCAAGACACCGACCCCATAGTAACAACAATTTAGGCAGCTAAGAGCACGTAAGGAAGAAACAAACAACCGCTTGGTCAAGTAGCACACATAGAAGGCCACCAAAGGCGAAACAGAGCAGGGGCACCCACCGAAGCCAAACTTGTAAAACCCAAGACTAAAACTAAGGATGAAAACACAACGTGACTCTTTGGAGACTTAAAGATACAATATACAAAATTCAAAATAGTACCCTCCCCAGGACTCCCAGAGATAGCTCGGGAGACAAAAGATAGACTTCCTAACCTTACAAAAGTAGTAAAACAAAGTTACCTACTCAATGACAGCGAAGAAAACCATCATGAGCCAGTGATTTTGAATGGAGTGATGGAACCAATACTTCCAACGAGAGGCTATGCATAGACCCAAATCTCCACTCAGGAGTGAGCCAGGGTTCCAGGTACTTATCTGAGGGCCAAACTCCTTCCAAACTAGTGAGGATCGGTTTTCCACTTCACTGCATCTCCAAAGCCAAGATCCCGACGAGCTTCCACGGTCCCCGTCACATGCCCTGTCAATCTCCCTCCTCTCAAAATTCATCGCCTGAACTTCCAACCAAGACATGAATTTATCCATCCTTCTTAACATAACCGCAACGACGTCTAGAGTGTTCTTCTCGCAGGTGTACTTGATGATTGAACCACACATTAATTGGAGCATGTATGCCGCGTGGTGGTGGGGGAGAGCCTCGAGGACCGCCATCGTAACGTTAGTCCACCCACATCGGGGGAGCAAAAAGTCTCACTTATAGACAATACTGATACTATTATATAAAAAATTATGAAAAAATACTTACATTAAAATATTAAAAAAAATATAAAACAATTTTAAAGTAAATTTAGACTTATGTTTTTGTAGTTATAATTAGAATAAAAAGATTGTTAAGTTTACTACATGGCAAGAATAATAACAAAAGTTTACTTTTAATTATGAGTTGGTCATGGGAATAGAAAAAAAAATTGTTTACCTAGTTTGTAATAAAAAAAAGGTAATGAAAACTTATTTATCTTCATAAGTTACTAATGAATTAGGAAAATAATTGTTTTGTAATTAGTTGACGACGAACAAATGTATTGAAGTCTATTCATAATGAGGTGCTTTACACACTAATATGGGAGAGATGTTGTCACATAACATTGTGTGATTAAAAAAAGATAATGCATATATATATAACAACGTTTAAAAAAAAATTAGTATAGATTTTTTTATTTTATTTTTATTTTTTTGTCAAGGAAAAAAATCAATTTCCCTCTTACTAGGGCTAGAGTGAGGTTGTTGGAACCAGGGCAACCCATAAGGATACTCACTTAAGGGCTTGAAGCCAATACAACAATATTCATAGGCATGAAGTCATTACAATAATAATTATTAAGACATTATAACTCATCATGTCAGTATTGGGGATTTGAACCTAGGCGGGAAAGATAACAACCATTTCACATAACTGCTTGAGATAACCCCAATTGGAAAACTAGTGTAGATACATATTAAACCATCAATGAAGCACCACAAAGAATCAAATTTATTAATGTGTACTTTTTTTATTATCATTTTATATGGAAAAATTAATGCATGACAGAGAATTTAATAATTAAAAAATCAAACCTTAAGAAATCTAATCCCTTTTTATGTTCAATAAATTTAGGTTTAGGATAGATTTACAATAATAATCATAAAAATTAAAATTAAATTTAAAAATAATAAATTTAAAATATATGATTTTGAAACCATAAAAAGTAAATCCTACTTTTTTACCATAAGTAAAATCATTTTTAATTACTTTCCAAAATTTTAAATTAATTTATAAAATTGAATAACTAAAAAGTGTTGTTTTTCCTATTCAATTCAACACACATAATAGCATTTGGGATGTAAAAATAATTTATACAAAACAAGGAAATATGGGCTATAAAATAATATATTACACATTTAATATATATATATATATATATATATATATATATTAAGAATTGATAAACAATATTTTCAATACATGTATGATTGTTGAGTCAAGAGGCTCATTCTACACCTGAGTATGATGTGTAAGGGTGTCTGTCCGTCATTAAAATTAAAATTAAGTTAAAATTTTTCTCCAAAATAAAAATAAAAAATTAAATTAAAAAAAAAATTAAATAACTATACAAAACATTTAAATAATGTCGGCACATAAAAAATCCATGTGAAGAAATTAAATCCCTCTCAGCTCATGTTAGATCCGTATTTAAAATAAATCTATACTAGTTAAATATTAAAGTTCACTAATTAAAAATTGAACATATGCATTCATAGGGTTGAGGATGGTGCTCCTCTCTAGTGTGCTTAGGAGTTGGGTTATTAATATGTACTCTATAATATGTTGTACATACTTTAATATATGATATATATTCTATTATATACAATCGATTAGATGGCCTGCGAGGGTGTGTATAGGTTAAAGTCATAACATCAACAATATATGTTAATTTTGATAATATAATTTGGATTGTGTATGGAACAAAATGGAATGTAGGCAAGGAAATGCAACTAAAATACATAGAAATAAAATAAAGTAAAGAGAATAATAATATGATAAAAAACCTGATTTTTTATCAAATTTTTTCTATTTAATAAAGAATTAAATTTTTATCATATTATTATTCTCTTTACTTTATTTTATGTATTTTTGTCACATTTATTTGCCTACCTTCCAATTTGTTTCAGACGCAATTTGAATCAAGTGACTGAAATTAGCACAAATTGTTGATGTTATAACTTTAAAAGACATTATTAAACTTTAAAAGATATTATTAAACTTTTTTCACACCCGGTTAAAAACTATGACAAAGGGACCACCCTAGAGTTGTTCTTTATGATCTTTTCAGACTCTCTAAATATGAAAAGACCTCCGAGTTGTCTAGTCTGGACTCATTAAGTTACACAAACAAGGTATAGAGTCGCTCTTTTTACGATCCTTTTCATACTCTTAAAACATGGAAAGATCGACGAGTTTGCCTGTCTTGACTCATTAAACTAATCAGATAGGGCATAGATTCATTCCTTTTGCGGTCCTTTTCAGACTCATAAAATATAAAAAGATCGATGAGTTTACCCGTCTAGACTCACTAAACTAATCAGACAGGGAAAGTAGACAATACAACTGTATTCAGTATTAGAAAGCGTGGTTTAGCAACAGGCATTCCCTTGAATATGGCACTCCCTCAGATAAACCTTCCTTGTGACAACCTCTCAATATGAATCCTACCATCCTATGAGTTTAGCCTAAATACCCTGATGTGCTTACATCTCTGTATCCTAACACTCTTTGGTGTTCATGAGTCTAGTGCTACATGGTTAAAACCATTGTCGTGCCTTCTATTGTTCAAGGGTTAACCTTTTTTTACCTCCATAACCCCATCAAGCATATCCTTTCAACATGTCCTCCGTCGTTTTGACCCAATGCTCAAAGATTCCTCAAAAAACAAATCATTCTTGTCCCATTTCGTGTCGAGTGATGTAGGACACATTATTGCCTACCTTTCGACAGGTATCTTCCTATTGACTTCAACACTCTATCTAGGAAAACAACCCAGAAATACATTCAATGCCTTGGTACTTGCAGACATTAGTGGTAGGTCACCTTTTGGTTGATCAGGGGTTCTCATTATTGGCTCGTGGTTAAGCAATTCTACGAGTGTTCGATGACAAAAACATATTTCACACTGGCTAGATTGTACTGTGCATCTTGGAGACTGTTATCACCCCAAGAAACTCTCCTAGGATGTAGCTCGGAGATGCTCGGGAACATTACAAACTCAACTTAATGTTGGAAATGGATGAATGGAAGGAATGATGCATGTGCAAGCCAGATAACCAATTCTACTTTTCTTGACCCCAGACATGCATGAACACCCCCAGACTACAAGGCTTTAGACCACCAATTACTCACAGTTTAAGGATTTGGTGAATATGGAGAATACTGACCACACCAGCAAATGCACAGGACCTTGTGATGGCCGGCTGCAACCAGTAAAAAGGTCTGCAAATCTAATTCCCTAGTGCATAGATAGGATGACAACTCTCTGTCACTAAGTAAAAGGAAACCTAATTAACAAATTCACTGATACATGCATGATTATAACATAGAGGTGGTATGACAGCCCCTCTAATGCTAAACATCAAGAGTTCAGAAAGAATGCATATCAAGCACAACCTAGAACAGAAAAGAGATGGAAAGTGAGCAATTAACAGCAAAAGAAGCTTGTATTAGCTGAAAATGAAGACGAGATGTTGCAAGTATCAAAGCAGTTACAGTCTCCAGAAGTTGAACCTTACATCAAAACAACAACCATCAACCTTGATTACATCTGTTTTTTTGGTATATATAGAGCTTGATTACAAAAATGTTCTACTATTCTATGCGTGAAGGGGTCATAATGGACCACCAACCGCTTTAACTCTCTGATAGAGTTTCTGATGCAATCTGCCTGCTTCAATGAACAAAATTGATCTTCTTGGATGCTCTGTTGTACTTCTCGAGTGGGTGAAGTGTTGTAGAGGATAAAATTCCATAACTGTTAAATGCGTTCACCTGCTCGGACTCTGTCCTTTTTCTCCTTGGCCATACGGTTTCTTGAATGCAGTTGTTGAAGATGAAATGTGCCGGGTACTGGTAGGTGATCGCCTTCGTCCTTCGGGTGCATGGCATGATCAAGGTGAGTGGACTGCATGGCGGATGTACGAGCAGGGCGGAGGAGGGACATCGGTCGTTGGATCAAATGGATGGATGGTGGAGATCGCTCGGCGGGGACTATCGGGAAGGCGAGGTGGGAGACGATCGTGAGCCGTTGGATCTCGAGCAAACAAATCCGACGGTCATTAGGCGGGGGAGATGCACGGGAGATAACGAGCGGGGAGGGCGGTTTTGGCGGTGAGCGGTATTTATCGCACCACCTTTGGGGGGAAGTGGTAATCGTACAACGGGGTGCGATCCCACTTAGAAAGTGACGCGTGGTGGTGGGGAACAGGTGAAAACCGCTTTTATCGCAAGTTAAAGTGCGAGCAGCTCGCGGGTGCGGGAGGAGCGAATGTCGTTGGATCACGCGGTAGGTGATCGGACGACGGGGTTTAATTGCACATGTTTTCGTCGGATGTGATGGGGAAAGGGCTTGTGAAAGCGCGCGGTCATGTGATCACGGTCTTATGGGTTTAAACTTCGCGCCCGGGGACCTGAGGGAATATGGGTTTATACAGAGTTTTGGAGGAAAACAGAGATAGCGGGGGTTATGAGAGTATAAGCGGAGTGAAGGAGAATATGAAAGATGACTGATGCGAACCTTCTTTAAGCACAAACCGCACGGCCAGACCTGTATTTGACCCTCAAAGTGCCAAAATATGTAGCAGAGCTAACATTGGCTCCTTCTGGGGATGAGATCCTCCCTGTGAAGTCTCAAGAACTTGCAGATCAATGCCTTTCCTGTGAAAAACAAATTCGCAAAATATCCTAGTGTTCCATTAGGCATGGAGTCTAATTGAGCCAATACTAAAGCTGATAAAACAACATATTTACAAATTTAAGGCCAAAAGACCTTAAATCACATAAATTTTCAAAAAACACCCATTAACTGGGCCATCAAAAACTGTTCCTCCTTCCATACTTGTTAGCATGAAGATATTGTTCCCTTGTATTTGAGAAATGATAAAAGGCCCTGTCCAAAAAGCATCAAACTTCCCATGGTTGCCTTTCTTTTCTTTCAATGCATCCCACTTCAGAACAAAGTATCCAACCTGAAACTTATCTGTTTTTGTCCTTCTGTCAAAGACTTCCTTGACCTTCTTTTGATATGCTGCAGACCTTTCAACCAATTGTTCTCTGATCTGATGTATCTCTGCTAAATCAGTGATCCTCTTTGCCATGTCTTCATCCTCATTATGTCCTTCCTGTAAGAATTTTTCCATAGGGAGAATTAACTGAATTGGGAATATACCTTCAATGCCATATACCAACCTAAATGGAGAATTGCCTGTGGATTTCTTAATGGTTACTCTGTCAGCCCACAGTGCATATTTGAGCTTAGAATCCCAATTCTTTTTGTTGTCTTCCAGCAGCTTTTTAATTATCCTTATCAGGCTTTTATTTGAAGATTCTGCTAGACCATTGCCTTGAGGGTAATATGAGGTGGAATGAATCAGCTTAATGCCCATTGAATCGCACATATCCACCAATTATTTTGCCCTGAAGGCTGTTGCATTGTCTGTGACTAATTTATGTGGACAACCAAATCTGGTGAAGATATGCTCTGTCAAAAACCTCATGACCACATTATGATCAGCCTTCCTGGTAGGGATTGCTTCAATCCACTTGGTGAAGTAATCAGTGGCTACTAAGATCCATCTGTGTTGGCCACTGGAATGTGGATTGATTTCTCCAATGAAATCCAAGCCCCACTGCTGAAAAGGACCATTAGCATGTATTGGTTTCAAGGCAGGGAACTCAATTGTTGCTTTCCTTCAAATCTTTGGCACCTGTCACAAGATTTAACAAATGAAAAGACATTAGAAAACAAGGTGGGCCAATAGTATCCAGATCTGAGAATTTTGTGGGCTGTAGTTTTCCAATAATGATGTCCTCCACACATGTTGGAATGAAACTGCTGCATAGCCTCCATTGATTGTTTTTTATCCAGACACCTTAGCAGGATTCCAGAAGGATCCCTTCAATAAAGCAGATTTTCATGAATGCAATACTTTGTTGCCCTGAGCTTAACAGTTATGGCTTGGCTTGAGCTAAGGTCTGGAGGGATTTCTAGCTTCAGCAAGAATTTAGCTATTGTAGAGTACTAATTACAAGAAACTAGATTTTCTGCTAATGACTGTTCTTTCCTTGGTTCATCTGCTTCTTCTTCTCCTATTTGACCATTTTCTGCAATTGTGCCTATGAAATCTATGTCCAATGATCTGTAATTTTCTTCAGCTAATAGTCTGGCAAGGCCCTGACCTCTGACAAGCTTGGTGGGCTTCAATTCTATATTAAATTCTATTAACTTTGCAATCCATTTAGCCCTTCTTCCATCAGTGTCAGGTTGTGTTAAGACATCTTTTATTGAAACAGAGGGTACATATGCAACTATCTTGGAACGCAGGATGTAAATTCTGAAAGCCTTCAAAGATTTGATAAGAGCATATGCATGTTTTTCAATGATATCATACCTCAGCTCAGCATCCCTTAAGGTTTTGCTGAAAAAAACCACTGGATGCTCTGAGCCTTCTTCATCTTCTTGCAATAAAACTGCTACAATGGTGTCTTCAGAGGCAAATGAAAATATATGGAACTCCTTGCTGTAATCTGGGTTGTTTAAGGTGGAAGCTTCCATAATAGCTTTCTAAATGGACTCAAAGGATCTTCTTACTGAATCAGTCTATTTGATCTCCGACCCTTTTCTCAACATGGAGGTAATGTGCTTTACAAGTTCTGCAAAATTTGGGATAAACCTCCTCACAAAATTTATTTTTCCCAGAAAGGACTGGATGTCTTTCTTTGATCTCGGGGCAAACAAGGTTTGTATTGCTTTTACTCTTTCTGGTTCAATTCAGATACCTGCAGCAGAAACAACATGTCCTAACGACTTGCCCTCTTCTAAAGCAAACTGTGACTTTTTAGGATTTACTGAAATCCCAAACCTTCTGCACTTCAAAAACACTTTCTTCAAATGCTACAAATGGTCTTGATGGCTGCTGGAGTATACTATTATATCGTCAAGGTAAATAAGGACAAACTTGTCCTTCTCCCCCACAAATTCTATATCCATAGCTCTCTGAAAGGTGGCTCCAGCATTCATCAGTCTGAAAGGCATCTTGGAATACATAAAAGTGCCCCAAGGAGTGGTGAATGTAGTCTTCTCTTGGTCATCTGGATGTACAGTAACCTGGTTATAGCCTGAAAATCCATCCAGGAAAGACATCACCTTGGCTCCTGAGACCTTCTGCAACAAATGCTCCATCTTGGGTAGAGGATACTTGTCTTTATTAGAGTATTTGTTTAAGTTTCTGAAATCAACACAAAGCCTGATTTCTCCACTTTTCTTCCTCACCACCACTAAATTGGCTACCCATTTTGAATATCTAAGAGGAACTATGATTTTGGCAGCCAGTAATTTCTTGATTTCTTTTTCAATCAGAGGAAGGAGCAAAGGGTTTATTGGTCTCAGCGTCTGCTTGAACGGGATGGTGTCTTTCTCTAGAGGAATTTTATGTTGGATAATCTTTTTGTCATATGTTTTCAGGTCACTATATTCCCAGGCAAAGACATCAGCAAATTGCTTCATTAAGTTGCATTACTCAGAACTTTGGTTAGCAGGTAGGTGAGTGGATAGATTTATGTATCTTGGCTGACCTGGACTCCCTATATTATGCTTACAGACTGCAAATTGGTCTTCTTTTTTGGCAGCCTTATAAGGCACATCATTTTGGTCAAACAACTTTTCGAATGGAACCAGACCCTTAGGTATATGATTACTGGGCAGTTGGACAATTCTATCTTTGCCAATTTTGTTTCTAAGCTGGGATTGGCGACTTTCCTCCAAGGCTTCGTTCTCTTGGTCAATTTGCATTTCAGAAAATTCATCAATGACTTGCAGAAATCTATTCACTTCAGCATCATCCTCAAAGACTTTCCAATGCTGGACATTATCGGGCAAGGATGATCTATATTTCATTTGGACTTCATAAACTAGTCTGAGAGGCATGGGAGGGATAAACGTGCTAGCAGACACGGCAAGGGAATCAACAAGCTGATTTTTGGCTCTAGGGACATATGAGATGCAAAAATTATCAAAAGAGTCTTTAAGTCTCCATACCTCATCTCTGTGTGCTTTCAGCCTTGGGTGCTTTGCGTGGAATGTTCTGTTTACTTGTTGAATGATAAGATCAGCATCTCCAAACACCTTTATGTTTTTGATTCCTCTGTTTTTAGCTGCATTCAAGCCCAATAGCAGAGCCTCATACTCTGCTATATTGTTTGTGACTTGAAAAGCCAGCTTGAAAGACAAATGGGTGCTTTCTTGCTTTGGAGATATCAGCACTACCCCTGCTCCTGCAGTCTCCCTAGAACATGCTCCATCAAAGAACATCTCCCAAACCTGACTTCCTTGCTCTCCCTCGACCTGATTCACTGGTTTCTTGATCTGCATTAAAGCCTTCTGAGATTCTTCTATTTGGAGGATACGTGCTCCAAAATCAGTGTCCACGGCATATATGGGATGATTAGAAGGATTCTTCTCATCACTGATGATGTAGGCCAGTTGTGCTTCTTTGTAGAATCTCCTGCTTTCTCCTCCAAAAACTGGGACAGTGGAATAAGATAAATCATTCTGTAGTGTCCCACCTAGTCTCTTAATCCACCCTCTAGACAGCAGCATGCCAAACTTAGGAGGGACATCTGCTACCACAATATCCATCATCATACTCTTCATGGGCAACTTACTCAAGGTAATGGGCTAGGTCTTTGATCAATCCTAGGCATTTTACTTTCCTTGAATCAAATGAAAATAAATCATGATATGGTCTGGTGATGTCAAGGCCTAACTCTTCCATGACAGCTTTAGGCATTAGGTTGTGGCTGGCCCCTGTGTCTAGCAGGCAATTGTGGAGGATTTTGTCATGAATGGTCAAGGAGACATAAAATGATGGAGAATTATTATCACCAGGTTCGATCATAGGGCTAAACACAACTGTAGGTTTGTCATCTTGCAAATTGACATAGTCAGTGGGGGTTTGTATGGCTTTTAACTCAAGAACCTCGAGGATAGGCTTTCTAAAAACTTCACTCTTTACCAGATCTATCAGAGGCACATGTATTTTTAACTTTTGGACTTCTGATTCAAAGTTGAAAGGGGAAGGGAGCTTATCAGAACCTCTTACCTCTTGAGCTGGCGTTTTGAGGATGACTGGATCAGTTGTTGGCTTCTTCTGTCTGATATTCTGTTGCTCTATTTGGACAGCAACTCTTTGGGTAGGATCCTCCTTAACATTGTTTGATTTTGACCTCAAATTATACCTTTGTTGTTCACCAGTCTGCAGAACAGCCCCTCTGTCCCACTCTTGACTGATTTGGTCCTGTAGTAATGATTCTTCATATGCAGCCAATGTCAAAAAGGTAGCACTACCTTTATCTTCCATGCAATGAATTTCATCCTCTTCTTCAAACTGCTCCTCCATGACTACATTTTGGAAAGGGGCCTTAACTCTTTGTTCTTCATTTGCTTCTTCACCCCTTTGAAGGACTTGTAACTGTTCATTTGCTCTTCTGATGGATTTGGATTTCTTGGAGCAAATGTGTTTTGAAACTTCGTTTTCCCAGAACTCTGCTCAACTTTCAGATTAGATATCTCAGTAGCCAATGACTCTATCATCTTAGTCATTTTATCTAACTTAGGTTCTGAAGATGAAGCGGAGGAAGAAGAAGCCTCACCTCTTTGCCTTCTTCTGTCACCATGACTTTTAAGATTTTTTGCAGCCATGATATTTGATTCCACCTCTACTGCTGCATCTTGCATGTCAGCTAGGGTGGCACATCTTCTTTCTCTCAAAAGCAGGCAGAAATCAGAGTCAAAAGCATTGGCATAAGTGAGTTTGGCGGAGGTGGGGGTAAGATTTACTTCAGCTGGTATCTTACTATACATACGGTTAAATCTTTTATTAAAATCAGGCAATGATTCCCCATTTTCCCTCTTCAGGTTTCCAAACTTTGTATGGTAATAGAGCAAATCTTTTCTATCTCCCCATTGTTTCAAAAATGCATCATCCAATGCTTCAATATCAGCAATAGACCTATGGGGCAATTCTCTGAACCACTTCCTAGCCTCTCCATCAAAGCTCTGAATAAACACTCTCATCCACACATCATCTTCACTGAGTATCTAAGTTATCAGCATAACTATAAAAAGACTCAAGGTGTTCTTCAGCTGTTACCCCCTTTGTACTAGTGAACTTGGGCATACATTTATGATATTCTCCTGCAGGCACGGAATTCAAAGGAACAGGCAAGACCAAGGATACATACCTAGTAGCTATAATTCTTTCCATCTTCGTGGGAGCCTGCTGGCCTGCCATGACTAGGATAGGTGGAAGGATACTGGTACATTGAATGGTAGGAAGTAATGAAATAAATGACACACAAGAGGGAATATGATGGACTGTGTGGGAGGCTTTCTTTGGACTGAGATCCAAAGGGGAATTGACTAAACAAGGAGCTTTATGAATCTCTTAAGGTATTTCTTTACTAACAGTGCTAGGCTCTAAATCTTCAAACTGTATATCCTCAATTATAACCTTATCTTTCAGAGATGCATAAGTTTTCTTAGGCTTACCTGATCCTGATGCTCATTTCTATGATGTTTTCTTCTACTTAGCAATCTTCTCAGGGTCAGGCACTGGGTCAGCTGGTGATTTCTGAGGATTTCTTCGAGTATGCCTCACAAACTGAGCCAGAACTGAAACGTGGAGTCGCCACCAGGTAGGTTCTCCAGTAGAGTCGCCAGATAGATGATTACAACTAGAAATGTGTCCAGACTTTGTCTATCATCAAAGCATGAAGCGGTGTCGTTCTCCCAATGAAGCTGAGCTTCAATCTCCTCTCCCCGGCAATAGCACCAATCGATGTTATCACCCCAAGAAACTCTCCTAGGTTGTAGCTCGGAGATGCTCAGGAACATTACAAACTCAACTTAATGTTGGAAATGGATGAATGGAAAGAATGATGCATGTTCAAGCCAGATAACCACTTCTACTTTGCTTGACCCCAGACATGCGTGAACACCCCCAAACTACAAGGATTTAGACCACCAATTACTCACAGTTTAAGGATTTGGTGAATATGGAGACTACTGATCACACCAACAGATGCACAGGACCTTGTGATGGCCGACTGCAACCAGTAAAAAGGTCTGCAAATCTAATTCCCTAGTGCATAGACAAGATTATAGCTCTCTGTTACTAAGTAAAAAGAAACCTGATTAACAGATTCACGAATACATGCAAGATTATAACATAGAGGTGGGATGACAGCCCCTGTAATGCTAAACATCAAGAGTTCAGGAAGAATGCATATCAAGCACAGCGTAGAATAGAAAAGAGATGGAAAGTGAACAATTAACAGCAAAAGAAGCTTGTATTAGCTAAAAATGAAGACGAGACACTGCAAGTATCAAAGCAATTACAGTCTCCAGAAGTTGAACCTTACATCAAAACAACAACCATCAACCCTGATTACATCTGTTTTTTTGGTATATATAGAGTTTGATTACAAAAATGTTCTGCTATTCTATGCGTGGAGGGGTCATAATGGACCACCAACCGCTTTAACTCTCTGATAGAGTTTCTGATGCAATTTGCCTGCCTCAATGAACAAAAATGATCTTCTTGGATGCTCTGTTGTACTTCTCGAGCGGGTGAAGTGTCGTAAAGGATAAAATTCCATAACTGTTAAATGCGTTCACCTTCTCGGACTCTGTCCTTTTTCTCCTTGGCCATGCGGTTTCTTGAATGCAATTGTTGAAGATGAAATGTGCCGGGTACTAGTAGATGATCGCCTTCATCCTTTGGGTGCATAGCATGATCAAGGTGAGTAGACTGCATGGCCGATGTATGAGCAGGGCAGAGGAGGGACATCAGCCGTTGGATCAAATGGATGGATGGCGGAGATCACTCGACGGGGACTGTCGGGAAAGCGAGGTGCAAGACGATCGTGAGCCATTGGATCTTGAGCAGACAAATCCGACGGTCATCGGGCGGGGGAGATGCATGGGAGATAACGAGCAGGGAGGGCGGTTTTGGCAGTGAGTGGTATTTATCGCACTGCCTTTGGGGGGAAAGCAGTAATCATACAACGGGGTGCGATCCCACTCAGAAAGCGACGCGTGGCGGCGAGGAACGAGTGAAAATCGCTTTTATCACAAGTTAAAGCGCGGGCAGCTCGCGGGTGCGGGAGGAGCGAATATTGTTGGATCACACAGTAGGTGATCGGACAGCGGGGTTTAATTGCACACGGATGTGAAGGGGAAAGGGCTTGTGGAAGCGCGAGGTCATGTGATCATGGTCTTATGGGTTTAAACTTTGCGTCCGGGGACCTAAGGGAATATGGGTTTATACAGAGTTTGGAGGAAAATAGAGATAGCGGGGGTTATGAGAGTATAAGCGGAGTGAAGGAGAATATGAAAGATGACTGATGCGAACCTTCTTTAAGCACAAACCGCACCTGTATTTGACCCTCAAAGTGCCCAAATATATAGCAGAGCTAACAGAGACCATCACCATTATTGGTGGCCTTCCTCACGTCTGTTAATGGTCTCCATTATTGACTGGTAATCAAATGATTTCATGCATCGATCTATGTTGTTCGATGAAGCGGAAATCAAGACCTTGGGTAGAGGCTTGCATCACGCAACCTTGTTTCCTCTCCCAAGTTGCATATATTTTTTTTTGGAGAC
Source organism: Pinus tabuliformis (assembly GCA_031772625.1). NCBI lineage: Eukaryota > Viridiplantae > Streptophyta > Pinopsida > Pinales > Pinaceae > Pinus > Pinus tabuliformis. Next base: position 324,939,490 of record CM062814.1, on the reverse strand, counting down.
ATCTCATCAGAATGATCCTATTATGACACCGGATCCGCATTATGCTTATCGGCAGCCAGCATCATCATATCTCTTTTTTGAGAACATCACTCTGACATAGCTAGTTAGCATGGGAATGCCCGAATCAGGACATGATTTTAGTTGTTTTATATATATGTGTTGTATCAGGTTTCCCGTACCGCCTGAAGCTCTGATCCTCTCTCTCTCTTTGTCGAAGAAGGAAAATAACAGTTAAGTAAAGTATTTCGGCCAGCGTCGCAGCCTCTGATCTCACACTTTAGGGGGCATCTATTATGTAACAAAATGACCCCCTCATCAACTCAGAGGGGAAAGACATGATGGCTAAAGCAAAGACCAAGATCGCAAGCCTTGTTTCCACACTAATGCTAGCTATACACTGACAACATGCTTTATAAAGCTTCTCTGTAAGCCTAAGGGAGCGTTAGTGACCCCACTAACTCTACTTGTTGGTTCGGGGACAGCGTTAGTGAAACCTAATGAGGGTCTAGAGGTCAAAGGAGTGAATTGACTCAGAAATATCTCTATATTTTCTCCTAAATCTACTCAGAAAAGCAAGGAAACATCTAACATTCGACCTATTTGAGGGATTTCTAATCCTAATGAAGGAGACAAATGGGAAAGTGCTCAAAAGCATGGCAACATCATTGTTTTACCTAAAGAAACTCAAGGAGGAACTTGGAAACCCTAACTTGAATGCTACATAAGCAGAGCTAGGGCTATTGTGAAAGAGGTCAGATCATTTGAAAGGATAGTTTACTTGATTGTCAAGCATAGTCTCAAATCTAAGCATAAGAAGTTAGTAATAAGGGAGAGAGAGAGAGGAGTTGGAGGGGTAAGGGAAGGCTGATGCAACATATGGTTGTAATCACTCTTCCGACATTAATATAGAAGTGCAATTGTACTGTCTACTTTGTGGTGTTGGTACTATCATTCATTTATTTGTTTGTCCAATACCTTTTAATATGAGTAGCTTAGTTATGTGTAACTATATGTCTTTTGTATATTCATGTATTAATTATCAAGGTTTTATGCTGTGATTATGCTTGTCTCTTCTATGTGCAGAACTTGATTTGTATCCGGCTTAGGGAACTTCCACCTAGCTGCATTGTTCTCTCCAACAAATCTACACGGAGGCTTGAGGTAATGAATCTGTTTTGATTTGATAGTTAGTTATTGAGTATGGACATGCATGTAGCTTTGTGACAATTGCAAATAATCTTATAGTCTGTCAAGGGTCTCGGGAAGACCCTTGAGGGTTTCTTCATTATCCATACACCATGCATTTAATCCTATAGCAGTGCAGACCAGGAAGGATGAGAAAGTGGTCCCCAAGAAGGTATGGTTGTGGTTTGGTTGGGGTTGTAATATGCATGGGACGACCCTTGCATTCCCTGCTGGTATGGTATAGGCCCATGAGGTCTCCTTTGGTTAATGTAGCAGAGTTGTTCAGTGACCCCTTCAGCTCCTTGATATAAAGCTTTGAGTCCAGGCAAAGAACAACACTTGTCTGTGGAGTGGTTTTCTTCACAGGCCGAGCAAATTTCAATAGAGTTCGGTGGACATTCATTCATAGGATGCCTCTTGGTGCATCTAGGACAAAAAAATGGCCAAGACTCTCTCTGCTTCCTCTTAATGTGCATGGTGTCTATTTGCAAGGCAAGGGTTTGCAACATCTCACTTTTGAAATCTTCCAGCATGTTTCCAATTTCACCCTTGATGGATGAGTTGGAAGATGATGTACTAACCATAGGTTGACTACCCCTACCCTTTTTCCTAGCTGCCCTAGAATGGTTTCTAAAGACAGTCTTGATATCCTCATAGGGTAATTGGTAGATATCTCCTCCTGCTAACAAATGTAGGGTATCCAGAAGATCTTCCCTTAATCCCCTAAGCAGGACCAACTTTAGTGACTCAGGGTCAAGTGTGCACCTGACCCTTTTGTAACTAAGCTAGAATCTTTCTTTGTAATCCTCTAGGGACTCATCATTGCCTATGGTCCTGAAAATTTCTTCTTTAGTATCCTTTGATCGACAGTAGTCCCAATATTTGTTGTTAAAGGCTTGTTGCATCTAAGCCATGTTGTGATGCTATCTCTAGGTAAAACCATAAACCAGCGCAATGTTGCATCCTTGAGGGTAGATGGAAATAGTTTTAACTTTTTCTCATCATCTGTATAGTCATAGGTTCGGCATATAACAACAAACTCAAATAGGAAAGTGTCGGGGTCTTCTGTGGTCAGGCCATGGAAATGAGGTAGGGAAAAGGGGCTTATATTTTTCATCTTAGTGTCCCCATTGGTTTCCCTGATGGGGAAGGCACCCTCAACTCTCTCTTTATTCCCTCTATCATTTCTATTTTTAGCCATTGGTTCAGTAGGAATGGGTTCTTCTTCTTCTTCTTCCCCTTGTAGGTTTTTCAAATATGTCAGGTTGCTCACCTACGGGTTCCTCCAGTTCACGGCCACCGCAGAAGAGGGAAGGTTTGATGTTTGATGCAGTGGGGGTATTTGTTAAAAATTTCCCTAAGCTATCCCTATTCCTACAAGGCATGAAAGGAATATTTTTGGTTTGGTTTTTTATTTTTTTAAACTTGGAAAGTACTTGCAGAATTGAAATTGTCGATTGAATGAAAATTACTGACATAATGAAAAAGCTACTTGATGAATTGAAATCTTTCTTGCGAAATGGAAAGGAAAGCAGAAAATGCAAAATGGAAGAAAGGAAACAACTAGATTACTTTTGCAAAAATAAACTAATGGCAGAATATTGAAGACACGAAATAGAAGAAAAGAAAGCAATAATCACATTTTACTCAGACACCTCCCCGACAATGGCCCCAAAAAGTGATGAGTGCCAGTATTGTAGCAAGGATGTTGCAACTCCTGGGCTACCAACTTTATTTTATCAACCCAAGGTTCGTACAAACTTGGAGGTGACAGTGTTGTATGCACAAGTAAAAGTGATGGTATTGTCACTGTTCAGCTGGTGAGAGACCACTGGAGTTCCAAGCCAGACTTCTATGGAGTCAGAATAAGCTTGATTCTTTGATGGAAGAAAGGTAAATCTACTCTAAGAGAGAGTTATTCTACTACAATAATGGAGAAGGTCGACATGTAATGCTAAATCGCACAATTTCCTAATTAACCACTAATGAACTATGCTTGGAAAAAATGATAAATCAACATGAAACAAATGCTACTATCTAAGTTATAGAAGTAAGACACATCAAACATCACTACTGTGCAAGTAGTCAAGTATGCAAACTAATTGCTTTTGTGGATGTGGTAGGTGAATTAAGGATGTTTGAGGATGGTTGGAAGGGCTATGAGATGGTTAGATGGTGTGGAGGACCCCTGGGAGACTTTTGGTGACTTCCTAGAGGTTTTCCATCAATTCGGCCTCAAAACAGGCCGTTTTAGGAAAACCTATAGGATACAACCGAAAGAAAAATGTGAGATGTTGGAGGTGATGGGAGGCCTAGGAAAGGTGTGTGATGGGTGGAATGGAGTGGGAGAAGGTCTAGGATCACTCAAAAGTCAATATCCAAGATAGTAGATCGCTGGATTTGTTCAATGTGTTTGGAAGGATTTCTATGAAAAATGATGAAAAACTAGTGAAGGTGATGGTGAAAACAAGGGATGGCTAAAGTGGATGGAGTGGAAGGTGGTTGTTGGCTATGAAGTCTTAGTCTCCTCCTGAAGCACCTGCTCTGCATAAAACATGTATCTCTTCCAAAAATTTATGCAAACAAGAAACATTTTCATAAACTAGAAAAGCAGAATTAATGAATTAACTGCCTACACTTATGCATGAGGAAAGTTGCTGAAAGGAATGAAACATTGGATGAGATCTACTGCAGAAATGGAGATGAAAAATATGACAATGGAAATCTACCTTGCAAAACTAACCAAATACTAATTTAAAGACAACAAACTTCAAAGCTCATAAAAGAACTACAAATCTGTGTTTTTGGGGCTGCTTAAGGGTCCCTTCCTTAAGTCAAGATCCCAGAGGGAGGAAGTGAGGCCGAGACCCCTGCTGACAACCTTGTGGTGATCCTTTTTATCCCTGCTAACTTGCTACTTGAAATATGGCACAAATGGAAGCAAACTAATAAACAACCAATCTAATCTACACTACTTGTAATGGAAATGCATCTAAAAAGAAAATTAACAATGAAACTACACTAAACATACATGTACAATAAAGAGGAGCCTTTGCTGCTAGGGTTAGGCCTTAACCCAAGAGCGTCAACCCTCTTAGTTAACTCAGTGCTGGCTCAAACAAAACTCATTCTTTTTACCAAAACAACAAATTACATCAATGGAACTTTCACAAGTATTGCAACTCGAAAATAGCTTAGAGTTTTACAATAAAAATCCGAATCCTACTGAGGTCCTAAGCCTCTCTACCTATATGACTGAAGTCCCCAACGACTTCCTTAAAATTAGGGAGGCTCGGCTCCCAAACTCGAGATAAAATGGTTCTTTGTCTCTCACTTGCTCTGCTGTCTTCTAATCCTCATGATTTGGTTGTTTTCACTCCGAGCTGATGTGATGAATGGAGGAGTATTAAATGAGGAGGATTTACCTCCTCCTCTCCCTTGTCCCATTCAATTTTTTACCTTAATTTTTGCCAAAATTCTTTGATTTTCTCCTTTAATCCTACATTCAATGCATATTAGTCCACTAAGCATAATATCCAACTCTAACTCACCTCATAAACAAAATATAATAAAAAACATGTAATAAGTAATGAGAAAAGTTGGTTTGACTAAGCTAAGAGGTGAATTAAGGCCCATATAATTACCCAATGATGAGGCTCATCACTTCCTACTTTGGAGCAACCTGTGAAGTTCCTGCAAAACTGATCGACTCGCAGGACTTTGAGGCATTGTAACAATTCTTCTATGGTTCCTCCTCCGGCCAGTGAAAGATCTCGCTTATCCACTTATAATGAATCCTCGCAAAGATTCTAGGGATCATACATATTGAATTCCAAAGTACCGAATGTAAAATTTTGTATTTCCTTCCCTTCGATATCCGTGACCTTCAGGTTCTTGATCTCGTACAATCTTATTTGTATAGAAAGAGCAGGCCAAGGTGGTTTCTCTTCCTGTGAAAAGTTGCTGATAACCCTGTGGAGAGATGATACATAAATTCTTGCATGACTAGCTTATTGGTAGCATACCTCAGTACAAGATGTGGAGAATTTTTTCCATCAAACACCCTGAGGAAAGTGCCATCAGGTCAGGCAAACCAATCTACTATTTACAACACTGCTTCCATTGCCCCATGTGACATGCAAGGTGGCTCTTCCTCAAAGATCATCTTATACAACAGAATAAGGAAGTGATCAGTTAGTTTCTCCATTAGTCCTTTATGGCTGCACTCTGAAAGCAGCTTGTAATAAAAATACAGCAGGCGCTTGTGATGTCCAAGTCCAATTCATGTCAATGAATGCATTGTGTGCACAGATTGCATCCAGTAGATATGCAAACATGTAAAATCTAGCTTGCCCACCCTTGGGAGGACTAAGGGCGTTAGATACATGGATCCACAACTGCTGAGCCAACAAATATGACCAGTTGAATGGTTTATCTTCATTCATGACCTGGTCCAATAAGAAAGCCCACCCTTCAAGAAAGGTCTCAATGCTCTGCTGACCGTAGATTCTACAACATAGGATTATCAACAACTGATAGGCCCTCCTAAGAGATCTTGTCTTGTAGGTGTTGGTGGGTGTCTGACGAAAACTTGTTGGCTCTTTCACCCAGCCTTTAACAATCTCCTTGGTGCTCAAGTAGTTTTTTTTTTTCATAGAAGTACGAATCCATAAGCGATTATAGCTCAGGAAAATGGTACTTGAGATGATAGTCCATTACTATAAAAGAAGCAAGCCTCCATTTGCTGGTACTTTTAAGATTCATAAACTTTGGATCTATGTGAGATAATATCTAGCTAATAACATCTACACATAGGAATGTTGTGTACCTGCATGCAACCTTGTGTAACCCTGACTTCTAGACATTGACATACACCTGTCAGTCTTCTAGATCTACTTTGAAGGTTCTTGCTGAGAAAATTTCATTCGCCTTCTACCATGTGATATCTGATTCCTTTTCTACAAACAGTTGAGTGTCTGAGTAAAGTGGCATACTCTCAACTGCCTCCCTAGTGCGACTCTCTATGGTATCCTTTGACGCAGTTCTCTTGGGTTCCATGATAATAGTGACTGATGAAGAGATGTGCTCAACACTTGTAACATCCGTGGGAGGAAAAATCACTAATGATAGACATAAGTTAGCTTTAGCAAATCAACTTTCAAAGCAAGATCAAGCAACAAACTAGTCAACTGATGAGGAGGATTGTACAATTCCTGAGGTCAAGGGAGGGAGATTGGCTAGAGGAACTGTTCATTGCCCAGTCTCAACAACAAGTGATGTAGCCTGAGGCTAGAGACTGCACAATGCATTGTTCTGCCTAGGAAAATTAAGATGGAGACTACACATTGCGTAGTCTCAGTGGCCAAGGGTGAGGGCTTGAGCCCTGGAACTGTAAAATGCGTAGTTGGGTTAGCCTGAAACTGCACATTGCACAGTCTTAAAGGCCAAGCTAAGAGCTTGACCCTCAAACTTGCACAATTCCCAACTATACAAGGTGATGCATGGCCAAGGGATGAGAAGATCTCCCCAAACTGAGTGTGGGAAACTAACAATTGCACAATGCCCAACTAGACAAGGTGATGCATGGCCAAGGGATGAGAAGATCTCCCCAAACTGAGTGTGGGAAACTAACAGATCTGAGTGATGACGCATGTGAAAGTGAAGATATGACTAAGTATGGATATATAAGTGAAAAACAATTGCAGAAGATTAACATGCAAAAGGAGAAACAAACATGCAAGAAGAGTCACCGCAACGACGACCATTAACAGGAAAAAAAACAAGAAAACTAATGCGACACTTGTGAAAGTGTCACAACAGATTGAACCAACACTTGTACAAGCTAATATGCATTAAAACTCCAGCAACCATGAAAATAAACAAGCAAAAAAACACTCACATAAGCCAAATGACAAAAAGCGCCGAAAAAAGCGACAAAAGAAGACAAAACAAAACTCACCCGGAAAAGCGCTACAAACTCCACCGAAGGCTCCTGGATATCCTTGGGAATGTTAGAGCTTCAAGATTAAGTGTAAAAATGAGCTCTAGGGGCATCCAATATATAGATCTATACCAATCAGGGCTTATGATGCGCATGCTTAAAATCAAGGAAAAACTGACACTTGGCGGAAATTTCCAAAAATAGTAAGTGTGCCACCTTCAAGAAAATAATTAGTGAATCCTTATTTTCTAGGGATGCTTTTTTGCTTGTTTTTATTTTTTTCTTTTTCGGAAAAATTGCATGCACACTACCAAGAAGGGTTGCGCAATTCCCGAGGACTGGGAAACTTCTTGACCCAGTGCATTGTGCAGTTTATAAGCTCAAGGGATGCTTTGCACAATTTCCATCATCAAGGTTGGGCTACCATCCAGAATTGCACAGTTTTCATGCTCAAGGTTGGCCTACCAAGAAGAATTGCACAATTTCTAGAGGCAAGGTTGGCCTGCCTTCCAAGATTACACAGTTTCTGGAGGCAAGCCCAACAATGTTGCAAGGTCAATTCAAGGGTTAGCTTGTTTTTGAAAGATGTCAAACCAGAATCAATACATGACATGAAAAAAAAGATAAGATAAGTCTTTTTTCATAGCATGAATACTTGATGACAGTAGAAGATAAGCTCCTGTGGACAGAAGGGAAGCTCCAAAATAAAAGCATGGACAAAATTTTGGAGGGTGGTTGTAGCAGCTACAACACTGCCATAAAAAATTGTACTCTAGATCCTTAAAGGAAACTTTTCTTATCTGTTCAGAAAAGTTAATTTGTATTCGACTGTAGGAAATTTCATACGCACAATGCAGTTTCCTACTTAATGTGTCAACAACACTATTTTCCTTGCCTTTAAGGTATTTAGTGTAAGAGTTAAATTCACTTAAAAAGGTGGTCCACCTCACTTGACGTGCATTTAAAATGGGTTGTTTAAAGAAACTTGTTAAACTACTATGATCAGTCATCAGGAGGAACTTTTTCCCCAACTGGTAATGTCGCCATACCTTAAGGTCATGGACTACCACTGTTAGCTCCAAGTCGTAAGAGGAGTATCTTTTCTCATAATCCTTTAGCTTGTGTGATTCACAAGCTACAACCCTTCCTTCTTGCACCAACACGACTCCAATGCCTTCTTGACATGCGTTTGTGCATACAATAAATTCCTTTGTGGGGTATACAACTTTTAACATTGGGGCTATAGTTAGTAAATGTTTCAATTGATCAAAGCTAGATTGGCATTCTACTATACATTTGAAGAACCTTCCCTTCCTTTGTAAAGAAGTTATAGGGTACGAAATTTTGGAGAAGCCTTCAATGAAACAGCGGTAATAATTCTTGGGAACAAGCTATTCCAGGATGGTTGTGATCTTCTCATGGTCTATGATTATGCCTTCTGATGAAATTACATGTCGTAGATATTGAATCTGATCCTTGTAAAAGTCACATTTAGTATACTTAACATAAAGCTTATTTTCCCTTAAAATCTGCAACACTATCCACAAATGTTCCTTGTTTTCTTCCAAACTTTTTGAGTAAATTAGAATATCATCAATAAAATTCAAGACGGATTTATCCAAGTAAGGGTGGAAAATCCCATTCATTAAGCTCATAAAGGTTGCAGGGGTGTTAATGAGCCTAAATGGCAAGACAAAAAATTTGTAATGGCCAAAGTAGGTTCTGAATGTTGTTTTACAAATGTCATCATCCTTAATTGTTATCTGGTGGTACCCTGATCGCAAGTCAATCTTAGAAAACACAATGCCCCCCTTAACTTGATCAAATAGATCATCAATCCTTTGCAATGAGTACTTATTCTTAATAGTTAACTTATTCAGTTGTCTATAGTTGATACACTGTCTCAAGATGTCATCTTTCTTCCTTACGAACAACACCGGCGCTCCCCAAGGTGATACACTTGGATGAATGTACCCCTTCTCAAGTAATTCTTGCAACTTCATTTTGAGATTTTTTAGCTCAGATATACTCATTCAGTAGGGAGTTTTTGAAACCAGGGTGGCACCTAGAATTAACTCTATGGTAAAATCGATATCCCTTTTTGGAGGTAGCCTTAGAATTTCTTTTGGGAAAACATCAACAAATTCCTTCACTAGTATGTTTTCCAGGGTAGCCAACTTATCTTTGGAATTGTTATAACTGACTTGCACAACATAGATTTGGCAGCCCTTTTGGATTCACTTGCCATTTTGGTTAGTTGTAATGGGTTGTAGCTTAATGTCCCTTCTGATGCCTTGAATCTCCTATCTGACACCCTCATCAGCGAATAAACTGGTAGTTTTGTCTCTACAATTCACCAGATACCAATGTTTCTCCAGCCAATCCATCTCAATTAACATATCATAAGATCCTAAGGGTAGTACATTTAAAGTCACTTTAATCTGTTGCCCTGCTATCTCAACAGAGCATTGTTCCACTTTGGCAGTGACTCTTGTTTTTGCTCGTCATCAGTTGCACTAACCATGGATTTCTAAATTTAGCAGCTTGTAAATGACCCAACTCTACTAATTTAGGATTGATATAACTCAGGCTTGCTCCTGGGTCTATTAAAATAGAAACATAACGGTTAGCCACTTTACCTTCAAATTCCACCATCGCAGGTTGATACTCAACCTAATGATCATCCAACCCAGCATTAATCTTTGGTATGATTCTCGCTACTTCTCCCATCGTAGAGGCTTCTTGAATATGAGTTGTCGTCTCTACATGGGCACAGTGGGGGAAAATTTTGTAATAGTGGGGTTCTCTATAGCCCTAACACTGTAAGGGGGGATTCTGCAACTGAGTAGACTCTAGCTTGATGGATGATTCACCTTGTCTGTTTTCACCCTGTAATCTAGGCTTCTGCTGATTCTTCCCTGGGTGTCCATTCTGTTGTTTCTGGGGTGCATTCTTACCACCAACTGCTTTTACATTTTTAGCATTCAAGAAGCCTTTCTATTCCTTTTTATTCGACCAACCCCTACCACTTTCCCATTTTTTGCTTCATCTGTTGGCAGCAAATTCAAGCCTTACAAATGGCTTCATCCATTGTTTTTGGATTCTCAAATGCCAATTTTTCTTTCATGAATGCTTGGAGACTACTAAAAAATCGTTGCACTTTAGCTTTCTCCTCACTAATATAAGGAACATACTTTAACAGGGAAGTGAATTTGGTTACAAACTCATCTATGGATTGTTTCTCTAGTTTCAAATCATGAAACTCCTTTGCTTTTTTGTCATAAAATCGCTCTGTTTGTAACCCAAAGGAACCTAGTGGCCCGCCTGACACGTAACTACTAGTAAACCTCTGGTGGGCTACAATATGTCCTCCTCCCCGTAGTCGGGTTCACAATAGGGGGGATTTGAACCTGGGTCTTTCGAGTTTCAACGATTTCACAATTTTCGGATTAACCAATTGAGTTGCTTCCCCGAGACGTCAAATACTTATCCTTAAAATGATTTTGGAAATTGTCCCAAGTTATCTCTTGTTCGTCGATATTTCTTATAGTCTTCACTTCCTCCCACCACAGGGTGACTTTACCTTGCAACTGATAAATTTCCAATCTAGCTTTTGGGTTATCATCATATTCGTAAATTTGAAAATACTTATTCATGTTGATTAACTAGCTTCAACAACCTCCTCCATCTCTCCATCGAACATGGGATGTTTTATTTTCTTTAACTCTCCTTGCAACTCAAATTTTTGTCTCTCGGCCCCCTTTCCACTAGAAACATTTTCAGACGACTCCTCATGCTCAATTCATCCTCCATTGACCTCTAGGTGATTTCGCCCCTGAGCATGTATTTCAACTCTATTTCCTCCATCAGGACTAGGGTTCGAGTTCCTTTGATTTTTCCTTTCTGAGAGACTCTTCATGATTCTCCCTTGTTCTAGCCTTAATCTTTTGTTATCAACTCAAAAATTCATTATTTTTGCTCGTAATTGTTGAATTGTTTCTAACAACATCGCGTTTGAATTGTTAGGCTCCCCTCCTAGTTGCACCCATGACTTTCTAGAAAGGCCACTGCCCGTTATCCCACTAACCCACAAATGCAAACAACTACCACCCAAGCGAACTTAGAGCAGACCCGCAAGACACCAATCCCATAGTAACAACAATTTAGGCAGCTAAGAGCACGTACGGAAGAAACAAACAACCGCTTGGTCAAATAGCACACATAGAAGGCCACCAAAGGCGAACCAGAGCAGGGGCACCCATCGAAGCCAGATTTATAAAACCTAGGACTAAAACTAAAGATGAAAAAACAACATGACTCTTTGGAGACTTACAGACACAATATACACAATTCAAAATAGTACCCTCCGCAGGACTCCCAGAGATGGCTCAGGAGACAAAAGATAGACTTCCTAACCTTACAGAAGTAGTAAAACAAAGTTACCTACTCAATGACAACGAAGAAAACCATCGTGAGCCAATGATTTTGAACGGAGCGACGAAACTAATACTTCCAATGAGAGGCTATGCATAGACCCAAATCTCCACTCAGGAATGAGCCAATGTCCCAGGTACTTATCTGAGGGCCAAAATCCTTCTAAACTAGTGTCGACCGATCTTCTACTTCACTGCGCCTCCAGAGCCAGGACCCCGACGAGCTTCCATGATCCCTGTCACACGCCTTGTCAAACTCCCTCCTCCAAAAATTCATCGCCCAAACTTCCAACCAAGACATGAATTTAGCCATCCCTCTTAACATAACTGCAATGGCGTCTAGAGTGTTCGTCTCGTAGGTGTACTTGATGATTGAACCACACATTAATTGGAGCATGTATGCCGCATGGTGGTGGGGTAAAGCCTCGAGGACCGCCATTGTAACATTAGTCCACCCACATCGGGGGAACAAAAAGTCTCACTTATAGACAACGATGATACTACTATATCAAAAATTATGAAAAAATACTTACATTAAAATATTAAGAAAAAACATAAAACAATTTTAAAGTAAATTTAGACTTATGTTTTTGTAGTTATAATTAGAATAAAAAGATTGTTAATTTTACTACGTGACACGAATAATAACAAAAGTTTACTTTTAATTATGAGTTGGTCATGGGAATAGAAAAAAAATTGTTTACCTAGTTTGTAATAAAAAAAGGTAATGAAAACTTATTTATCTTCATAAGTTACTAATGAATTAGGAAAATAATTGTTTTGTAATTAGTTGACAACGAATAAATGTATTGAAGTCTATTCATAATGAGATGCTTTACACACTAATATGGGAGAGATGTTGTCACATAACATTGTGTGATTAAAAAAAGATAATGTGTGTGTGTATATATATATAATAACGTTAAAAAAAATAGTATAGATTTTATTTTATTTTTTTCAAGGAAAAAAATCAACCTCCCTCTTACTAGGGCTAGAGCGAGGGATACTCACTTAAGGGCTTGAAGTCAATACAACAATATTCATAGGCATGAATTCATTACAATAATAATTATTAAGACATTATAACTCATGATGTCAGTATTGGGGATTTGAACCTAGGCGGGAAAGATAACAACCATTTCACATCACTACTTGAGATAACCCCAATTGGAAAACTAGTGTAGATACATATTAAACCATCAATGAAGCACCACAAAGATTCAAATTTCTTAATGTGTAATTTTTTTATCATTTTACATGGAAAAATTAATGCATGATAGAGAATTTAATAATTAAAAAATCAAACCTTAAGAAATCTAATCCCTTTTAATGTTCAATAGATTTAGGTTTAGGATAGTACGATAATAATTATAAAAATTAAAATTAAATTTAAAAATAATAAATTTAAAATATATGATTTTGAAACAGTAAAAAGTAAATCCTGCTTTTTTTTACCATAAGTAAAATCATTTTTAATTACTTTTCAAAATTTTAAATTAATTTATAAAATTGAATAACTAAAAAGTGTTATTTTCCATATTCAATTCAATACACATAATAGCATTTGGAATGTAAAAATAATTTATACAAAACAAAGAAATATGCGGTTATAAAATAATATATTACACATTTAATATATATATATATATATTAAGAATTGATAAACAATAGTTTTAATACATGTATGTTGTTGAGTCAAGAAGCTCATTCTACATTTCAGTATGATGTGTAATGGTGTTTCTTCGTCATTAAAGTTAAAAATTAAGTTAAAATTTTGCTCATGTCTGCCAAAATAAAAAATCTAAAATTAAATAACTATACAAAACATTTAAATAATGTCGGCACGTAAAAAATCCACGTGAAGAAATTAAATCCCTCTTAGCTAATGTTAGATCCGTATTTAAAATAAATCTATACTAGTTAAATATTAAAGTTCACTAATTAAAAATTGAACATATGCATTCACAGGGTTGAGGATGGTACTCCTCTCTAGTGTGCTTAGGAGTTGGGTTATTAATATGTAGTATATAATACGTTGTACATACTTTAATATATGATATATACTCGATTACTTTAATATATGATATATACTCGATTATATACAATCAATTAGATGGTATGTGATTGGTGTGTATTAGTTAAAGTCATAACATCAACAATATATGTTAATTTTGATCACATAATTTGGATTGTGTATGGAACAAAATGGAATGTAGGTAAGGAAATGCAACTAAAATACATAGAAATAAAATAAAGTAAAGAGAATAATAATATGATAAAACCCTGATTTTTTTATCAAATTTTTTCTATTTAATAAAGAATTAAGTTTTTATCATATTATTATTCTCTTTAGTTTATTTTATGTATTTTTGTCACATTTCTTTGTCTACCTTCCAATTTGTTTCGTACGTAATTTGAATCAAGTGATCGAAATTAGCATAAATTGTTGATGTTATAATTTTAAAAGACATTATATGTGTGTGTGTGTGTATTCGTGTTCACTTAGGAGTGATGTCATTTCACTATTTTATTATAATTTTTGTTTTATTTTCAAATACCATGGGTTCTTAAACTATCAATGGTAAAGAAAAACAATTAACAACCATGTTGGTTCCGTGGGATAGGTGGATGGCCATTGATATTCACCTCGATTGGTATTCCCCCATTACCAAGAAATGGTCTCCATTGTGTCAAGTTCTTGTAAGAGATGGGGAAAATTTGGTGGAATTTAAATCCCAATGAGCCACTTGTCTTGCTAAAGAAATTATCATGCTTTAACAACATAATAGAGTTGTGCGTTATGTTGGCAAGCGGCCTTCATTTTGGTCTGCATGATTTGATCCATTGTAGCTTTTTCAATGTAGTTGGGATCGAGCTCTATGGTGGTCAAGTGCTTATCCACCTTTGAGCTGTCCAACAAAGGTAGGAAATATGGTTGAAGGAGTTCCTCATTAAATACTAAGTACAAGACAAGGAAAGAAGGAATACTTAATTCAAAATCATTTTCACCCACATCCTTTCTAATGATGTAAAGCCCATATCAAAGTGGTATGAGCTTCCTATGGGGGCCTATGACGCACCCTTTCTGTTAATGCAAATACACATTATCACCAACCTAAAACTTGTTTGGAACTTGAAGTTGGTCATGTCACTATTTGTACTTGTCATTAGCCTTGTGAAAGATATCATGAACTTCTTGTTGGGGGTATTTGATCCTTTAAACAAATTTGGCTACTTTATTTTCCTCAGTCTGAGTGTGGGAGGACTTTATTCGTGAAGATACAACGAGAAGAGCTACATAAACAGGGGGTAATGGTTGGAACCTCACGCACGATTGAAAAGGACCATGCCAATAGAGTTGTGGAGAGCTATGTTATGGCTATGTTGAACATATGGAAGACTCTCATCCCATGTATGTGTATGTTTGACCTAGTAGTGTAGAGGCACCTATATAGGTGAAACAAAGATATCTTCGTACTATTCTACAATATTATCCCCCTACTTTTTCTATATAGAGGGACCCTCTGCTGAAGTTGTGGTGGTAGTGGTGACCCTTTTTGCACATTTTGATTAATCCATGAAGAGGACAAACTTGGTAATATGAAAGATTACCTTTCAACACTATTTTGTTGAGATCAATGAAATTATATTTGTCAAAACTACCTCTAGTATCCTTGAGGGCTAACCTCAGAAAAAAATGACACTACAAGGCTATGACTCATAAATAGCATGACATTTCCATATAAGGTTGTCCTAAAAGAACATCACAAAGTTCAAGAGGGGAAATATTCCACAATACCTCATCTTTAAAAGGTTTGATATCATAGGACAAGCCACATTGTTGGTTGAAGCTTATGTCTAGTCCTTGGCTTAACCATCTGATGGTGTATCGTTGGGGGTGTGGCACTACCGGTGGCTTCATTAATTTGATAACCTCGGCTGAGATAAGTTTTTCTTACTGCCATTGTCAACAATGTGGGTGGAAGAAGATCTCCCGCTCCTTAGATTCCTCTAGTTCTCTAGTTGGATCATTTTGGTCATAATGGTTACAATGGGTTCTACATTGATGTTATGTTTCCATTTATTATGCTTTGAATCAAAGTTTGAGCAAGGGTTTGGTTCTTTTTATTTCAGCTCGGCCAATAATGACTATTTCAAGTGACATTCATTAATGTTGTGTCAGGGGATTGTGTGGAAACCATACCACTTTCTAATGTCTTTCTTTGACTTCCCATCACCTTTCTTTATCGGTGACTTGAACTAGTTTTCTTGAGATTACCTCTCCTTACTCTTTTCGTTGTTCTATGAGTTAGGGATGCCTTTGTCATGCTTCTGTTATGGCATATTTGAAGATCCAAACTCTAGATTATTTCTCTGCATGAGATTCTACTCGATTTTGATAGTATAATGATAAGTGAATCACAATGACATGCCCAAGAAATCCATCTCTGCTTATATGTACCTATGTAGGCCATTGCGTACTTTAGAACCAAGTGTTTCTTAGAGTCTTGGATAACTTACTTTGAGCATAGAGTACGGAAGATGTATGTATACATTAACACTATCTAGTCTCTCTCCTAATACAAAGACATCCATCCCATGTACTTATCATAGCTTCCAACAAGGTAGAATTCCTCGAAAGCATCCATAAAGGCTACCCAAGTGGGCATTCTTTGAAATGATGTAGATTCACCTACAATGTGTCTCTCCTAGTAACCTTCCCGCTAATCTTTGATGGGAGGAGGGATTTAAAGAGTGCAAAGCTAATATTTTCATATTTGAACTAATTTTGGACAAAGTAATAACCCTTGAGTAGATTCAACCATTTCTCTAGAGCATTTGCAACTATTTAACCTTCAAGTAAGGGGATATTATAATTAACTTGTACCTTGAAGGGCATCAAACCTCCATAATGGCTACTTGTCAAAGATGCCTAGACAACCAGTGATTGTCAATGAAGGATCTAATTAAATTTATCCATCATCTCGTTCCTCTATCACATGAGGGATTTCTCAATAAATATCTTGAAATAATCTCATACTCCATTAACTCTCTTTTCTTCCACCAAGGGAGGTCACCTGGGCTAGTAAGAGTGGTCATTCATAGGTGAAACTAGCTCACAACCCAACTCTCTATACCTTGATGTCATCAAGGACATCTATCAAGAAACAAAAAGGAGTAGATTGCTCTAATACCGCTAACCCAAACTACATAAGGAACAAAATGAAATGTAGACAAGGAAATGTGAAATAAACACCCATAAATGAAGTAGAGAGAATAATAAATATGGTCAAAATCCAATTATTTATTAAATAGAAAAATATTTTATGGCCACATCATGAAGGAATAAGATGTCTTTTTATAAATGAGAAGGCTCATATATACATTACTCATGGGTGCCTTTTCACCTAAGAGACATGCATTTTCACTATTTTATTCTTGTTTTTGTTTTATTTCCAAATACCATGAGTTACAAAAACCATGGCATCATAAATCACTAATAGTAATTTGATAAAAAACTAATTAATGACGAAGCAAATAGCTTTTCACCACTTTATTATTATTATTATTATTATTATTGTTTCACATTGCAAATACCATGGGTGCATACCATGGTTTACCAAAACCGTCAACCTCAGTTACAAAAACCATGGCATCATAAATCATTAATAGTAATTTGGTAAAAAACTAATTAATGACAAAGCAAATAGCTTTTCACCACTTTATTATTATGTTGTTGTTTCACATTGCAAATACCATGGATGCATACCATGGTTTACCAAAACCATCAACTTGCAAACTATCAATGTTAAATCAATATTTGTCATATTGTGCATTATTCTATCTCTTTGTATTTCATGTGTGAATATTATGCAGCGATACTTGTGATAAAAGGGAGGGAGGTGCAATTACATTTCTACATCGCATGACATTTTGACATAAACAAATCATGTGAACGAATGGTTTTCAATTTGACCAAAGATCCATTTCCTTCATTTCTCTTTGTTTCCAAAGATTAATTATTATTCAATTCAACTCAGTGAGTGATTGTAATTTCAATCCTTCTTGCACTTGTAATTTATGGTTTACTTTAGAATTTAAAATTGTCATGTAATCATTTGTTGGTTTTTTTTTTTACAGTCAATCGAGATCAGATGGCATGGAATGGAAGATATCTTATTTGGAATGAGCATATTATGCCAAAGTAATTGATTGCCTCCATCAACATCAACCTCTCATATGGTTGATGGTAATGGTGAGGTGAGGATATCCATTTCCATTGGTATTTCTTTATTTTCCACAATATTTAATGTGGCTCATTGGAACAATAATTTGTTAGTAATTTGTGCATAAATGCTTCTTTATTCTCAACAAATGCAAATGAGATGGAATAACATGAAAAATAAAGGAGCACTTGAGTTCATTCATGTAAGAACTTTTTTATTTTACTTTAACAGGGTAAGTTAGTTTTTCTTTCTTTTCTTTCATTTTAACCTATTTCTGATTTTCTTTTTCCTATTTTTCTTTTCTTTTTTATTTTTAATTTTATAATTATTATTATATGTTTTATTTTTTTATATTAATTATAATTAGGAAATTATATTAAGTAAAATCAGATAATGGGGACAACTAAATTAGATCAAGATTAACTAGATTGCCAAAAACCTAACTAGATAGTTCTAAATTAGTGACTATCAAAATGCCTGGAAAGAATATTACTGAATTACTTTTCCATATACTCAAAGCACTACATTCTAATTTTTCTTTGCGTGAGAAATATTCACACAAATTGGTTACAGAACAAGACAAAAAAAAATACGATTAAACTAGGTTTTGGGTTCGACTTCTCATTTCCATAGATAGAGTCAACAAAGGATTTCTTATTTTCTTCTTCTTCCCTGCTGAAGTACGTTGAATACTTGCTAGAAGAACTAGGCTCGGAGTTTTTTGAATTATTGATTCTTCTTAGACTAGAGATCCGGTTTCTTCATTTTGATCTGCTCAACTTGTTGATGACTGACGATCTAGCTGTAGTATCCGTTTTCTAATCCCCAAATTTCGTAAATGTAATCAAAAGGTGATGACGCTAGAGGGCCAGCACAGATATCCTATGAAGACCGTTTAACATAAATATCCTATTTAATTAAACTATAAATTGTTGAAGCTAAAGAAGGACCAGTCTATGGAGATCCCAATGTTTAAAAGGAAAGCTTGCTTGAGTCAGTAAGGGAGATTGGGAAGTTTCTCATCTTTCCTGAAATTAATGTTTCCAATCTTTGATGTTCTAGCTGAATCACCCAAGTGCCAAGAAGTTACGAGAGAAATGGGAGAGGAGGTATCAGACTGCATTTCACTGGAACAAGCTGATTTTGAAGTTATGAGAGAAATGGGAGAGGAGGTATCAGACTGCATCTCACTGGAACAAGCTGATTTTGAGCGTGAATTAGGGGCTGCTACTGGTAAGTTTGGAAAAAGGAATTATCATTTGTGGTGTCACCCAATGATTTGAAGGCATGATAGAATGCTCCTGATGGAGAAAACGATAGATAAATTTGTTGGAGGAAAATATTCTCATCCACCCTGCAATAAATCTAGAAGAGCCTGATAAGGTTGGATCTGAAATGGTTCTTATTACAAAGGTCGAAGAAACAAAGTTTTTATCCTCCATTTTGCAAAAAGAATAATAGGAGATCAGATGGGATAATTGCCACTGAGTTGGCGTTCATCACTCAAATATACGGCTTTATGATCATCACTTAAATATTCGGCTTTATGAGATGTTTCTTTGTAGTGCTTTTGATGTAATGAATGAAGGAAAGGTAATAGAGGAAGTCGAAGAAATTCTTGAGTTTTTGAAATCAACGTGAAAGGTGTTGGACAGCTCCCTGACTGCCCATGATGCACGCTACACTTAGCTTCTTTTCAGACAGTTTTCCTTGACAGAAAGTTTTCTGACAATGCAACATAACATATGAAAAGAATTGAACCTAATGGAGTAGCAACTTGAAGATTACCATCTCTGTTTTTCTGAGGCTTTAGACAAGATGGAAGGACTTGTTACTGTCACAATGGTTACAAGCTAGCTCATAGCGAATGAAGCAGATCAATCTGTGAATACTGAAGGATTTGGCATAACAGAAATGACAAGTGTTGCAAAGCAGGCCGAGGATTACATATGCTCGTCTATCCAGCTTACATATGAACAAGCCTTAAACATAGTGAATATAAAAATGGAAATAGAATCCAAACATGCTCCCATATTCCTTGCTAAAGATGTCAGGGAGAGATTGATAAAGAGAAATTACTATAGCAGATTTTAAAGGCTGTAAGGTGCCCGCTTGAGACATGTGGAGCTCTCCTATTTTGAGAACAGACCAAATGGATGACATAAAGATGTCTTATACATATGTAAATGAGCGTGTGCAACTATTCTTTTGGACAAAAAATTGACTGGGCTGACTGGGCCCTCTAAAATTGTTTCAATCATGACTTGATTGCATCCACTTTTGAAGGAGAACCACCTTTAGAAGAATTTGAGTGCTAATTGTCCATTTTTGAAGCCCACGTGTCCACTTTGAAAGGGGATAGAGGCTATGTTGCACTAGTACAAGGAGAACCACCTTTAGAGGAATTTGAGTGCTAATTGTCCATTTTTGAAGCCCACGTGTCCACTTTGAAAGGGGATAGAGGCTATGTTGCACTAGTACAAAAGCAAATGAAACTTATTTTTAGGAAACTTAAGTGTAATTATTTTTAATTTGTAACAAGGTCCATGAAGGATCTATGAGACAGAATTGTCTTTATAGCAGCTATTATTCCTCATATTTCTTGTTATTGATGATTATGTTAAAACATAAAAGGAATAGACTTCTCAATCAGTTTTGTAGACTTCTACAACTGTGTTGAAATTTGAAAACCACTATAAAATATTTTGGTTCTGTAAAGAGATTAAATTCATATATCATATTGAATAAGAATTTATTCAAACATTTAGTACCTAATTCAAGTCATTACTATATGATTGTTTTCGGAATGCTTTTGGTTGGGATGGTGGAAGCACTAGACTTTGAATGACTCCTGTAAACCCATGTACAACATGTAAAATCTGAGATGACCGAAAAAATGTGAAAAACAAGAACAGTAACCACAAGGATCAACCCTTTGAAATGCTGCATTTCCTGTTTTCTTAACATGGAGGCTTTGCTTGTTGTAATGTTCTTGCTGAAAATACAATATTTAAATTATTAGAAACTCAAATTGACACCCATTACACAAAAATTGTGTTTTGGGCTGCAAATTGTATGACAAATTTAGATTCACTGCAATATAAAAATAACGGATAGGAAAAATTACCATATTGTCCAATCATCAATGTCTATTGATTATCAAAATCAAAGTGACATGCCCAAAAGATCCCCGAAATCTGCCAGAAATGTCTTAGGGACAGCCAACAAGTCCCCGAATCCCCGATAAGTTTGGGGACGTTTCCTAAGGGTCCCTAAGTCCCCAAAATACGGGAATGCAAGGTACGCAGGTTTTTTGGAGGGATGGGTCCCCATGCAACATAAGATAGAGGTCTTGTATTGCACTCTTTGTGGCTTCTATGGAGGACCTACATGCATTGAACAGCATTTGGAAGCTGAAAGATGCATCGTAAGGCCCTTGCCACCAGTTATGGAGACGTCTCATTATTTGAGAGGGTTGCTTCACTTGATTTCTTTATACATGTGGTGTAAACATCCCATTTTATTTGGTTTAGATTAATTAATTGTAGAAGAGGGCTTATTGGCCCTTCCATAGGCTAGGTTAGGGGTTTTTATTTGATAAATTAATATTTTAATGTAAAGTTAAGCATCTCCTATAATAAGATGTACTTTCTCATTATTTGCTCATGGTTGGATTGGGGAGAAATACCTTTGCAAATTCTGAAATCTTTGAAACTTTGTTGGAGTTCTTTTGTTTTGGATTTGGTGGCTATGGATGAAAAGCTAATGCCCTTCATTGAAAGATTATTCACAGATGAATTTTGCAACTTCTTTGATGATTCATATTTAGGGTTTATGGATGAGCAATGATTTTTTTAAGTGGTCAATGTATTTATTTAGTGGTGAGGATGCATTATCTTTGTACTGTTCTTGGATAGACCTTGCTTTTTATAGATTTTGAAGCCCTTGTGCTTGTGAGGTGAGACGGGTATCATTGTGAAAAAGCATAGACAGCTCACCTTGGTGACTCCATTGTGATGAGGTACGAAATTTTCTTTTGTTATCAAGCTCCCATGTAAAATTCGCATATAGTGAAAGATGGCTTCTTGGAAATTGTGCAAAATGTATCCTACTTGGGATATTAAGGACATTCTAGAATTCCCAATTTATCCTCCCAAAATATGACAAGAATCTCACATAGCTCATTGATGAATTCTTTTCTGTTGTTCCACATGTCTTGTCAGTTATGTGGTATGCTTCCATATTCAATGAAAGACATGAGGATCTCTTGATAAGATCATTTTTTCTTTCTTTGGAACAAAATCAAAAGGACTGGGTCAAAATATATTTCCTTTGTAACACAGCTCACCCAATTTATTTGGTTCTACAAGAATGTTCGACATTTTCAGAAGTATACATTTATAGTGGTGACCTTATTTATGACCAGGTGGCCATTGTTACATGTATGTCCTTGGTTCCATAATTCTTATTGGACAGGATAGCAAAAAACGCAAAAGAATTATTTATTGGAATGACTGCCTGCATTAAATCTCAAACCATTTTGTCAATCTTGGCCGTTAGCAATGGGAATGTACATGCTTCTGGGAACCATAAGATTGTAGATCAATCGAATGTTGCATCCCTCTAGACAAGCGATGACTCCATGAGTAAACACTGATAGATTGAACCCTCACAATGGAAGATAAACACCTAGTCTTTGAGAAAATGCGATTAACAAAGTGTTCACGAAGTAACGCAACAACATGGGCAATACCTCTACAGAATTCAGACCATCTAAACCACAATTAAATTAAGACAACGTCAGCCTCTGCCAGTTGATGAAAGCGTCCCTTTCAATTTTATTTTATAAAGCTTAGAGCAAGCCTGCACAAAAGCTTCTGAAAATTTACCCACAACTGGGAAATTGCAACAGAATACCCAATCATCCAGACATACGAATTCAAAACATGATTGCAATGCCATTTGCAGCTCAATTTAGATCAAAGACAGAGTCGGGTCATTGCCTATTCCTTGCATGCATAACTGAAACGATTTCAACATCTAGATATGGTGCCAGCAGGAGCAAATTCCTTATCACTGACAAGGTTGGAAAAATGTAAAACTTAACCCAATTAAGTAACAATTACCTAAACAGACAAACCCTTGTTCCAGGAACACTTAACATAAATGATAAAACGTACTACTTTGAGGATAATAGCTGACATTAATTGTAACAAATAAGTTTTCAAAATAGGAATAAGCGGGACATATGTACCCCATATAATTTCAATTAGTGTAAGTTGAAATAATGTCAATTAGTGTAAGTTGAAAGGTTGTGAGGAAAAGTCGTTATCTTCTCTATCTAGGTTCACATTTTACTTTGTAACATGTTGTATTTTTCCTATGAAAATCACTAATCTCCCTAATCAACAATCTGAGTACTTAAATGGAACTTTTTAAGGATCTGCACAGATCAAAATGCTAGGAGATCAACACAATAGTCCATAATGGGAATGGTTCCTCCTCTGTTCCTATTTGAGCCCGTAAGTTTTCTCCAAGCCCCAGAGAGCTTCCTCCTGTTCAGATGAAGTTGAGAAGTATTCACTTGGAAAGATTATCCAGAATATTTCGAGGAAGCACCCTTCTGCTCATATCACTGTTCGTACTTCAAGAATGCTTTGAAGAAAATAGCAGGAGAGACCTAAGAAGGATCAGGCAATATCCATTGGTAAGAACGTCCATTCTACAGTCATGCCATATATATATAATGGACTTTGCAAAGCAAGGGACTTCTCGGCACCTTAGGATTGTATGTCAGTGCTTCTATTCATTTAAATTTTAGATGCTTGTTACCTCAGATTTTCTAACCCCAATTCTCCATTCATAAACTCAGACAGGACGAACAAATGATCTGAATGTACTCCTGAAGAACAAGTAAATCAAATGGAAAAAGACATTTGCAGGGATATAGCTGGATGGAGGTAGTATTTAGCTTTCCTCGCAGATATAATATTCCTTATTAAGAACTGGAGGAAGTTCTGGAGGCCTACTAACCTCACACACCAAAAATGAACGTTTCCAAGAAAGTCTGACGTGTTTCTCTCTAATGGCTGAGTTTTAATATATTCCTTGTGTTGCACGCTTTCATATCAGATAGTTTATGCGGTCTCTCTATGGTGATGTGTGAAGCTAGGGTGATTTTGAGAGTTCCGTGGCTCACTGAGACTAACATGAGCAAAATCATAGGAGTATCTGTTGAAAACTGTAACGAGGTTCGGTCTTTATAATGACATGTAATGATTTTATGTAAAAGAAGAAAAATAAAATTATTGTAATGTTTGCCTCGTGGGTTTTATGAGCCATAGATTTTATTTTTAGTTAAAGCTCCCATTGTGAGCCCTTATGGATTTTGTTATCTAATCATAAAAGTCTAAACTAGTCATAAAAGTCTAAAAAATCATTATCATGTATTGAAAGCATGTTACACATTGTAAAAGTCAATTTCATTTTTGTAATTCACCCTCCAGGAACTTGTCACTAGTCCTCACTCAAATCGTCCTACAATAAAAGGGATAATACTAGAAAGATAATGTCGACCTATTCCAGTGATCATGTTAGCCTAATAATCATGGACAAACCACTATATATAACAGCGCTCGGCCTCATTTGGAGGGCAACAATTCAGTCAAGCAAGTCTGAAATAACCAAGTGTGCAAATCATCTTCGAAGGAGCCTTACCATGAGCGAAGGAAGAGGAAGGGATAGCGAAGACAGTGACATCATTGTGGGACTGTTTTTGGGCTAGTCTACCTTCACACATGCGAAGATTGCAGATCTGAAGTTTGCAAAGGGAGGCCGAAGATTGCAGTCATATAAGGGTGATCTAGATTGGGTGAAGACTTCGTTGAAGGGAAGCCGAATAGAAGTGAAAAGAGTCTCCCTCTAAAAGGACACTATTCAAAGATCAAAAATTGATTTAGGGTTTCTGTTGTGAAGCAAAAAAAAGTTGCAGACCTACTTGACGAGGCCAAAATTCTGAAGGAAGCCGAGAAGGGGAAGAAGAAGAGCAGTGTTGACCCAAGGGTGAAGAGGAAGCTTGTGACTTGGTCTTGGAAGGGCTTTAGTGTCAAGGGTCTTTGTCGTGGTTTTGGTATTTGTCAATTGAAATTTCTATAAGAAGAATTTGTTTGGGTTTTCCTCTCAAAAGAGAGAGGATTTGGCCTTGGCTGACAGCCTATATACTGTGTCTCTTGTGCCTTTATTATTCATGTATTGGTAATTGTATTGATCAAAAGAACACAATAATAACATAAGAAAAAGAAGATCATAATCAAGAAGTAAAAAGACACTCACAAGCAATTATTAAAGTAGAGAAATCATTTATCTATTGATGCCCTAAATTTCTCAACAGTATCAATCGAGATGATTAAAATTTGTAAATAGCCGGTGCAAACCTCCCAAGGCATGGTGAAAACAATGAACATGGATGCCTAATTATTCTAGTACCAAGATTCCAACATAAATATGTATTCAAAGACGATCTGGTACAGATAAAATACATAACGAAACTTTTTTCCTAATGCTCCAATACGAAAGCATATATCTTCATCTCATAGATTAAAAAATATGCATTTTTGTTCTGTATTTTGGAAGAATTTCAGCCTTATGAATGCACAATAAACCCAAAAAAATAAATTCATTCCTGGAAAATTTTGCAACATAGTTTATATTTATATTGTTTTTTTTACGGATATTTGTGAGATTGTGAGCTGTTTTATGGGCATTTATAAGATGACAGGTAATAAGATAAGATAATTATATTTATGTCTAATTAATGATCACAAAGTAGGTCAAAGGGACTGTTGAGTACACTTGTATATATACAAAGCGGGAGAACCAAACGGTCTCATGAAGTAAATCAACATCTGTCCCTAGCGGAGAAGATCCAGGAGTTAATAAGTCTAAAGATCAGACCCATCTCTCCTAACATCTGAAAAAATGGACTATACTGTATCCCATGTACGGAAAATTAGCAGAATTTCATGCTGCTGCTGAATTTCCATACAGCAAATGTAGTACAGCCAAGTTTTGCTGTTATGCTAATTAGCATGGAGCTGTGTTTGAGCCCTGAGCTTTGCAAGTTAAAACTCAAAATCTTAATAATCTAATTAACATAGATACTAATTTGCAAGGAGTTATGCTGCTTTGCAAGCTCAAAATCTAAGTCAACCTAGGTATAGAGTTGTCTGCTATGCTAGGGTTGAAAAGATGTCTAGAGTTTATTGGTCTGTGAGGAGGAAAGCTATCACCATTTGGATTGCCTTTTTATTTTTTCTTTTATCAATGAATACAAATCTGTTAATCATATCGAAATGTAAAACGGTAAAAGCTGAAGTGTCTATATGAAATTTCAAGCAAAGATAAGAGCAATTATTTATGGATAACATGCATGTTCTGTGCATCTATTACAACAAGTGTGAAAATCTCAAGCACTTAATATCTAATTCTGTCTGTGAGCAATGTAATCAGCTAAACAAATCAAAGGCTTAGCTTTTTCCACATCGAAAACAGAAAGCTGATCCCTTGCTTGCCTGTTGAGCTCTTGCGCAAATTCCCTTGATTTCTCAAGCCCCAGCAACTTAGGGTACGTGAGTTTATCAGCAACAAGATCCTTGCAAGCAGTCTTTCCGAGCTCCTGAGACGATTTAGTGACGTCAAGAATGTCATCAACAACCTGGAACATCAGCCCAATGCAGCGAGCAAATTTCCTCAGCCTCTCAATCTCTTCATCAGACCCACCTCCTATTATTGCACCAATCACCACAGCTCCCTCCAACAGAGCAGCTGTCTTGTGAACATGAATGTATTCAAGTAGATCCAAACCCCCGTTCGATAACCCACCACTGGAAAGATCCACAACCTGCCCTGCAACCAGCCCTTCAGACCCGATTGCCCTACCCAACTCCCAGACGACCCTCAAAACTTTCTGTGGCTCGACACCCTTTGTAGAGCACGCAATGTGCTCAAAGGCAAATGCCAACAGAGCATCCCCTGCCAGAACAGCAACATCCTCCCCAAACACCTTGTGATTTGTGGGCTTCCCTCTTCTCAAATCGTCATTGTCCATACAAGGCAAATCATCATGAATCAGAGACATGGTGTGAATCATCTCAATTGCACAGGCCGATGGCATGACTGATTCCTCAGACCCACCTACGAGCTCGCAAGAAGCGATGCATAATATGGGTCTCACACGCTTTCCCCCAGCCAGAAGCGAATACCTCATTGCTTCATGGATTTTTTCAGGGTGCCTGAGGCTTACACATTTGTCCAGAGCTTCATTGATGGCATTGGCCTTCGAAAACATGTATTTTTTGAACTCAAATGCAATAGCCTTCTCTTCATCTTTGTTCTCTGATTCATCCACAAGTTGTAACGGTGTCGTTACACTGCAATTGGGTCTCGTTTGAATGAGAGATGAGCCAGGCATTGTCTTATAAGAAGAACTAACTGTATCTGGTATTTTATTTGTAGAATTCACCTGCACTAACGAAGATTTAAAGCTGCAGTTGGGCATGCCCACAGACATGGGATTGTTATTACGGGAGGAGAAAAAGAGACTCTGATGAACACACTGATTGAAAAATATGATACTCATTTTAGGAAACTTCACATAGACGTTAATGTGCTTCCCTCCCTGCGAAACCGCCCATTGACACCACGAACAAGCCAAAGTTTTAAGGGACTTAAGTGCCCGTTCATCCAAGTGGAAAATTGCATGGAGGTGGGACAAACTGTACCAATAATCTATGAAAAGTTTCGGGTGCTATCCTCTGTTCGTTCTAGAGGAAGCGTTTTCATCTTTTGGTCCTGTGAGTATGTCCAATGAGAAGAGGCCAAGCAAGCATAGTCTTATCTTTTTACTCATGAGGACTCCACTCATTTTACTCAATAATACAATATTCATATTACCTAACTTCAATAATACAATATTCATATTGCCTAACCTCACATAGACATTCAATAATATAATATTCATTTTATCATTCATTGACATTCATGGCTATCTTCTCTGAAGTTGCTCACTACAACTATGGATAAGACATTTTTTTTAATGGGACTCCACTCATTTTACTCAATAATATAATATATATTTTTTCTATTTTATGAAAAATTTTAAAGACTAATATTTGTAAATAGTTTAATTTTTTAATTTTTTTCAAAAAAATATTTGTTAATTTTCTTTTTTAAATTATTCACACAAATTTTATAATATAAATTATTTCACCTATATATATATATATATATATATATATATAAACTAATAAATTTATTAAAAATTTAAATATTATTCCAAACATATTAACAAATATTTTAAACATTACATATTATAAATTAACAAAATACACCAAAATTTTAAAATTTTAAAATAAATTTCTTTCTTTAAATATTTCATTACTTCATATAGACATTTCATAATATAATATTCATTTTACCCAACTTCACATAGAGATACATCTCTTTATTTTCATTAAAAGACCCAGTCCCCATTCATCTAAGTGGAAAATTGCATGAAGGTGGGGCAAACAATACCAATAATTTATGAAATGGTGAAGTGTTTTATTCTTTCTTTCACACTTGAAATGTTTTCATTCTTTACTCTTTTGAACCAAGTCCAATGAGAAAAAGCCAAGCATAGCCTTATCTTTTTCTAATGGGAGAGGCCATGAATGATGATGATTGCCTTTGATAGTGGGATGAAGGACTTTTTTTAACATTAAAATTAATTTTAAAATTTAAAATTAATTTTGGGGTGAATTTTGGAAAAGTGATTCACACGTATTTAGGAAATTGATATAATTGAAATATTTTTTTAATATTATTATTTTATAATAGTTAATAGCAAAGTATCTTAAATATAAAATATAATAGTTTTAAGGAAACGCAAGGAAAGAGTTCAAGTAGTTATTACATATAAAAAGTAGGGACAAGGTGTTAAGGAAGTCACTCTATAAAAGTCAAAGAGACCAATATGTGACTTAGAGCTTTTAATGAAGTATTTAAATAAAAGTTAAAGAGACCTATGTGTGGGTTATAGCTTTAACCAATATGTGACTTAGAGTTTTTAATGAAGTACTTAAATAAAAGTTAAAAAGACTCGTGTGAGTTAGAGCTTTAACCAATATGTGATTTAGAGTTTTTAATGAAGTATTTAAATAAAAGTTAAAGAGATCTATGTGAGTTAGAGATTTAATTAATATGTGACTTAGAGCTTTCAATGAAGTACTTAAATAAAAGTTAAAGAGAACTATGTGTAAGTTAAAGCTTTGAAGTATTTAAAGGTATTGTATAGGTTTGTGTATTAAAAAGAAAAGTTGATATATTTAAAAATTTTGAAAATTATGGTTGAAAGGAGAATTGGTATAACAATAAAATGTTTAAGACTAGATAACGAAGACAATTCTATTTCTTTAGAGTTTAAAGAATATTGCATAGAGATTGGAATGATGAGACGCAAAACTATGATTAATACTTCTCAATAAAATGTCATGGTAGAATGCATGAACATGACTCTTCTGGAAAGAGAAAAGAGCATACAAAGTAATGTCAGTTTGCAACAAGAGTTTTGGGCAGAAGTAGTCAATATTTTTTGTTATTTGGTGAATCAATCACCATCTATTGCAATAAACTACAAAATCCTTGAAGAGGTATAGATAAGTCATTACCAAGTGTACACTCTTACTCTTAGGAATCAACATTCCAAATTAGACCCTAAGTGAAAGAAATACATCCTTGAAGAGGTATAGATAACTCATTATGAAGTGTACACTCTTACTCCTAAGAATCAACCAACTAAATTAGACCCTAAGTGAAAGAAATACATCTTTGTTGGTTATGATGATGTTGCTAAGAGATATAGGTTGTGGGATCCTACTTCCCATAAAATCATCATCAACAAAGATGTTATATTTGATCAATCTTCTCTTATTAAATTAGATTGTTGAGAAGATGTTTTGAAATTTATCGAATAGGTATAGGAACATACACCAAATCAACAAATTCAATTTGAGATTGGAAAATATATAGACACATGGAAGCAAGACGAAGCTTATGATGATAAATAAGTCGTAGATGTTGAGGCACTCGAGAAAGTGTTGAAAGTACAAAAACAACATCGAGAATATCTACATGAGAATGAAAACTTCCTAAAGGTATATTGATTTCACTTCATCTATTGTTTTGGTTATTAATGATGGGGAACCTTCTTGTTTTCAAGAAGTAGTAGATGATATCAATAATGCCAAATAGATAGCAACAATGAAAGAAGAAATGGATGCCTTGGATAGAAACAATACTTGGGATCTGATAGAACTTCTGAAAGATAGAGAGGTTGTTGGACGTAAATGGGTTTTCAAATTCAAAAGAATCATTGATGGTAATATTGGAAGGTATAAGACTAGATTGGTCGCAAAAATTACTATAATATGGAAGGCATAGATTTGCATGAAATCTTTTCCCCATATGTTTTTGTATATGTTCGTATTTTGTTGGCAATAGTTTCTTTGATTAATTTGGACTTAGAGAAATTAGATGTTAAAACATCATTCTTGCATGGAGATTTGGATGAGGATATTTATATGGAACAATAAGAGGTTTTGTGTAGCACTACAATGGAAGATTAGTTTAAGAGCTTAAGAAATCATTGTATGGCTTGAAGCAGTCACCCAGACAGTGGTACACGAAGTTTGATTCCTTCATGATGAGTCATAATTATACTAGAAGTGAGTATGAACATTACGTGTACTTTAAATTTTTGAATGACATATTCATTATCTTAGTGTTGTACGTTGACGATATGCTCATTGTAAGTAAAAGCATGGAAGAGATCAATGGGTTGAAGGCTCAAATGGATAGGATGTTTAATATGAAGATTTAGGAGCTGCAAAACAAATCTTGGGCATTGAAATACACAGAGATAGGAAAAATGGTAAGCTTGGGTTTTCACAACATAAGTATGTAGAAAAAATACTCAAGAAGTTTGGGCTGAATAATGTGAAACCAATTAATATCCCTTTTGCTTCCCATTTTAAGATTTCTTCGGGATTATGTCCAAGTAGTGAAGAAGAAAAGGATTATATGTCACATGTATCCTATGCTAATGCAATAGGAAGCATGATGTATGTGATGGTTTGTACTAGACTAGATATTTCACATGTAGTGGTTGTTGTCAACAGGTTCATGGAAAATTGAGGAAAAGAGCTTTGAGATGTAGTGAAATGGGTGCTTTAGTGCTTTAGAGGCAGCAATGATTATTGCATCACCTTTAATGGTTTTAATGATTGTGTATGCGGATATGTTGATTCATATTTTGTAGGTGATTTGGACAAGCGAAGGTCTACTACAGGATATGTATTTACTCTTCTAGGGGGATCCATCAGTTGGCTGTCAAAGCTTCAAGAAAGAGTTGCTTTATCCACCACAAAGGCAAAGTACATTTTTGTCTCACATGCTTGCAAAGAGGAAATTCCGTTGAAGGCTCTCTAGGTGAACTTGGGAGAGTGTAGGAAAATGTAACTATATTATATGAGAGTCAAAGTGCTCTACATTTGGCTAGAAATCCCATTTATCATAGAAAGACCGAACATATTGATATAAAGTACCAAATAAAAGTTATTGATGGAGGTGAAGTAGATCTTAAAAAGGTCAACACTCGAGAAAAATGTATAGACACATTTACAGAACCAGTGTTGATAGAGAAGTTATGGTGGTGTTTAACTTCTCTTGGCTTACAGAAAAGGTGATAGGACTTTCGAAAGGCATTAATAAAGTTGTTTTCAAGGTGGATATTATTAGAATATGACAAAAATCATTAAAATAAAATGTAAATGTAAAACTAAATTATTGACCTAAACATTGTTATTCTCACGTAGGTAGTTTATGACCCAAAAGATAGTTTCCAAAATTATTTTAACATTGCCTACTTCATATGTTGATTTCGAGAGATGAGGGGGTTGAGTGAGTAATGTCTGATTGTAATATTTATCCCACAACAAAATATTATTTTCCTTGTACATTGATGTTTACTTGACAAATCATCTTCTGTATGGTTCATCATGGCAATCTTCAAGGTTGTTTTACATTTCCCTCTCACTAATGCAATGTCTAATGATAAGGTAATTCTTGGTGCGGAAGAGGAAACCTTGGATCCAAGGGTATCAAACACTTAATTGAACAACATGTTATCATTTTTTTAGGGATATGTGCCTTGAGAGATTCCTACAACTAAATAATTACCAATATTTGCATACCTTATCCATAAACTACCATGGATATTCCACTAGACAGTTCGTCACAACAGATCTAATAATAACCTATTAAAATATGAAATTCTACACTATTACAGTTTTATTAGATTTTAGATCTATATATTTTACTGTGAATAGTGCATGCATGCAAATGAAAATTATGTGAAAAATAGAGAACAAAAAAATAAAATCTCACACACACATTAGACACAATATTTTGTCTAGGAAACCCTTTCAGGAGAAAAACCCCACTAGAAGGTGAGGTTGCTTCGCTCTCTTTCTCTGTTTGGAAATATGGCTGCAAGTACAAAGAAGTATGGTTTGTGGCCCATGGGCTGCTATAGTGCACAAATCCTCTATGTGTGCTCTACCTCCTATCCCTCTTGGCTATTTTTGCTCAACTATGGAACAAATGCACTTGACTGAAAGGAATCCCTTTTCCTCCTGGTGGCTCAATTATAACAAAACTCGATAGCCTACTAGTGGTTAAGTTTGACTACCTCAACTCTTAACCAGAGTTACAATATATAATCTTCTAGAGTCTTTTACTTCATAATCACGTGGCTAGATCATTTTCCATGAATAATGGGGGCTGGAATGGCATCCTCTTGAACCATGGTGGTGAAAACAGGAAGGTCAACGTTTGAGTGGCATAACTTTCACATACAGACATAGATTGACGTACGTCTTGCACCGTTGGAAATTTATTTGTGTGTAGAATAGCATGAAAAGGTGTCGCACTAAAGAAACACATTTTTACCCCCAAAAAATGTCGTTTGATGCTTCAAAATGCTCCCGAAAGGTTTCAAACTCTTATACCAAACTAGGCCCCGCCAGTAAAAATGGTCTCATGAGTTGATTCCTCCACTTTTTCCACTCTGAAAGCATCGATATGGATGAAAAACAATAAAATGATCTAATCTAGATCAATACCACAATGAGTGAGTAGATAATGCAAAGATATGTTCATCAAGAAAATTATCTTCTAGAAGCATAACTTCACCTTCATTAGTTAATCTAGATAAAAATTCTACAACAACATCACCCTTACCAGTTTTATCGATTATGGTGATATCAAACTCTTGTAAAAGCATTAACCATCTAGTTACTCTACCATTAGTGATAGGCTTATTCATCAAATAACAAATGGAAAAATGATTTTCATGAATAAAAACATGATACCCAGTAATATAATATATAAATTTGTTGATAGAATAAACAATTGTGAGAAATTCGTTTTTAGTGACTATGTAGTTTAGTTTTGCTAGAGCCAAAATTTTATAATGTAGTAGATGTCATAAGACTTATGCTCCTCTTGGTGGCATAGTATTTCTCCAATGGTTGTGTCTAAAGCATTTGTGGAGATATGGAAGGGCAGGGACCAATGTGGTCATCTTATAATGGGGGCATCTGTCATGTGATATTTGAGATCCACAAATGCAACTTGGTACTTATTATTCCAAATAAATTTAGTATCTTTAAAGAGTAAATAAAATGAAGGGGAGCAAGTTTACTAAATTTATCATTAAAACATTAATAATAACCAGCTTTCCCTAAAAAACTATGTACCTCTTTTTGTGATTTTGGAATAAGGATATCTTTGATCACCTGGACTTTTGTTGGGTCTACCTTGATACCTATAGGAGAAATATGGTGATTGAGAACAATATGACTTTTGTATGCAACATCTTGCACTTTCTAATGCTAAGAGCAAGGCTAGTTTCCTTGCATTGTTTGAGTACTTTCTCTAGATTATCAAGGGATTTTTTGAATGTTTTTCCATATGTTGTAAATTCATTCATATATATATATATATATATATATATATATATATTTCAACACAATCTTGAGTTATATTTAATAAAACTACAAGGAAAACTTGTTGGAAGGTTGCAAGGGAATTAACGTAAAATACATGAATATCCCCGGTGGGCAAGTGAAAGTTATCTTATCTTTATCTTCCAAGGCACTTTGGATTTGGTTATATGTTTAAAACATAAAGAGATGAAAAGTAATTCTTCCCAGCCATGGTTTTAAGGACTTGATCAATAAATGGTAAAGGGAAGTGATCTTGTTGTGTATCCTTTTTCAACTCTCTATAATCGACACATATTCTCCATTTTCGACCCTTCTTTGGCACTACTACTAGAGGATAGACCCATTGACTATTAAATATAGGATAGATGAATTTCTTGTCTAATGGCTTTTGTAACTCATATTTGACTACATTATTAAGGGTTGGGCTCATTCTACCTTGTAGTTTTATGATAAGTTTTAATTTTTCCTTTATGTAAATGTGATGTGTACATAATTCTGGCTGTAGTCTGTTGATATATGTATAATCCCATGCAAGAACTTCACCTTGCTCTTGGAGGAGTTTAATCAATTATTATTTCTAGGATTTTGAGAGGTTGAATTTAATGTTCAAGGTTTTTCTAGGGATGATTTCTATGGGAATGTTGGTATCTTTTATATCTAAGTCATGAGTAGTAGAGGTTAAGAATTTGGAAGGTGTGTCCTGAGTGATATCTAGTTTGTTAGTATCCATTATGCCATTTAAACGTTGTGATTTAGTGTTGGAAGAAGTATTAGGGTTACTAAGGAAACCATTAATTATATCATCTTAAGTATCATCCTTAAGCTAGATTGTTGTGCCCATATTGAAGACCTACTAAATGATTGCTTCATCCTCTATCCATATAGGTTTTTCATGCTTTGTGCTAGGTTTGGTAGAGGGTATAAACTAAGGCATTTTATAGAGTTTCCATGAGATATTGTCATGCTAATCCACCTATAACTAATGTAAGCATCAGTAGTGGCTAACCATGGTCTTCTTGGGATAAGGGTATGACCACCCATAGTATACCTTAGATGCAAGACCATAAACTTGGTCGAGTATTTCTAGGAGTCAACAAATATGATGGCATCTTCTAGGATCCCATCAGGTTTAACACTTGATAATTTTGCAAGCTATAAAATTGTGGGGGTTTGCCTTAAATCAGTTAATCCTATTTTTTCCATGGCTTCCTTGGTCATTCTATTTATAGAAGCACTTGAGTCCATTAAGATGTTAGACATGCATTCATTGTTGATTTTGACATCAACAATCGGATTCCCTTGGTCATCATATTTAGTAATGGGGACCTTTTCGAACATTAAATTTGCTAATTAACTAATTGCATGAATAGTTTGAGGGTCTCTGAATTTTTGGTTGATATTTTTAGTACATAGTTCTTTGATAACTTTAACATAAGTAGGAACATCTTTTATTGCTTGAAACAAATGAATTTTTATAGAAACAATTTGGAGTTTTCCTAATAGGTTAAATTTAGCCTAAATTGGAGATTTTTCCAAGCCTACTTTTTCGAGAAAGGGAGGTAATTATTTAGTTTTTGATGTTTGAGGTTGGGTTGTCTTTTTAGGAAAATTAGATTTTTGGGTACTGGATGGGTTTTCCTTAAGTTGTTTGTCATGATGGCTCGTTATATGGTTATTCAATTTCTCCTCATCTTGTTTAGTAATAATAAGAGAAGTGTTATTATTTAATGTTTTCCCTGATCATAATTGGATTCCTTGACAATCAGCAATGGAAAGGGAATATGTGGGATACTTAGTCAATTCAAAAATTTATGCATGTTGATTAGTTTTATTGTTTGGGTTACGACTAATATGTGCTCTTAGAGGGGAAACAAAATTAAAAAGTGGAGGAAATTTGGGGGACTATTGATTTCCTTTAGAATTTTTTTGCTAATGTTGGAGGTTTTGTGGGTTCTCTTGATGATTCACATTCCAATTATGAGACCATTGACACTCAGGGGTTGGTTGTGATGGCCATTTATTCCATGGAATAGGAGGATACTAGGAGTGTTATGAAGAAGAATAGTGTAATTGTTGTCTAGACCAATAATCATTATGAAACTGAGAGGGATTTTGACTCATCTTGTTGGTGGAGGTTTCCAATGCCATTTTTGAAATGAAGTTAAGATATTGTATTTCTTCATGGGGACCTTGGTAAGGTGCTTTTATTTTTCACAAAGAGGGACATATTTTGGTGGAGTGTTCTTTCTTGCAAATTTCAGACTTTGATGGTGTTAAATGGGCATTCCATTAATGGATGCTTCTACTTTTATTTCGGGAAAAGTATTAGCAATGCCTTCTCGACCTTCACCTACTTTTGGTAGTTCTATAAAGTGCCCATTTTTAGTGCCAATGAACTAAGGATGTTAATTTTCAAACTATTTCGCATATTGCCTATTTCTACTTAGGAAATTCCTCCTACAATTGATTTGTTGATTATGATAAGGATGCCCCTCATTCTTGCACCTTGCTTGGAGATCCCTCTTGAATACTTTATACACAATCCACATAATTCATCTTATTATTCTTGAGATATCTCCTCCACTCATGTTGTTTAAGAGATCTATACATTCATTCTTTCTTCGCTCGAGTACTATAGTCTATAGAGAATCCTTGTCTAACCTAATATTGGACATCTAGAGATTGTGTTGAAACCATTCTATATAGTCTTCAATACTTTCATCCTCCTTTTGGGTCATTCTAAATATTTCCTATTAAGCACCCCCCCCAAAGATGGTCGAGTGGTTCAAGGCGTAGCATTGGAACTACTATGTAGGCTTCTGCTTACCGAGGGTTCGAATCCCTCTCTTTCTGTATCTTCGCCAAGTGTTCCTAACTTACCCATCAAGTCCCATGAACCGACACAATGCATCAATGTTAAGGGTAGCAAGAAACAATTTCAACTTATAGGCACCTAAAATGTAATCGTAGCTTCAACATAGAGCATTGAATTCAAATAGTGAGCTATCACGATATTTTCTAGATAACCCATGGAAATTGGAAAGAATAGAGAGAGGGATATTTTTCATTGGGGCATCACTTTTAATGTCTCTTATCAGGAATTAAAAGTTCATGTTGGAGCATGCTTCTTCCTTTTCCATGGCGACTTTTTGAAATATGGATTTTCTACAACCCCTGATTCTTTGGTCCCTATGGAGTTTGCTAGTTCAACCACTAGATTGTCTTGAGAATTAACATAAAAGATAGGTTTTCATTGATCATTTTTTTAGTTTATCCTTGTCCTGCAAAAAGGGGATATACCTTAATTCTGCTTCTAAAGAAGAGATGGAAGGAGGTGTGATAGTCTTTCTTTTTCCAGGGTCTTTTCATCCTCTTAGTTTGGGTCATCATCGTCCACATACAAATTTGTTAGTATTACTGTCGACTCTTATTGCACTAGATGATTGGGGGTTCTTTTCTTTATTCATGCAAACTAGAAACCTCAATATAGGTGAATTGAAAACTCTTCCTACAATTGTTTTTCATGGTGAATGCATAAGTTCTTACCTCTCATCTTATCACTCCTTGTTCCTTATGTCGATGGTAGTTTTATTCATGCTTCTAAAAAATGCAGAAGTATTCTAGATGATTTTTTTTAGAAGATTTGGTTATTAACCTCCTTCCAACAATTTTGATTACTAAAATCCTATTAAAATCAATGTGTGATGTCTTATCGTACCTTTAATAGCTATCCTAGCAATTACACCAAAATACAGGTGCAAAATCACTCAGAATAAACAAACAGTTTTGCCTCAACATTTACTTATCAACCAAGGTAATTCTTTTTATTATGCACTATTTGAGCAGTCTACAATTTTTTTTTAGGCATAAATTTATATATATCAATTTAGTTAACTCTCAAATTACTTTAATGAGGAAAATATTTTCAAAATAGTGAACAAGAAATTCAACTCTTGTAAGTTAGTCATCCCTGTTAAACCAACATTCTACAAATATTCTAAGCATGAACCAAGATTAAAGAGACTGAAAACTTGAGCTATAGTAAACAACACAAACATAAATAAGGTAACAAGTCACCAAATTAGATCTGTATCTAGCAATTGTATCAATGGTGACCAAATAAGAGAAGGTTGTCTGCTATCAAAAATGAAATTAACATTTAACTAAACTAACAGTGAGATTCCTGAGCTAGTATGTATCCCACACTATATTAGTATGGACTATAAAAGTGCAGGTCAAGTGTGTATATCCTACATAGTAATGAAATGAACATATATTTCAAATAAACAAGTCACCCGAGTTAGTTTATATTTTGCAATAAGTGCAGGAAAGAATTAATATGATCGGATTTGACTACTCATTCTTAAATGTAAATGCTAATAATGTTTATCTATCACACAAAATTATTGATTTAACAATCTAACTAATTAATAATACATGAATGATATCATTTTTTGGGAGTGGGCCCTTCTCTTGGAACAAAGTATTTGGTGGGCTCCAGTATTGTAGCAATAATGCTACAACTCCTGGGGCTCCCTATCTCTAATTTTATCAACCCGGTAGTTCGTACAAACTTGGAAGCGACGGTGCTGTATGCACAAGTACTAGCTCTTGTCGCAGCTGTCACTTGGTCAGCTGGCACAAGTCCACTAGGGCTCAAGCCAACTTCTATATGCTCTCAGAAGAAGCTTGCTAAATGATGGACGAAGGCTATCTTAAAGGAAATTAATCTATTTTGCAAAAATGAACTGAAAGCCAACCAAAACATGGAAACCCTAGTAAACCCTAATCTGACTAGCTTAACCTCTAGGATGCAATGGGTGGAGTGCAAGTGTCTGGAAATGATGTAATTACTTCTAATGATGTGAAATGCATGAACTTAAACTACTTTGATTGAAAAGAACATGTTTTTGGATTTTTGCTTAATTGGTTGGAGTGATGATGATTTTGTTTCTTATTAGGGTTTGGTTGTGCAGAGGTGGTGCGAAAGGAAGGAAAGCTTGGGAAAGGTCAGGGTGGCTAGGAGAGGTCCCAGAGGGTCCCTAGCATTAGTCCACAGAGGTCTACAACATTCGGATGCTCGGCAACCAAGTTTGCAGGCTTCTACAGGATGTCTGCAGGGGATCCTACAGGAAACTAAGGAATTCTACAGGAAGTCTGCTAACTTCTACAGGATGTGCTGTAAGTGGAAGTTTTGGGTGATGGTGAAGGGATGGAATGGTTTGGGTGGATAGGTGAGGTGGAGATGGAACTTGTGATGACTCAGGGGCAGAGAAACAGGACAGAGAATGAGTGCACGAAGTTGGTTGGTGGATAGAAGGATGGCAGCAACGAAAGGTCAAAAAGATGAAGCTACGTGGCAATGGATGAGTTGGAGGGTAAACGAGCTGGACAGAGGCCGAGTAGGTGACTTGAGGAGAGGTCAAGAAGAAGAAGAAGGAAGTGGAATGATATGGAGCAGTGTAAATGAAACAAATGACTTATGTCTTGCACCAAAAACGAGAATTCATTAACCTATGATACCTGTGCCATTAAACCTATGAACAACAATGTAAAACCGAGAAAAGAAACCGTGCATGGAATGAAAAATGTAGAAGGATGGTTCAATATCAAAAGTGCATGGATGGATCTTCAACGAAAATGACTATGTTGCAGCTTGCATGGAAGTAAAAGACTGCGTTTCTTTTTGGTGGTTGATATGGACTGCACCCCAATCCCTAAACAGAGATGGCAGTGATCTCTAACAACCTTTTTCTTGGAGCTCCTGTGTATTACAAACCTCCTATCGAATCTAAGCAACTGAAA
The DNA here is from genome assembly GCA_031772625.1 of Pinus tabuliformis. NCBI lineage: Eukaryota > Viridiplantae > Streptophyta > Pinopsida > Pinales > Pinaceae > Pinus > Pinus tabuliformis. The sequence continues at coordinate 324,899,796 of CM062814.1, read as the reverse complement.
GCAAAGTAACCATAAGCTAATCCTACTCAATCACACGAAAACTAAATCAGCAGACTGTAAATTTGAATTGCATGTCAAAGTAAAGAAACAAAGTGCTGGAACGAAAGGCAAATAACACTACAAAACAGAGGAGGTCTATTGCTCTTAGGTTGGGCCCTAACCTGAGAGCTATAGCTCCCTTAAAAACTCAGAATTAGATCCAAATCTGCTTGCCTTTATTCATAATCAAAAGTCTAATGTCACGCCAAAACTGGCTTACAAAACAACAAAAACCGAGCTGTAACTCGTGCTCAGAGATTACAATAGTAATTCCAAAAGTTCAAAAAGCTCCTAACAAAGGCTACGGCCTCCATATTTATACAAAATGAGGATCAAGCTGGCTGCCTTCATTCGTGGAGCTTGGCTGTCTAACTGAAAGTCAAACTGCTGTAAAACTGCTGATCCTGTAGAACATGTTGGCTGCCTTTGAGCTCGGTGGGGAGAGCTGTTAGAGCTCGGAGTTAAGGTGAAAAGCACGAGGGAAGTCATTTAAAGCTGTAGACAACCTTCCTATAAACATGCAATGCCACCTTTTGTTGTCTCCTTGTCTCCTTTTGCGTGGTCTTTTGCTCTCTTTAATGCCAAGAACCTGAAATCATCATGTATTAGTCACATAGATATAATTCCTGCCCTTCTTCCTACAAACAACACGAATATACTAAGAAATGAATGCATAAGTGGTAAAAGATGAATGGTTGAACAAGGTAAGTAGGCCAATATGAGCCCAAATTGTACCAAAAATTGGGGCTCATCATCACCCCCCGGCTAAACTATTTGCTCATCCTTGAGCAACTTTGCTCTGGCTCCTCGTCTTTGGCCGAGAACTAGAGCCCGGAGCATGCTCTTCCTTTCCTGTTTTTGGTGGCCCTGCCTTTTCTGCCCCTGGTGGTGACGAGGGTGGCGCTTCTTCCCCCTTTTCCATTTCCTTGAGCCGGGCTTCGGAAGGCGATTGGCCTATTTTTCGTGTCCAGGAAGTTATTTTTGGGCTTCCCCTCTCGGGGGTGGCTGATGTTTTAGAGGGGGTTCTTGCACTGGGTGAAGTAGGGACATCCCCTAAAATGGTTTGGCTGCTGGGTGGAGGCTGCGGCTTGCCCGTGTTTATCCTCTTACTTCTCCTGGCTTCAGATGGTAGAGGGGTCTCCCTCTCTCTCTTCTCCTTCGGCTTTGAAGGTGTACTGAGGGCGGCCAGCGCAGCTGCTGCCTCCTTTTCGAGAATACCAGCCTTCTCTTCCTTGCTCCTTGTAGAGGGCCCCTTCTTTTCAGATTTCGGGCTTCCTGTAGAAGACCCTGCTTTGCCCACTTCCGGGCCTTCTGTAGAAGATCCTTTCTTTACCAATTTTGGGCTTCCTGTAGAAGACCCGGTTTTAGCCACTCTCGGGCTTCCTGTCCCCTGCTTTGGTAATTTTCGGGCTTCCTGTAGAAGACCCTTTCTCTGTCTTCAGGCTTCCTGTAGAAGCCTGTTTCTCAATGATTTTCGAGCTTCCTGTAGAAGCCCCTTTTTCCAATTTCGGGCTTCCTGTAGAAGCCTTTGTCTCTGTTTTCGGGCTTCCTGTAGAAGCCTGTTTCTGCTTTCCTGTAGACACAGGTGTCTCCACCTTTTCTTGCTTAGCCGCATGGATTTTGCTTTTTGCTTTGGTTGCAGGTGCTGACGAGGTACTTGGGCTGACATGGACCACCTCAGCTTTGTCCATTCTGCTCTTCAGCCTCTTTTCTCTTCTTGACAAGATAGGTGTGCCACCTTTTTCTTTGTCATCCTTTTCCTCATGCTTCTTCTTTTGTTCTTTCTTCTGCACTGTGGTCGGGGTCTTCTGGCCTTTTTCTCTCTTTCCCTCGGCCACTGCTTCTTGTTCCTCACTGCTGGAAGAACCCGTTTCTTCGATCAACATTTTAATGTCTCCATCTCTTGTCAAATTCCGGAATGATTCCCATGAGAGGGGAACCTTATATGAATGCAGCGCATCCTCCACAAGAAGCTTTATCATCCCATGGTGGGCTATCTGATCTGGTATGCCCTCTTTTAGCTTTGTGGCACACTCCATTAGAGACTGCAATAGGAAATAAGGGATGCTCAGTTTTTGTTCTACAGGAAGATCAATCCGGTGCCTTAATTCAGTGAGCAACCGAAAGTGATATGCATACACGATGCTAAAACGGCCTTCACAAGTTATATATTTCATGATTTGCAAACTGACTTCATTCCATGGTGGCAACAGACTCGTTCTTCGCACCCCATTTTTGTCCTCCGAGAATTCCTCCTCAGGTGGAAAGAATTCCTTCTTGGCTTGCTGGCTCAACTTTCTTTCTTCCTTATCCCATGGCAAACCCATCGGAAGTTCAGTGATCCGACTGATATATTGCGGGGTGAGCTTGAGGCTTAGACCCCTGAAATTCACTGTGGCTAGTGTCTTGGATTTCGGCTTCAGAGCCTGCAAAAATTCTTCGGCCACTTCATCATCGTAACCCTGCAGCTTATCACAAAAAGACATCCATTGTGCTCGTGTGAAGAGCTCTACCACTTCCTGGTTTTCCCTTAATTTGGCTGAATCAGTGGGTTCTCGTCTAATAAACCCACCCGGCATGATAACACAGTTTTGTTAACTAGAGGTGGTGATTGTGGAATAGGTTTTGGTTTACTGAGACAGAGCGTAGGATATCATGCACATAACCCACAAACTTATCCCTGAGGAACTTTGACACAATTTAATTACTCGACATCCTGTAGAATGACAGTATAGGCACAGCAGACAACAATTTCACCGTTTTTTCTATGACCGGACTGTGGACGACAATCTTGCCACCTTTAATAACCAGTTGCATGAAGAGTTCAGGGTTACCTCTTTAATTGGCCACCTTTTTACGTGAGGCACCCGCTTCCCTGTAGAAGACTGCGTTCCTGTAGGATGACAGTGTTCCTGTAGAATGCAGCGTTCCTGTAGAATGACAGCGATCCTGTAGAATGCAGTGCGCGGATTTCGGGAGAGACTGCAGTCGGTCTGCGCCTTGAGCGTGCTTCTCAATCGCTCTGATAGCCAAAAGCTCGGCGTATCACACTGCAGAAGGATCAGGATAGCCGCTCGAGTTCAAACCGGTGGGTGATAAATGCATGAATGCGATCGAGCCGATTAGATTTCAAATTCGGCGGAATCCGTGGCGCGGGGGGTGAGCTGTCCCCGCCGGACCGTTGGGTGACGTCACCCCATCATTCAACTGTGCGTTCACTTGCTGCCGCATCAATTCCCGCGGATCTGCCGCCGCCTCTCCTGTTGAACTCGTTTCCTCGACGGGATTTCTCTCACGTGCATGCTGCCCATTCTCTTTGTCATGGCCGCCACCCACACATCCAACTAGACCATTAACTGGCCGACGTGGCCGGCCAAATGGCCACACAGTCGCTCAACCAATTCACCTTTACACCTAAGCAATCAATCAAAGTAACATTCATGCAGTCTGATGGAAGGAAGGGTCGAGACACTTACCTGCGTGGCTGTACACGATGTCTCGGCTCTTTGGACGCTGATGAGTTGATTTACCTGCTGCTGGCGGACTTACACAGGCCCGGAGGTCCATGTTCATGAGCTGCCGTCGATGGATGGGATGCTTCAGTTGCATGCGCCCACGTTTCCCTTCAGATGGCCTGCGCGGTGAATGGTATCCACTCTAGCAGGTTTAACTGTTACAGGACTCCCGCGGGATGTCTTGGAACAGTTCTTCCTCCTTGGGTGCATGCTGCACGACGATGGATGGCCTCACGATCATGCTCTCGGGGCCTCGGGCTGACTGTGATGAATATGGTGTGAGATCTCTAGCGCTTTTTTCCATTTACAGGTTGCTTTTTTTCTCGAGACTCATTGATCTGCTTTGCTGGTGCAGGTACTTGGTTGCATGTCAACAAGGACGGTGGAGCAAGATAACAGCAATGTGCATGGTGGACAACCGTGGCATGCATGCGTCCAAACCGATCCTTAGCCGTTAAATCGCCTCATGAAATGAATTCTGGCCCGTTCTGAGCTTCTACAGGAAGCTTCCTGTAGAAATACAGCGTTTCCTGTAGAAAGGATGCGTTCCTGTAGAGAGTCTGCACCTTCCTGTAGAAGATCTGCATCTTCCTGTAGAAACTCTGCATTTTCCTGTAGAAAATCTGCGTCTTCCTGTAGAAGACTCAAGCTGGAATAAAATTGCACATACCTTGGAGAAAATGAGGATTCTTGGAGGAGGTGCTGGTGAGGTGTCCTTGCTGCATGATGAGGACCCTTGGCTTTGAGTTGAGAGGCTTCCTCTCCTCCATAGAACACCTGCATGCAATTTTACATAATGAATCTGCTGACCTTGTTTTTCTTTTGTTTTTTTTCTTTTTTTTTCTTTTTTTTTTTGAAAGATAACAGGGGCGCCTCATTGAGGTTTTCACCCTTGCCATCTGCCTTGAGCGCCTCAAAGAGGTTTTCACTCAAGGATCTTTTTCCAACCTTTTTTCCCTTTTTTTTGAAAAGACAATAGGGGCGCCTCAGTGAGGTTTTCACCCCTACCACCTGCCTTGGGCGCCTCAGAAAGGTTTTCACCCAAGGATCTTTATTATTATTTTTCTCTTTTTTTTTTTTTTTTAGATTCTTCAGGGTATGCCCAAAGCAGAGGCAGAACCCTTCTCTATGACCAACACTGCCTTCTCCATAGTTTTGATGAACTCTTGTCTTGAGGGAGGCTTCCTGTAGATCTTCAATCGATGCCCATTGACAAGCATGGGGATGGCTTCCTCATCAATGGTCCTAATAAGCACAGATCCATTGTCATGACATTTTTCCACTGAATATGGCCCTAGCCATCTGGTTCTCAGCTTCCCTTTGAAATCTTTGTATCTGGAGTCATACAACAAAGCCCAATCTCCCGGCTGAAATTGCTTGTCATGGAGGTGTTGGTCATGCCACACCTTTCTCTGAAGTTGAACCACTTCTGAGTGAAGGAGGGCCTGCATTCGGTGCTCATCCAGGCCATTCAGCTGCAATAGCCTTTCTTGTTGTGCATGGCTGAGATCTAGGTCCAGCTGAGCTGCCATCCTCAAAGTGTTGTATTCAAACTCAATGGACAACAAAGCTTTCTTCCCATAGACCAGCTCATAAGGTGTGAAGCCGGTGGTGGTCTTCCAAGTGGTGTTGTAAGCCCATGTGGCTTCAACCAGGTGATCTGCCCAGTCCTTTCTGCTGCTGCTCACCACCTTAGTCAAGATCCCTTCTAATGCTCTATTGGTGACTTCCACCTGCCCATTTGCTTGAGGGTGATAGGGGGTGGAAGTCCTATGCTTGATCTTGTGATGAGCTAGTAGATCTTCAACCAGGTTGGATGTGAACTGGCTCCCTTGATCGGTGACCAGCTCTCTTGGATAGCCAAACTTATAGAAGATGTTTTCTCTTAGGAACTCGGCCACCTTTTCTTCTGTTGCTGCTTTGATTGCTTTAGTCTCTGCCCACTTTGTCAAATAGTCAGTACACACAATGATGTAAGACCTTTGCCTCGAAGAAGGGTTGATTGGGCCCACAAAGTCCATGCCCCACTTCTCAAATGGCTCAAGAGTCACTTGAGGTTGGAGAGGCATCTCATCCCTTTGGGTCGGTTTCCCCATTATTTGGCATTGGTCACACTGGCTGACATATCTTTTGACATCTTGATGAAGTGTGGGCCAATAGTAGCCTGCCTGCAGGATCTTGAAGGCAGTTCTCTTTGCTGCAAAATGTCCTCCACAAGGCCCATCATGACAAGTGAGGAGGATATCAAAGACTTCCTCCTCCCTTACACAACGCCTTAAGATCTGATCGGGGCCAAGCTTGAACAGATTGCCCCCGATCCAAGTAAATGAGGCACCTTTTCTGATGATTCTGCTCTTCTCTCTGGAAGATAGGTGCGGAGGGAACTGTGCTGAAACAAGGTAGTTTGCTATATCAGCAAACCATGGAGAGAGTACTGAAATAGCAAACAGATGTTCATCGGGCATCTGGTCATCCACTGTTCCATCCTCATCTGCAGACAAATCCAATCTAGATAAAAAGTCAGCAACAACATTTTCTCTACCTGGTTTGTCAACAATGGTCAAATCAAACTGCTGCAATAAAAGTAACCATCTAATAATACGAGCATTCACATCTGGTTTATTCATTAAATATCTAATTGCAGCATGGTCTGTATGTACAAAGGTCTGGTAACCAGTAATATAATGTCAGAACTTGTTCAGTGCATGGACCACAGCCAAGAATTCTTTCTCGGTTACAGTGTAATTCAGCTCAGCTTTGGACAAGTTTTTGCTAACAAAGTAAATGGCATATGGAAGTTTTTGCTCAACCTGTCCTAAAGCTGCACCTATGGCTTTGTTCGAGGCATCATTGTGGATGTGGAAAGGTAGGGCCCAGTTTGGACCTCTCAGGATTGGGGCTGACACCAACTTGTCCTTTAATTCATTTAAAGCCCTCTGACAATCGTCAGTCCATTTAAATTCCACATCTTTTGCCAACAGGCCAAACAATGACGAGGCTAGCTTGCTGAAATCTTTAATGAATCTCTGGTAGTATCCTGCTAATCCCAAGAAACTCCGAACATCCCTTACCTTTTGAGGAGGTGGAACCCTCTTGATGAGAGCAATTTTGTTAGGATCCACCTGCAACCCTTGGCAGGAGATGGTATGGCCTAGCACGGTCCCTTCAGTCATTAGGAATTCACATTTTTCAGGACTAAGGGACAAGTTCATCTCAATGCATTTTGTTAGGACTTTTCCCAGATTGGACAATGCTTCCTGGAAGTTGGCCCCATAAGGAGTAAAGTCATCCATATAGATTTCCACTGCATCATGGACCAGCTCCGAGAAGATGCTCAAGACAGCTCTCTGGAAGGTAGCAGGAGCATTGCATAGCCCAAAGGGAAGAACTCGGTAGGCAAAGGTACCCCAAGGACAAGTGAAGGTGGTCTTATCTTGGTCTTCCGGGCTGATTTGGATTTGGTTGTACCCGCTAAACCCATCCAGGAAAGAGAAGAACTTCTTTCCTGCCAGTCCATCCAACACTTGATCTATGAAAGGTAGAGGGAAATGGTCTTTCTTGGTAGCTTTGTTCAGTTCTCGGTAGTCCACACAGATTCTCCATTTCCCATTTTTCTTGGGAACCAACACCAGAGGGGACACCCATTCACTATCTGAGATGGGGTAGATGAATCCTGCATCCAACAGTTTTTGCAATTCTTCCTTGACAATGTCCTTAAGAGCTGGATTCATTCTCCTCTGGGGTTGCCTAACCGGTTTACAATCCTCTTTGATGTATATATGATGGGTACAGACCGAAGGATGGACTCCTTTCATTTCCTTATAGCTCCAAGCAAAAGCATCTAGGTGGTTGGCCAACAAACTACACAGCTCCTTTTCCTGGGAAGGAGATAGGGAGGAGCTGATCTTCAATGCTTTCTCAGGGCCGAACTCCACATTCTTGACTCTGGGAGTAACAGGGTTGGCTGTACAAAGATCCACTAAGGTGCTAGCTTGGGCATCCTCCACCAATTTTTATAAGGGTAGTGCACTGGAAGGTGGATTCTGGATCAAGGTCTCGATCAAGTCATCCTCGGTTGGGGGGTCTCTTCTAGTGGTATCTAAGGTGCACAGAGGTGCTGAGTACACCTCGTCTTCCTCTCCTTCTTCCAACCAGAGTGGTAAGTCATGCTCTAAGGAGGGTTGGGCAGGAGGGTATAGGACTAGCTGCTTGGACATGGGACCATTTTTGATGGTCATGTTTCCTGCGCGACAACTTATGTAAGCATCTGCAGTAGCTAACCAAGGCCTTCCCAAAATGAGAGGATATCCAGTAAGCTTTGCCTTTGGTTGCAGAACCAGGAAGTCTGCAGGGTATTCCCAAGAGTCAATAGAGACCAAGACATCCTCCATAATCCCTTCGGGAGTCACGGTGGAGCGATCTGCTAATTGCAGTACTGTCGAGGTCTTCCTCAAGGAACCCTGAAGATTGAGTTTGAGCATGGTATCCCTGGTCATCACATTAATGGCAGCCCCCAGATCAATCAAGGTGTGAGGTATGATGGTGCCATTGATGTGGACATCTACTACAGGACTTCCAGGATCTAGGTACTTTGGGCAGATGACTTGTCCTAGCATCAGGTCAGACAGTTGTCCTATGACATTAATGTTTGAAGCATCTTTCTTCCGCCTGCCTGGGTGTTTGAAGCACTTTTCCTCAACCAGTTTGTTGTATATTGGCACATCCTTGATGGCTTGGAGAAATGGTATTTTTACACACAACTGCTTGAGCTCACCCAGAAGCTCATCCTCCTCTGGGTTGGGTTGTGTGGTGGTTGTTAGTCTCTCAGGAAAGGGTGGAATATCCTTTGGTTCACTTTCCTGTTTATCTTCCTCATCCTCTGGGGAAGGAGGTTGGCGATCTGGTAGAGTCTTTCCAGATCGAAGATTGATCTCCTGGATCTCCACAGCATAGGTAGGGCATGAGGTTTCCCAGAGTATACCTGCTGGGCCTGTCTATTGTTGGGGTTGGGGTTCGGTTGAGCATGCATTTGAGGTTGCCTTGGAGGAGCAGGAGGTAATGGCTGAGGTTGAACTGGTGGTGGAGGCAAGATGGCAGGAGGAGTGTTGTATTGGGGCCTCCACCCCGACTGAGGTGCATTCCATTGAGGCTGTGGCTGGGCATGTGAATGATATGAATGAGAAGTAGGTTGAGTGGGGTACTGAGGTGGATAAGACCATGGAGGAGGCATGGACCAGGAAGGATGAGCATGGGGGCCCCAGGAGGGCATAGGAGTCGATTGGTTGGGGCTGTAATAAGCTTGAGGTGCCCCTTGCATCCCCTGCTGATAAGGTCTAGATCCTTGTGGCCTCCTTTGGTTGAGGTAATAGAGAGGTTCAGTGGGAGCTTCTGTCCCTTGGTACATGGCTTTAAACCCAGGTAAGGTTGGACACTGATTTGTGGGATGGTCCTCCTCACAAACGAAACATACTTCAACCGAATGCAATGGGCATTCGTTCTTAGGGTGTCTCCTTGTGCACCTAGGGCAGAAGACAGCCAAGGCTCTCTCAGCTTCTTCTTTCTTCTGCTGGATTCTGAATGTGTCCAGTTGCATGGCAATGGTCTGTCTCACCTCACTCTTGAGGTCTTCTAATTGATTTGCAAGCTCATGTTTGGAGAAAGGGACACTAGTTGAGAGGAGGTTTCCTCTACCTCGTTTCCTAGCTGCCCTGGAATGGTTTCTAAACACAGTCTTGATGTCCTCATAAGGCAGTTGGTAAATGTCCCCCCCAGCTAACATGTGAAGGGTATCTAAGAGGTCTTCAGGGACCCCTCGGAGCAGGACCAACTTGAGGGATTCAGGGTCAAGTGTGCACCTGGCCCGCTTATAGCTTAGTTGGAACCTCTCCTCATAATCCTCTAAGGACTCATCATTTCCCATGGTCATCCGAAAGATTTCTCCCTTGGTTTCCTTAGACCTACAATAATACCTATACTTGGTATTGAAAGCTTGCTGCATCTGAGCCCAAGTGGTGATACTATTCCCAGGTAAGCCCATGAACCAGCGTAATGCTGCATCCTTAAGAGTTGAAGGGAAGAGTTTCAGCTTTTGCTCATCTTCAGTATAGTCATAGGTTCTACAGAGGACAGCAAACTCAAACAGGAAGGTATCAGGATCTTCAGTAGTCAGTCCATGGAAGTGAGGTAAGGCGGAGGGGCTAATGTTCTTCATTTTCATTTCTCCATTGGTCTCTCGGATGGGGAAGGCACCTTCTATTCTCTCATCTTCTCTTCTATTGTCAGCCATAGCTTCAGATGGAGTGGTCTCTAACTCTTCTTCTACTATAGGATCTTTGTATATCTCTGGATGTTCACCTATAGGTTCTTCTGGGTCACTGTCACCAAAGAAGAGAGAAGGGTGACTCAGTGATGTGGTGGGGGTGTTTGGTAGGAATTTGCCTGATCTATCTCGGTTCCTACGAGGCATGAAAGGGAAAAGACTTTCTTTTTGATTGCTTTTGCTTTTTCTTTTGTACCTGCAAAACTGAAACAGATTGATCTACAACTAACTATAAAAGATGCAGAATTAAACTGAAAGCAGGAAAGAACTAATCTACTTTGCTCAAATGAAATTGCAAGAATGAAACACTAGTCTACGCTTGCAGAAATGAAATTGCAGAAAGGAAATGCTAATCTATGAAAGCAGAAAGGAAATGCTAATCTATGAAAGCAGGAAATGTCTATGCTACTTTTGCAGAATGGAAATGAAATAAACTACTTAGCAGAAGGCAAGAGTAAGAAAATAGAAGAAAAGCAACAATTACTAATACTCTGACGCTTCCCCGGCAACGGCGCCAAAAAGATGGTGGGCTCCAGTATTGTAGCAATAATGCTACAACTCCTGGGGCTCCCTATCTCTAATTTTATCAAACCGGTAGTTCGTACAAACTTGGAAGCGACGGTGCTGTATGCACAAGTACTAGCTCTTGTCGCAGCTGTCACTTGGTCAGCTGGCACAAGTCCGCTAGGGCTCAAGCCAACTTCTGTATGCTCTCAGAAGAAGCTTGCTAAATGATGGACGAAGGATATCTTAAAGGAAATTAATCTATTTTGCAAAAATGAACTGAAAGCCAACCAAAACATGGAAACCCTAGTAAACCCTAATCTGACTAGCTTAACCTCTAGGATGCAATGGGTGGAGTGCAAGTGTCTGGAAATGATGCCATTACTTCTAATGATGTGAAATGCATGAACTTAAACTACTTTGATTGAAAAGAACATGTTTTTGGATTTTTGCTTAATTGGTTGGAGTGATGATGATTTTGTTTCTTATTAGGGTTTGGTTGTGCAGAGGTGGTGCGAAAGGAAGGAAAGCTTGGGAAAGGTCAGGGTGGCTAGGAGAGGTCCCAGAGGGTCCCTAGCATTAGTCCACAGAGGTCTACAACATTCGGATGCTCGACAACCAAGTTTGCAGGCTTCTACAGGATGTCTGCAGGGGATCCTACAGGAAACTAAGGAATTCTACAGGAAGTCTGCTAACTTCTACAGGATGTGCTGTAAGTGGAAGTTTTGGGTGATGGTGAAGGGATGGAATGGTTTGGGTGGATAGGTGAGGTGGAGATGGAACTTGTGATGACTCAGGGGCAGAGAAATAGGACAGAGAATGAGTGCACGAAGTTGGTTGGTGGATAGAAGGATGGCAGCAACGAAAGGTCAAAAAGATGAAGCTACGTGGCAATGGATGAGTTGGAGGGTAAACGAGCTGGACAAAGGCCGAGTAGGTGACTTGAGGAGAGGTCAAGAAGAAGAAGAAGGAAGTGGAATGATATGGAGCAGTGTAAATGAAACAAATGACTTATGTCTTGCACCAAAAACGAGAATTCATTAATCTATGATACCTGTGCCATTAAACCTATGAACAACAATGTAAAACCGAGAAAAGAAACCGTGCATGGAATGAAAAATGTAGAAGGATGGTTCAATATCAAAAGTGCATGGATGGATCTTCAACGAAAATGACTATGTTGCAGCTTGCATGGAAGTAAAAGACTGCGTTTCTTTTTGGTGGTTGATATGGACTGCACCCCAATCCCTAAACAGAGATGGCAGTGATCTCTAACAACCTTTTTCTTGGAGCTCCTGTGTATTACAAACCTCCTATCGAATCTAAGCAACTGAAAGCAAAGTAACCATAAGCTAATCCTACTCATTCACACGAAAACTAAATCAGCAGACTGTAAATTTGAATTGCATGTCAAAGTAAAGAAACAAAGTGCTGGAACGAAAGGCAAATAACACTACAAAACAGAGGAGGTCTATTGCTCTCAGGTTGGGCCCTAACCTGAGAGCTATAGCTCCCTTAAAAACTCAGAATTAGATCCAAATCTGCTTGCCTTTATTCATAATCAAAAGTCTAATGTCATGCCAAAACTGGCTTACAAAACAACAAAAACCGAGCTGTAACTCGTGCTCAGAGATTACAATAGTAATTCCAAAAGTTCAAAAAGCTCCTAACAAAGGCTACGGCCTCCATATTTATACAAAATGAGGATCAAGCTGGCTGCCTTCATTCGTGGAGCTTGGCTGTCTAACTGAAAGTCAAACTGCTGTAAAACTGCTGATCCTGTAGAACATGTTGGCTGCCTTTGAGCTCGGTGGGGAGAGCTGTTAGAGCTCAGAGTTAAGGTGAAAAGCACGAGGGAAGTCATTTAAAGCTGTAGACAACCTTCCTATAAACATGCAATGCCACCTTTTGCTGTCTCCTTGTCTCCTTTTGCGTGGTCTTTTGCTCTCTTTAATGCCAAGAACCTGAAATCATCATGTATTAGTCACATAGATATAATGCCTGCCCTTCTTCCTACAAACAACACGAATATACTAAGAAATGAATGCATAAGTGGTAAAAGATGAATGGTTGAACAAGGTAAGTAGGCCAATATGAGCCCAAATTGTACCAAAAACTGGGGCTCATCAGTATTATCAAGAAAAGATTTATCAACAAAAGGTGTAACTTTAATTACACATAAACATTGTAATGGATGTCATCTACTATTCTATATTAAAACAACTATGTTACAACTCATGCTCATGTTCTATAATTAAAATGTTACCCAACTTTGAATCATTGATTTGGCCCATTTTACATCATTATTCACAATTTAAAAAACAAACTTTTTTATTTTCCACAAAATAAAACATGCAGTTATGTCTTTCTATCTTAAGGATGTCAATTAGAAACATTTAGCATGAATCTTTAACAACTTGGGTAAAAATGATATTGATGGTTTAGGAGACAGTTGTTATGACTTTGTTGTTGACTGTGACCCAGACTATGTAGCTTTTGCAACTAGTACTCTTTTCACAACTTCTATAACAAACACTAGGTCTATATTTATCCTAAACCTTCTGTAAAAACACTTTAAAATGAATTTATTTCTACAAACACACAAGACAATGGTAAAAAAGTGTGTAATTCTCTTATTCATACATCTAAATGTTTATCAAGATGCAAATGTTAAATCCAAAGTTACCCGATGTCAAAACTCTTAAAAATGGCTTAAAATTAAGGTTGAAAAAGGAATAAAATTGGGGAAAGATTGATAAAAAAAAAATTGCAAGAAAATATGGCATTCCCATGACACAACACAATTTCTTCGTAAAAATGGACTAATATGGAATAGAATATTTTTTCCTTTCATAAAGCCATTGATACCATATAAATTGATCTTGTTCTAAATACAAAGATGCAATAGTTACCTTTTGTAAGGATTACACTTCGTGTAGATAAAAATATTGCTCCATTTGAAATATCCATTTTATAGGACCTTTTCCAGCAAACTTCCTCATATCAGTCTTTAGAATGAAGTAGTTTCTTGGTGTCGAGTTGAGCCTTTGATGTTATAGATCTTGGAGTGGTGAATGACAATGATACTGTGATTCAATATCTGTGATCTCCAATTGTGATCAAATACTCCCCATATGTGATTGAGTCCCAACACAATTGTTCTCCTTATTTTTATGATTTCCTTAGATCTTGATATCCCTTTTACGAAGCCTCTCTAAGATAAGTTTTTGTATTTCTTCCATGTTCTTCTCCATTTCATCCATGATATAGCATCATTCAACACACTTTGATATGAGATGTTTATTGGCCTATTTATATCCCTTATTCCCTATGGCATACTTGATGTTCCCTAAAATGTCTTAAAAGAAACACTTTTTCAAAAACCATATGCTCTTATTGTTTTGACATCCTATGTATGTCTGCAACCCTTATCAAAACAAGTTGGTATATACATGAGTCTCTTTAAAGTAACTTGTGCATGCCTACAAAATGCACCAAAAAAATTAAATGTGCGCATATTTTTGGGAAAGGTTTATATCTAGACTGAAAGCCACCTATTGTAGCTCGTACTTTATCCACCTCAACCAAATTTTGGTGGTATAGAAAGATGCCATGGGTATGAGAAAATCCATTGCTTTCCATAAGCATCCCAATTCTAGTGAATTTGCCATGATCTAATTCTATCTCCCTATGCTCTTTTAAGCATTTCCCCTTAGGAACCCTAGTTTCCTTGGCTTCCATATCCCTCCCCTATATTGTGATTGATTTTTCGTCAGTTTAGAGCAAAAGAGTGAGGAGGATATCTTAAGTGGCCCGAGAAGGAGGAATTATGAGGATGATTTTTTGAAATGTGTGTGGTAAGGAGCAACTACATGTGTATTGGCATTGCCACAAACTAAATAATAAAGAAACTCATTCTCATTCCAACCTTATTGTTATATGCAATGAATTTTGTTTTTATGCTTTAAGATTTGATTGATGTGACCTAATAGATATGTGTATGCCTTTATTCTTGGTTGTTTCATTGTTTTCCGCCTACATTGGATGCATGCCTAAAATTCAAGGGTAGTGAGGAGCAAAAAGGAAAAAGGATCTACTCCAACCATCAAACCTACAAGTGAGTCCTTGGACTAGTAGATTAATATTTTCCCCCTTTGCATGCATTTTTGGGTTAGTGTCTCAAGTTTGTTGTACCTGCTCTATTAAGGTCTTTAACTTGGACCTTAGGGGATAATGCCCATAATAATTCATCTTATTTTCCATGTGTTCTTAATTTTCATTCATTTTATTTTCTATTTCCTTTTTAATGACTTCCTCATAATGTAAGAAATCCACTTGTGTCTCATTTCATCAACTTGGTTCTTTAATAAGGAGAACCTATATTTTGTGTGTTCACTTTTTTTAGGTGTCAGTAATGAGTTTTTATGGGCATTAGTATTTATTGTAGAACCCATTTCCATATGAAAAAATAATGGTACTCTTTATCATAGTTTTCAGTCACCCAAAAATGAATCTCGTATAAAAAGTTAAAATGTTAAAAATTATTTAGATGGTTGACCTTTGTATTGGTATATCTATGAAATTTGAGCCCTTTTAAGTCTAGAATTTTGGCTTGTAGCACCCTAATATTATATTTTTAAATCCTAAAAGTTTCACAATCTAAAACTTCATTGGAAAATGTGATAACAAAAATTTCAACAAGGCTTTTTTAAAACTAATTTCGGGATTGGTAAAAAACCATAAATTCCACACAATATATTCATAAATATAATAGTTAAAATCTGAAAATTTCCACATTTAATACAATATTTATCTTTAATATTTTATAGATTGCCTGGCACTTCAACCAAAAAAATTTATTGTGAAAATTCCAAGATAACTCTTTTAAAACTGATTTCATGATTAGTCACAAACCATAGTTTCCATAAGACTATATCTCTGAAATTATAATGAAGAAATATGAAATTTTTATCATCTATACTATGATATTTCTCCTTAGTATCCACAAAATTTCATTGTATGAAACTTTCCAAGAAGAAAGATATATAAAAAATAAAAGGATGATTCATGTGAGACTAATTTTAGGATTAGTCACAAACCCTAACTTCCATAGATTATATCTGTGCAAATATAGTGAACCAAAGCTTGAAATTTTGACTAAATGTACTTTATTTTTCCATAGTCTCTTCAAAATTTCACCATATAAAGCTTTCGAGGAAAAAATGTTGAGAAATGGCAACAAGAAATTCTACTTTAATTTTTCCATGAATTAAACTGTGAATTAAAATTGTAATTCTTTTCTCATAGCAACTTGTAATAGTTAATTAAGTTTAATTAACTTAATTAGTTTAGGAATTTCGAGTTGGAAGTATTTCTATAGTCATGTATATGTTCTCCCTAAATTTTAGGGGTCCATGATGAGTTTATTTGAGTTGTAATTAGATTAACTCAGTTTACTGAGTTATGGTCAATTAAATTAGTTCTAACTGTTTGTGGAACTAATAGAGGACTAACAATTAGTTGGTGCATTGGTGCATCCACAAGTGTTACTCTAGTTAACTAAAGATTTCCTCATGAGAAACTCATGCATGTCAGTTCAAAGAAAGACCCAGTTGATACTAGAGTGCAGGGACAATGTATTATCAATTGTATGATTTACTAAGTTGTAAATATCATGCACGAAATCAGGAAGATGACCTAATTCAGATTGCATAGTTTTGGAAGAATGAATTCCCTTTAAATACAGGCTATTCATCCTAGGAATTGTGTAAGGAAATAGGGGCTTGGCAGGTAATGGAAATTAGCTAAGTGTTGGATAATAGCGGGCTTGTGAGGAAGAGAGTTGAGAATACTTGTGCAGAATTCTTCTTGTGAGAACAAGCTTTGTATCTTCACTCATATTTCTAACTTAATGTAATACAAATAGGAGGGGTTTATGAGCTATGGCTTTTCCCAGGAAAACTTATTGTTTCATGTGCCATTAATTTGTCTTCTTCTTGTTCATATTGTTTTCATCGATCTATTGGCTTCCGCTGGTTGAAAGTAGAAGTAGATTCTTGTATCTTGTTTTATTAGATTACATGATCTTATGAATCTACATGAAATTCTACATGGTATCACAGCTAAATTCAATATACTAGAGGAGATTTCAAAGTTTTGAGTTTTGGGTTATAGGTGAAATTCGAATTTGCAATACATACTTCAGATAGCATTCTACGGTTTGCGGCTCGAGTATGCCTTGTAAGGAAACTCGAATTATATAGCCTGGAGGGGAAAAATGGAGGTTGTGCTAGAGGACAATGGCTTGAAGGAATTCGTTGATCAAGATATTCCTAAGCCAACAACATCAGGTGCACAAAATTTGGCTGAATGGAAGAAGTGTGTAGCGAAGGCAAGGAGGAATAATCCTTGAGGGAGTTCAAGACCACATTTCCTTGAGTCTCCATGGCAAGGAATATTCGTATGATATGTGGAAAGAATTAAAAAACTTGTATCAGAACAACAATGACCAAAGGAAATTGGCACTGAAGGACAAACTGTGAAAAATCAAAATGGAGAGAGGTGAGACTATTCCAAAAATACTTAACCAAGTTCACTCAATGTCATGATGAACTTGGAAGTGTTGGAATTACAATTGCCAAGGATGTTGTGGTGAGTTGTGCTCTTTTGAGACTCCCAAAGAGTTGGCATAGTTATGGGAAGTGTATGGTACTTATACAATGGAGCTTAATTCGACATGATTGGCGATAAGGAGTTATTCAATGACCTAGAGGAGAAATATCTCTAGATGCATATCGAGATGGATGATGATAGGAGGTATAGTGCTGTTGGATTGGGCACAGTTACTTTTCAGAGGCAACATGGGGCTCCACTCGCCTTGAATAATGTTATGTATGTGCCCGAGCCGAAGAATAACTTGGTATCCATTTCCATGCTTGAGGATAGAGGCTACGATGTGATCTTCTCGAAAGGAAAGGCGTTCCTTCGACACATAACCACAGGTCAAGTAAAGAGGATAGGGATTCGAGTGAAGAATATCTATAAGTTGGAGGTAGAGGATTGTGCTTCCTTGAGCATAAAAGCAGAGGTGGTGCGGAGTTGAGACGTTGGCAAGTTGTGGCATAAGCGACTAGATCACTTGCATCATAGGGCTTTGAAGATCATGCAGTAGATCTCCACCAGTTTGCCCAAAGGTACACTAGAGCAAGTTGATACATGAAAGGGGTGTACTTTGGGTAAATACAACAAGCCTTCCTTTCATGACAAAGACAATCAAGCATAGGCTATTCTAGAGTGAGTCCATGCAGATTTGTGAGGACCATTCTTGATAGCATCCACGACTAAACACGTGTATTATGTTATATTTGTTGATGACTTTTCTTGAAAATGATGGATATTTTTTATGCAGAAAAAGGATCAAACCTTCACAAAATTTTGTGAGTTTAAAGCACTGGTGGAGAAAGATGAGCAATAAGGTTAAATCTCTATGGAGTGATAACGGTGGTGAGTATGTCTCAAACAAGTTTAAGAACTTCTTTGCAGTGGAAGGGATTAAACGAGAGTTGATGACACCCCATAACCCTCAACAGAATAGGGTGGCCGAGAGGAAGAACAAAAGCATAGTAGGGGCACTGAAGGAAATGTTGCATGATCAGGGTCTCCCACTACATTTGTGGGTTGAGGCATGCAACACAACAATTTATGTTTAGAACCGTAGCCCGCATTGGATACTTGGGATGAAGACACTAGTGGAAGCTCATTACGGTAAGAGGCTAGATGTTGGTCACTTCAAGATTTTTGGGTCATCGATATATTTCCATGTGACTAACGATGCATGGAAGAAGCTTGAGCCTAAAACAAAGTTGGGGATATTTGTGGGGTACACTGATACACCTCACAACTATCGCGTGTACTTGTCGATCAACAGGATGACAATGTTTCGCAGGGATGTTAGATTCGATGAGGAGAAGGCCATGCGAGTTTCCCTTGAGAGGGAGCTTCAACTACATGTAGTTGAGGAGCTTTTAGCTCCTAAGGTTGAGGAGCCTTAGATTTATGTGGAGTAGCCACATGCAGAGGATCCGGGAGTGGAGACATCCACTCAAGTAGAATCTTCCAAAGATGGGAGAAAGCACACCAGAGAGGAGGATAGATTTCTGTAAGATGCTAAAGAGAATGTAGGAGCACCCACATCACAATGCAGACAAAGGAGGTCGCCTGAAAGGTACACTGGATACATGGCTCTTATGAGCGAATGTGTTGTGACAGATCCATCTTCCTTTGAGGAAGCAGTGCAGTAGCTGGTTTGGGTTGATGCCATGGTGGAGGAGTATAAATCCATAATTTGTAACATTGTCTGGGATGTGGTCCCGAGGTCAGAGGATAAGTCCATGGTGAGCTCCCATTGGCTTTAAAAGTTAAATAAAGCTGCAAATGGTAGATTTGTGGCCCGTGGGTTTTCACAAATAGAGGGGATTGACTATGATGAGACCTTTGCTCCTATTGCAAGGTACTGATCGATCATATCTATATTGGCACTATCAACACAAATGGGTTGGAAGATACATAAGATGTATGTAAAGAAAACCTTCCTTAATGGCACGATTGAGGAAGAGGTGTACATAAATCAACCTGAAGGTTTTGAGACCTTCGACCATGAGTCGCATGTGTGCCAGCTCAAGAGAGCATTGTATGGGCTGAAGCAAGCACCTCGTGCTTGGTACACCAGGGTAGACAACTACTTCATAGGGTTGGGCTTCACGAAGTGTGAAGCGGATGCAAACCTGTACCACATGATGGTGGAAGGTAAACTATTGATCATTGTACTTTATGTTGATGATTTCATACTAATAATTGATGATCAGCTGATCAAATCTTGCAAGGAGGACCTTGCAAGAGAGTTTGAGATGAAGGACTTTGGGCTCATGCATTACTTTATCGGCATGGAAGTATGATGGGGTGATGGGGAGTTGTTTGTGTCTCAAGGAAAGTATTCCATCGAGATACTCATGAGGTTCCACATGGACAGTTGCAAGCCTATGGGGACTCCTTTAGCTGGTAACTGGAGGAGGATGCTACTTCGGGAGAGGTAGTGGAGGCTACTATTTACAGGAAGCTTGTGGGTTCACTCATGTACTTGGTAAACACACGACCATATTTATGCTATGTAGTTAACCAACTTAGTCATGCAATGGTTAGGCCTACCAAGCTATATTGGAAGGCTGCAAAGCATGTATTGAGATACCTCAAGGGCACTACTCAGTACGGATTATGGTACAGATGGATAGAGGGAGTGAAGCTTCAAGGCTTCACCGATGCAAATTGGGCAGGGATTCCATTAGACAAGAATAGAACATTAGGATGGATCTTCAGTATTGGGTCAGCAACAATTTCTTGTTACATCAGGAAATAAAGATCAGTTACACTCAGTTCAATAGAGGAAAAGTACATGGCTGCAAGTTAGGAAACATGTGAGGCCATCTGGATGAGGAAGATCCCGATTGGTCTATTTGGTCAGCAAATGGATCCGACAGTGATAACTGCGATAATAAGAGTTGTATCAAACTCTCTGAAAATCCAATTTTTCATGATCGGTCCAAGCATATTGATATCCGATATCATCATCTCAGAGATTTTGTATTGAGGTGGATCATGTTGTTAGAGTACATTCCCATGGAGGAGCAAGAAGCTGACATTTTGACAAAGGCATTGTCAAGATGTAAATTCGAGTTTCACAGAGACAGTTTCGAGGTAGCTGATAATCCCTTTCTTGTTGAGAGGGAGTGTTGAGAAATGGCAACAAGAAATTCCAATTTAATTTGTCCCTAAATTAAACTGTGAATTAAAATTGTAATTGTTTTCTCAGAGCAACTTGTAATAATTAATTAATTTTAATTAATTTAATTAGCTTAGGAATTTCGATTTGGAAGTCTTTCTGTAGTCATGTACAAGGTCTTTCTGAGACTCCTAAAGGGTTGGCATAGTTATGGGAAGTGTATGGTACTTATACAATGGAGCTTCATTCCACATGACTGGCGATAAGGAGTTATTAAATGACCTAGAGGAGAAATATATCTAGATGCATATCGAGATGGGTGATGATGGGAGGTATAGTGCTACTGGATTGGGAACGGTTACTTTTCAGAGGGAGCATGGGGCTCCACTCACCCTGAATAATGTTATGTATATGCTCAGGCTGAAGAAGAACTTGGTATCCATTTCTGTGCTTGAGGATAGAGGCTATGATGTGATCTTCTTGAAAGGAAAGGTGTTCCTTCAACACAGCGACGGGTCAAGTAAAGAAGATAGAGATTCGGGCGAAGAATATCTATAATATGGAGGTAGAGGATTGTGTTTCTTTGAGCACAGAAGCAGAGGTGGTGCAGAGTTGAGACATTGGCGAGTTGTGGCATAGGTGATCGGGCACTTGCATCATAGGGATTTGAAGATCATGCAATAGATCTCCATCGGTTTGCCCAAAGGTACACTAGAGCAAATTGATACATGCAAGGGGTGTACTTTGGGTAAATACAACAAGTCTTCCTTTCACGAAAAAGACAGTCAAGCATAGGCTATTCTAGAGTGAGTCCATTCAGATGTGTGTGGACCATTCTTGACAGCATCCACGACTAAACATGAGTATTATGTCATATTTGTTGATGACTTTTCTTGAAAATGCTGGATATTTTTTATGCAGAAAAAGGATCAAACCTTCAAAAAAATTTGTGAGTTTAAAGCATTGGTGGAGAAAGAGTTGAGCAATAAGGTTAAATAACTATGGAGTGATAACGGTGGTGAGTATGTCTCAAACGAGTTTAAGAACTTCTGTGTAGTGGAATGGATTAAACGGGAGTTGACGACACCCCATAACCCTCAGCAAAATGGGGTGGCCAAGAGGAAGAACAAAAGCATAGTAGGGGCAGTGAGGGTAATGTTGCATGATCAGGGTCTCCCAATACATTTGTGGGCTAAAGCATGAAACAAAAAAGTTTATGTTTAGAACCGTAGCCCGCATCAGATACTTGGGATGAAGACACTTGTGGAAGCTTATTTCGGTAAGAGGCCAGATGTTTGTCACTTCAGGATTTTTGGGTCATCGGTATATTTCCATGTGACTAAATATGCACAGAAGAAGCCTGAGCCAAAAACAGAGTTGGGGATATTAGTGGGGTACACTGATACACCTCACAACTATCGTGTGTACTTGTCGACCAGCAGGATGACAGTGGTTCGCAGGGATGTTAGATTCGATGAGGAGAAGGTCATGCGAGTTTCCCTTTAGAGGGAGCTTAAACTACATGCAGTTGAGGAGATTTTAGATCCTAAGGTTGAGGAGCCTTAGATTTATGTGGAGCAGCCACATGCAGAGGATCCGGGAGTGGAGACATCCACTTAGGTAGAGTCTTCTAGAGATGGGAGAAAGCACACCAAAGAGGAGGATAGATTCTGTTAGATGCTAAAGAGAATGTAGGAGCACCCACATCACAATGCAAACAAAGGAGTTTGCCTGAAAGGTACACTGGATACATGGCTCTTATGAGCAGATGTGTTGTGACAGGTCCATCTTCCTTTGAGAAAGAAGTGCAATATCCATTTGGGTTGATGCCATGGTGGAGGAGTATGACTCCATAGTTCATAACAATGTTTGGGATGTGGTCCTGAGACTGGAGGATAAGTCCGTGATGAGCTCCCATTAGCTTTACAAGTTAAAGCAAGCTGCATATGGTAGTGTGGAGAAGCATAAGGCTAGATTTATGGCCTGTGGCTTTTCATAGGTAGAGGGGATTGACTATGATGAGACCTTTTCTCCTATTGCAAGGTACTCATCGATCATATCTATATTGGCACTATCAGCATAGATGGGTTGGAAGATACATAATATGGATGTAAAGACAACCTTCCTTAATGACACAATTGAGGAAGAGGTGTACATAAAGCAGCCTGAAGGTTTTGAGACTTTCGACCATGAGTTGCATGTGTGCGAGCTCAAGAGAGCATTGTATGGGCTGAAGCAAGCACTTCGTGCTTGGTACACCAGGATAGACAACTACTTCACCGGGTTAAGCTTCACAAAATGTGAAGCGGATGAGAACCTGTACCACATGATGGTGGAAGGTAAACTATTGATCATTGTACTTTATGTTGATGATTTCATACTGGTAGTTGATGATCAGCTGATCAAATCTTGCAAGGAGGACCTTGCAAGAGAGTTTGAGATGAAGGACTTGGGGCTCATGCATTACTTTATCGGCATGGAAGTATGGTGGGTTGATGGGGAGTTGTTTGTGTCTCAAGACAAGTATGCCATCGAGATACTCATGAGGTTCCACATGGAGAGCTGCAAGCCTATGGAGACTCCTCTAGCTGGTAACTGGAGGAAGGAGGATGCTACTTCAGGAGAGGTAGTGGAGGCTACTGCTTACAGGCAGCTTGTGGGTTCACTTATGTACTTGGTAAACACATGACCGGATTTATGCTATGTAGTTTACCAGCTTAGTCACGCAATGGTTAGGCCTACCAAGCTGTATTGGAAGGCTGCAAAGCATGTATTGAGATACCTCATCGGCACTACTAAGTATGAATTATGGTACAGATGGATAGAGGGAGTGAAGCTTCAAGGCTTAACCGATGAAAATTGGGCAGGGAGTCCATCCGACAGGAAGAGAACATTAGGAGGGATCTTGGTACATCAGGAAACAAAGATTAGTTACACTCAGTTCGGCAGAGGCAAAGTACATGGCTGCAAGTTAGGCAACATGTGAAGCCATCTAGATGAGGAAGATCCTGGTTGGTTTGTTTGGTTAGCAATTGGATCCGACAATGATTTACTGTGATAATCAAAGTTGTATCAAACTCTTTGAAAATACAATTTTTCGTGATCGGTCTAAGCATATTGATATCCAATATCATGATCTCAAAGATTGTGTGTTGAGGCAGATCATGTTGTTAGAGTACATTCCCATGGAGGAGCAAGATGCTGACATTTTGACAAAGGCACTGTCAAGATGTAAATTCGAGTTTCACAGAGACAGGATCGGGGTAGTTGATAATCCCTTTCTTGTTGAGAGGGAGTGTTGAGAAATGGCAACAAGAAATTCCAGTTTAATTTTTCCTTGAAATAAAATTGTAATTCTTTTCTCAGAGCAACTTGTAATAGTTAATTAAGTTTAATTAACTTAATTAGCTTAGGAATTTCGAGTTGGAAGTCCTTCTGTGGTCATGTATATGTTATCCCTAAATTTTAGGGGTCCTTGATGAGTTTATTTGAGTTGTAATTAGATTAACTTAGTTTACTGAGTTATGGTCAGTTAAATTAGTTTTAACTGTTTGTGGAACTAATATAGGACTAAAAGTCAATTGGTGCATCCACAAGTGTTACTCTAGTTAACTGAAGATTTCCTCATGAGAAACTCATGCATGTCAGTTCAAAGAAAGACCCAGTGGAGACTAGAGTGCAACGACAATGTACTATAAGTTTTATGATTTACTGAGTTGTAAATATCATGCATGCAATAAGGAAGAGGACCTAATTAGGATTGGATAGTTTTGGAAGCATGAATTCTTTTTAAATATGAGCTATTCATCCTAGGAATTGCGCAAGGAAATAGGGGCTTGGCAGGCAGTGGAAATTTTCTAAGTGTTGGCTAATAGCGGGCTTGTGAGGTAGAGAGTTGAGCATACTTGTGCAGAATTCTTCTTGTGAGAAAAATCTTTGTATCTTCACTCATATTTATGACTTAATGCAATACAAATAGGCGGGGTTTTTGAGCTGTGGCTTTTCCCAAGAAAACTTATTGTGTTATGTGCCATTAATTTGTCTTCTTCTTGTTCATATTATTTTCATCGATCTATTATATCCACTCTTGTGACGTGACTCCTTGGGACAACAACATGCAAGGACATTAAGGAACTATATTATCTTTCTTCTTCACAAATGAGGTATATAGTAGACATACAAGAACATAAGAATGCAACCTATGAGATGAATTGGGAATGGGTATTATTTTCACATGCCAATGATAATTCAGTATGCATTCACATATTTCTTCAAAAATGGTTGAGGGGTGGCATTCTTCTTTAGCTATTAAATCCCATTTAAGGGTTGGTTCATATTTAATGGTGTTTCTTGATTGCATAATATGTGTAATATAGAATTCATATGGTACTTGTGGCATCCTCAACATTATGCACATTGGGTATCCATAAAAAAAACATGTAATAAATACCATTTAAACTTCATATATTTCCATGAATAACAATAGAACCTAAAGGTTGTTGTCCCAATACATCATATTTCCCACACAAACAATTGAATGCCCAACCCCACTACATAAGTGTTCCTTGAAAAGATTGGCTTATGGCCATTAAGTGAAATTATTTATTTATTATGTCACTGAGTTCATTCAGTGACATATAGCGATCACGCTAGCATATTATTTTCTTCCGTACCAAAAATTTTATGGTAAATTTTTCGCTTTTGTATATTAAACATTGGAGTTTGGAGTTTCCTAGGTGGTGACGTCGGCCCGTTGCCACCACGCTCCAAAGGTTGAGGCACGATGTTACCACCCTTTATTTCTCGTTTGGCAGGTGATGCTCTTCTGACAGGTGAAGCTCATACTTAAGCTGAGACAAATATAAAGGCGCTCTTCTTGTGTTGCCTATGTTTAGGGGACAAGTTTAATGCTAACCATACGAATTGCAAAATATTATCCATTAATGTATTACATGTGTAACCATCCATCAAGTTGCGAGTTGCGCTAAGTTACTCCTTAATGTTAAAAATAATTAAATTCAATAGGAATATGTGTAAGAGATTTAGAGTTCACAATATAAAAATATATAATAATATGTATATGTGTGGGATTTAGAGGTCACTATACAAGCAAGGATCGTGAAAATATTTTTCTAAATATAATAGAGAATCCAAGGGTAGTAACTTGGTCAAATTAAAAAATAAAATTTGGTCGATTTTTTTATTGCCCTTGCTCGCCATCTATGCCTTCCACTTTATATAAAGTAGTGATTGACGTGAATAGATATTTAACTATATTATCTTTATACTTTAAATAAAAGTATAAAATCACGATGACTTTATATAGCATGTTAATGTAGAAGGTTCTAAATAAAATTATAAAGTTGTGATGATGTAATATAAAGTCATCGTTTGAATTGCCAAACCATGTAAAAATTTAAATTATTAATTTAAAATCACTGATGTAATGTATGATTTAAAATATTCTAAGAGCTTCAAGATTATTGTGTAATGTTTGTGGAGAGAGCGCATTCGCGGCATGGGAATATTCAAACACTAGGGCAAACCCTAGGGCTTGAAACCTGTTAAAGCTGATAAGTACAGTAGGAGCAGTAGAACAAAAAACCTCTAGCAAGAATGAGATGCCAGAAGAAGATGGCGAGGAGAGATCCCCTCCTACAGGAATGCAGTAGTTGGAGAGTCAAGCCAGTAAACCAAAAATCAGGTGAGTCCCCAAGAAGTGGTCAGTCCGACAAATGGCCCAGTCCTTGGAGCGAGATGGCAGGAGAGAAGCATAGGGCAGTCTCTGTCATGTGCAACAGTGAAACCCAGATTTGTAATCGCGATGAAGAAATTGGAAAGATACCACAACTATATTAAGGACCATGCGATGATCTGCAAGTTCATAGGCATTTGGCCAACGTAGAAGGAATTGATCAAGTGGATACAACAGAAGCGGCAACCCAAAGGCCATATTGAGCTCAAGTTGGGAGCCAGAGGCTTATTCACGGTAATCTTCTCAAACCTACAAGATAAGGAAATAGTATTTGAAAATGGCCCCTATTTTCATTATAATGCAGGCCTGTTCATGAGATATTGGGAAGAATGTTACAACCCGGCTAAAGAGAAATTCCTGGCAGCCCTAGTCTAGGTACGATTCTTTGGGATCCCAATGGATTTCTGGGATCCAAAAATATTGGAAGGAATTGGGGACACAATAGGGAAATTTGTCAAAACCACAAGAAGGGTTCGAGATACTTCATATGCTAGAATATGTGTGTATATGAATATCATTGAGCCCATCCCTAAATCAGTAGAGCTAGAATATCATGAAGACATCTGCCAACAGACCTTAAACTATGATCATATCTCGTTCCGATGTCAAAGGTGCCATGAATATGGCCACTTATTCAAAGAATTCTCGTTGAACCAGGAAGGACCGGATCTAAAAGAAAAACAAATGAAACCCCCACAGAAAGGAAATGAGGGGTTCTAAGAAGTAAAGAACAAAAGAAGGCCCCCAAAGGGATCTCATAGCCTAGAAACTGTCAACCAAACTCAACCAAGTAGTAAAATAGATACGAGGCATTGCAAGAGGAAGAAGAAACATAAAAAGGAGCACAACTCATGGATTACTAGGGAAAAGAAAAAGAAAGTAGCCCAAGTCAAGAAAAAATAACACCAAAGAGGAAAGCTCAAATAGATCTCAAAGATAAATAAGAATGGAACTCACTACAATGGAAATAGACCCAGGCAAGGGGGAGGAGTTAATCATGGAAGAGGAAGTTCTAAAGAAACTGTTAAATGAATGGAGACACTTAGATGAAAGATTTATACTAGAGGACCAAAAGAAATTGAACAAGGGGACCTTCCAATAATACAAGGCCAACCAAGGACATAGACAAGTAGAGATTGCAGAGCAACTGGGCATGCAACAAGAAAATCCCCAGGAATTTCAAAATAGAACAAAAGGAGGAAAGAAAAGAGGAAGGATAAATCTACAGGAATCGATCCAGATAATTGGAGAAATGTTGGTAAAAACTAGAAGGGTTGTACCGCTATCAGCGGTCTTCCAAAAACTCAAAAATTTACCCAATGATAGTAATATCTTGGAACATAAGGGGCCTAAACAGCTGGGGAAAACAAAGATATATAATAGATCGATTGAAAAAGGAAAATCCTCAAATAATGCTTCTCGAGGAAACAAATATAATGAGAGAAAAGCTAGAAGCAATTCTAAGGAGGATGAAACCAAGATATGAGGTAGTTGCAGTGGATGCGAAAGGAAGTGCAGGGGGCATAACAATCATCTGGAACCCAACAGAGGTAAAGGAAGATTATTGGATAGGAATGCAGAGAATCCTCATAGGTTGCTTTTGAAATATAGGGACCAAAGAATGGTTTATGATCCCAGCAGTCTATGGGCTACATATTCCAGTTGAAAAGGAAAACTTCATACAAAGTAGAAGGACCCTAAACCAAATGCACGATGAAAAAATTTGGCTGATTGAAGGGGAATTTAATCTGATAACTACTTTGGAGGAAAAAAAATGAGGGATTAGAAGGGAGGAACCTGAAATGGAAAATTTAGGGATATCCAAGAAGAGATCCACTTGGTTGATATTCCTACAATCAATGGAATGTACACGTGGAACAACCAAAGAGGAGGAACCCGTCAAATAGCGTCATGCTTAGATAGGTTCTTGGCAACTGAAAACTTAATTAGCAGAGATGTATACTATGAGGCATCCATCTTTCCATGTATGGGATTGAACCACTAGCCAATTAGATTAGAAGTGGACATGAAACAAGGGCAAACCAAAAGACCCTTCAGGTTTGAAGCATTCTGGTTGAGAGACCCGACCTTCCTAGGAAAGATGAAGGAATGGTGGAAAGCAAGGAAGAAACAAGGAAGAAACCAAATGCATACATTCCAAATCCATCTTAAAGAAATCAAAAAAAAAATAAAAAAATGGAATAAGGAAGAGTTTGGTAACATACTACAGGAACATGAACTGCTACAGGCAAAGATGAAAAAGGTGCAACAACAGATAATAACAAACGGTCGCACTAAAACCCTAGTGGAGGAAGAAGGACAATTGTTGAATAGGTTGGAGGAAAGGAGGCAGCAGGAAGAGATTCTATGGAAACAAAAATCAAGAATTTAGTGGCTGAGAGAGGTGGAAAGGAACACTAGATTGTTTCATAAAGCGATGATTCAACATCGCCAGCATAACAAGATCTTCTCCTTAGTAGACCAGGATGGAAATCGCCTTACTCAAAAGGAAGATATGGAGAACATGTTGGTCCAACGCTTTCAAAATTTATTGATTGAACGTAATTTAGATAGGACAGAAGATATAAACATGATTACTCAGCATATCCCTTAGCCAGTTAGTAGGGATCATAACCTAGCTCTAATGAGGGAAATAACTATGTGTGAGGTGGAAGAAGTAATCAATGGGCTAGCGAAGAATAAAGCTCCGATCCTGAATGGCTTTACAACAAAATATTTCCAGGAAAATTGGACGATTCTAGGAGAAGATATCGTTGCAGTAGTGGAGGAGTCAAGACGAACTAAAAGGATGCACCCGAACCTGAACTCCATCTTCCTAGCTCTTATCCCCAAAACAGACCATTTAGAAGAGCCTCAGGGGTTTAGACCTATAGCTCTATGCAATGTAATATATAAAATTATGGCTACAATAATGGTAAACCACCTCAAACCTATCCTTCCTAGCTTAATCTCTCAAGAGCAGACTGGTTTTGTCAAAGGAAGGAAAATTGTGGATGGGATAGTCACAGCTCAAGAGGCGATTCACTCCCTGAAGACCCAAAAAGCTAAAGGGATGATGATAAAACTAGATCTATCAAAAGCTTATGACCGTCTAAGCTGGACTTACCTCCAAGGAATCCTGAAAGCGTTCGACTTCGATCCCAGATGGATAAATTGGATCTATTCTATGATATCTACCCCTGTGTTCTCAATCCTTCTAAATGGAGCTCCAACTAAGGCATTTAATGCAACAAGGGAGCTAAGACAAGGCGATCCGATGTCCCCTTTTTTGTTCATATTGGCTGCTGAAGGACTAGGAAGATATGTAAAAGAAAAGGTGTAAGGAGGTCAATTTACAGGCCTGCGAATGTGGGGCAATGACCTGCCATTAACACATCAATAGTTTTTTGATGACATAATGATGTTTGGGCAAGCAACCCTCAAGGAAGCTAGAGCCCTAATATAAATCTTACACGATTTCATGAGTGCTTCATGGATGGAGATCAATAAAGAGAAGTTGGATATCTTCTTCTTCAATACAACAACTCAATCCCAAGATTTCCTAGCAAGAATAATGGGCTTCGGAATTGGAAATCTCCCCTCAAAATAGCTGGGGATCCCGCTAAGTCTACACCTAATCAGAGTGGCAAACTGGAAAGTTCTTCTGGAAAAAATACAAGGGAGGCTACAAAATTGGATTTTTAGGACTCTGAATATGGCGAATAGAGTAATATTGTTAAAGGCAGTGCTTAAGTGAATCCCGATATACCAATTATCAAGCCAAGCTATTCCTAAAACTATTTTCCATGTTATCATTGACATTCAAGAAATTCCCGTGGCAAGGGCCAAACGCACTTAAAAAATGGACACTGCTATCTTGGGATTGGCTAAGCAAACCCAACAAAGCAGGAGGGATAGGAATTCGAGACCCATATATTCTAAACCAGGTCATGGGGGGCAAGCTATGGTGGAGATGGATTCAGGGAGGAATAGACCTAGGGAAAGAAATATGGGGGAGAAAATATGGAATACCAAGATCGACAGAAGGAAGGCTAAGAGTCCAGGAAAACATAAAGGGGTCATCCATATGGAATATGGCATCTGACAACAGAGAACTAATAAGAAATCATAGTTTCTGGGAAATAAGGGGAGGAGACAAAGTAAGATTCTAGCAAGAGGCGTGGCAACAAAGAGAGAAATTATATAATAGGCCAGACCTTGCGGAAATATGCCAATATACAAATAACCCTGCAAATCAATCGATGAAATTTTTTGTGGAATGGATACAGGGGAATACTGGAGAAAATGGAAGCGGAAACAAGATTGGTCAGGTGCTCCAGGTTTTATTTAATGGGAAACCTACGAGAAGGAGATGGAGTCCCGAAAAATAGTGATATCATAATGATCAGATAAATAAGGTGGGGATATAGAATAAAAGGGATGTTTACCATCCAAGAAGGATACCACTTGTAAGCAACACATCATCAACAACAAGGGCCACCCATATGGGAACGAATCTAGAAGGACAAACTATGGCCCAAAATAGCCTTTTTCCTTTGGGTTGTCCTGCACGACAGAGCACTAACTTGGGATCAGTTATAGATAAGGGGGATGTAAGGACCATCGGCTTATTTCATATGTGAAAGACAAATGGAATCGATGGAACACTTATTAAATGCCTGCAGTTACAGTGAGGTTCTATGGCAGTATCACGTGCAACTTTTTGGCCATAGAGACAGGGATCAAACAAGTACGAAATTAACAATGGAAAAATGGAGAAGGAAGCCTTACCAGAATCCCATCCTGAACCGAGCCTGGCAGATATCCCTTGGATTCCTGCTCTAGGCAGTGTGGAAGGAAAGAAACCGAAGAATTTTTAAAGGGGAAAAGAGAACAACAGTAGAATTATGGGGAATGATAGTCTAGAACATCTGAGAAATGATTCTTGCAGAGAACTGGTACCCAGATGATTGGGAAGCCAATCTACAGGAAGGTCGTATACTGGCAAGGTTAAGCCTGAATCCCAACATGCTGATGGCCAATTCATGGAAACAAAAACCTACTCCCTGTGACTCCCCAACCCTCTTTGTGTTCCCCCAAGAAGAGTTCATAAAACTAAACTTTGACAGAATAGCTAAAGGGAACCCGGGGGCTCTAAGGTTAGGAGGGGTGTTCTGATACCATCAAGGTAACATCATTCGCCTATACGCCATGGATTGTGGAATAGCGATCAAGAATTAAGTAGAGCTCTATGAGTTAAAGCAAGGGCTAGAAATAGCCTAGAGAGAAAGGTTTCAAAGACTAGAGGTGGAAGGAGACTCGAGACTGGTAATAGAGATTGTAAAAGAACTCTAGCAAGGAACCAGATGGGAGAAGATAAGCCAAGGATGGAGGATGGCAAGATTGGTTCAAGAAATAGGAAATCTAATACAAAGGATAGACTATTATTCTGACACATGTCCGCAGATCGAGGAATGTGGCAACAGATAGCTTAGCCAACTGAGGATGTGGACAAACTGACATAAACCTTGATATAAGGGGCGATGAGTTAAGTCAAATGGGAGGAATGAGAAGTCTTGAGGAAATCCTGAGAATAAACAAGGAAAAAGGAGAGAACCCCCGATCGCAGTGTGACGGGAAATGGAGGAGAGAGGGAAGAGAGGCTGGATAGATGACACGACGAGCAGAGGAAAGAGAGGCCAGACAGATGGCATGACAGGCAGAGGGAAGCGAGTTTGGGCAGTTGGCACGAGAGTTGGTAAGTCGATGCGGAGAACCGGGCAACTCACAGCAGGAGAAACTGAAAGTAGGAAGGCAATAATGAAGGGCATTAATTGGAAGGTAAGTGTGTGCTTATCCTGAGACCCACACGAGGAGGGAAGGGAAGCAACTAGTGGAGCAAAGCAAGTGGCAGGTTTCTTGGAAGTGAGGCCAGGTAGGTGGAAGAGAAAATTAAAGGAAAAGGTGGCAAGGTTGAGGGGCATTTTCATGCAGGAAGCGAAGGTAGGATGTGTAGTTGGAGTTGGCAAGTGCCGAGAGTTGGGGGACATCGAGCAACGTTCAACCTTTGCTTGTAAAACCTATTATGTGCTCCCAGCTTTCCCCTGCGTTGGTAAGGAAAATATGAATTGGAATTTGAGATGAATTCTAACTAAAAGAGGAACATTAATGAGTCATGTTGAAGACTACTAGCTAATTATTATGGTTTTTCCTATCGAATATAGAAATAGAGCATACTATTTTCCTTGGGTTATTGGCCTGTCAACCTGGGGTGGGATAGAATTGATAACTATCCAGGGAGGGGGCGAAGGGATATCTGAACATCAAATCAGGGTAGCTAGGTCATGGGGCAGAAGGAGACTGTTGGGCCAAATTTATTTCGCCAGTAGCGTCATTTTGAGCAGTTTCAACTACATTTGTAGGAAGAATTTATTTTGGCAGTTAAAGAAGTGTATATGGTTTGGGAGGGAAGGAAATAAAAAGAACTGTGTGAGGCCTGGCGTGAAACCCGACCCTGGTGCAATCTTCAGCCCGATGGTCTTGATGAAACCCATCAGTACATCGTCGAAGCAAGACCTAGAACAGGCTGGTAGAAGTGGGAGCAGTAACTGGATCTGCGATTGGGGAGGGGAGAAAGTCCAAATTTGGCTTTGGATAAGTTTCACCGAGGGGATTGACTGGAGAAGCTTAGGAATTTTGCAGCCTGGTGACATAATTGTCGTCTGGTGGGAAAGGGTAAAACATTTTCTTATTCTCTAGGGTGGAGAAAACTAGGAGAGAAAGACTTCTAGGAGATCGGTTGGCAGGGTTGGTAGCATAGGATTCTAGACGCACAAGGTGCTCTTGCAAGAGTCGGGCAGAGGGGAAATTCAACTGCTCAAGGGTAGCAACTTGGAAGATGGATTTTTCTCTATCTTGAAAACCTTTGAGGGAAGCGAGTGGAACCTAGGAGTCAACTGGGGAAAAAGAAGTAAAGAGGGCACAGAGTGGATGAAAGAGACTGCACCAGAGCAGTCTCATCCTGAAATGGGGAAGAATGCTGGGAATTCGAGAAGGAACAAGGCCAATTCTCAGGCCAAGTATCAAAGCAAGAATATAAGGAATTATGTCAAAACCAAGACCAAAACCCAGATCATAAATTACTATGTGTTCACCATGGAAAATTTCATTACGGTTCATAATGTCTTAATTCTGGTTTCTATTATAGGTAGCTTAAACACCAGTGTGCAGAAGACTCTGACAGCACAACACTTGAACCACACCAGTGAGTACCAGGCCCCGGTCTAGGTGTGCCGTTCATATAGGAAAGAAAGGAGTAGTGAGAAGACTCAGATGGTGAAGGAAGGAAACCAACAAGGACATAAAGGGAACAAAAGATCAAGAAAGAGAGAGAAAAAGATGAAAGGCCTGGAGCCATCTGCAAGCAAAGATTCGAGGAAAAGAGGAAGGAAAAGAGGAAAGGAAAGTATGCAGAATCTCATCAACGCCTACTATGTAGGAACCCCAGCCGAGGTGAAAGTTGTCATCTCTGAATGGGAAAGAGAACTAAATGCTAACATCGAAAATGAAGAGATTCAGGCAGAAAATGGGAGACAATAGTCAAAGATCCAAGCAATACCCGAGGCCGCCAAACTTTGTTTCGGTAGACCATCCAACAGTATTGGGTTATGAAAAACATCCTGGCTAGAGCAATGACCACCTACAAGGAAAGAGAAGAATCGGAAGAGGACAGACCAACAAAACCAAGTCTAAAGGATCTTTAGAAGGAAATACAATCTATCCAAATGCAGCTGTATCATAACAATATCTGCCTGAATAGAGTCGAATATAATCTCTAGACTATGGTTCAAAGTGAAGTACTGGGTTGAGTGTGAAAGCCCCGACTCCAGTTGATTCTTCAGATGAATGAAGCAATCCTTCTAGTTAAATTTTGTTTTGATGACGGTTAGCATTTACTTTTCCAGTATGAAGCATATAGAAGATAAGGTAGCCAATGTAGCATGGATGATTAGAATCACTTTCATCTGAGAAGCATAAGGAGCTTCAACTACATGCAGTTGAGGAGCTTTTATCTCCTAAGGTTGAGGAGCCTTAGATTTATGTGGAGTAGCCACATGTAGAGGATCAGAGAGTGGAGACATCCACTTAGGTAGAGTCTTCCAGAGATGGGAGAAAGCACACCAGAGAGTAGGATAGATTTCTGTCAAATGATAAAGAGAATGTAGGAGCACCCACATCACAATGCAGACAAAGGAGGTCGCCTGAAAGGTATACTGGATACAAGGCTCTTATGATAAAATGTGTTGTGACAGATCCATCTTCCTTTAAGGAAGCAGTGTAGTAGCCAATTTGGGTTGATGCCATGGTGGAGGAGTATAACTCCATAGTTTGTAACATTTTTTGGGATGTGGTCTTGAGATCGGAGGATAAGGCCGTGGTGAGCTCCCATTGGCTTTACAAGTTAAAGAAAGTTACAGATGGTAGTGTGGAGAAGCATAAGGTTAGATTTGTGGCCCATGGTTTTTCACAAGTAGAGGGGATTGACTATGATGAGACCTTTGCTCCTATTGCAAGGTACTCATCAATCGTATCTATATTGGCACTATCAGCACAAATGGGTTGGAAGATACACAAGATGTATGTAAAGACAACCTTCCTTAAAGGCACGATTGAGGAAGAGATGTACATAAATCAGACTGAAGGTTTTGAGACCTTCGACCATGAGTCGCATGTGGGCTAGCTCAAGAGAGCATTGTATGGGCTGAAGCAAGCACCTCATGCTTGGTACACCAAGATAGACAACTACTTCACAAGGTTGGGCTTCACAAAGTTTGAAGCGGATGCAAACCTGTACCTCATGATGGTGGAAGGTAAACTATTGATCATTGTACTTTATGTTGATGATTTCATATTGACAATTGATGATCAACAGATCAAATCTTGCAAGGAGGACCTTGCAAGCGAGTTTGAGATGAAGGACTTGGGGCTCATGCATTACTTTCTAGGCATGGAAGTATGGTGGGGTGATGGGGAGTTGTTTGTGTCTCAAGGAAAGTATGCCATCAATATACTCATGAGGTTCCACATGGAGAGCTGCAAGCCTATGGAGACTCCTTTAGCTTGGTAACTGGAGGAAGGAGGATGCTACTTCGGGAGAGGTAGTGGAGGCTACTGTTTACAAGAAGCTTGTGGGTTCACTCATGTACTTGGTAAACACACGACCAGATTTATGCTATGCAGTTAACCAACTTAGTCACACAATGGTTAGGCCTACCAAACTATATTGGAAGGCTGCAAAGCATGTATTGAGATACCTCAAGGGCACTACTCAGTACGGATTATGGTATAAATGGACAGAGGGAGTGTTTCTTCAAGGCTTCACCGCTGCAAATTGGGTAGGGAGTCCATCCTACAGGAATAGAACATTAGGATGGATCTTCAGTATTGGGTCAGCGACAGTTTCTTGGTACATCAGGAAATAAAGATCAGTTACACTCAGTTCGACAGAGGCCATCTGGATGAGGAAGAATCCAGTTGGTCTATTTGGTCAATAAATGGATCCGACAATGATAACTGCGATAATCAGAGTTGTATCAAACTCTCTGAAAATCCATTTTTTCATGATCGGTCTAAGCATATTGATATCCGATATCATCATCTCAGAGATTGTGTATTGAGGTGGATCATGTTGTTAGGGTACATTCCCATGGAGGAGCAAGAAGCTGACATTTTGACAAAGGCATTATCAAGATGTAAATTTGAGTTTCACAGAGACAGGATCGGGGTAGCTGATAATCCCTTTCTTGTTGAGAGGGAGTGTTGAGAAATGGCAACAAGAAATTCTAGTTTAATTTGTCCTTGAATTAAACTGTGAATTAAAATTGTAATTGTTTTCTCAAAGCAACTTGTAATAATTAATTAATTTTAATTAATTTAATTAGCTTAGGAATTTCAAGTTGGAAGTCTTTCTGTAGTCATGTACAGATTATTTCTGAGACTCCCAAAGAGTTGGCATAGTTATGGGAAGTGTATGGTACTTATACAGTGGAGCTTCATTCCACATGACTGGGGATAAGGAGTTATTAAATGACCTAGAGGAGAAAGATCTCTAGATGCATATCAAGATGGGTGATTATGGGAGGTATAGTGCTACTGGATTGGGCACGGTTACTTTTTAGAGGGAACATGGGGCTCCACTCACCTTGAATAATTTTGTGTATGTGCTCGGGCTGAAGAAGAACTTGGTATCCATTTCCATGCTTGAGGATAGAGGCTATGATGTGATCTTCTCGAAAGGACAGGTGTTCCTTCGACACATAGCCATGGGTCAAGTAAAGAAGATAGAGATTCGGGTGAAGAATCTCTATAAGCTAGAGCTAGAGGATTGTGCTTCTTTGAGCACAAAAGCATAGGTGGTGCAGAGTTGAGACATTGGCGAGTTGTGGCATAGGTGATTGGGTCACTTGCATCATAGGACTTTGAAGATCATGCAGTAGATCTCCACCGGTTTCCCAAAATCCATAAATCTGGAATTCCTCTCAGAGCCATTGTGAACACCATAGGATCACCTACTTACTGGTTAGCAAAATACCTTGCAAACAAGCTTAGACCTTTATCAGGTAACTCTCCCTCTTATATCAAAGATTTTGCCTCTTTCATAGAATGGATTAAAAACCTAGAAATCAGTGACAATGATCTCCTAGTTAGCTTTGACGTAGTGTCTCTCTACTATGATTCCTGTAGATAAAGCCATAGAAGTTTTAAAGAATATTACAGACCACGAAACTGTAGATCTAGTAGACATTTGCCTAAAATCTTCATACTTCAGCTTCAAAGGTAAAATCTATGAGCAAACTCATGGAGTTGCCATGGGTTCTCCTTTATCTCCTCTGATTGCCAATTTATATATGGAACATTTTGAACAAATGGCCCTCAAATCTTTCCCCTTTACACCTGATGAGTGGAAAATATATGTAGATGATATTTTCGCTAAATGGAGACATGGTTTAGATAAACTTAATGAATTCTTATCCCACTTAAACAGTCTCTCAGAACACATAAAATTCACTATTGAGATTGAAAAAGACAACCAGCTCCCCTTCCTAGATGTCCTCCTTACCAAGAAAAATGGCAAACTAAGCCACTAGGTCTTCAGAAAACAAACTCACATCGACAAATATCTTTGCTCTAATTCCCACCACCATCCGA
The DNA here is from genome assembly GCA_031772625.1 of Pinus tabuliformis. Classification (NCBI taxonomy): domain Eukaryota; kingdom Viridiplantae; phylum Streptophyta; class Pinopsida; order Pinales; family Pinaceae; genus Pinus; species Pinus tabuliformis. The sequence continues at coordinate 324,862,681 of CM062814.1, read as the reverse complement.
AGAAAAAAGTAGGAGTCATCAAAACCCTAGCTACTAGAGCTTCAAGAATCTCTGACCTTGATCATTTAGAAGAAGAACTTAACCATCTTTGCAAAGTCTTCATCAACGATGGCTATCATAAAAACATTATCCAAAAGATATTCAAAGAATCCACAACTAATAACCAAAAAAGGAAGACTCTGGAAAACCCTAGAATCTCCTTACCCTATATTAAAGGAACCACTGACAAAATCGCTAGAATTCTCACCAAGCATAACATTATGGTTGCCTTCACACCCCCTAACACCATCAAAAACATGCTAGATTATGCCAAGGACCTTATTGACCCAAAAAATCACAAACGGGTATACTCAATTCCTTGCTCTTGTGGCAAAGTATATATAGGTGAAACAGGGAGATCCTTTGGCATTAGGCTAAAAGAGCATATTAATGAAATCTCAAGAAATAGGTCAGAAAAATCTGGGCTAGCTGAGCATGCTTGTTCCTCCTCACATTATATTTGCATGGAACAAGCAAAATTAATTCATAAAGAAGACCATTATTAAAAAGAAGAGTAAAAGAAGCAATTGAAATCGAAAAATCCTCCAATAATATGAATAGAGACGACGGTCTAAAGTTAAGTGATACATGGAAATCCCTATTAAATAAAATAAAAAAGCAATAATCATAATAATTAATAAATATATAATAATAATAATAATAAATATATAATAAATAATAATAATAATAAATAAATAAAAATAAATTAATAAATAAATTAATAATAATAATAATAGCAATAATAATAGTAATAAATAAATAATAGATTTATTTATTTGAAATTTAAATAACAAATTATATATATATATATATATATATATAAATAAACAATAATATAATAAAATTATAACCAAATAAACAAACAATAATAATATATAATAAATATAATTAAAACTTATCTGAATAAATAGGTATTTATTAATTTCTTTTTATTCACCCATAATAAATAAATAAAAATAATTAATAAATAATAACAATACTAATAATAATAAAAATAATAACAAATAAATAATAGATTTATTTTATTTGTAATTTAAATAACAAACTATATATATAAAAATAAACAATAATATAATAAAATTATAACCAAATATATAAATAATAATAATATAATAAATAGAATAAATGCCTATCTAAACAAATAGATACTCATTATAAATAATAATATATAAATAATAGATTTATTTTATTAAAAATATAAATAATAAATTATATATATAAATAAACAATTACATAATAAAAGTAAAACCAAATAAATAAGCTATAATAAATACCTATTTAAATAAATAAGTATTTATTAAATTATTTTTTATTTATTTATAATAAATAAATAAAAATAAATAAACAATAATATAATAAAATTATAACCAAACAAATAAACAATAATAACATATAATAAATATAATAAAAGCCTATCTAATTAAATAGGTATTTATTAATTTATTTTTATTCATTTATAATAAATAAATAAAAATAATTAATAAATTAATGAATAATAACAATGATAATAATAAAAAATAATAATAAATAAATAATAGATTTATTTTATTTGAAATTTAAATAATAAACTATATATAAACAATAATATAATAAAATTATAACTAAATATATAAATAATAATATATAATAAATATAATAAATACATATCTAAATAAATATGTACTTATTAAAAATAATAATATACAAGTAATAGATTTATTTTATTAAAAATATAAATAATAAATTATATATATATAAATAAACAATAATATAATAAAATTATAACCAAGTAAATTAACAATACTAATATATAATAAATAAAATAAATACCTATCTAAATATTATTAAATTATTTTTTATTTATAAGAAATAAATAAAAGTAAATAAATAATAATGATAATAATAATAATTAAATTAATAATAAATAGATAATAGAGTTATTTTATTTGAAATTTAAATAATAAATTATATATATAAATAAAGAATAATATAATAAAATTATAACTAAATAAATAAATATTAATAAATATAATAACTAGCTATCTAATTAAATAAATTAAATAAGTATTAATGAAAATACCATTCATAAGCCGACTACTAATGAAGACAACAGCAATATTTTTCAAATAACTATTAATAAGCTCCGTAATTTTCACGCTCTCTCTTCTCAAAAACAAATCCCATTGCCCTGATGATGGACTCACTAAGCTAGTCCAAAACGTTGGTTTCAAATCTGTTCACAGGTTTTTCCTCAAAAAAAAAAAAAAAAAAGTTGATACATGCAAGGGGTGTACTTTGGGTAAATACAACAAGTCTTCCTTTCACGAAAAAGACAGTCAAGCATAGACTATTCTAGAGTGAGTCCATTCAGATGTTTGTGGACCATTCTTGACAGCATCCACAACTAAACACGGGTATTATGTTATATTTGTTGATGACTTTTCTTGAAAATGCTGGATATTTTTTATGCAGAAAAAGGATAAAGCATTTACAAAATTTTGTGAGTTTAAAGCATTGGTGGAGAAAGAGTTGAGCAATAAGGTTAAATCTCTATGGAGTGATAATGGTGGTGAGTATGTCTCAAACGAGTTTAAGAACTTCTGTGTAGTGTAAGGGATTAAACAGGAGTTGTCCTTGAATTAAACTGTGAATTAAAATTGTAATTCTTTTCTTAGAGCAACTTGTAATAGTTAATTAAGTTTAATTAACTTAATTAGCTTAGGAATTTCGAGTTGGAAGTCCTTCTATGGTCATGTATATGTTTTCCCTAAATTTTAGGGGTCCTTGATGAGTTTATTTGAGTTGTAATTAGATTAACTTAGTTTACTAAGTTATGGTAAGTTAAATTAGTTCTAACTGTTTGTGGAACTAATATAGGACTAAAAGTCAATTGGTGCATCCACAAGTGTTACTCCAGTTAACTAAAGATTTCCTCATGAGAAACTCATGCATGTCAGTTCAGAGAAAGACCCAGTGGAGACTAGAGTGCAGCGACAATGTACTATAAGTTTTATGCTTTACTGAGTTGTAAATATCATGCATGCAATAAGGAAGAGGACCTAATTAGGATTGCACAGTTTTGGAAGCATGAATTCTCTTTAAATACGAGCTCTTCATCCTAGGAATTGCACAAGGAAATAGGGGCTTAGCAAGCAGTGGAAATTTGCTAAGTGTTGGCTACTAGCGGGCTTGCGAGGTAGAGAGTTGAGCATACTTGTGCAGAATTCTTCTTGTGAGAACAATCTTTGTATCTTGACTCATATTTATGACTTAATGAAATACAAATATGCGGAGTTTTTGAGCTGTGGTTTTTCCCAGGAAAACTTATTATGTTATGTGCCATTAATTTGTCTTCTTCTCGTTCATATTGTTTTCATCGATCTATTGGCTTCTGCTGGTTGAAAGTAGAAGTAGATTCTTGTCTCTTGTTTTACTAGATTACATGATCTTGTGAATCTAAAGGAAATTCTACAAAAATGTTATAGTGAAAAGTCTATAATGTCTTGGTTGAAGGAGAAAAATCCTAGGATCGTAGTTTTAATACCAAAAATTATGAACCAAACACCTTAAAAATGATAAAATTCAATGAATACAATCTACTTTGAGGGGTAAATCTCCTTCTATAATGAATGCTATACAAAATACAATATAAGATGAGCCTAATACTAGGTCTCCTTGGTGTATACATACGAGACATATGGGTACAATTATAATGAAAAGGTACAATGAAAGGTTCTACATGACCTACTAATATATCAATACAAATGTAATAACTCAATATCAAGGGCTTAGTAAGGGGTTTTATGCTTAATAGAATAGATAGTCAAAGAATAAATTACATAGTCATGTTATAGAATATAGAATAAGACATAGTAATCAAAGATAAATCAACTACATTATGATATTTATCTATATAGAAACTAACTTATATAGATGTTGGTATTTAGACTATAATGTCTCCTAAAAATATTGAAATTTGCATCGTTGAAAATAACACATTAATTAGGGTGAAGTTTTATAAAATATTATACATAACTCATCCAAATTTTAATTCTTGAAGCCTCTCGCGAGTGTCAATGTTTCTTGCATCAATAGTCATGGCATCTTCTAGCGAAACCACTTACAATAATCATTTTCCTCTACAACCAAGCTACACATGGCATCCCCATATTGCCCTACTTTAATGGTACAAAAAATCCAACCAAGTTTCATGTAACATTATGTGGTCTAATCTTAAACATAATTAAGTTAGAACATAGCATAACCTCATATTAATTGTTTGTGCATGCATAGTTTGTGGAACACAAATATTACTAGGAAATCATATTATTCTTAGTCATTGCACTAATTATAGGAACAACTTAACCTACAAAACTACTTACGAAGAATATCTTGACTTGACACACTTGGATCCATTTCTATCATGGCTAGTGGAATAATTCAATGATTGTGGGCAAATAAATTTTGTAGCCATATATCCACTCTTGTGACGTGACTCCTTGGGACAACAACATGCAAGGACATTAAGGAACTATATTATCTTTCTTCTTCACAAATGAGGTATATAGTAGACATACAAGAACATAAGAATGCAACCTATGAGATGAATTGGGAATGGGTATTATTTTCACATGCCAATGATAATTCAATATGCATTCACATATTTCTTCAGAAATGGTTGAGGGGTGGCATTCTTCTTTAGCTATTAAATCCCATTTAAGGGTTGGTTCATATTTAATGGTGTTTCTTGATTGCATAATATGTGTAATATAAAATTCATATGGTACTTGTGGCATCCTCAACATTATGCACATTGGGTATCCATAAAAAAAACATGTAATAAATACCATTTAAACTTCATATATTTCCATGAATAACAATAGAACATAAAGATTGTTGTCCCAATACATCATATTTCCCACATAAACAATTGAATGCCCAACCCCACTACATAAGTGTTCCTTGAAAAGATTGGCTTATGGCCATTAAGTGAAATTATTTATTTATTGTCACTGACTTCATTCAGTGACATATAGCGATCATGCTAGCATATTATTTTCTTCCGTACCAAAAATTTTATGGTAAATTTTTCGCTTTTGTATATTAAACATTGGAGTTTCCTGGGTGGTGACGTCAGCCCGTTGCCACCACCAGGGCTCCAAAGGTTGAGGCACGATGTTACCACCCTTTATTTCTCGTTTGGCAGGTGATGCTCTGCTGACAGGTGAAGCTCATACTTTAAGCTGAGACAAATATAAAGGCGCTCTTCTTGTGTTGCCTATGTTTACGGGACAAGTTTAATGCAAAATATTGTCCATTAATGTATTACATGTGTAACCATCCATCAAGTTGCGAGTTGCCCTAAGTTACTCCTTAATGTTAAAAATAATTAAATTCAATAGGAATATGTGTAAGAGATTTAGAGTTCACAATATAAAAATATATAATAATATGTATATGTGTGGGATTTAGAGGTCACTATACAAGCAAGGATCGTGGAAAATATTTTTCTAAATATAATAGAGAATCCAAGGTAGTAACTTGGTCAAACTAAAAAATAAAATTTGGTCGACCTTTTTTATTGCCCTTGCTCGCCATCTATGCCTTCCACGTTATATAAAGTAATGATTGACGTGAATAGATATCTAACTATATTATCTTTATACTTTAAATAAAATTATAAAATCACGATGACTTTATATAGCATGTTAATGCAGAGGGTTTTAAATAAAATAATAAAGTTGTGATGATGTAATATAAAGTCATGATCAAGAAAATGCTATTCCCAAGGAGAGGGGCAGGCAACGAAGATGAACTCTCGAAGGCGGCTACAATGGTGGAACCCTAATACCTAGGTTTGATACAGGGACGCTTATCCATGGCGATTTGCGATTTGGGAGTTTGGGATATGGGCGCACTGACGGTCTGATCTGCGACAACAGTTTCGGTCTTCGCGGGGGTCTTATTTTACTCTGTGGTCCCCTTCTGGCTTCACTGACCCCTCCTTCCTTTCCGCCGGTTGGCCCCCTGATCGATTCCGGTTTTGGCTTTCTCTGCACCGACAGTCAGCATGGGCGATGAAGACTTGGTTGACTATGAGGCGGACCCCATGCCGCACCAAGACATCTGGGCTCACCCAAAGAGGCCTCATATGATCCCGCAGAGTGTTGCTCTGGGCTTCGAGACAGGTGCTTCGTCTTTGCAGCCGCACCTGTCGCATACAGGAAAGAACAAATCTCCAGCTTTCTCCCTCGCGGACTCCTCACCTCTCGACTGCCCGCCCCTTTCCCCTGCGACGATTCAGCTACTGGGTTCATGCTTTCAGAACTCGCCTTCTCTTGACGCTCCGCTCCAGTTTCATATTCGCCCTGCATTACCTCCGCCCCCTCCGCCTCTGCCTCCATCAAGCTCACATTCACCCTCTGTTTCCTTTATGCCGCAGGCCCAACAGCCCCCCCTTCGCTCCTCCTTATCTCTTCTCCCTGGCACTAGCTCGGCTCCTCGCTCTCCGATTCGCTCGGGCTGCTTCAATACCGGGCACTACCGGTTCGATCCGCTGGCTCCGCACAGCATAGCTCTTCTGACCCTTGCCGTAAACTTCTAAAGGAGATTCCCTTTGGCAAGCGCTCAGAGAAGGTGACAAAAGGCAGATGCCTTCGAGCAATTAATTCGGATTTCAATATCAATTTTGGGCCTGAAGCTCCGCTGCCGGACGTGATGGATGCTGCTCGCAAGGTCCTCGTCGGTAGGGTCCGTGGCCGCACCTACTCTGTGGAACGACTTAAGCTCTGGGTGGAGGAGATTTGGGGCTCATTCTTTAAAGAACTTCCAGATGTTATGGTTCTCACGAGAGGCTGGTTCGCCTTACATTTTCATCGACCCGAATACACCCAGTGGATCCTTACTCAGTATTGGCACATTGAGCTTGCTCCAGTCATGCTCAAGCGGTGGGATCCCCTCTTCGACCCGGAACGAGAACAATTGGGGGCCGGACCCATTTGGGTTCGTCTACCTGGTCTGCCATGGCAATTCTGGACTCCGTATGCCTTTAAGCGAATAGGGGACACGCTAGGAACTTACCTGGAGCACGACAGATCTTATGAGAAAACGGGCATCAGGACAATGGCTCGAATACTAGTCCACTTGGATATCAGACCAGGGTTAGAGGAAAAAATCACCCTGCACCACAACCATGTCTCTCGCAAACAGCTTCTAGACTACGAAGGCGTTCCCTTCCGCTGTCGAAGATGCCATAAGATTGGCCATCTCTATAAGGATTGCCCACTGAACTCGGGGGTGACTTCTGAGGATACCAAAGGAACTCGTCAGCAGACCACAGTGGAACAAAATGCTGGAGTAAACATAGCTAAGGAAGGCGAGCAGGCACAACAGGAGCCTCCATCCAAGAAGACGGGTGATAGCGCTAAAAAGAACGCTCGAAGGAAGGCATCATCTACAACTGGACCGCCGCGTACTCGCTCAAAGACTGCTGAGGCTTCTTCTAAGCCGTCGGAGGCTGCACCTACTCATCCGGGTAATGCTTCCAATCCCATCTGTTCTCAATTTTTCTCTGATGATATGCAAACTTTTGTGAACTCTTCTTTGCGGACCTCCCTCTCAGAAATTGTCTCTCTCCCCTCCATCCTTTGCACCATTGCCCCACCTCCACCCACCTTCTCTACTACTCCCCCCTCCCACAACCTGGTTTTGGGTTGCCCTGACTCCCCCTCCTCTCCGGTCGGATCCGGTTCTCATCCCTATCATCTGAGGCCCCGTGCACGGTCTAGAATTCTGGGCCTGGGCGCTTCCCCTGGTCGTCATCGCAAGCAAAAGCGAGGCAGACCTTCTCATATCTCTTCAGCAAAGCTAAATGCTGTGGCGGATGTTGCCATGGGGCGACAGTTTACTATTGAACAGGCACTTAGAGCTATTGAGCCCCTGACCTGTGGTTCCCCATGATCTGGCTCTCCTACAACTGCAGGGGACTAGCCAACCCCAAAAAAAGACTGGCTCTGAAAAGACTCTTGCATGAATCTAGATGTGATATCATCTTTCTTCAGGAAACACTCTGCACATCTGAGGTGGCGGTGCGAACTCTACAAGCTATGCTTCCTGGTTGGGTTTTACATGGTTTGGATGCATGTGGCCGATCTGGCGGACTGCTCATTGGAATAAACCCAAGATATAGCAGGCCACTCTCTGTTTGGGGGGGTAGTGGTTTCATCGGTATGGACATAATCATGGGTGACTTGGGCATCCCAATCAGAATTATTAATATTTATGGGCCTAATCAGAATAGACTACCATTTTGGCAAAACTTCCTAAATGGCAACCATATCACTCAGAATACAGTGATAGGGGGCGACTTCAACTTCTCATTGGGGGTTGGGGAATCCTGGGGCCATCATGCTCAGTGCGATCCTATTGCGGATCAAATGAACATGTTATTAGATGCACATCATCTAGTGGATATCCCCATGAACAAGAAGCTGCCCACTTGGCACAATCAGCGTACAGGAGAGGCTGCTCTGGGGCGGCGTTTAGACAGATACATGATGCATGAGGATTTGATACAGTTGTTCCCCTTATACAGACAATGGGTCAGCACAGGGGGTCTATCTGATCACCACCCGATTCTACTTCAGATCAGTGACAAAAAATCTAAGCCGCGCTCTCCCTTTAAATTCTTTGCTGGTTATCTCCAAGAGCCGGAATACATCAAGCTGGTCACGGATTTCTGGACATCACAACCCCCGCTGAGGGATCAGAGGAAAGCGATGGATTTCTGTGATAGACTAAAGATGCTCAAAGTAATGACCGAGACCTAGGCGAGATCAAAGCGGAACAGAGACGAACAGATTCTGAAGGATACTGAAGAACAGATAGCTCTATTGACTGATGAGAAAGGGGCTGGCTATCAATCAGATGCCTCAAAATCACTACTAAACCAGTTGCTTGGGCAAAAATAAAAAATATTACAAGAAAAGGAGGAGTATGGAGACTTAAAAGCAGAGCCATTTGGCTCAAAGCTGGGGACAGTAATACAAAATACTTTCACAACCTGGCCAATGGTAGAAAGGCATCAAATACCATTTGGAAGCTGCCAAGGGATCCAGATGGATGGGCTACCACACACCAGCAACTTGCCACTTTGGGGATAAGACATTTCAAGCGACTTTTCACGGCACCAAATGTAGTCAATCTTCCAGACATCATCAGTCTAGCAGGAAAGTTTCCTAGGTTTGTTGGACAGGAAGATATTGAAGACCTCAGCCAACCGGTCACTATACAAGAGCTGGAAAGTACCCTCAAATGGTTTAAGAAAGATAAGAGTCCGGGGCCAGATGGCTGGCCTGTGGAGTTCTACCTGGCTTTTTATGATCTGCTGGGGGAGGACTTATTGGAAGTCGTTGAGGAGAGCAGGATCACTGGGCACATTCATCCGCCTATGAACCAGACCTTCATTGCCTTGATTCCCAAATCTGATGCCCCCACATCCTTCAATGATTTTCGCTATCTCCCTCTGCAACTGCCTCTATAAAATCATTGCCAAAATCATCGCCAACCGCATTAAACCTATTCTGTCCGCACATATTTCTGCAGAACAATTTGCCTTCCTCCAAAATCGCCACATCCATGAGGCCATAGGCACTGCCCAGGAAGCTCTACATTCCATAAAGATGAAGAACCTCAAAGGTATTTCACTTAAGATCGATCTTGCAAAGGCTTTTGATAAGGTGAATTGGCTCTACCTTAAGATGATTCTTACCCATTTGGGCTTTCCCCTCTCGCTCATAAACTGGATTATGGGTTGTGTATCTTCTGTCTCCTTTGCCATCCTTATAAATGGTGCAGCCTCGGCCCGTTTTAACATCAACAGGGGTATCAGGCAAGGCTGCCCTCTTTCCCCACTACTCTTCCTTATTGTTATGGAGGGACTGAGTAGGCTCATTGCGGCTGCAAAAAGGAACGGTGACTTCAGCGGCCTCAAAATTACTGAACAGTACTCTCTTACCCATCTACTGTTTGTTGATGACATTTTAATCTTTCTAAATGGAAGTGTCCGAGACATCATCGCTTTAAATGATATTCTACTACTCTTCTGTAAAGCCACGGGCATGGAAATCAACAGGGACAAATCCACCAGATCCATGATGAGATGCACACAACAGGAAACTCAGCTGGCGACCCAGCACTTCCCCTTTTTGGAAAGTAACTTGCTGGAAGGCATCAAATATCTTGGGTTCAGATTAAGGCCGGATGGATATAAATCTGAACACTAGTCATGGCTCATAAATAAAATTGAAAAAAGGATCATCTGCTGGCAACACCGACTACTGTCAAAAGCTGGTAGACTACTGTTGATCAAATCTGTTCTCGAGGCTACCCCAGTTTACTGGATGTCCCTTACATGGATCCCAAAAGGCATCCTTCAAAAAACTCAACAAATCTGTAACAGGTTCCTGTGGAATGGAAATAAGAAGGGAAAGATTTTCTCTTGGACAAGATGGTCCCTCGTTTCCTTGCCAAAGAAATGGGGAGGTTGGGGTCTAAAATCTCTCTCAGAATTTGCACAAGCGTTAACAGCGAAACAGGGCTAGTCACTTCTCAAGATGGACAGTTTATGGGCGGAAGTAATACACCAAAAATATATTTGGCCCTCCAACATCATTGAATGGCTTCGCCGACCCACTTGGAACCACCAGGGCATATCCGCGATATGGAGGGCCACACTAAAAGCTATGCCACTCATCCGTGATAACCTTCTGTGGAAAATTGGAAATGGCGCACAGGTCCGAATAGGCTTAGATCCTTGGCCTGGTTCAGGGAACGCACACCTTCTGCCGGAAGGATTGATCCGACATCTCAACAACGAGGGCATAAAATATCTGGCACAGATTGGTGATCCTCAACGATCAACTATCTTCACACAGGCATGGATCACGGATCGTCAGTGGCACCTGTCAGATGGATGGACTGATTATTGGCAAGGATACATACAGGCTCTCACCGAATCACACATCAAGCTTCATGAGGAGGAAGATGAACTAATATGGGCACCTGCAAAATCTGGTAGTTATGCACCAAAGCTTGGCTACTTAAAGCTTATCGAAGCCAAGAAACCTGACATACTGAAAACCTGGTGGAAAGATATCTGGCAACTACAAGCTCAGCCACGGGCCAGACTTCTAATGTGGAACATTATAGCAGACAAGCTACCTACAGGCGCCTTTCTCAAAAAGCGGGCTTTCGCTGGACCTACTTGGTGCGTACTCTGCAAAAAAGAGGAGGAATCATCGTCCCACCTATTCCTTAACTGCGAGGTCACAAAGGATATTTGGCAGCAGGTCACACGGGCCCTCAACATAACCACTGTCTGGAACGCTGCAGATATACCCACTGCCTGGGATCAATGGTGGACTGCGGTTGCTTCAGAAAAGGCCAGGAACTTACCGCCTGTGGTGTCCTGGTTCATATGGAATAAACGTAATGCCATAATTTTTGAGGATTACAGGGTCAACTGGCAACTACTTCCGCCTTCCATTTGCGCGGCATACACGGAAATCCCATTTGAAAATAAAATTATCACACCCAGGAACATCTTGCCTGAAAACATCAATAGAGATATGCCTTGGGCGTATTTCGACGGGGCAGCACCATTGCAAGGTTGTGGGGGGGGCATATTACTTCATCTAACAGAAACACATTACTTTCATCTGAGATTGGGACTCGGCCCGGGTACCAATAACCATGCTGAGCTTATTACACTCAGACATCTTCTATATTTTGCTCTTTCCAAAAACTGTCGACATATTCAAATCTTTGGGGACTCAAAGATTGTGATTGAGTGGGCAAATAATAAATCTATCTGTCATGCATATTCTTTGAAACACATCTTGGAAGAAATTGTTTTTTTAAAAACACATTTTGACCAGATCACTGTTTCTCATATCTACAGGGAAAGAAATGCAACTGCTGACCGACTCTCGAAAGAAGCGGCGGATCGCCCTCTAGGAGACTGGCTGATTGAAGAATACAATCCAGAGGGGATGCACAGATACTATCATCGTCCATATATTGACGGCCTGCAACAGGGGGACATCCTCCCCAATTAACTCTGATTTACTTGTTCTCAATTTTGTATATAACAGCTCAGTACTGATCGGCTCTTTATTTTATATTACTGTATGAGGGCACATATACCTCAAAACACTGTCTATTTATGGTTTTTGTGAGTTACTGTATTATTTTGACGGATACAGATCCACCGTATCCTCAGTGGGACTTACAGGATGATTATTTGTAAAATTTTTTGAACAGTGGTAACACCACACTACAGCATATGCCTTGGCATCAACAACATGTAATCTCTATTATTTCTCTTTAATAGAAATTATGAACTCTATTTTCCTCGGAAAAATATAAAGTCATCATTTGAATTGCCAAACAATGTAAAAATTTAAGTTATTAATTTAAAATTATTAATGTAATGTATGATTTAAAATATTCTAAGAGCTTAAAGATTATTGTGTAACGTTTCTGGAGAGAGAGCACCGCGGCAAGGGAATGTTCAACCCTATAACAATTGAACTCACCTCTGACCTTGAAGTCACCCAGTCTTACAGGAATCTAGTATCCATCTAAACCAACCAAAAAACCACCTTTAGCTTGAGCATGTGGATGCTTAGGAACTACCAATCACACTCACCAGGAGCTTGAACCTGAGGATGAGCTAGTAGCCATCAAGAAGCCAACCAAACAACCAACCAGGCTTAGGATTATATTACCTTCGAGAACTAGAACTCCCCTTACAAGCACCCTTCAGACCAAGACAACGAACCTTGAGCTTCAGGATTTAGATGCTTTTGCAGTATGCCAACACCACACCATTGAGAATTATTAGTCTCCATGCGATATTGCAATCACACCAACTTGAGCATTGATTCTTCTGGTTAGTCTATTTTCCATCCAAAGACACATGAGCTTCAGCATGAGGACACATAATACTAGGAAGTATGCCCATACATCGTTAGCTTCATTCTGCAGTCTGCCCATCAAACAAACAAACTCACGAAGGATAACAGTCAAATAATTCCCCAGCACCCGCCCGGTACGGTAAAGTAATTCCCTGATCCACTCGTTCTTCGAGCCCTGCGTTTGTACATCCAGCTAGGCCAGTCAGAAAAAGGCCAGTAGCCATAAAAAGGAAGGCCAGTCTCTAGAGTTGGAGGAAAGCCAGCCTTATGAATCGACATTGAAAAGTGGAAAGCCATAGTTATTGTTCCGTTGAGAAGAAAGAAGGCGACCCTAGAAAGAGGAAGAACGAAACCCGAATAATAATAAGAAAAAAGACCAGTAACTTAGGGTCTCTTTGGAAGGAAGGCAAGTCAGAAGGAAAGGGAGGTTGAGAGAAAAAGGCTCTTAGAGAAGATATCTTTCATATTTACATTGAAGAACCTGGCCTTGCCCTCCTCGACCTCGTAACCTCGGCCGAGTCGATGGCGGCTTTTTAGTCGAGCGTGCTATCGCACCCTTCGGGCCTATTGTTGAGCAAGCAATCCTTCCTTACCTTCTAGCTAGCTCTTTGAGGGGAAGAAAGAAGAACCTTCCCTTCTTAAAAGGTCCTTTCAGGCGGGCGGTAAGGTAGGTCCTGCTCACCCAGCTCACCCAGTAAGGTACTTCTCAACTCGGTCAAGTCCTGATTCCCTTCCTTATCTAACAGATATGATCTCAGTTTATCTAACTGTGTGAAATGAAAAGTTGGCCTTTTTGGTAAGATCAATCCTTCGATAACGCTGCTATTATATATGTAATTATGCCTCGTCCTGATATATGTGGGAATTAGCTGTGGGAATTAGCACAATACGTACTTCGAGTTAGTAGCATGGCGAATCATTACTTACAAGCATGTGATGTCGTCATCAAGTGCTGTTTTCATAATTGACCAAGCGGACATATCTCTATAGAGAAGAACGTGTTTTATTTATAAATGATGCTATCCCTGATTAGGTAGGAGATTTGGCCCTCCCTCCCCCAACCAATAGTCAGAGGTTATGCGCTTTAAAGAGTGAATCCTATGTGGGCGTTGGGCTAATTCCCCATTTACAACCCTTGACACTTACCACTTACGGTAAAGAGAGTGTTCGCCTTGGACGGAGGTTGCGAGGCTAGTAATAAAAGTTGTCATGGGTCGGGAAAGGTCCTTATCTTTCTTCCCGTAAACCACTTATCCATTAGGGGAATCTAGGGCGAATCTCTTCCCTACCTCTCTAAGTGTTTCTCCCCTACAAAGTGACTTCCCCTCCCCCCTATGAGTTCCACGCCTTTGTTGTTTCGCCCTCCCCTAGGCCGGGTGAGTGAACGGAAATGATACCCCACACTTACTTACTTACAAAGATACGGATAGGTACATCAGAACGGAGGTAGACACGCGTAGGTACACCAGAACGAAGGTAAATGCGCAATGAGGTCCTGATCTTATGAGCTTCCTTAATGAGTGAGTAAGTAGGTGAGTCTTACTTAGCTACCCTTCCTTCCCTAGCCTTCTTAGATGAGGTAGCCTTTCTAAGCTTCAAGTTCAAGCTTTAGCATGCCACGTTCTAGCTTTAAGCTGCTACACCCTGCTTTATGGTTCATACCACCTGCCTTAAGGTACTTATTATTAGCTTTACACTACCTGCTTTAAGCTTTCAGCCTCACACCACGTGAGGTTGGAAGCATTTATATGTATGTCAGGTCTCCTCTCCCTCTCCCTTATGGTCGAGCACCTCTCCTCACCATATGAATAGTGAGCCCCCTAAAGGGTCCTTATTAGTCGAGCGTGCTTACGCACCCTAAAGGTCCTCTCCTTAACAGTCGAGCCTGCTTACGCATCCTTTTGGTCGAGCACCTCTCCTCACCATATGAATAGTGAGCCCCCTAAAGGGTCCTTATTAGTCGAGCGTGCTTACGCACCCTAAAGGTCCTCTCCTTAATAGTCGAGCCTGCTTACGCATCCTTATCAGTCGAGCCCCATTGCCGGTCCTTATCAGTCGAGCCTCGTTGCCGGTCCTTATCAGTTGAGCCCCGTTGCCAGTCCTTATCAGTCGAGCCCCGTTGCCGGTCCTTATCAGTCAAGCCTCGTTGCCGGTTCAATTTACTTATTGGGTGGCCCCTCTCAAATAAGTAACTAAAGAGCAACTAAAGTTCCTCTCCTTATCAGTCGAGCCCCGTTGCCGGTCCTCGCCAGTGGGGTCATTGCCAGTGCTCATTGCCGGAAGGTCAGCCGATAGTGGATCACCGCCAGCCAGGTCATTCCAGTCGGTCATTGTCAGGAGAGAGATCAACCGATAGTCGATTAGAGACAGGAGGTGAAACTTACTAAGCAAGTGTCCATGTAAATTACTCTACGGACTAAGCCTATGTAACTTACTGCTTAAGGCTTTAACTCTATGGCCATATGGAGATATGAGTAAGAGCTAGAGCCTGCTAAACCTGTGTGTGCCGCTGTAGCCTAAATCGCCGTAGCCTTAACCGCCTGAATCATACCCATAGCCGTAGCTTGAGCCATGACCAGAATCGTCGTAGCCTGAGCCAGGGGAATATTATTGAAAGCCTATAGATGAGATACAGTGCCTAATCCTGCTAGGTAGCTGTCGCCAAGTCTAAATGCGATCTGGTGGGTCTTCCCCCAGTGTTCCTGTCAGTCAGTTAGTCAGCCAGAAAGAAAGCTAGAAAGAAAGCCAGCCATCCCTTCCAAATCAGTAATAGTGGTTGGTTGGCGTAATTACGTATATAACGAATGAATGCATCGATATGTGTCATACCAGATTCGATGTGATTCATTAGTCATTCTTGAGAGATTGAATGATGCTCGTTATATATGTCATTATGCTTTTTTCTATCTATAGTTGTTACCAACCCCTATGCTATGAAAACTGGCTTTCTTTTTCGGACCTCGTGGGCCCCAAAGGTGTGGAATAAAGTACACTTGAAATGAGCTAAGGAAGGGACAGAAGCCAAGAAGAGCCATCCACCAGAAGCATTCAACCTTCCGCCTTCATCACCAGCCATGCCAAGTCCAACAGAAGCCAGATGCCTTGAACCTTCAGCCAACCTTCAGCCATAAGCCTAGCACATACTTGAACCTCCCAAAAGCCCAACTTGAAGAACTATCGTCCGGAAAGGGAAATAACAGTACCAAGCACTAATAAAAACGAGATTAATTCGCTTACTCATTCGTTCATTCATATCCTTCAAATGGTTCAGAAGTTGGTTATGCTCTTGTAAGTTTAAGCAGCACAAGCAGTTACAGTAGCACCAGTAGATCATCCTGCAGAGCTACCAGCCTTAGTAGCCATCTAACTAAGCCAGAAAGACAGAAAGCTAGCCAAGAAGGCCTCATCACCAGCCATTATAACTATCTATCATTCTCTAGGTATGAACCAACCACTATTACTAATTTGGAAGGGATGACTGGCTTTCTTTCTAGCTTTCTTTCTGGCTGACTAACTGACTGACAGGAACTTCAATGGTGGAGGTTTTAGCAGAATACACTATTCGTTTTGCCATTTTAGGATGCGCAAGCAGGCTCGACCACTATTTACCCACCCACCCCAATCCCCTGAGGCGGAGGTTTTTTAAGATTTCGATGGCGGCCTCTCCTCTTGAAGAAAGCGTGACCGGTTAGGTGCTGGAAGGGCCTAGAATGGCCTCTGAGGTGTTTTTGGTAATCCCTCTTCGTTTCAATATCGTGATCGGATCTAGAATTTCAGGAGATAACATGCCCATAAAAATTAGGATTATGATTCAATTATGCTATCAGTTCCATTAATCATAAGAAAGAGGAAAAGGAACGAAGTGTGACTAGTTTCATCTTGTGGAAGTATATTACTACTAGATATATAGAATAGAAGAATCGTACGGCTACAACTATATTACATACAAAAGCCACTGAAATACTTGGATACGGAAGGTAGTTAGGGGTCCAGGTCGTGTCTCAATCTCTTTAAGAGGAGCAACCTGAAATCGTGCTATGACTGACTTAACCGAAATCCCATCGGAGAGAACGAAGTGCAGTGAGCACTCTTTAGGTGTGAATTCTATAACCATACTCGAACGCGAATCGATCGATCAACCAACCAATCTTGAGAGCCTGCCGCCTATGAATGAACGAGTGAACAAATAAGCCAGCCAGCTTTACGTCCCTTTGCTTGGTCCAGCTGTGGGTTCCCTTCCCTCAATCAACGGTCGAAGGTTTCAAGCTCCGTAGCCAAGTAGTATAAGAATGCCGACTCGCCGTAGGAAGACTTTGGGCGGCGTGTTCGGCCCCGTAGGTGGGATGCCGTAGTCTGGCATGCTCGTAAGTAAGGTGTGACGCCTAACCTGGTATGCCTGTTCATGACGCTTCATTATATACGTAATTACGCGATCGAAGAATTGATCAAATAATTGATCTCAAATTGACTGCGCCAACTTCGAGTAGAGTGGCCAAGTAGAGAACCAAATCTAAAGTTCTTTTATTACTGTCCCAAACATGCGCATCTCCGTAGAGTACTTTCCCTCCATAGCTCCGATCACTTGTAAAAAGAAATGACATGATCACCCAGAAGCATCAGTAGCAGCATTTGTAGCAGGGGGAGCAAGGTGACGCAGTTTCTTCTATTGATTATGCAAGTCATTAAGTTGATCAAGTTACAAAGTAAGAGCCAGCATCTGAGCTAGTTCCAGCGTCCCCGCTAGGATAGCCAGTAGCAGATCCGGCAGTTGTATAGCTTCCAGCCGGAGATCCAGCAGCACCAGTTTCAAAGCCAGTCGATGACCGACCGAGTCTTACCATCATGATAAGAGGCAGAGCACGCCGCATGGGTGGTATCAAAGCCATAAACATGGGCAAAGGTTTCTCTCTTGCTGTGGAACTTCATGCATGGACAAGGAATCAATATCTACCTACTATGCCAAGGGGACTATTAGAAGGGTACTAAATAGGACTAAAGACTATTGGCTATTGGAATGGCCAAGTTATACTAGATCTAGATCTTTATCTCGGTAGAGAAGAGAGTAAAGAAGTGAAACGTAGAGATGCGAGTATCATATTTCTAGACGAGTATAATATGTATAGAGCGATCACGTATAACTCCTTCCTCGACACTAACAACTAACTGAGTATAGGGGTTGTATAGCACTGGACCTTATAGCAACACTGACTACTTGGCACTGACCAGAGTAGTTTATTCATGCATCAACCGGAGATTCTAGGCAATGAGTATCAAGCCCATACTGGTAGCCCAACTGCCCCATAAGGTCTCCGGCCATAGAGTGAAAGATAAGAAGCTAGTCCCCCTTCCTTTCCTTCTTAATTAATGGAACTAAAAAAGGAAAGTAGTAAAGCAAGTGTCGGGGACCAACCGGAAGTTTTTATAGATGGAAACTACAGCCTTTAGAGCTAGTATTGATTGCCTAGTACTTATTGCTAAGACCTACCCCGGAAGGAGTCCATAGTGAGATTGGAATACTAACAAACCTATGGTGCCTGGGCCAAACCTGGTACTAGCCCGGCCCGAGTATCCCATCTGAGTAACCAAGTGGAGTAGCCAAGTATAGTGGCCAAGGAGAGTAGTATCCAAGCCCACCCAATAAATCCATTCAAGTTTTGTATTTAGAGAATGGGTTCTAATTCAAATGGCACATTTTCACTACTATATGCCAGTACCTTATGTATTAAGTCCACGTCCAACCAACAAGCATGAAGCTGCCGCATGGACTGCCCTATAGGGTTAACTGGCTAGAACTACTAGAACGACAAGAGATTGATTTCACTCTACTTAGTTGAGCAATGACTTTCTGGCTCTGCCTGTCTATGATTGATTTTCTATCGGAAATTGATCTGTTTCCAGCCCCTTATTCCAACAGCCCAGATATGAACTTGCAATTGGAAGTATGGCGATAACAGGCTATGACCTACCTTTTGCTTGCCATCTTAGCTGTAGGTTCCATGCTCCCAGGTCTATAACGACATCCACTTGCTGATGAAGAGGGAAAGCCATCATACTGCCCAACATACTACAATGTCTTAATAATGACATCATCCTTAATAACCTTCCTGACATGGGGAATTATTCAGGAATCAAAAACAAATGGGAAAAGCTCAACAACGTATATATGTCAGGGCCACATCCCCGACCTCATCATGCTGTATGACTTCCTCCACCTGAGTGCTGCTCGTCCCTCCTACCTCTTCCAATCCTTTCTCCTGCTACTCTGTCCTATGCTCCTCTTCCTGCCCTACAGCCTCCTGATGATACTCTACAAGCTGCCTATATAGAGCCTTTTCTATCCAAAGCTACATCTAAGGTCATCAGTCACTATATTTTAGTACAGCGCCATGTGCGATAAATCGATGGTGGCCCTATGGTCGAGCGATAAATCGATGGCGGCCCTATGGTCGAGCGATAAATTGATGGCGGTGCTAATCTACTCCGATCCTCAAACGCAAACAACTAGAGTTCCCTACCTCTATAATTGAATGGGTAGTACCAAATCAAAGTGTGAGGAGGGGGTAGTGGATAAGTGATGCGAAAGAATGTCATGGGTAGTACCGAAGATCTAGTGGTTTGATTCATAACATGGCATTTGTTCTAGGATTTGTTGTAATTAAGAGAGTAAGATCTTCCCTGTTGCTTGTGTTTTCCTCTGCTCATGGTGTCTACTGAGTGATTGATTCCTTCTGTTGTGAGTGTAGTACCAGTTACGATAAAGGTAAAGTGAATAAGGCACTCTGTAGTACCAATATGGATGGATATAAAGAGGCTCAGAAGTGATGGTAATGGTATGAGGTCTAAGTGTCAATTTGATCTCCGGGGATACTATTTGATTTTGTCTAGTGGTTTTCTTATAGTAATAGCTTGTTCCTAGATTTCTATAGGGTGATATCTTGCTTCTCTAGTTCCTATTGTTCGAAATAGAATATTCCTTGCGCCCCGGAGGGACAAGCGGCTTCGCATTCCTTGCACTCGGAAGTGCAAGACCCTTCGGACCTTGTATTAATTATTTCTATATCGTTCAGGGGGGATTTCGTTACCATAGAATGCCCGCAAATGCCTCTCCCTTTTGGTCGAGCCTGCTGTCGCATCCTTATAAGCCGTTCGGAGGTTCAAAGGTGGTGCCAGTCTCATTTCTATTCTACCCCATCCCTAACCTAGCTATTTTCTTTGTCCCCTGCTGGTGAAACTGAAACTACTGCTTATGAGTTAAGCCTCTCCACTGCCTCTACAACCAGAACTATTTCCGTCCAACTAGTAGGTCTATGCTGCAGGTTTTACCAAGTGCTCTTACCACCCAGTATTAGGGTATATCTTAAGTGCTTCTCTCTATAGCCTATCTTTGTTGCCTATGAATAAGGCTTATGCTTACCGTCTTTCTCAATCACCCCAACATAATTCTTGACTTTCCTGCCCTACCCAACCTTTTATCCCCAACAGACTATCCCCAACAGATTGGTTCTCGTGGGCGGGATATCCTATCTATCCTTATCTCTATCCTTTCTCCTTGAATGCATGAGCATCCTCGGGGGCACCATATGCAGGGTCCCCACTCACCCTGACCAGCTTAGGCCTTTTGTAGTTCTTGTTCCCTGAAAAAGAAGCAGCGCCCATGCTTCCCTTCTTACTCCCTCTTTACCTACTCTGATTCGCTCAGGGAAGCCTTCCTTGAAAGCTGCAGGATCGGTAGAGATAGTTCACCTTTCATAAGTAAATGATCCAGTTGATCAAGTTGATGAGCCATAGCTATCAGTTCTAGATCGAAAGGAAGAGCCTAAGTTTAGTGATCGAAAGAAATAGTCGGATGCTTGCTTGAGCCGAAGAGCCTGATGTTTGCGAGTCTGATGCTCGTAAGCGAGATTATGGTGTTTGTGGCCGAGATCCTGATGCTTCTGTTGCAGATCGAGACTATGATCTTTGTGTTCGAGATTGAAAGTAAGTGACTGATGATCGTGAGCTAGATCCAGACCTTCGTTATCCTTATCCAGCACCAGCAACAGAGGTAGTAGAGGTGGGAGTGCCTTTTTGGTAGGCACTTTTCAGAACATTTGTATTACCTTTTTAAGCCACAAGGATTACTTCAAGATACATGAACCGGTATCGGTGGGATAGGATAGACAAAGAGACAATTGTGGATGGATCGAGCGAGGGATGAATGAATCAATGAATGAATCGTGGATGCATAGTACCGCTATTACTTGAATTTAGAGCTTGCTTGTTAGTACCATTTTGATGAGAAGAGAGCTGGCTGCTGGCTTTATTCATGCCTCTTGCATTTAATGGGAAGTAACGCTCCTCTCCTTATCAGTCGAGCCGATGGCGGCCTTATTAGTCGAGCGTGCTTACGCACCCTGCCGGTGATGGCGGCCTTATCAGTCGAGCCTGCTGTAGCATCCTTTAGAGTGAGCTAGTCGGTTAGTGGGTATGAAGAAGTAAGGGCCCTCTGAGTTTGGCTCATTACCTCTCCCGGTGGTCGAGCGTGCTTTCGCATCCTCTCCTTTCACAGTCGAGCCTGCTTACGCATCCTTTCTTTCTTTCCTTATTTTCTACTGAGATCGGGGAAAGAATCATTTAAGTAAGAGTAAGGCAAGGGCAAGTCATGAAACAATGGATGGATGGGCGGGGTAGCCACTATAGCCCACCTTTCAATAGAATAGAAAACCTCTAGCAAGAATGAGATGCCAGAAGAAGACGGCGGGGAGAGATCCCCTCCTACACGAATGCAGCAGCTGGAGAGTCAAGCCGGTAAACCAAAAATCAGCCGAGTTCCCAAGAAGTGGTCAGTCCGACAAATGGCCCAGTCCTTGGAGTGAGATGGCAGGAGAGTAGCATAGGGCAGTGTCTGTCATGTGCAACAGAGAAACCCAGATTTGTAATCCCGATGAAGAAACTGAAAAGATACCACAACTATATTAAGGACCATGCGATGATCTGCAAGTTCATAGGCATTTGGCCAATGTAGAAGGACTTGATCAAGTGGATACAACAAAATGGCAACCCAAAGGCCATATCGAGCTCAAGATGGGAGCCAGAGGCTTATTCACGGTAATCTTCTCAAACCTACAAGATAAGGAAAGAGTATTTGAAAATGGCCCCTATTTTCATTATAATGCAGGCCTGTTCATGAGATATTGGGAAGAATGTTACAACCCGGATAAAGAGAAATTCCTGGCAGCCCTAGTCTAGGTACGATTCTTTGGGTTCCCAGTGGATTTCTGGGATCCAAAAATATTGGAAGGAATTGGGGACACAATAAGGAAATTTGTCAAAATATCTGAAACCACAAGAAGAGGTCGATATACTTCATATGCTAGAATATGTGTGTATAAGAATATCGTTGAGCCCATCCCTGAATTAGTAGAGCTAGAATATCATGAAGAAATCTGCCAACAGACCTTGAACTATGATCGTATCTCGTTCCGATGTCAAAGGTGCCATGAATATGGCCACTTATTCAAAGAATTATCGTTGAACCAGGAAGGACCGGATCTAAAAGAAAAACAAATGAAACCCCCACAGAAAGGAAATGAGGGGTTCTAAGAAGTAAAGAACAAAAGAAGGCCCCCAAAGGGATCTCATATCCTAGAAACTGTCAACCAAACTCAACCAAGTAGTAAAAATAGATACGAGTCATTGCAAGAGGAAGAAGAAACATAAAAAGAAGCACAACTCATGGATTACTAGGGAAAAGAAAAAGAAAGTAGCCCAAGTCAAGAAAAAATAACACCAAAGAGGAAAGCTCAAATAGATCTCAAAGATAAATAAGAATAGGCAAGAATGGAACTCACTACAATGGAAATAGACCCAGGCAAGGGGGAGGAGTTAATCATGGAAGAGGAAGTTCTAAAGAAACTGTTAAATGAATGGAGACACTTAGATGAAATATTTATACCAGAGGACCAAAAGAAACTGTAGAAGGGGACCTTCCAATAATACAAGGCCAACCAAGGACATAGACAAGTAGAGATTGCAGAGCAATTGGGCATGCAACAAGAAAACCCCCAGGAATTTCGAAGAACAAAAGGAGGAAAGAAAAGAGGAAGGATAAATCTATAGGAATCGATCCAGATAATTAGAGAGATGTTGGTAAAAACTAGAGGGGTTGTACCGCTGTCAACGGTCTTCCAAAAACTCAAGAAAGTTACCAAATGATAGTAATATCTTGGAACATAAGGGGCTTAAACAGCTGGGGAAAACAAAGATATATAATAGATCGATTGAAAAAGGAAAAGCCTCAAATAATGCTTCTCGAGGAAACAAATATAACAAGAGAAAAGCTAGAAGCAATTCTAAGGAGGATGAAACCAAGATATGAGGTAGTTGCACTGGATGCGAAAGGAAGTGCAGGGGGCATAACAATCATCTGGAACCCAACAGAGGTAAAGGCAGATTATTGGATAGGAATGCAGAGAATCCTCACAGGTCACTTTCGAAATATAGGGACCAAAGAATGGTTTATGATCTCAGCAGTCTATGGGCTACATATTCTAGTTGAAAAGGAAAACTTCATACAAAGTAGAAGGACCCTAAACCAAATGCACGATGAAAAAATTTGGCTGATTGAAGGGGAATTTAATCTGATAACTACTTTGGAGGAAAAAAAATGAGGGATTAGAAGGGAGGAACCTGAAATGGAACAATTTAGGGATATCCAAGAAGAGATCCACTTGGTTGATATCCCTACAATCAATGGAATGTACACGTGGAACAACCAAAGAGGAGGAACCCGTCAAATAGCGTCATGCTTAGATAGATTCTTGGCAACTGAAAACTTAATTAGCATAGATGTATACTATGAGGCATCCATCTTTCCATGTATGGGATCGAACCACTGGCCAATTAGATTAGAAGTGGACATGAAACAAGGGCAAACCAAGAGACCCTTCAGGTTTGAAGCATTCTGGTTGAGAGACCCGACCTTCCTAGGAAAGCTGAAGGAATGGTGGAAAGCAAGTAAGAAACAAGGAAGAAACCAAATGCATACATTCCAACTCCATCTTAAAGAAATCAAAGATAAAATAAAAAAATGGAACAAGGAAGAATTTGGTAACATACAACAGGAACATGAACTGCTACAGGCAAAGATGAAAAAGGTGCAACAACAGATAATAACAAATGGTCGCACTAAAACCCTAGTGGAGGAAGAAGGACAATTGTTGAATAGGTTGGAGGAAAGGAGGCAGCAGGAAGAGATTCTATGGAAACAAAAATCAAGAATTCAGTGGCTGAGAGAGGGGGAAAGGAACACTAGATTCTTTCACAAAGCGATGATTCAACATCGCCAGCATAACAAGATCTTCTCCTTAGTAGACCAGGATGGAAATCGCCTTACTCAAAAGGAAGATATGGAGAACCTGTTGGTCCAACACTTTCAAAATTTATTGACTGAACCTAATTTAGATAGGACAGAAGATATAAACAAGATTACTCAGCATATCCCTCAGCTGGTTAGTAGGGATCAGAACCTAGCTCTAATGAGGGAAATAACTATGTGTGAGGTGGATGAAGTAATCAATGGGCTAGTGAAGAATAAAGCTCCGAGACTGAATGGATTTACAACAAAATATTTCCAGGAAAATTGGACGATTCTAGGAGAAGATATCGTTGCAGTAGTGGAGGATTCAAGATGAACTAAAAGGATGCACCCGAACCTGAACTCCATCTTCCTAGCTCTTATCCCCAAAACAGACCATTTAGAAGAGCCTCAGGGGTTTAGAACTATAGCTCTATGCAATGTAATATATAAAATTGTGGCTACAATAATGGTAAACCACCTCAAACCTATCCTTCCTAGCTTAATCTCTCAAGAGCAGACTGGTTTTTTCAAAGGAAGGCAAATTATGGATGGGATAGTCACAACTCAAGAGGCGATTCACTCCCTGAAGACCGAAAAAGCTAAAGGGATGATGATAAAACTAGATCTATCAAAAGCATATGACCGTCTAAGCTGGACTTACCATTAAGGAATTTTGAAAGCGTTCGACTTCTATCCCAGATGGATAAATTGGATCTATTCTATGATATCTACCCCTGTGTTCTCAATCCTTCTAAATGGAGCTCCAACTGAGGCATTTAATGCAACAAGGGGGCTAAGACAAGGCGATCCGATGTCCCCTTTTTTATTCATATTGGTTGCTGAAGGACTAGGAAGATATGTAAAAGAAAAGGTGCAAGGAGGTCAATTTACAGGCCTGCAAATGTGGGGCAATGACCTGCCATTAAGACATATTAGTTTTTCTATGACATAATGATGTTTGGGCAAGCAACCCTCCAGGAAGCTAGAGCCCTAATAGAAATCTTACACGATTTCATGAGTGCTTCAGGGATGGAGATCAATAAAGAGAAGTTGGATATCTTCTTCTTCAATACAACAACTCAATCCCAAGCTTTCCTAGCAAGAATAATGGGCTTTCGAATAGGAAATCTCCCCTCAAAATATCTGGGGATCCCACTAAGTCTACACCTAATCAGAGTGGCAAACTGGAAAGTTATTCTGGCAAAAATCCAAGGGAGGCTACAGAATTGGACTTTCAGGACTCTGAATATGGCGAGTAGAGTAATATTGTTAAAGGCAGTGCTTAAGTCAATCCCGATATACCAATTATCAAGCCAAGCTTTTCCTAAAAATGTTTTCCATGTTATGATTGACATTCAAGAAATTCCTGTGGCAAGGGCCAAACACACTTAAAAAATGGGCACTACTATCTTGGGATTGGCTAAGCAAACCCAACAAAGCAGGAGGGCTAGGAGTTCGAGACCCATATATTCTAAACCAGGTCATGGGGGCCAAGCTATGGTGGAGATGGATTTAGGGAGGAATAGACCTAGGGAAAGAAATATGGGGGAGAAAATATGGAATACCAAGGTCGACAGAAGGAAGGCTAAGAGTCCAGGAAAACATAAAGGGGTCATCCATATGGAATATGGCATCTCACAACAGAGAACTAATAAGAAATCATAGTTTCTGGGAAATAAGGGGAGGACACAAAGTAAGATTATAGCAAGAGGCGTGGCAACAAAGAGAGAAATTATATAATAGGCCAGACCTTGCGGAAATATGCCAATATAAAAATAACCCTACAAATAAATCGATGAAATTTTTTTGTGGAATGGATACAGGGGAATATTGGAGAAAATGGAAGCGGAAACAAGATTGGTCGGGTGCTCCAGGTTTTATTTAATGGGAAACCTACGAGAAGGAGATGGAGTCCCAAAAAATAGCGATATCAGAATGATCAGATAAATAAGGTGGGGATATAGAATAAAAGGGATGCTTACCATCCAAGAAGGATACCACTTGTAAGCAACACATCATCAACAACAAGGGCCACCCATATGGGAACGAATCTAGAAGGACAAACTATGACCCAAAATAGTCTTTTCCCTTTGGGTTGTCCTACACGACAGAGCACTAACTTGGGACCAGTTACAGATAAGGGGGATGTAAGGACCATCGGCCTATTGCATATGTGAAAGACAAATGAAATTGATGGAACACTCATTAAATGCCAGCAGTTATAGTGAGGTTCTATGGCAGTATCACGTGCAACTTTGTGGCCATAGAGACAGGGATCAAACAAGTATGAAATTAACAATGGAAAAATGGAGAAGGAAGCCTTACCAGAATCCCATCCTGAACTGAGCCTGGCAGATATCCCTTGGATTTATGCTCTAGGCAGTGTGGAAGGAAACAAACCGAAGAATTTTTAAAGGGGAAAAGAGAAAAACAGTAGAATTATGGGGAATGATAGTCTAGAACATCCGAGAAATGATTCTTGCAGAGAACTGGTTACCAGATGATTAGGAATCCAATCTATAGGAAAGTCGTATATTGGCAATGTTAAGCCTGAATCCCAACATTTTGATGGCCAATTCATGGAAACAAAAACCTACTCCCTGTGACTCCCCAACCCTCTTCGTGTTCCCCCAGGAAGAGTTCATAAAACTAAACTTCGACGGAGTAGCTAAAGGGAACCCGGGGGCTCCAGGGTTAGGAGGGGTGTTCTGATACCATCAAGGTAACATCATTCACCTGTACGCCATGGATTGTGGAATAGCGAGCAACAATGAATTAGAGCTCTATGCGTTAAAGCAAGGGCTAGAAATAGCCTAGAGAGAAAGGTTTCAGAGACTAGAGGTGGAAGGAGACTCGAGACTGGTAATAGAGATTGTAAAAAAACTCTAGCAAGGAACCAGATGGGAGAAGATAAGCCAAAGTTGGAGGATGGCAAGATTGGTTCAGGAAATAGGAAATCTAATACAAAGGATAGACTATATTATTCCAACACATGTCTGCAGATTGAGGAATGCGGCAACAGATAGCTTAGCCAACTGAGGAAGTGGACAAATTGACATAAACCTTGATATAAGGGGCGATGAGTTAAGTCAAATGGGAGGAATGAGAAGTCTTGAGGAAATCCTGAGAATAAACAAGGAAAAAGGAGAGAACCCCCGATCGGGGTGTGACGGGAAATGGAGGAGAGAGGGAAGAGAGGCTGGATAGATGACACGACGGGCAGAGGAAAGAGAGGCTAGACAGATGGCATGACAGGCAGAGAGAAGTGAGTTTGGGCAGTTGGCACGAGAGCTGGTAAGTCAATGCGGATAACCGAGCAACTCACGACAGGAGCAATCAAAAGTAGGAAGGCAATAATGAAGGGCATTAATTGGAAGGTAAGTGTGTGCTTATCTTGAGACCCACACGGGAAGGGAAGGGAAGCGACCAGTGGAGCAAAGCAAGTGGCAGGTTTCTTGGAAATGAGGCCAGGTAGGTGGAAGAGAAAATTAAAGGAAAAGGTGTCAAGGTTGAGGGGAATTTTCATGCAGGAAGCGAAGGTAGGATGCGTAGTTGGAGTTGGCAAGTGCCGAGAGTTGGGGACATCAAGCAACATTCAGCCTTTGCTTGTAAAACCTATTATGTGCTCCCAGATTTCCCCTGCGTTGGTAAGGAAAATATGAATTGGAATCTGAGATGAATTCTGACTAAAAGAGGAACAGTAATGAGTCATGTTGAATACTACTAGTTAATTATTATTGTTTTCCCTATCGAATATAGAAATGAAGCATACTATTTTCCTTGGGTTATTGGCCTATCAACCTGGGGTGGGATAGAATTGATAACTATCCAGGGAGGGGGCGAAGGGATATCTGAACATCAAATCAGGGTAGCTAGGTCATGGGGCAGAAGGAGACTGCTGGGCCAAATTTATTTCGCCAGTAGCGTCATTCTGAGCAGTTTCAACTACATCTGTAGGAAGAATTTATTTTGGCAGTTAAAGAAGTGTATATGGCTTGGGAGGGAAGGAAATAAAAAGAATTGTGTGAGGCCTGGCGTGAAACCCGACCCTGGTGCAATCTTCGGCTTGATGGTCTTGATGAAACCCATCAGTACATCGTCGAAGCAAGACCTGGAACAGGCTGGTAGAAGTGGGAGCAGTAACTGGATCTGCGATTGGGGAGGGGAGAAAGTCCAAATTTGGCTTTGGCTAAGTTTCATCGAGGGGATTGACTGGAGAAGGTTAGGAATTTTACGGCCTGGTGACATAATTGTCGTCTGGTGGGAAAGGGTAAAGCATTTTCTTATTCTCTAGGGTGGAGAAAACTAGGAGAGAAAGACTTCTAGGAGACCGGTTGGCAGGGTTGGTAGCATAGGATGCTGGACGCACAAGGTGGTCTTGTGGGAGTCGGGCAGAGGGGAAATTCAACTGCTCAAGGGCAGCAACTTGGAAG
Organism: Pinus tabuliformis; assembly: GCA_031772625.1. Lineage (NCBI taxonomy): Eukaryota > Viridiplantae > Streptophyta > Pinopsida > Pinales > Pinaceae > Pinus > Pinus tabuliformis. Next base: position 324,833,915 of record CM062814.1, on the reverse strand, counting down.
ATGGATTTGTCTCTATCTTGAAAACCTTTGAGGGAAGCGAGTGGAACCTAGGAGTCAACTGGGGAAAAAGCAATAAAGAGGGCACATAGTGGATGAAAGAGACTGCACCAGAGCATTCTCATCCTGAAATGGGGAAGAATGCTGGGAATTTGAGAAGGAACAAAGCCAATTCTTAGGCCAAGTATCAAAGCAATAATATAAGGAATTATGTCAAAACCAAGACCAAAACCTAGATCATAAATTACTATGTGTTCACCATGGAAAATTTCATTACGATTCATAATGTTTTAATTCTGGTTTCTATTATAGGTAGCTTAAACACCAGTGTGCAGAAGACTTTGACAACACGATACTTGAACCACTCCAGTGAGTAGCAGGCCCTGGTCTAGGTGTGCCGTTTGGAAAGGAAAGAAAGGAATAACGAGAAGACTCAGATGGTGAAGGAAGGAAACCAACAAGGACATAAAGGGAGCAGAAGATCAAGAAAGAGAGAGAAAAAGATGAAAGGCCTGGAGCCATCTGCAAGCAAAGATTCGAGGAAAAGAGGAAGGAAAAGAGGAAAGGAAAGTATGCAGAATCTCATAAACGCCTGCTATGTAGGAATCCCAGTCGAGGTAAAAGTTGTCATCTTTGAATGGGAAAGAGAACTAAATGCTAACATCGAAAATGAAGAGATTCAGGCAGAAAATGGGAGACAATAGTCAAAGATCCAGGCAATACCCAAGGCCTCCAAACTTTGTTTCGGTAGACCATACAACAATATTGGGTTATGAAAAAAATCCTGGCTAGAGGAATGACCACCTACAAGGAAAGAGAAGAATCGGAAGAGGATAGACCAACAGAACCAAGTCTAAAGGATCTTTAGAAGGAAATACATTCTATCCAAATGCAACTATATCATAACAATCTCTGCCTGAATAGAGTCGAATATAATCTCTAGACTATGATTCAAGGCGAAGTACTAGGTTGAGTGTGAAAGCCCCAACCCCAGTTGATTCTTCAGATGAATGAAGCAATCCTTCTAGTTAAATTTTGTTTTGATGAAGGTTAGCATTTACTTTTCCAGTATGAAGCATATAGAAGGTAAGGTAGCCAATGTAGCATGGATGATTAGAATCACTTTGTTTAAATTTTGGACAACGTGTGATGCAGACAGGTGGAAAACAAACCTGGTTTCCCGTGGGCAAGTTGAGGCCACCAGTAGTTTTTTGAAACCAAAAACATTATTATGAAATATTAATAGAAAAGGAGATCTACCAAGCTTACACAAAAAAAAGCTTCTAAGATTTATTTTCAATTTTTAAAGCTTCCAAGTAAGTAGGTACATGAAACCGCTTTCTAAAATGACAAAAATAAAAATATTCTCCATGGCATGATGACATATGAAGATTTAATTGAAAACTTTCCCATACTACGCTTTTATCGGCAATGTATAGAGGTTAACATGGAAGGATTTCAATAAAATTTAGAGTATTCAATTTTTGTTGTAAAAGAATTTTCATTGATAATTTCAATATACCTTCCAAATACATGCACATGCTTGACTTCATAGCTGTCAATATTTACTTCAATGTTAATGAAAAATTAATAGTTTTGAATATGTCTGTACTTCGCCATGTTCAGTAGAAATGTCAGGTGGTTTCTGTGCACTAAATTCTTTGTGTTGGCAAGGACGAAGGAGAAAATCTAGTCTCATTATTGCCAAACACTTTCACTCCAGGTAGTAGGTGTAGTATCCATTTCCCTATACGAAATACAACACCGACTGTCAATATTTACTTCAGTGTTAGTGAAGAATTAATATTTACTTCAACATTAGTGAAGAATTAATAGCCATGATAAGCGTGGAGATAGTACATGATTTAGTTGATTTATCATTTATGTTGATTAATTGTGCATTTACCTTGCCAATACATTGTTTATCTGGAGTGGAGTTGAGGCCCGTCACTTTGTCAATACATTGTTTATCTGGAGTGGAGTTGAGGCCCATCACTATAACAACGTTGATAGTGGTGTTGTTGCATTGCAAACTTGCAAATTTTTTGTTGCTTCATTCCTTCTACAGGCAAAATTCGCTCGATGGAGAGTCTTGGGGCCGACTTTGATCAGGTATATATTTAAATTGACCTGTAAGAAGCCATAGAATTTTTACAGTTTATCCACTGTGAATATAATGATTTTTTTGGATATAATAATCCGTTGGTCTGTCTAGAATCTCTTCTCCCAATTTCTCCATAGGCTAAACACATATACATAGTACATTTTAGCAAGTTTATACAACTGAACAATAATCCTAGTATAACAAAAAACATTAATTCAGTATAATAAATTAAGATTCTCGAAGTTCCACTCACTTGCAAAACATTATTCTTAGCAAAGGGACCTTCCCATTTATAACCATGTTGGAATTAATGGAACTGGAGAAATGGGCGAGTGGCTATGAGTCACATAAACTAAGCAACCAAACAACTTACAATGAGGATCGACACTGTTAGGCAATTGATTAACAAATCCATTTCTAGACAAGAAATTTTATTTTACCTTTACAATGGTGGTATTCCCATTCACTTTGAAAGGTTGCTCACAGAAATATTAGATTTTGTTGGTAACTTGTTAGGACATAGACCTATTTTGTCTTACTTTGTAACATATCATGAATATACATGCGTACATATAACGATAGAGAGTTGTGCCCATATCGTATTGAAAAATTGTATTACAAAAATAACCCAAGTTTAAATGTGATTCCGACTGAATACCTTCCCACATTTGACTTTCATTCAGTTCACAATATAAAACAAAGCAGTTGGTGCATGCTAGGAGTAGAATACAAAGAGTTGGTGCCCCCTCCTTCTCCATCCTTCATCATTCTCATTCAACTAACTCAAGTGTGGTTACTCCCTTAAGTGGCTCATGAGAAATTCTACACCTGCCATCTGGACAGGTTCATTAGGCTAGGCTAGGAAGTATAGGGAGGGATCTCCAACTACTTTATATAAACTAGAATAATATGAGTTTCCTGTTGGTCTTCTTCCTTCCCACACCCCCAACAGAGAGTAGATAATCCAACTCTATCCTTCACCTCCAGTTGATGAATAGATGGGAAACCGAGGGTCACCCTTTAAATCAGAAAGTACCCCAGGATGGAAAGTTGGTTAAGTCAGATAGGACAATGAAACTAACTAGTCTCTCCAGAAAGCTGGATGAATGGGCATGTTTTCATTAGCCAGGTAACCAGTTGAATGAATTAATTGACATTCTCTGGCTACATAGTGGTGTGTTTGAATATGTCTAGTCATATCATGTCCATATATTTGCCAAGTGCATACATGTTGTCTGCAAATTGCATTATTCTAGATCATGGTTTTGTTCTAGTAATTCCATGTGATAACACTTCAAGAAGATAATAAAATAAGATTAATAAGTTAATAGAAGAAGATCAAGAAATCAAATACATGTTGAAACTACTTCACATGTGTGAATTTCTAAAGCATATGAGCACCTACATCTATCAGTTGGGTTACCATGGTGCATGGCTTCCATGGGACACGTTCTAAGGTAGAGGGTGTGTAACCGGATGTAACAACCTCCTCCCACATCTACCCAAGAAACCATATAGTTGGGGTAAACATGCGACAAGAGGCCAATATGATATGATTCGACCTCCTAAGTCACATTAAGGGAGTGGAACCGATGAAAACACACCATATAAACATTCAATAATAGCATTAGGACCCTCAAGAACTAATCCAACCTTTCTGCCAACCAGTCCCTGGGTCCCACTGAGATTTTCAACATCTTATCCTCTGGAATCTCTCATGCTATGCGTATGCCAGCATCCAGGGGCCTCTGGATGCTCTCACAGGCATACACGACAGTGTCTAGGGACTCTTTTTGTCAATGTTGTGCCAACGTCCCCGAGATTTGAGCCACTTTTTCAGGCCCAGAACCTAGGTCACTACCCAGAATTAAATCACATCTCTAGAACAATAAAATAACTAGGAAATGAAAGTATAAATTCAATCACCTGAATGAGACCTTAACTGGACCCCTAAAAGTCATGATAGGAATTTCATCAAACATATCATGAATATGTAATCTAAAGGTGTAAATAACATATCTAAGCACAGGGGTCTCATACTTAGCTGAGAATCACTAAGAGAAATTTATGCGTCAGCATATTAACTACCATTTCATCCATTAGGTCAAAGGTACATTGATCATTCATTTACAAGTAAAAACATGATGAGAGCCATACATAGCTATTGTCATAAAACACATATATAATTAACATAATAACAACATAAATACTAAGCCTAAATCATAGCCATATAAACCACATATAATCCAATATAATACTCATACAAATACAAGGAGAAGTAATCTCATATTTATGATGCAAAATCCAAACCTGGGATGAGACTTCCACATTCCACTCGACTATAGAATGACTAAGCCAAATATCTCTTCAATCATTCGCCCGCATGCCATATTCCAAGCATGAATGTGGGATCTCATAGAAACATCAATAAAAAACCATCCAAGTCTTCCAGAGTCCATCCACCTCAACCCATCAAACAATGATTCCACCTCATGGTTAGACATCACAAAACCATCATCAGATTGGTCTCTATCCAAGCCTTCCAGGGCTTCCAGAGCATTTGTCCAACCAAGGCTTCCAGGAATAGTAACTCAACCCACAACTTTTATCGGGCTTCAAGAGCATTTGTCCAACCAGGGTCTCTAGGACTAGTAACTCAACCCACCAAGGGCTTCCAAAGCATTTTTCCAACAAAGGCTTCCAGGACTTATAGTAACTCAACCCAAGCTGTTATAGGGCTCTAGAGAATTTGTCCAACCAAGGTTGCCAGGGACTAATAAATCAACCCAAGCTAAGGAAACATGAGAACCAACCAAAACAAAAAAAGGAAAACAAATCCACAATCAACATTGCTATCCAGGAAATGGCAAGGCTAGGAAATCCACTATCAATCCCAGCCATCCTCCATGCCCATGACAAATAACAATAAAAAAACACATTCATATGCCATGCATACCAAAACTAGTGAGGAAAACATACATGCAACTTGATACCTACAAGCAAAATCCAATGTAGTTTCTGATCCCGATGTCCTCTTGTGCTTTCCCACTCTTCCTTTTCCTTCTTGCTCCAAAAATATAAGTATGCCACATCCTCCACGAGTTCTCAAAGAAACTCTAAGTCTCCAAGAATATGAGAGAGACAAAATAATGAGAGAGCTCCAAAACTGAACTGACAAAAGGTTACCAATTGATCCTTGGAATCCTTTTTATGAATGAGGCCTCTATTTTCTTCAATTTCCATTATTTTCCTTTATTTTCCTCCTCACATGAAACCTGTGACCTTTCACCTCCCTTTTCTCCTAATTTCCATTATTTTCATAAACAAATGTACCAAAAATGCCATTTTTCTTTTCCAAAGCCTTAACCATTACCTTTTCCAATTTCCTTAGCCATTAAATAATCACAAGTGATCCCCACCACTAGGATTTTTCCCGAGCTAATAAGTGTCCCATCAACCGTGGTTATTATTTTTCCTTTATTAACTTTTGTGACATGAATTTTTTACCAGGGCTATTACAAAACCCCCTCCCCCTGGGGGAACACCATCCTCAGTGTTCAACAACACCTATAAATACAAAATTGTTGTAAAAAAAATATACTGTCGATGGAGCTTTATAACTTAGCTTGATGCAGTATTTACAATGATCAACTTGCTGAGAAGAAAACCAACATGAAAACATAAAAACATAACATCATAATGAAATTCCCCCCCGTACTGCTTATTGGATCTTTATAGAATATCTTATGGTGTATTGACATCCATATACATATGTACATATACCAAAATCACCAAACATATACCAAGACATATACCAAAATCACCAAACATATACCAAAACACCATGTCGAAATTGCTTTGCCTCAACTGGAAAACAAGGAAGGATACATAGCCTGCATATGATCCTCCATCTCCCATGTAGCTTCATCAGGCCCAAATTTCTTCCATTGCACCTTAACTTGATAGATTGCTCGGTTTGAGATCATGCACAACTTTTTCTACAATATACACTGAGGTTATTGCTGGAATTCTCCATCTGGTTCCACCTGCAATGCATACCAGTCAATCACATGATCAACATATTTAACATACTTCTTAAACAATGACACATGGAAAACATCATGGAATTTCACTGTTAGAGGTAGTGTAAGTCGATATGCTACTGGCCCAATCCTCTCAATAATATTGAAGGGTCCACAAAAATGTGGTGCCATCTTGGCATATGATCCAATCCGTAAGGAACTCTTCTTTGGTTTGATGTGCAAGTACCCCTGTTCCCCAACTTGGAGCTCCTTGAACAAGCTATTCCAATCTGCATAGCTCTTCTGCCTATCCTATGCTGCCTTTAGATTCTTCTTTATAGCTTGCATTTCCTGTTCCATGTCTGCCAACACGTCTGGTCTAATCAACACCTTGTTAACTGGACCTGACAGGAGTATTGCAACTCTGCCCATACAATGTCTCAAACAAACTCATCTTCAAAGATTCCTAATATCCATTATTGTAAGCGAACTCTACCGGTGGAATGTACTCTTCCCACTTTCACTATTGATGCATAACATACATCCTCAACATGTCCTCCAATATCCCATTGACCCTCTTTGTCTGTTCATCTCTCTATGGATGATAAGTTGTACTAAAGACCAACTCTATGCCCAAACATGCAAATATCTCCTTCCAAAACTTGGATGTGAACTTTGCATCCCTATCTGTCACAATCTTCTTTGGAACACCATGCAATTTGACCGTGTCTCTAATGAATACCTATGCTACATCGCTAGTTGAGAATGTAGACTTCACCAGAATGAAGTGTGCAACCTTTGTCAACTTGCCCACGACAACCATGATGGAATCATACTATTTCACTGTCCTCGGAAACCCTGTGATTAATTCCATGGAAATGACCTCCCATTTCCACTCTGGAATAAAAATAAGCTATAACAGCCCACTTGGATGTTTACACTCTACCTTCACATGCTGACAATCAAAACACCTAGTCACAAACTCTGCTACATCCCTCTTCAGGTTCGGCCAATAATAAAATATCTTCATTGTTGTCAATGCCTTTTGATAACATGCGTGACAAAAATATGGTTTTGCATGAAACTCACTCAAGATCACCTTCTTGAGCTCACTAATATTTGACACATATATCCTGTCTCTAAATCTGACCAATATGTATGTTGTAAGGCAATAGTCCACATCCTATGCACCTGCACCTATACCTGTACCTGTACCTGTACCTATACATGTACCTATGTTGTCAACTGTACCTGTACCTGTACTATCACATATACATGTGCCTGTACTCTACTGAAACTTGTACATAATCTCCATATATTTTACATCCCGCTGGCTTGCCTGCAAGATCCTATCCTGTCAGTTTGTCCCAGAGGAGATCATCGCTGCTAAGAGATCTACCTGTATCCGCTTACTAAGAGCATCTGCCACTCTGTTCTCTTTTCCTTTGATGTACCTAATCTCAAAATCAAACTCACTGATCATAGCCAACCACCGAGCCTACTTACCATTCAGCTTTGGTTGGTCAAATAGGTAATGCAAACCACTATGATCACTCATCAATGTAAACCTCTTGCCCATAAGATAGTTTCTCCACATCTTCAATGCATGTATAATCACTCCCAATTCAAGATCACACATGGGATACTTATTCTCATGCTCATTCAATTTCCGTGATTCATAGAATACCACCTTTCCATCATGCATAAGGACTCCACCAAGTACCTTCTTGCAAGCATCTATGCATACCACAAACTCTTTATCCGGATCTACAATATTTTTCACTGGTGCATGTGTCAACAACTAAATAAGCCGCTCAAAACTAGCCTCACACTCCTCTGTCCATTCAATCTTCTTATCTTTCCTCTACAATGATGTAATAGGATAAGCGATTTGTGAGAAGTTCCCGATGAAACTTCTATAATAACTTGCCAACCCCATGAAAGATCTCACCTCATACATATTCTTAGAGCTACCCACTCCATGATGGCCCTTATCTTTTCTGGATCTACTGCAATGCCCTCCTTGGAGACAACATGTCCCAAGTAATGTACCTCAGTATGAAAGAAACTACAATTGTTGAGCTTAGCATACAAGTGATGCTATCTCAACAAACTCAACACTGCTGCTAAATGCTCGACATGCTCTTCCTCATTTTTAGAATATACTAATATGTCATCAATGAACATAATAACAAAGTTATCCAAATACAGACGTAACACACTATTCATCAAGCACATAAATGTAGTTGGAGCATTAGTCAAACCAAATGGAACTACAACAAACTCATAATGCCCATACCTAGTCCGAAAAGATGTCTTGTAAACATCCTCCTCTTTGATGCGTACCTGGTGATATCTAGATCTCAGATCAATCTTCGAGAACATTACTGCTCTCTTCAACTGATCGAAAAAGTCATCAATCCTTGACAATGAATACCTGTTCTTGATGGTCACTTTTTTCAACTGCCTATAGTCAATGCACAATATGAGAGTACCTTCTTTCTTCTTTTCAAACAATACCAGTGCACCCCATGGTAAGACACTTGGCCTGATGTATCCCTTTTCCAACATTTCCTTCAACTTTATCTTCAACTCCACCAACTCAGGTATGCTCATCCTGTAAGGTACTTTTGATGGTGGAGCTACCCCTGGCACTAGCTCAATAAAAAAGTCTAACTCCCTGTGAGGTTGCAACTTTTAAATATCCTTAGGAAATACATCCTTAAACTTCTGTAAAAATTGGTACTTGCTCAACACATTTTCATCCTCAACTTCCTTACGCTTATCACCAGAAATGTATACTTCAAATAGCACCAACCATTTTTTGCGGCTGTGATTTTATTGCATAGATGTCACCATGCTAACTGATGTGGATTTCTTCTTTCCTTGCAAGACTCTTGGTTCCCCATTGTTATCCAAGCACTCAATAGATTTGTCATAACAATCTACATTGGTTCTATGAAGGTACAACCAATCCATGCCCAACAATATAATGTATGATCCAATGGTAATAAATTCAAATGCGTTGCGGTGGGCATACCATTCAAATCAAATGCAAAATCTCTTACCCAATGATGCAATCGCTTCTTTGTACTGGTAGCCAACTTCACTAACTAATATTTTGCATGCAATTCCTTAATTAAACCACACTTATCCACCAAGTCATGACTAACATAGCTATAATTAGATCCAGGGTCAATAAAAAAAAATTAACTTAATCACAAAGCTTACCGTCCATATCAATGATAGATGCCTGATGGTCTACCTGTTTGTTATCTAATGCTGCATAAATATGAGGAACACTCTGACCAACATCCCCAACAGTCTGTGCGTCCTGTGCACTATATATCTAAGGCCTACCACCCTGATTCTACAAACAATATCTCTTGTGATGATCTTTTCCACAAGTCCAACACTCTAAAGGCTTCCAACCTGCACGCTTATTCTTCTCCTCAGATCGATGACCTTATCCTCTATCTGATGCATTGAAGCTATTAAGTGGTGCAAAATTCTCCTTATTACTTGAATCCCGTGGTTACTCGCTTCTTATCCCATTTTCCTTTGTTCTTTGCATTTCCCTTCTGTCTAGCATGGTCTCAGATTTGCGCTTCGATTGTTCATAGCAATGATTTAGCTTCCAGATGGCATCCTATAATGATCTAGGCTTATCAAACTCAATCCTACCTTTGTATTCCATTGGTAACCCACTAGCGATCTCTGAATCTTGGCCTTCTCCTCCTTGAGGTAAGGAACATACCTCAGTAGCTCCAAGAACTTGTTAGTGTACTCATCATCTATCATAGATCCCATATTTAACTCATAAAATTCCCTCCTCCTGTCATCAAAGTATCTCTATGATAGGTACTTCTTATTGAATAGCCGCTCAAACTCATTCCAAGTCAATTCCTCCTCATGTATACCTCTGACATTCTTCATGTCTTCCCACCAAATGTCTTCTTTACCTTTGAGACTAAATGTCGCTACCCTGGCTTTCATGTTCTCCGAATAATCATGCAACCTGAAGAACTTATTCGTACCAAGCAACCATGCCTCTGCATCCTGGGAATTCTTCATCTCTCTATCAAAAGTAGGTGGCTTTGATTTCTTAAACTAATCTGGTAAGTATCCTCTATCACTCCTCTTGTAAGGATGATAACGATACCGATCATCATGCCTGTCAGAACTAGAACTAGAATGATACCTATGTCTATCCCTCCTCCTATCCAGAGTGTCCAACAATCTACCATCTCTGACAGTGTCACCACCATATGACCTGTGAGCACCATGCGACCTACTACAATATGCCCCATTAGTTTTATCCTCCTTCTCATGGCTGATCCGAAGTGGTCCTTTTCGCTGCAAATCTGAAAAAATCTGAAGTATCTATGCATTTACCTTTGATAACTTCTCTTGTGCCTGTATGATTATGTCATTATCTGCCTTACAACTCCTTATTTCTTCCTTTAAGCTTCTTAGTGTATCTTCCAAATCAAAAGAGTTCCAACACCATACTGCTTTTCTGATTCATAAGGGGAGTCTTTGTAGTCTACCATCTTACTAGCCATTTGATATTTCTTCCTGCAAGTATATCATGTCAGCGAAATCAAATCACAATAAACCAACATACCTTAGTATAGCTCAGAGAGGATACCTTGTCTGCAAGATCAATAAATTAGCATGATACATGTATAACATAATCATGACAACATATAACACATGAGAATATAACCATGCAACCATCATTGTAGCTAGGGTCCAGTCATCAACGCATGACTTTATCAACAACGCCTATCATAACCTCATGCATGTCAACTGTTGGCTTAAGGGGTCCTAACCCAGGTTTGGATTTAGTTGTGCCAATGAACAAAACCCTACACTGCTGGCCCTTTCATGATCTGAATTGGATCCATAAAGAATTGTCATAGAACCATGACTGTATCAAGTTGGGACAAATCTCTAAGAATTCCAAAACAACGATCAAAAACACCCTGAACCAGTGGCAATGGTAGCCAGCGTGGAATGACGAGGACCTCGATCAAAGTGCGCTGACCGAGGCCCATGGAGACTGTGCAGGAGGTCAAAGTAGCCCCTGGGAGCCTCGGATCAGGAAACAGAGGTGGAATTTGATGCGCGATTAGTGCTTCGCTGGGCGAACAGGGCCGTAATGGAGGAAGCCCGAGCACTCGGACACATGGGGGAGCCGGAGAACCGCGGGAGAAAAGTTAAAAGCGCTAAAAGTACAAAGGCGGGACCCATGCTCTGGAAACTGGCAGTATTGATTGGGGCACCCTCAAACGGTAAGCAGTTTTGGATGGAAGTGGAGCGATCCCACTCAACGATCGATGCGTGGCAAGCGAAGGTGACAGAAAACCACCATTGATCGTGTGCTAATGGTCGAACAAGTCAACCATGTGAAACGTGTGTATGGCGTCGGATCTGGAGGCCGCAGATCGAACGACTGAGATCGCGCCCGATGGTGGAAGCGGAATCGATGAAGGATTAGGCCAAAAGGTTTGAAGTTTGTTTGACCGCCACGGTGGAGGAAGACTTCATCCACGATGTAACTGAAGAAACGAACCGACGAAGCAGGCTGGTGTCGTTTAGAGGAGGACATGTGGCCACTCCCTGAGCACTGATGATGACGTTGAACATGGAACTCCAAGCGCAACTGCAGAAGGTGAATCAACAGAGGCGGAAGAGGAATCAAACAGTCTTGGAACGGATGGCCTAAAAGCCATGAATAGAGACAGAATACACAGTTGGACGAAAGCGAAGTCAGTCAGTCATAGAACCCCGAGAGGAGGACTGAACATAGAGAGACAGAAAACAGAGAAAGAAGGCAGTAAAGCAAAGTAGAAAGAGGATAGAGGGCCGAGCTAACCAGAGGCAGCATCGAGCACGAGAGGCTTAAGAGATCTGAGCCATCCCAAAGAGGATCTGTCTGGGATGAGCACCACATTGGGCTCTCCACTGTAGACCAGAAGGTCACAGAGCTGGTAGGAAGAAGAAGTCTGTGTACTCAAGTGGCTTGGGGAACCCAAGAACCACCCTGCTAAGAAAATCTACATCAGGAGAACTCATATTGAGTCCCTGTATTGTAATTCTCTGCTTAAGACACAATAAAACAAGGCCACCATTGAAAGCTAGATCGAAGACGTAGCCCTAGAGAATAGGGTGAACTCCTTATTAATTTCTTGTGTCTTTGTGTTTGCTTACTGTATTTCTCTGATGTCTTTCCATTTAAATGTCTGTGTATTGGCAATCTAATCGAGCCGTTTCTTAAATAACACAGAACACACACCGGCACACGAGTCTGTAATATCTTTGTTTAATAAATCTTCAACTGATAACACTCATAGGGTGGTTATCAGATCAAGTGGTATCAAGGCTCTAGGCTGTAAGGTTAGACAAGCTTGTATTGGTTAGCTATTGAATTCTCACTAGATCAAAGCTCAAATTAGGAGAAGGAGAGTTGGTGGAAACTAATCCTGAAATTGGGAGAGTCTATCCTCGGAAGACAATGTCAGAGGAAGGTTCTGTGGGGCCAGACCCTCAATTCATAGAAAGTTTCCTAGCTATAAAGTCTATGGTAGAAGAAATGTATAGGGACTTTAGAAAGCATAAGGTTGAAGATTCATCAGGTTCTAAACAAGATAAAGAAGAAGATGAGTCTCACTTCCATGACCACTCCAAAGGAAAGGGGAAAGAGGAAAGCTTTCTCACACCTCCTAATAGCCCTGTGCATAATAAGAAAGCATCTTTGATTAAGCTAGATGTTAAATTTGATTTTCCTATATATGATGGAGAGCTAAATGCTGAAAAGTTGGACAATTGGATTAGACAAATTGATGTTTATTGCAGAGTATAGAACATAGACTCAGACAAGAGTAAGATTCAGCTAGAAAGCCTACGCCTAGGAGGCACTGCCTTGGTTTGGTGGGAAGGCAGAACCCAAGCTGATATGAAAAGACATGGTAAGACCAACTCTGTCTGGAGTGAATTTATTGCTGCAATAAAAAAGCAGTTCTATCCATTGGCCTACATGCAACAAGCTATGATGAGTTGGCAAACTCTTCGACAGTTGAAAGGGAAAAGTGTGCAAGGGTATACTCAAGAATTTAGAAAGAGAGCATTGATGTTGGGTATCTCATTAGACTCACCAGAGACTCTTTTGAAGTACATTGGTGGTCTACACAGCTACATGAGGCATACCATCCTCATGTTTAATCCCACTAGTATAGATGAGGTATTTGTACAAGCTACTCATCTAGAAGCTAGAGGAAAGAATGGAAATCCAGAAGTTGGGGGACCATCCCAACCCACTGTAAGCAAGAACAAGGAGAAAAGAAAGCAGAAGTGGAAAGCAAGGAAGGCAAAAATTACACAGAAAAGCAAAGCTTTGTGCACTCACTGTAAAAAGGATGGGCATGATGATGAGCATTGTTGGATTCTGCATCCAGAGCTGAGACCTAAGAAGTTCGAGGGCAAGAAGAAGAAGACTGCTGCAACTATTCAGAAAGATTTGGGGTCAGACTCGGGAGATGAAACAACTATAGCAGCCATAGGTATAAAAGGTAAGAATTCTGAAGCATCTACTAGTAATTCTGCTCAATCTGTTATTGATGAAGAAAATGAGAGAAAAATACATGAGATTTTCCATATTTGAGTTATTTCCAAAAATCAAAAGATTGATACTTTGTTTGATAGTGGCTCACAAGTAAATCTAATTTCTGAAGCAATTGTAAAGAAATTGGGATTAGCAACTACACCTCACAAGAAACCATACCCGTTAGGATGGTTGAATGATAAAGCACAACTACAAGTGACTAGACAATGCAAACTCAAGTTTTCTTTTGGGTTAGCATTTGTAGATGAGGTTGAGTTAGACATAATTCATTTGGATATATGTGGAATTGTTTTAGGAAGTCCTTACTTGTATGATAGAAAGGCTATTTACTATAGAGCTGAGAACAAGTATCTACTTGTCAAAGATGGAATCGAATACTTTGTAAGAGCTCATAAGCTCAAGAATAATTATACTCTCATAAACTCAGGGCAGATGAAAAGAATGATAAATTCACGCAAACAATTCTTACTGATGGTTGTAAAGGAAAAGAAACCTGATAAAACCAATGTATTTGAGGGTTGTAATGCTGAACAACACGCTGATATTCAGAGTATGATGTCTTATTTCAAGAACCTAAAGGTCTGCAACCCAAAAAGGGAATAGTACATGATATTATTTTTCAGCAAGATGTTCCATTGCCTAACATTGGGATGTACAGGTTGTCTACTTTAGAGAATGCTAAAATCAAGAAGTAGGTGCAGGAGTTGCTTGAGAAAGGGTTCATCAGGCCTAGCACATCACCATGTGGGTCACCAATTGTTTTGGTGAGAAAGAAAGATGGCTCATGGAGAATGTGCATTGATTACCGAGCACTGAATAAGATAACAATAAAAAATCGTTATCCCCTTCCTCGCATAGATGATCTTTTAGATCAATTGAAGGAAGTTGTTTATTTCACCAAGCTGGATTTGCACAGTGGATACCATCAGGTCAGAGTTGCAGAGCAAGATGCATGGAAGACTGCTTTCAAAACAAAGCAGGGATTGTATGAATGGCTGGTTATGCCTTTTGGCTTAACTAATGCTCCTGCTACTTTCATGAGATTAATGAATGATGTACTCAGAACTTTTCTTGATGATTTTGTTATTGTGTATCTAGATGACATTCTGATTTTTAGTAAAACGTGGGAAGAACATTTAAAGCATGTTAAGAAGACATTAGATGTTTTGAAAAGAGAAAAACTTTATGTTAAACTCTCAAAATGTGAATTTGGAAAAACATCTCTAAACTACTTGGGTCATATAGTAGGGGGAGCAAATTGAAAATAGATCCCTCTAAAGTGGCAGTCATTGTGAACTGGCCTAAACCCAGGTCTACTGCAGAAGTGAGAAGCTTCTTAGGAGTAGCACAATATTGGAGGAAGTTCATTTCTAACTTTTGCTCAATTGCAGCTCCCTTACATGCTTTAACAGGATTGAATAAGGTGTTTCAGTGGGGAGGAAAACATCAGAAAGCCTTTGACACCTTGAAAGAAAAGATTAGTACAACACCCGTACTAGCACTGCCAGATCTACAAAGACCATTTGAGATCCAAACTGATGCTAGTGACTATGCCATGGGAGCAGCGTTGACACAGCACGGTAAACCAATATGTTATCATTCTGAGACTTTTAATCCTGCAATAGTTAACTATCCTACATATGATAAAGAATTGTATGCATTAGTTCAAACTGTGAAAAAGTGGAAACATTACTTAATGGGAAAAGAGACGGTAATACATACTGATCATCAACCACTTCAATATCTACACTCCCAAACTAAGTTTCAGCAATCAAGACATTACAGATGGATGGGTTTTCTACAACAGTTTCATTTATTCATTAGATATAAAAAGGGCATACATAACAAGGTTGCAGACATGTTATCTAGACCCATTATAAATGCATCTACCATACTTAAGCATAATTCAGTGCTACATGAAAGCTACATTGAACAATATGCTTAGGATATGGACTTTAAAGATGTATATGCAACTTTGAGTCAAGGAAAAAGAGTAGAAGAATTGGACTATCATGCGAAGGACCGACTCTTATATCATTGTGGGAAACCCTGCATTCCACAAACCGAGAGAGTGAAGATAATTAGGGAAGCACACACTTCTCTGATATCAGGTCACTTTGGGGCAAGTAAAACAGTTGCATAGCTGCAAAGGTTCTGCTATTGGTCGAAAATGAATGAGACAGTTTCTAGATATGTAAGAGGGTGTGCTATGTGTGCTAAAAGCAAGCCCAGCAATAGAAAACTAGGCTTGTACACTCCATTGCCCTTCTCACCCTTGGGAAAGTGTTTCCATGGATTTTTTTGGATGACTGCCTAAATCTAGGAAAGGTCATGATTATCTATATGTTGTTGTGGATAGGTTCAGCAAAATGTGTATTTCAATACCTTGTAGTAAACAGATTATAGTTGAAAAGATTACAAAATTGTTCTTTGAACATGTATGGGTTCATTTTGGATTACCCACTTCTATTGTATCTAATCGAGACACCCGATTTGTGGAGAAGTTTTGGTCAAGTCTATGGGAACTGATGGACACCAAGTTGAAGAAAAGCAAAACTTTTCATCCAAAAATAGATGGCCAAACAGAAGTAGTAAACAAGACAATGATCCAGTTATTGAGAGGTTATTACAGCAAACATCCTAAGCTTGGGATGAACACTTGTGTTATGTGTAGCATTCTTACAATAGAGAAAAACACTCTTCTACACAGAGATCTCCTTTTGAGACCTGTTTTGGTTTCACACCAAGGTCTCCTTTGGATTTTGTCTTCGGTAAAGATACCATGGTTGATGGAAACAGTGATGTAGACAGGGAAACTAAGTTCATTGAACAGATCCAGGAGATCCACCAGGCAATATAGGTACAACTAGAAAAGAGACAAGCCAAGTACAAGGCTAGGCATGACAAGCATCAGATGGAGCATAGTTTTCAAGTTGGAGATCAAGTCTGGATGTATATCAACAAGGACATAATGCAAGGTGAAGGTAAAAAGCTAAAGCCTATCAGGTATGGACCTTTTAGGATACTTGAGAAGATTGGTGAAAATGCTTTTCACCTTGAACTACCAGCTTATATGCACATCTACTCAGTTGTAAATGCAAATTTCTTGAGATTGTTTGAACCTTCAATGATTGAGGACCCTGAAGAGCAAAGTCAATTTCCTTCTATAGATGACCTGCTACTTGAATATCTTAATGAATTGTAGGAAGACACAGTGCTGGACAGGAAGGTGAGGACAATGCGTAGGGGAGATGTTGAGTACCTTAGGATTGGGCTCAAAGGTTCGAAGCCAAGCATTGCAAAGTGGATTAAGATTGGACAAGTGAGAAAACAATACCCTCGCTTAGTCGATGCTTGAAAACGAACTTTTCGTGGTCCAAAAGCTTTTAAGTGGGAATGCCGTGATCCGAATTGGATCCATAAAGAACTGTCATAGAACCATGACTGTATCACGTCAGGAAAAATATCTATGAATTCCAAAACAATGATCAAAAACACCCTGGACCAGTGGTAATGGCAGCTAGTGTGGAACGACGAGGACCTCGGTGAAAGCGCGCTGACCGAGGCCCATGGAGACTGCACAGGAGGTCAAAGTAGCCCCTGGGAGCCCCAGATCACTGGGCAAACAGGGCTGTAATGGAGGAAGCCCGAGCACTCAGACGCATGGGGGAGCCGGAGAACCGGAGGTGAAAAGCGAAAAGCACCAAAAGTACAAAGGTGGGACCCGCGCTCTGGAAACCAGCGGTATTGATCGGGGCGCCCTCAAAAGGTAAGCGATTTTGGATGGAAGTGGAGTGATCCCACTCAAAGATTGACGCGTGGCAAGTGGAGGTGAGAGAAAGCCATTGTTGATCGTGTGCTAATGGTCGAGCAAGTCAACCACGTGAAACATGCATATGGCGTCAGTTCTAGAGGCCCCAGATCGGACGTCTAAGATTGCGCCCGATGGGGGAAGCAGAATCAATGAAGGATTAAGCCGCGTTTTAGAAAGGTTTGAAGTCCATTTGACTGCCATGGTGGAGGAAGACTTCATCCAAGATGTAACTGAAGAAACGAATCGACGAAGTAGGCTGGCGTTGTTTAGAGGAGGACATGTGGCCACTCCTTGAGCGCTGATGATGATGCCGAATAGGGAAATCCAAGCGCAGCTGCAGAAGGTGAATCGACAGAGGCAGAAGAGGAATCAAGCAATCTTGGAACAGATGGCCTAAAAGCCATGAACAGAGACAGAATACATAGTTGGACGAAGGCGAAGCTAGTCAGTCAAAGAACCCTGAGAGGAGGTCTGAACACAAAGAGACAAAAAATAGAGAAAGAAGGCAATAAAGAAAAGCAGAAAGAGGACAGAGGGCTGCGCTGACCAGAGGTAGCGTCGATCACGAGAGGCTTAAGAGATCCGAGCCATCCTAGAGAGGATCTGTCCGGGCTGAGCACCACATTGGGCTCTCCACTGTAGATTAGAAGGTCATAGAGCTGGTAGGAAGAAGAAGTCTGTGTACTCAAGTGGCTTGGGGAACCCAAGAACCACCCTGCCAAGAAAATCTGCTTCAGGAGAACTCATATTGAGTCCCTGTATTGTAATTCTCTGCTTAAGACACAATAAAACAAGGCCACCACTCAAAGCTGGACCGGAGATGCAGCCTTGGAGAATAGGGTGAACTCATTATTAATTTCTTGTGTCTTTGTGTTTGCTTACTGTATTTTTATGTTTTCTTTCCATTTAAATGTCGGTGTATTGGAAATCTGATCGATCTGTTGCTTAAATAACATAGAACACACACCAGCACAAGAGTCTGTAATACCTTTGTTTAATAAATCTTCAACTGATAACACTCATAGGGTGGTTATCAGATCATTTCAACAACAACCCACATAGCATAGGCTGTAGTCTCACCCGAAGCAGTATTTGGGGATGCACGAACCAAGCTTCTACATCCAAAGACTAGTGTGATGCCTTTCGATGCCTTAGATATTCTTTCGCGTAGATCGATATACTTCTAGGACTCTTTACTGTAACTAAGTTAAATCTTCCTCCATACCTTCGCGAAGATCCATGATCAGTCTTTGCAGACCTTAAGCAGTTGATTTACCTACTTTCACACATCACCAAGTAACCCTAGATCGAAGTTCATGTAGATCTACTTAATTCGTTAGAAAACATAAGAGAAATAACTTTTAACTTCACGGAAATAGATAACCATTCATATCATGCAGTATTAAGATAGATTTAGTGAACTCGTGCAATATTCAATCATTATTTCATAAAACATATCATTCAATTGGTAAAATAAAACATAAACAGATTCATCAGAAATACACAGTAATTCTCCAAAAAACTGTCTTTATTGATATTTCATTCAAAGATTACAAAATCTCTACCCTGTGCACATAGTTGCGGGGGTCCGCGCACTCAGCGGCAGAATCTACCCAGGCCTCCTGCGCACTCAGCTGCAGGAGTGTTCCCTTCTTCACCTAAGCGCAGGAAGCAGAGCCTTCCTGCCCTAAAGGTTCCACAAAATCCCTTCAACGTATCCAAATATCTATCAAAAGTTATCTCTAAGACTCGCTAAGACTCAAATATTTATAGATTTCCTAATACAATACCATGGCCCCCGACTCATGGGCGAGTCTTCAAAACTGACCAAAAACAAGGGTTAAGGACCTTTTGACTCCTATCTACCTGCGCGCTCTGCATCCACATATTATGGAGACTTTACATTATTTTTACAAAACTTTTACAAAATTGGGTTAAATTAACCCCAAAACTAACATTAGGGACCCATCCCAATAGGCCCCCAACACAAAGATCGTGACTTTCCCTCGAGTCACTTAGCTGGCACCATGATCTTGCTACGAAGATATCCCATCTCCACCTGTATTACTGCAACTTCTGCAGCGCTCTACGTCGTCACTTGCTGTACTTATTTGACTAATTTTTTAGTTGTTGGCCTCTCCACTGCGAGGTGCATGGTCCTATGCATCTGCTGTAATCCTTTGAGCTTCTCCTGGAGTGACAGAGTAAACTGACATGCTTCCTCTAGCCATGACTACAATTTGGTCTTCAACAAGGCCTCCTTCCTCTGAGGGTCCTCCACCTATGTAAGTAGTTGCTTGCCCTCTTGTAGATTAGTGATGCGATGCGCTGGCGCCAAAGTGCGCGTAGTCGCTTGGAACTCATCATATTGTTGCTGCGTTTCTCGAACATCCATGTCCAGATTTTGCAGGTTCGGGTCCTCGTATAGATTCGTCCATAGTTCCATGGCGACATCAAACATCGACGTGTAGTCATTAATGCAATGTCTAGTGTAGTCATGCCCTCCTTTATTTCTGTTCCGCGCAGCTCCCAAACCTCAGGCGAAGTCGTCGGCTGCAACTTTAATTGCAACTCTACTATTTTCATCTGAAATTTGAAAGTCACCCTACCGACTTCTTCCTTGGAAATTCGTACTACAACAACCAATTTCCTCACTTTGGCTGAGGCTTCTGCATCCTGTAGTATATTCAGCTCAGGCACTAACTTGGAGGCCTTCTTAATCGTTGTTACCAGGTGCTGGCATTGTGTCTGCAATTCCTCCTGTTCCTTCAGCACCTAAGTTTTCTTTGCGGAAAGCTTCTCATTGTTGACTTTAAACTCAATGACGATGGTGAGTGCACGTTGTTCTCCAATCTTCAACTCATTTGAGACCCCTTGATGTAACGAATGAAGGGTCTGGAGCGGCAGTGCAGAAAGGTTCAGTTCCATATCCTTCACTGTGCTGATCACAATGTGATATTCATCTGATTCAACGTGGACTAACCCCTCTAGCAAAGCAATGACTTTGAGGTCCAGAGTCCATTCAATTTCTGTTACTGCACCACGTGTGTCAGGCTCTCTTGCGCCCATTCACTAGTCCAACACCCACCTGAATCCTATTTGCCTAGATAAGTAGCTTGTGCAGATCCTTTTGGAGGCTCCCCTGCGTCTGCATGTATTGCTGCTCAAATTGTTGTAGCACCTCCGTGGTGGTGTCTCATATCTTGTCCCTGATCTCATCGAGATCACCTTCTGTCAGTACCATGGGATCAATATGTGTCTGCTTATCAGACTTGTGCTTCTTCCATTGTCCGCCCATCTGTTCTTGTCCACACCTCTTCAGGATGAAAGGAGTGCTCTACTCCTTGCCGTTTCCTCCTCCCTACTCTGAAAACTCTTGCTCGTCAGTGTGATGCAAAGCAGACTTCCCATTCTTCTCTGCATCCTGCCGCTCTTTCTCTGTCTTTTCTTTAGCAGCGTGCTCTTTCTCCATACGCGCCTTCTCCATAGGTGCCTTAGCAGCTTCCTTTTTCTTTTGTTTAGTCAGGGCGCACAGAGCTTTCTGAGCGGTTTCCTTCCACTTCTGCGCAACAGATCTATCTACACCTTTGCTAGTTCCCACATCCACCGTTGTAGGTTCACGCCACTCTGGTGGCCAATACCCTACAACTTCCTACATATTTGTCTTAGACACTAAATAAGGAAATAAATGCCAAGTTTCATTTGGGTCCTTCTGCGCACGGATTGATACATTGTGAAAGTCAACCTTGAACTCTGCGTAGGCTGTTAATTGTTCAAACAAGGTTGGGGATAACCTTGGACTCTATTAGCCACCATCCAAAGGTCCATCTCCATCAGGACCCAGAAAAAATTTGTTTCCTTGATTCGTGCTGCATCCTTTGTAGACCAGAGTGAGGCGAACCTCGCGGCTTCGGGCAAATCTTCCTTGTGTGGAGGAAGTTAATTGTCCTATGGAAACCTCCATGCAACTAATACGATATACAACAAAATCCAAGCATAATGAAAAGGCTTTCTTTCATCTTGGGCTTCTCGACAGTTCGCGAGGAAATCCTGGTAGAGATATTTGGACCAATTATACTGCACGCCCTTCGCGCACTATGAAACAAGTGATAGTATCGGTGCCAGAACTTTGTCTGTGTGACACTTCCTCATGGTCTTTCCTGCGAGGATCTAGGCAACGAACTGGACTGCCTGGTATTGAATTGATAGGATAGAGTATCCACGTGATTTTTTCACAAGACCATATTCTTTCTTCATTTTTTTAGTGAGTTTCGTTTCCACGATTTTCCCTCCAAACTCCTTGACAAGGTTCGCTCCTCTGCGAGGTAACTTCATTATCCTGTGGATCAACATGTCGGTTATGGGAATAGGTTGCCCAATCCATAGAATTCCATCGTGCACTAGCATGAGGAGCTGGCGCGCATAGACCATATTGATAGGTGAGCGGTGATATTGTGGTACTAAAAGCATGTTCAACAAACCCGATTTCTTAATGTCACAGACCCACTTCATGGGTTCCAACTGTGTAACCCCTGTCTCATCATAATATATTTTCATCATGTACTTATGGGTCACCAAATGCATAATTTTTTCATAGTCTGCGAGGTCTCAATCCTCCATTTTCAATACTGGGATGCGTGCAAGCTTAGGTAGTTCAAATATTACCTGCTCAGGTAGCAGGGGAGTGGATACCCTAAATTTTCTAATCAGGATCCTTGGTCACTTTGGTCTTTCCCTTCCACAGAGGGATGTACTCCGGAAGCCTAAAGATATGCTCGATTCCCTCGGAATCAACTTCTTTGATACCTTGGTACTCCTCTTCTTCTAAATCCACCACTTTTTCTGGTTGCTTGTCCTTTTTCTCCTTCGGTTGCGCCTCTGGATTCTTCCTTGGTGACATTTGCAATGGCACCGAATTCTTCTGTTTTTCTTTCGCGGTTGAGTGTTTTTCTTTCATGGCAGGCTGCTTCTCTTTTGTGACAGTTTGTTTTTGATCCAGGTGGATATTGGTGGCCACCTACCAAGTCCACTCGGACCCCCACCATTGTTTCTTTCAGCGTTTCAGTTTCCTTAATTGTAGCAAAGTTTACTATTTTTAGTAGTTTTTTGGGTCCTAAACTTCTGGAGCCGTTTTGAGGCCCTAAACGATGTATTTTGGGAAAATTGGGAGCAACATGGGTCCATGGATTAATGTTGCTCTTCCCAAAGTTGTAGTTCTCAGATAGATCTTTGTAATGAGATACTGTGCACGTCAAACGGAGATCGTATGCCAAAGTTACGACCACGGGAAGTTGATATACCAATTTACTCAAACGGGTCCCACAGTTTGGCATTTCATCTTCTAGGGTTAGGTTTTTGGATGTTCAGGGTTTTCCATTGTTTCTCAACAATAAATAGGCCTTCAAGCCTCATTGTAACACAGTTCAGAGGCATGTGTAGAAATTTTGAATAATATGACACATGTTCACAGAGATTATCCCGATTATACACTATTGCGGAATACATGCATAATACATAACCTCCTCTACGTTGATCATCAATTTACAGAAGCAGAAACAATAACATGCGCACATAGAAGCATCAATCGTACATATCAACAAAGTATTTTCCCGGGGAAAGCATCTCGCTAAAAACCCCAACTATTAGTATATTATATTGATTGAGAACATGTAACAAACATAGTACAACACTCCTCACAAGTACTCAGTACTATCTCCACCTGTTACACACAATACAACTCAGATCTGATCTCCAAATCTCCTCCGCTACTTGCCTGCCTCCATTGCACAATCCTGCAAGAGAATGAATAAGAATGGTTGATCCAAACTCCTATTTACCTTGTGAAAATCACCCACACTATAAATCACGTGAGCACAAGTTATATTTGACTTGGTATTGGCCCACACTACGTAGAGATCATTGGAATAACTCAATCCCATGCATGTGCACAATCTCATGCACAACTGATAGCAATCTCAACCTCTAACACCTGCCTCCACTGAACTGTACATGCACTGAGTTAACTAATGTATTCTTCAGTTGCATTATGAGTTAATAATTAGTGAATTAATTAATAACTAATTCACACAACTCATCACTTAGTCTATTGATCAGTTAGACTAAATACAACTAGTTCAACTAATTCAAACTGAACCCAACTCCATTAACTCCACATCCAACTCCACAGAACTCAACCACATGAGTTCTAACTGATGTCCTGCATGCAATAGCTCAACTAACACATAAGAAAAGCGTACTTCCTTCTGAAAGCTGCATGTGCCACATCTGTAGCTCAAACTGAAGTGCTCCAAGAGGATAAGATAAAGTTTGTAGTCTAAATATTATTATGAGACAATAATATTTGACTTTTCTATTTTTGACTGGCAGTCTAAAAATAGACTCTGATCACTCCTGCTGTGATCCAAAAATACAAATCCATCTATTTTTCCCAACATGACCAATCATCCATAAACAACATCCTACAACTCATAGACCATGATCCATATGTCTAAAAATAGACATAGTCTAAAAATAGACTTTGCACCAAAACTTGCCTGCGGGACCACTTAGTGAAGGCAACTCCTTTCCACTAAGCTCCATCATCTTGTTGCATTCTCAACAAGCATTTCTTTTTGCACACTTTTCAACAGCATGTAGCCGCCACATCTCTTCTTAGAGATAAGCTACCATTGCCCTAGCTGGTTTATTTCAATTGCTGTTGTAAACATATTTCAGTATTTTACATTAATGAAATGAAGTATTATTTCCACTGCATCTTTGTGTTTATGGTTATCTCTATAATTTGTTGCATTCCTATTTAAATCCAGATTAGTGGTATCAGAGTGGTCTGCTTTTTCTCTGTTTTTCTTTGCATGTCCCCAATGAGGTCGGGATATAAGGAGTTAGGGCTTGAACTGGTTGAACATTTGTAAGACCAGCCTTGCAAATCCCGACGGCCTCCAATGGCGGATGAAAAGAAAGACAAGGGGGCAGGAGATCCTATCAAAATCTTGCTCAAAGAAGCCCTCGAGTGACAAAGGAACGCGATGATGGATAGCTTTGCCCAGATCCTTCAATGACTACCTAAGGGCAACACATCGACTTCCAACAGCTACTCTGGAAACGCCACACCGTTTAAGGTACAAGTTAATTTTGAAATCCCCATATTCGAGGGTCAAATAGACGCAGATGCCATCGATAAATGGTTAAATCTGCTAGGAGTTATTTTTATGTTCATGATTTTTCCAGTCGGGAAAAGATTATTTTCACTCTTCTCAAAGTAGCCCCCCACATGAAGGACTGGTGGGAAACCTACTGCGAGGAGAAGGATGAAAGTACAGGCTCACTATTTTCAGCCGCACCCACTTGGGATTCATTCTTGGATGCCATCAAGGAGCAGTGCTACACTGTAAGAAGCTATGAGGATCAATACATAAAGTGGACCACGCTGCAGCAGGGAAGGGACCAAGACATTCCAGAGTTTACCAATATTTTTTTACCCTTCACACAAAGTTGGGTATCAAGGATTCAGAGCAGCATTTGGTACTCAAATACTGCAGCTTCCTGCACAAGTACATCTAGGAAGAAATAGAATTCCTGAACATCCCCTCGCTCGGCACAGCATATCGATATGTCGTCAAGGTTGAGCAAAAGTTTAAACAGAAGAAGCGAGACTTTGGATCTACGAATACAAAGCAAGGGAAAGGTGCCCCCAAACCACAAAACAAAGGACAAAGCCAAGGTGGGCGGACCGAGACAACTGCCAAAGCTGCAAGCAAAGAACAAATCTGTGAAGCCGAAAAAGGACACAAGAAAGTGGTGTGAGTTCCATAAGAGCTCCACTCACAACACAAGTCAGTGTCGGGCCAAGCAGTCACTGGTGGCCAAGCTAAAGGTTTCAGAATCAAATGCATGTTTCGACTTTGAGTCAGAACCTGACAAGGGGAATGAGAAAGGGCAGTAGATTATTGATGCGGAGCCCAATGTCACGGTTGCCACCATGAAGATCCAAAAGGAGGAACCCGAAGATCCAAAGGAGGAGGAGCATCTCTTCCACTCCCAGATGTGGGTAAAGGGCTCCCCGCTACAATTCATTATCGATAGCGGGAGCCAAAATAACCTCATTTCGGCAGAGGTCATGAAGTGGCTGGGTTTACCGACCACATCACATCCACAGCTGTACACCATCGGGTGGCTTCACCAAGGACGGGATCTTCGCATGAGCCAGCAGTATCGCCTTCCATACAACATCAAGCCCTTCACAGATGAGGTATTGTGTGAAATTGCTCCCCTTGAAGTTTGTGATGTATTATTAGGACAACCATACTTGTGGAAGCGATAGGATGTGTATGAATCAAGGCCCCGTGCTGTTATTGTTACTTTGGGAAATAAGTTGTACAGGATACTGGAGGTAGCACCGCCTACCGCCATCTCTTTGATTATTGCAAAACAATGTAGTAAGCTCGTTTCCAAAACTGGGAAATTAGTTTTCCTGATGATATGCCCTCAAGGAAAGAAGAAGACAATGGCCACAACCTCTAGATAGGGCCCCTCCGCACGAAAACTATAGATGGAAAAGGTTGTGGAGGAGTACGAGGACATCTTCACCTCCCCCGTAGGGGTTCCTCTACACTGTTAGGTCAAGCGCTCCATCGATCTAACACAAGGTGCACCACTGCCCAATGGACCAATCTATCGGAACTTCATTATGGAGAATGATGAAATCAAGAGGCAGATTCAGGAGTTGCTGCAAAAATGTCACATTCGTCCGTGTTCATTGCCCTGTGAGAGCCCAATCATGTTGGTACAGAAGAAGGATGGGATTTGGAGACTCTGTATTGACTATCGAGCGATGAACAAGATCACTGTCTGTAATAGGTACCCAATCCCACAGATTGATGACCTCTTGGACCAACTGAAGGGGGAAAAATATTTCAGCAAGATCGATTTGAAGTCAGGATATCACCAGGTACCAATCGAACCCTCTGATGTGTGGAAGACTTTGTTCAAATCCAAGGAGGGCCTTTTCGAATGATTGATTATGCTTTTCAAATTGATGAATGCTCTCGCAACCTTCATGAGGCTAATGGATGACATCTTGTGGCCATTTTTCAAATCATTTGTAGTGGTATACTTGGGTGACATCCTGATCTTTAGCCAGAGTTGGGAGGAGCACCTCGACCACATCCAACAGGTTCTCCAAACACTGCGGCAACACAAGTTATATGCCAATTTGGAGAAATCCACTATTGGCATGACCCAGGTTGAGTATCTGGGATACATTATTGATGAACAGGGGGTGCATGTGTATCCAACCAAGATCCAAGTCATTTGAGATTGGCCATCTCCAACCACTCTCACAGAGCTCTGTATCTTTCTAAGTCTTGCCAACTTCTACTGCAGGTTTGTGTTGGGATTTTCTCATATCACTTGGCCCTTGAGTCAAGTCACCAAGGGAGGAGCGAAAGAAAAAATATTTTGGTCTGAATCTCAATAGAAGGAATTCATAGAATTGAAATATCGCCTCTGCATGGCACCAATGCTCGCATTATCAGACTTGCAACAACCATTTGAGGTCGAGACAAATGCCTCTGACTATGCTATTTGGGCAGTCCTTACTCAACACGGGCATCCAGTGGAATATCACAGTGAGACACTTTCAGACACAGTCCGGAAGTATCCCACTTATGACAAAGATATGTATTCCATTGTGCAGGCCTACCGACAATGGAAGCATTACATTTTGGGGAAGGAAATAGGCATCCACAGACCACCGACCCCTGCAGTTCATACAAACCAAAGGAAAATTGCAGAACAATTGCCATCAGAAGTGGTCCACGTACCTACGACAGTTCCATTTGAATATCAAGTATAAGAAGGGTAGCACCAATAATGTTGCAGATTGCCTCAGTCGACCACCGATCATGCCATTAACCACTGTTCTCAACTCTTGTGGGCATGAGACTTTTGATTGGCCACTTCTCTACAAAAGCGACCCAGAATTCAGCCACACATATCAGACACTCTTGGAGGGTCAACATGTTCCAGATTTTCACCTCCAGGATGCCATTTTATGCCACCTGGGTCACCTTTGTGTTCCTTCAAGTGAGCGTGCCAAGATGATTTGGGAAGCACACTACAGTCGGGTTGCTGGACATTTTGGGGTCGAGAAAACGGTGGCAGTAGTGCAGAAGTATTTCTAGTGGCCGAATCTTTGAAAGGATGTCGGGAAGTACATCAGATCATGCACTGCCTGCGTCATTGCCAAACCGACCATCAAGAAGCAAGGCCTCTATACCCCGTTGCCTACCCCTAGTCGACCTTGGAAATCCATCTCAGGGATTACACGTCAGGCCTTCCTTCCACTAAGCATGGAAATGACTATGCTTTTGTGGTCGTCGACAGGTTCTTGAAGATGGACATTATGGCTGCCTGCAAGAAGAATATCATAGCAGAAGCCACTGCTAAACTCTTCTTTGAACGAGTGTGGGTACACTTTGGGATTCCATAGTCTATCATCTCAAATTGGGACAACATGTTCCTCAGTACACTTTGGTCTAGTCTCTAGTCGATGCTTGACACCAGACTCACTAAGTCCATAGCCTTCCATCCTCAAACTGATGGCCAGACAAAGGTTGTCAACAGGATGATCGTACGCATTCTACACATGTACAACTCAAAGCATCCACACACATGGGACGAGAGCCTCCCCTATGTTTAGCAAAGCTACAATTGGGCTCTCCACAACTTTACTGGCCACAACCCTTTTTAGGTGGGCTTGGGATTCCAACCACTATGTCCCATTGATGTGGCCATGCCATTTGCAGCTACTCGTGCAGATTTGGCTCATGTCCAGTTCGAAATAGATAAGGCAAACAGCTTCATTGAACGCATCCAACATATTTTCCAGCAGGTCCATGACATTCTGGAGAAATCAAATGCCAAGTACAAGCAGCGACATGATCAATGTCGGGTGCCACACAAGTTTCAGGTGGGCAACAAAGTCTGGTTGCATTTGCAAAAGGAACGCCTTACTGGAGCCTATCAGAAACTTAGACCACTTCGATATGGTCCTTAAACCATTACCAAGGTTGTGGGAGACAATGAATTTGAGCTCAAAACTCCCCCATTCCTTGGCCTACACCCAGTGTTCAATGTGGACCGCATTTGGCCATACTTTCCACCATTACTAGACACATCCGACATTGCAGAACAGCTCACACCCACAGAGTTAAATCCAGATTGCATGGAACAAGCTGCAATTGATTGGATCATGGACACACAGATCAAGCACTCTCACCAGTGGAATATCCAACTGTATCAAGTTGTCAAAGTAGGCCAACTCCTTCACCAGGGCATGTGGCTCACTAGGGACCAAGTTCAATAGAAGTTTCCTCATCTCATGGAGGAACTCAACGCAATGGGGACCATTGTAACCTAAGGGGGGAGGAATGATCCAGGTGGATATTGGTGTCCACCTACCAAGTCCACTTGGACCCCCACCATTGTTTCTTTCAGCTTTTCAGTTTCCTTAATTGTAGCACAGTTTACTATTTTTAGCAATTTTTCGCGTCCAGAACTTCCGGAGTCGTTTTGAGGCCCTAAACAACATTTTTTGGGAAAATTGGGAGTAACATGGGTCTATGGTCTAATGTTTCTCTTCCCAAAGTTGTAGTTCTTGGATAGATATTTCTAACGAGATACTGTGCGCGTCAAACAAAGATCGTATGCCAAAGTTACGACCCTAGGAAGTTGATGTACCAATTTACCTAGACAGGCCCACAATTTGGCGTTTCATCTTCTAGGGTTAGGTTTCTGGATGTTTAGGGTTTTCCATTGTTTCTCAACAATAAGTAGGCCTTTGAGCCTCATTGTAACACAGTTCAGAGGCATGTAGCCGCCACATCTCTTCTCAGAGATAAGCTACCATCGCCCTAGCTATTTTATTTCCATTGATGTTTGTAAACATATTTCAGTATTTTACATTAATGAAATGAAGTATTATTTCCACTGCATCTCTGTGTTTATGGTTATCTCTGTAATTTTTTGTGTTCCTGTTTAAATTCAGATCAGTTTCGGCCTAGGCGACCTTGGCGCTGTGAGCACACCGGTCGCAACTTCCATACTAGTCACTTCGAGCCTTGGTGCGTCATACAAATCTGCTTATGAACTTATGGCTTTGGCGGGGTGAGTACCCATCATATTTTCAATGAATTGCACTCGGGCTGTTGCTGAATAGTTCGCAAACGAAGGGCATGTCACAAATTCTTCCCAGAATGCATGATTCATACGCCTCAGACAGTAAAATGTGCCATCAACTCTTAGAATGCAAAGTGTTCATTGTTGGACTAGCGTGCATAATTTATAGGGAGATTTAAATTCAAATCCGACCATTCCCCCCAAATTATGATAATAAATGATTTTTTGGTGGCAGATCTTCAAATATTTTCTCCATAAATAATGCCTACCCACTCCACTTAATCGCTTTCTAGCCGTCAAATCATGAATAGTAACCTCAACGGTTATCTTTGGACCCACCTACGTGGAATTTTTCTCCATGGTGCAACTCATACAACGCAACTTTACCTGTCACACCCCTATTATCCATTGCGCAACCTTTATATTGAGCTTTTCCCTAAGTTGGGCAACGTAGTTTAGAGTCCCGCAATCCGTTGTAGCTACCAGGATTACTGAGACTATCCTGCTGCCATATAGTCATCATGTAGGGGCAGGATTCCCTGTGTATAGCTTCAACCTGCTTCTGTTTACTTTTCCATGGAAAGGTTCCCCATTCAGCTTCATGCACTGAATTGTGCCACCATCCGTGATCTCCTTGATAACGTACAGGCCCAACCGGTGCATTTGAAACTTTCCTAGAAACTTCATGAACTTGCTATCATATAACAACACCAAATCATCTACTTTGAACGTGCGCAACTCAATGCACATATCATGCCATAATTTTTATCATTCCTTTTGCACTTGCTAGTGAAATCCTGCTAGGAAACAATCTTCCTCTAACTCCATGATCTATGCGAGCCATTCCTCCAAGGCCTTGCGATCCACCATATTTGTTAAAGCTGCTATACACAGACTAGGTACAATGTACTCCATAGGCATCACTGCTTCGATTCCATATACTAATATGAACAACCTTTTCCCTTGTCAAATTCTTACAGGTTTTCCAATAGGCCTATAGTATTGCAGGCACACACACATCCCAGTCATTCCACTGCGTGTTACATACCTTTGTCAACGTGTTCTGCAAAATTTTGTTAAAAGCTTCGACAATCCCATTTGCTTGCGGGTGATATGGTGTACTCTTCTAATGGTAGACCTAGAATTCATTTGTCAACGTGTTAATCATTTCATTCAGAGATTGCATTCCCATATCAGTCATTAATACTTTCGAGCATCTGAACCGTGTTAAGACATGATTAAAACAAGATTTTTCCGCCTTAGCCCATGTATAATCCTTTACTGGTTGTGCTTCCACCCATCTAGTTAAATATTCCATGGCAGTGATGATGTAGCGTGCACCCGTTTTCTTTCCAGGTGGATAAATTAGGCCAATAAAATCAATCACACACTTCTCAAATTCCTGTAAAGATACCTAAGGATGTAGCTGTAGTTCGTCCCTTCATGACGGTCTGCCAGTCCTTTGACATGCATTGCACGCCTTATAGTATGCTTTGGAATCCTTGTGCAATGTTGGCCACCATAATCCCGCACGCAAAATATTTTGCACGGTTGCTTTCCCTGCATAATGGCCACCTGCACCACCCCGATGAGCTTCAGTGAGAATACTATCACGCTCAAAATCTGACACATATCTCCGCAATATTTCATCTGCCCCCATTTTGTACAAATGTCCCGCAATGATCGAAAAATCGGTTGCGTAAGCTACTAGTTCTTCCTTCTGCTGATTTGTATATCCTTCAGACATCTTCCATGTAGTTAAGAAGTGAATAATGTCAGTAAAATGGTCATCAACTACACATACCGCAAAGAACTGTGCATCTGGAAACCCTTCCTCCAAATTACTGGCTTCTTCACCTATTTCAATCCTCAACAGATGGTTAGGTCCAGTATTCAACCTCCCCGACTTCACAATCACTTCAAAATCGTACTCCTGAAATAATAACAACCACTTGCAAATCTTTCCCCCCAAAACATGCTTGTTTACCAGGTAATTTAAGGAAAAATGATTTGTATACATCTTGAAATATCCCACTAATAGATAATTCCTAAATTTCTGTAGCGCATAGACCATGGCCAACCCCTCGAGCTCTGTCATTGAATAATTTTTCTCAGCCTTTAATAACTTCCTGCTTGCGAAGGCTATAGGATGGTCCAACTCTCCTTTGCATGCCTGTGTTAACACTACACCCAGCGCAATGCAAGAAGAATCCACATGTACATGAAACTCCACTTTCCAATAAGGAAATACCAAGATTGGCACAGTCACCATCTTTTCCTTTAACACATATAAGCTGCGCTAACATTCCTCATCCCAACAGAATGTCGCATCCTTCTTTAGCAGTTTTTCCATGGGCACGGTAATTTGAGCATAAGCTTTAATGAATTTTCTATAGTATCCCATGTGTCCCAGCGTTGCATGCAACTGCTTGATGTTCCTAGGGGCCTCCAAGTTCACAATCACCATGATCTTTGCAGGGTCCACCATCAATCCTTTCTTACACATGACATGACCTAGCAAGATCCCAAAAGGAACACATAATATACATTTTTTCAAATTCAACGCTATCTGGTATCTTCGACATGTATCCAACATAAGGTGCAGACTTGCTACATGGCATTTTACCAATCCAAACACAGTCCAGTCATCGAAGTATACTTCCAGAAACTTATGAATGAATTCTTTGAACACTGCTATGACTACATGGGAAAATATTGCGGGTGCATTCTTCAAGCCAAACGACATAACAATGTATTGGAAGCAACCCCACTCTGTCGCGAAGTTAGTTTTGCTTCTATCCTATGGTGCAATATTAATTTGATGATAGCTGGAAAATCCATCAGTAAAGGAATAGGCCTCCTTCCCTCTGACATTGTCTAACACTTCATCTGTAAACGACGTTGGGAAGGGATCATGAAAACATGCATCATTCAAATTTTGCAGATCTATGTAGATCCTTATTTCACCCTTTTGTTTCTTCTCTTGGACTACCATCGGGCTCACCCAATCAGATTCCTCAACAAGTTCTATAATTCCAACATCCAACATTTTATCTAGCTCTTGGCGAAGCTTCTCCTTCTACTTAGGGTTAAGGTGATAAGGCCTCTATTTAACAGGCTTCACATCTGGCTTCAATGTGATCCTCATTACGCCCAAATCACCAAATATGCCCTTCAAATTTGAAGGCTTAGTGGGGAAGAGATCCTAGTATTTGTGAAGTAGTTCAACAACTTTGTCTACTGTAGCATTGTACTAGTAGTCTCCAATCTTCACAAGCTTTAGTTATTCTTCAGTGCCAATGTTTACTTGTCTTGTTTTCAAAGGTGTGGAGATGTCTAGGCTCTCTACTTGCGGTCCTTGTACTATGCCATGCCCTTCTGTCTCTAGAATATTGATATTCCTCAAGTCTTCTTCCTCCTCTTCAGCGGTCACATTATAGCATTCCAATGCATGGCGCAGTTGGGTGCTCCAATCTAGTTGGGTCCATTCTCTAGGTTCCTTTGGTGTCCTGAAGATAAACCCGTCCTCGAAGATGAAAGTCAATAAGAAACCTTCCTTTAATACATCCCACTCCGCAGTGCCATGGCAGAGCTCTGTTTCAAGATACCAGTTCATGGGGATTGTATCCAAGGTATGAAAAAATATATGTACCCATTCTGGCTGTGGTTCTATCCCCCACGCCTTAGTCCACTTTGTCAGGTGATCGCACAGATCATCCTTCCCATTATACTTCTTAGTCATTCTTGTATTGGCATGCCCAAATCGGAACTTCATCATTTGCCTGTAATCTCGCCATCCAACAAAAATTTCTTTATGTGCACCCCACCATCGTGCAGGTGTAGCGCACAACGCCAACTCCAATGCTTGAAAATGATGGTCTTTAGGGACTTCTCACTCAAATTCGTCTAAAAACATATCCACATTAGTCAAACCATCATAATAAGGTAGCTTTCTTACCTCCGATGAGACATAGTGCAGTGACTTCGTCATCATATTGTACCGTAATGTAGACACTTAATGTAAGCAGTTTTGCCAATGCTCTAATTATTCATCATAGTCAGAAGTGCAGGAAATCTCCCGGTAATGCGATCCGCCCATCATCGTTGGATTGATCTAATCCTGATCTTGTGTTGTTATCTTGCATATTTGATCCAACTCATCGTCACTTTCTAAATAATCGCGGATTCGTTTAGTATAGCGCACCCCTTCTATAGGATCCAGTGGCACTATAACCCTTAGCGATTTCCTCTCAAACGACATTGTCCTCTTCTTCAAATTAATGACCCAATTCATATCAATAGCCCAGTCGATTCCCAAAAGTGCAGGGTAGGGATTACTACCATCGACAATTTCTATAACTTTGAAGTCTGCTAATGCATTCACACCTTCAATATCGATCATCACTCCATACAATCATCCCATGGGGATGATTTTATGTTGATTTTCCATTAGGATCTGAATTGGAGACCATTGTAGTGCAGGTCTCCCCATGTTTTCCCATGTTTGTTTCAGCAGAACATTTGAATTGGACCCCAAATCCAAAATTACCTGGCCCATTTCATAGTCGCTTATCTGCGTTGTTAGCCACATCTCGCTTCCGGTTCGTGCCTTATGCTTACCAATCTTTCTAACTATGCGGTGCTCCGTAAGAGTCTTTTCCCTGTTGGCACACTTATCTATTAAGTCTTGTAATCCTTCCACAACCTTTTTGTCGTGTAGTAACTTCATGCAAGTCTCCAAGAAAGTAGTGAGTACAGAAGGATCAACCTCTTGTGTCGCATTGGTTTCTGGTGTCTTTTCCTGGCTTCCCAAGGTGGAGACTTCAGTGAAGATCTTCTTTGATTCCATGAATGCTTCCTTAGTGCGATTAAGGTCAAAGGAAACTTCTTTCTCAGGAGATTCGCTGGGACCCATTCATCATCTTCAGGCTACTTACCTTTATTTGTGCCAGTCATCATACCACTTCTTAGTACGATATTAATTCTCTAATCCTCCTCGCGGGGCTCAACCCTCATCATTTGTATATTCTGCATAGGCTGCTGAGGCTACGGTTTCTTCTCTTGCGTATTAGCTATTAGCACCAAACAACTTCTATGGAATTGCCGAATTGTCTACAGTATTGACACGAAGGGTGTGTAGGATTCAGGCAATCTCATGTGAAGTGCCCGACTCTCCATAGTTGTAATAGATAACCTGACCCCAACCTTGACCAGATCCTACTCCTCATCCTCTTCCTCGGCTTTGAAAACCCACGCGCGCTCCTCCTGCACCAGGATCCTGAGGCCAACTTTCTACCTGCATATGGTAATTAGGGGTTCTTTCCATCATTAACTCATAACTTCAACAATGATGCTCATCATGGCCCACATATTTACAGAAATTTCAAAACAACTACTGGGGTGTTTGAACAAAATTCTGAAGTAAGTGGAAGTTATTTGTTGCATGTTGCCGAATGACTTGAAAAATGGTGCACCATAGCACAGCTCTTGTGATCGGCTTGGCTAGGGCTTCTGGCTTCAGGGGGGCTGGCCCTCCCCCTCTAAGATAATTCACGTATACTAGACAATGATCTTTACCGTGCCCATGGTCCTTGCAATTCAAACACCAAAACTCTGCACACACTTCTGGCTTAGTCTCCTTTTCTTTCTTTAGACTATGTAATTCTAGGTGCAGGCTCACTAACTGTGAGTGGATTTGTTGTACTCCTAGGTTCGTATCCTGAATAGGTGACACGTGCAACCTCATTGTGATCTCCAAGGCTTATACTTCCGTTTCTATCTTCTGATGTGATAGAGGGATTCTTAAATACAGCAAAAGCGATGCGATAAATCAGTCGTGATGTTGGGTATATGAGATTTGCATGTTAGCCTATTTGATCTCGCACTTCAACCCCTGATTAAAGTCCCAAGGTGTCTCATTGACTCTCATTAGGATCTCCTTAAATTCAATTACTGTCTGCACCTTAGATTTAGGCTTACTAAATTCTTTGTTCAAAGCTGTCTGAGTCTCTGCCAATGATGCCCGAGGATTATCAGCGCAATACTTAATGTATCAGGTTAGTGCGTGATCTTGTAAGGCAGTAACCAATTGCCCCTTATTTATATTATCATCGGTGATTTTTTGCACTGTCTATACATCATTCAAAATAAATGAGAATTGCTTTGGATCTTGCTTCCTATTCCTTTGAAGATTGACATCTTCATTGTGTTTTCCATGTTGAATGGTGGAGGTGGAGGCATAGGTGTAGGCGAAGGTGTATGCGGTGGAGGTGGGGTGGATGGATGAGATATTCTTGGAATAACCTGAGTTATTAACCGAATAATGCTTCGTGGTGTAGTCAACACCGCCCCTTCGTCATCACTTGAAGGAGGTTCAATTAATGCACTATAATTTGGACCTGATCTATTACTTCTAAAGAATCTACCACTTTGCGTAGCTCCGAATATTAAGGTAATGGACTTACCCGCTTTTCACATAATAGCATTTTAACCCAAGTATTCAATGACCTTAAGTACATACCTCAAATAATCTTCGGTCCGCTTCGCTATATCTGACTCAGGTATAAATTGCAAATTCAGTAACGAACCCTCCCAGAATTCGATCAAGCCAATGATCTACAACTCTTGCGATCTTGTTGTCAAATGCCTTTAGTCATCGTACCAATTATGGAGTCCACACTATAGGACTATCGAGTTTCCACCTTCATTGACTGTCTGTCAATTTAGCTAACCACTGATATAATTAAATTGGGAAAGCGCAACAAAATTTTTTGTGTACCTTTGTACACAGATACCTATTCAACCAATCCTCCTTCGATAAGCGTAGATTCCTATTTTATTAAGCTGAAAACTCGTGAATATTACGATCTAACCACTTTTCAATCTCTTTATTAGTCAAATTCCAATGTTGCGACATCACACATCTCTTTGAGCAGATCCTGGTCTCGACAACAGAACCATTTGTTGGATTAGGGGCTCCTAACCCAGGTATGGAGTTAGTTGCACGAACCAAAAAAACCCTACATTGCTGGCCCTTTCGGCAACAACTTGCAGAGAGAAAGCTGCAATCTCACTTGAAGTAGTATTGGGGGATGCAAGAACCAAGATTCTACATCCAGAGACTAGTGTGATACCTTTCAGCGCCTTAGATCTGCTTCTGCGTAGATCGATAAACTTCTAGGGCTCTTTACTGTAACTAAGTTAAAGCTACCTCCTGACCCTCACGAAGGTCCATGATAAGTCTTTGTGGACCTTAAGCAGTTGATTTACCTACTTTGCGCATCAGAAAGTAACCCTAGATCGAAGTTCATGTAGATATGCTTAATTTGTTAGAAAACATAAGATAAATAACTTTTAACTTCGAGGAAATAGATAACCATTCATATCATGCAGTATTACGACAGATTTAGTGAACTCACGTAATATTCAATCATTATTTCATAAAACGTATCATTCAATTGGTAAAAGAAAACATAAACATGTTCATCAGAAATACACAATAATTCTCCAAGAAGTTGTATTTATTGATCTTTCATTCACAGATGACAAACTCTCTACGCTGCGCACACAGCTGCAAGGGTCTGCGCACTTAGCTGCAGACTCTACCCAGTCCTCCTACACACTCAGCTGCGGACTCTACCCAAGCCTCCTGCGCA
Organism: Pinus tabuliformis; assembly: GCA_031772625.1. Taxonomy (NCBI): domain Eukaryota; kingdom Viridiplantae; phylum Streptophyta; class Pinopsida; order Pinales; family Pinaceae; genus Pinus; species Pinus tabuliformis. Next base: position 324,796,498 of record CM062814.1, on the reverse strand, counting down.
CTCAGATGCAGGAGCCTTCCCTTCTTCACCTAAGCACAGGAAGCAGAGCCTTCCTGCCTTAGTAGTTCCGCAAAAACCCTTCAACGTATCCAAATCTCTATCAAAAGTTCTCTCTAAGAATTGATAAGACTCAACTATTATAGATTTCCTAATACAATACCATGGCCCCCAGCTCATGGGTGAGTGTTCAAAACTGACCAAAATCAAGGGTTAAGGCCCTTTTGACCCCTATCTACCTGTGCGCTCCGCATCCACATGTCACGGAGAATTTACATTCTTTTTACAAAACTTTTACAAAATTGGGTTAAATTAACCCCAAAACTAACCCTAGGGACCCATCCCAATAACAACAACTACTACATCACTGTACACTCTACCACATGCAAACATTAATATTCATAAGCGATGCATAACCAACCACACATATGCATAAACACATCTAATGAAGCATAAATGGATGATAATTGAAACCAAACCTACAAGAATGATACATTTAACCAAACCTACAAGAATTATACATTTAACCAAACACACAAGAATGCAACCAAACATACAAGAATGTAACCAAGCGACATATAACAACATGTAACCAGTCATACACTCATGATGATGCATTCAACAATAACAACGTTAAGTTCCTCAAGATGACATCACTAACCATGATCAACATTATGAAAATGCAACAAGAACATGGAATGCAAGTGTCAGAGACACACATGCAACTGACATTCATACATGACCAACACACAACCCATTCAATCTGAGGGGTGAACCATGCTCTGATACCACTCTGTAACATCCTCCTACCACACCTGCCCAAGCAACTGGCTAGTAGGGGTAAACATGCGACAATAGGACACTATGATATGAATTTTCCTCCTAAGTCATGTTAAGGAAGTGGAACCAATGGAAACACACCACACACACATTTAACATCAACATTAGGACCCTCAAGAACCAATCCAACCATTTTTCCAACCAGTCCTTGGGTCCCACTAAGATTTTGGACATCTTGACCTCTGGATGCTCTCATATTATGGGCATGTCAGTGCCCAGGGAGCTCTGGATGCTCCAACAGGCCTACAAACTAGTGTTTAGGGAATATTTTTGTCAGTGACAACACAAAGTCCTCAGGATTTGAGCCACTTTTTTAGGCCCAGAGCCCAGGTCACTGCCCAGAATTGAATCACATCTCCAGAACAGTAAAATAAAAAGGAAATGAAAGTATAAATGCAATCACTTAAATGAGACCTTGACTGGACCCCTACTAGTCATGACAAGCATTTCGTCAAACATATAATGAATATGTAATTTATAGGTGTAAATAATATATCTGAGCATAGGGGTCTCATACTTAGCTGAGAATCACTAAGAGACATTGATACCTCAACATATTAACTGCCATTTCCTCCATTAGGTCATAGATACATTGATAATTCATTTACAGGTAAAAACATGATGAGAGCCATACATAGCCATTGTAATAAAACACATATATAACCAACATAATAGGAACAAAAATACCAATGAAATCACAACCATATAAACCACATATAATCTAGTATAATACTCATAGAAATACAAGGCGAAGTAATCTCATATTTATGATGCAAAATCCAAACCTGGGATGGGACTTCCATGTTCTACCCGACCGTAGAATGGATGAGCCAAATCTCTCTTCAACCATTCACCCTCGTGCCATTTTCCAAGCATGAATGTGGGATTTCATAGAACATATCAATAAAAAACCATTCAGTACTTCCAGAGGCCATCCACCTCAACCCATCAAATAGTGATTCCACCTCACAGTCGAACATAACAAAACCATCATCAGATTGGTCTCTATCCAAGCCTTCCAAGGCTTCTAGAGCATTTGTCCAACCAAGGCTTCCAGGACTAGTACCTCCACCCACAACTTTTACTGGGCTTCCAGGACTAGTAACTCCACCCACAACTTTTACTGGGTTTCCAGAGCATTTATCCAACCAGGGCTTCCAGTACCAGTAACTCAACCCACCAAGGGCTTCTAGAGCTTTTGTCCAACCAAGGCTTCTAGGACTAGTAACTCAACCCGAGCTGTTACAGGGCTCTAGAGTGTTTGTTCAGCCAGGGCTTCCAGGACTGATAATTCAACCCAAGCTAAGGAAACATGAGAACCAACCAAAACAAAACAAGGAAATCAAATCCACAATCACCATGGCTATCTAGGAAATGGAAAGGCTAGGAAATCCACTGTCAATCCCACCCATCCTCAATGCCCATGACAGATCACAATTAATAAACCACATGCATATGCCATGCATGTCAAAAATAGTGAGGAAAACATACATGCAACTTGGTACCTGCAAGCAAAATCTGATATAGTTGCTGATCCTGATGAGAGAGCTTGAAAACTGAACTGACAAAAGGTTACCAACTGATACTCAAAATCCTTTTTATGAATGAAGCCTCTATTTTCTTCAATTTCCATTATTTTCCTTCAGTTTCCTCCTCACATGCAACCTGTAACCTTTCACCTCCCTTTTCTCCTAATTTCCATTATTTTCATAAATAATTGTGCCAAAAATGTCATTTTTCTTTTCCAAAGCCTTAGCCATTGCCTTTGCAAATTTCATTAGCCATTGAACAATTACAAGTGATCCCCATCACTAGGATTTTGCTTGACATTTAGCTTGGAATAAGTGTTCCATCAAATATGGTTATTATTTTTCCTTTATTAACATTTATTACAAGAAAGTTTCACCACGGTTGTTACAACGGAAGGTGGTCTCTTACTCAGTGTCATGTTTTCTTGATAGACAAAGTAAAGTAATATCTTCTTCAACTGAAAATTCAATCACAAAGACAAGCATAATTGATTTACAAATACAAGGAATAAAGAACACAATAAGGAACAAGCATCGAATGACGACTACCATTCAAATTATCTTGAAAGCTCACCTACAGTTACATTACGTGCATGAAACACTTGGCTTATTGTCTGTTAGCCCAACACATGTGTTTTATTTTAATAACAAGTGGTGGAAGTGTAAACATTTTAGTTTAAGTTGAACCATTGTAGAGCAATGATGTTATCAGGCATGTGCACTAAATGGAATTTTGTTTATGAGCTTCTAATTGTAACCATCAACATCGACATATTTTGTTCTTATGATTTATGTCACCAATATTCTAGATGAATTTATCGAGGCCTTTTTACTGAGAACCAAGGTAATCTTCTAGTATAAATGGAGATAAATGCAAAAGAGAATTTGTCGAGGTTTGAGTGCTATACAAATTGTGTTAGCAAAAATGGTAAATATAGTGTAAGTAAATTAAATTTTAAGCCACCAAATTTCCACTACAGACCAAGCATGAAGCAAATTAAGTGTAGGAGGCAAAGGCATCATTACTTGCAGTTGCTTTCCTATTAGCTGCGGAAATACTTTTCTCCAACTTATTATAAATATTAATGGAGACCATTTTCCATCCTGCTTAGTGAAGTCCTGAGTAAATATCAACTAAGGCTATTTTTTGCTTATCTTTGTCTATTTATTTTACTTTTGAATTTGGCAAAACATGTTTTAGGTTTGGAATTTTGCAAAATAATTGTTTTAGTTAAATTGTATATTGGAATTTTGCAAAATAATTGTTTTAGTTAAATTGTATATTTTTAGTGCATGTTTTTTTAGTTATTTTACGATTGGATTTTTTTTTTGAAATTTGACTAAATACTTTATGGCGAATTTAAAATGTATTTTCCAATATATAAATAAATATTTTTAAGATTTAAATTATATGAAATTCACAAATTACACTTGACAAATTAGTAAGAAACAAATTTAAAAGTTAAAATTAATTTTCTCTAATAAAATATTAAATATTTTATTCTATAAAATCACTTAAAATATATAAAATTGTGCTATTAATGTGGGAAATCATGAAGGATTTCCGCAAATTTCGATGTTGACTATTAATTCTCTAATCGAACTATTTGTTTCCATTGGTATCAAAGGTAATTGACCAGATTAGAAATTATGGAAATAGAATTAACTGTTAACTTTATTTATATATTTAATATTTAATGTATTTTAAATAATAAAATAATTATTATTTCAATAAAAGTTATATTATTTAATTTTAGAGAATAAGAAAAAATGAAATGGTAAAAATACAAGAATATAAAAGACACATTCAACTTAATTAGGTTATTAGTACACAGATAGTCTTAATTAGCTTATTAGTACACAAATAGTGCGTGGGTGGACAATAAAAGGTAAATAGATTAAAATTTTGAAAAAAGTAATTTATTGTGTTATTAAGTCAAATGTTTTCTAAACTATCTCTTATCAAATAAATATTAATTTATGTTATTTTTAATATATAGATATTATATGTGAATTTTATATTAAAAAAAAAAAACACTACTATTATTTTAAATATTTTTTATTTTTAAATTCCTCAATTTTTTATTTTTATTTTTTTTATTTTTAACACATAAACCTATATCATTTTTGCATATTAAACAAAGGCCATGTGGCGGAAATTTTCATAAAGCAAGAGGCACCATATGACTCTTATTTTATATACATTATAATTAGTTTGTAGAACACTTTGTTTAGAAGATTGAAGCATTGTTCCTCATGCTTACCCTCATTATACAATTTAGTGGTTCCTTTTTTCTGATTTCGAATGAATTTGCAATGCTTAAATTCTAATTCGCTGATAGGCACATATATATGAACTTTAGGTGGAAGGAGGTTTGTTGACTTTTGTTTTTTATTGATAATGAATGGCCAGATTTAATGAAGAGTGAATATTCCAAGAATATTCTTCATTTGAGTGTTCAATTGACGAAGGGGAAAGGGAAGGATGAGACACGTGGTAATGTTGAATTTGGAAGTGTTTCTGGCGGTGTTAACATATCGTAAAACTGAGTTGGTGAATTTGATTATTAATATATGTTATTTTCTCAAATGAATGTTGACTTAATCTTCATTTAATAATTAAGCACCATGCATTTAATAAATTAATTTATTATGTTGAAAAAAGATCAAACATGAAACGTGATAGATTCATCATGAAAGTTATTAAACGTTAAATAATGTGATTAAACAATTTGTTCAATTGAGGTATAATTAAGTAAGTACTTGTCCTATTGTCACAAAGCAAAATAATATCATAAAAAATTAATTTAATATGTTAAAGAAAAAGTGAAAACATGAAACATGATAGATTCATCATAAGTTATTACAAATTAATTGATGCGATTAAATAATTTGTTCAACTGAGGTGTTATCACTCAGGTTGTCCTTAAAGCTCCTTAAAGGATATGACCGAGGTAACCACAAACCAATCTTTGGACTGCAGGTCCTAGCCTACTTGCAATCAGAGAGGGCTCTCTCTTTATAATTTAGCTTTGTTTTGGGTTGATTTTAGGCTAGTTATGATTTTCTTGGGTTTTGTTTTGATTTTGGTGGGATGGAGGATTCTTTCAAACAAAGTTGGGATGCATAGTGTGAGAAGTTCAAACCATTGGGCATGGAGTCGTGGATTAGGCTTGCTGTTGCATTTTCTTGGTCACAAGAGGAATACAGAGCAGGATAGCTACACATAAAACAATATCTAGCTAGAATAAAGATGGAACGAAGGTCAGTGAATGAAAGGCAACTAAGTAGCTCTCATTATGCTAACAGAGGGAAGGTGAATGAACATTTATATAGGAGCAATCAAGGATTCCTAAACAACATTCATATATGAAGGAACTAGTGTAAATATGAGCAAATCAGCATTCATATTCAGGACTAATTCAGAGGAAAACATAGATAAATCACAGAAATTGAGAACAGAATACAACTAAGTGAGCTCTGAACTATTCTTTCTTTCTGCTATTTAGATAGTGAAACCATGATGGCATAAAACATATAAACTGTAAACAAAGATAAGAAACACTTATTGGGCTATGTAGAAGCGTTAGGATTCCATAGTCACTCTTCAGTCATTAAAACACAACAACCAGTTCATCTCCCAAACATTCCAGCGATCTTTGATTATAGAGACTCTCAGAAAATACAATGCAAGTCTAGAGGAAGTTATCGACCAACCAACCCTTAAAGCAGTGCAGAGGGTGGTTTAAATAGAAAATATTTACAAACATCAGATCTGGGATAGATCTCCACAAATAAATGCCTTTAACCTAATTTGTACAGAAGTAAATGGCAGAAATATCTATTTAACAGCTACGCTGGGGTAACTGGCATCTCAAAATATCTATTACAGCAGATCTTAGGCAGATCTGAGGAAAATGAGTGCTTTAATCTATTTTATCTTGAAGTAAATGCTTAAAACATTTATCTAAGTGCTGCGCTGGGGCAGCTGCCTCAAAAATGGATCAAAAGAGTTCCTTGAGCCACGCGCTGTCCTCTGTGTGATAACTGTGCATTTAAGGAAGCAGCGCTGCTCCAAAAATATGACTGGGAACAATGTCTCTGCAATAACTCTGCCTTGAAAGCCTTCATCTATGCCTTTAGGTGGCTTTAAAGCAACAAAAGAAGTGTTGGTGAGCCTTAATGGCCGAATGATGCTTTGTTGACTTTGCTGGGCTTGCTTTGCTTTCATCTGCTTTGAAAAACTGGACTGATACTCTTTGCCGCATCCTGATACACTTTGGCACTGAATCTGGGCCTTTTCTCACCGCTGATACTCTTTAGACTGTCCCATCGCCCCCTTTCTACCTTTTAATGCAAAAATAACTGCTGCTAATGTCCTCCGTGGCCTTTGGGTGCAATCGGCGCTTGGCCGATCAAAACTAGCCTTAAACTTTTTGAAAAATGGTGCAAACAGGAGGAAAAAGTGTTTCCAACTGTGCCGAGGCCGAGACTGGCTATCTGAAGCAAAACTGGGCCTTGGAGCAATCTCAGAAAGCTTAGGGATGCATGAATTCCCTTATCGGGAGCCTGGCGCGGGCATATATGTGAAAATATGAACAAATGCCGCCTTTTCTTTTACACAGAAAAAAGACCAATTTCTATGTAAAATTCATGAAAAACATAAGCGGAGCGGCATTGTAGCGGAGATTAAATCCTGGCCGTTGGATCGCGCGAAGGCAGATCCAACGGCTGGCGCTAACTCGCATTGGGGCGGACCATTGGTCCCAACACATAAAACCTCCGAATAGCGATGAACCTGGCAGACCCGAAATGCTTATATGCCCTTTCTTTATGGAGATCGGGTCCGGTCCGTCGGCGATTTCATATCGGCGGATTTTAACAAAATCAATATGCGGACCCGAAATCCTTTAAAACTGCCCTTTAATATTTTTTGGCTCCGGGATATAGGAGCACACAGTGCGGACCCTTTCGGACCCGATATGCCTTTATGCCGCGCTTTATTACTTTTCGGCTCCGCTGGTCGGAGCCATATAGGAGTGATGCGATTAAATATGGGCCGTTGATCTGTGGGCCTGAATGGGCGGCTGAGATTAACTCGGCAATTCGCTATCGGCGGGGTCATGGGATTGCCATATAGAAACACCGAAACCCATCGGACCCGAAATGCTTATATAGGCCCTCTTTATTTTATTTCGGGTTCGACCCATCGGCGGGACCCAAATCGGTGGTTTTAACAGTGGAATGGGTCCGCAGACTCGAAAACCCTTAACAATGCATTTGTAAATTAATTCGGCTCCGGCCCGTCGGAGCAGTATATGGGGCGATGCGAAGTGGGGGACCGCGCGACAAGATCTGGGCCGTCAGATCTGGGGCCCGATCCAACGGTCCTGGATCCGTCGGCGAATCGGCAGTCGGAGGGACTAGAGGGCGGCACATATGGAATCGCCGAACTGCGTGGACCCGATATTCTATTACCGGTCCACTTTATATGTTTTCGGGTCCGGCCCATCGGAACTATACCCCATGCCTTGATACTTAGCCATTTTCGCTTATATATGCCACTGCCCCCTCTGATGAGCCCCAATTTTTGGTACAATTTGGGCTCATTTGGCCTACTTGATCTGCTCAAACCATTCATTTTTTATTGCTTATGCATTCATTTCTTGGTTTATTCGTGTTGTTTGTAGGAAGAAGGGTAGACATTCTATCTACGTGACTAATGCATGATGCTTTCAGGTTTTTGGCATTAAAAGGGAGAAAAGACAACGAGAAAGGAGACAAGGAGACAATGAGGTGGCACTGCTGGTTTGTAGGAGAGGATGTCCACGGTCTTGGGGACCTTCCTCGTGATTCCCACCATAGCTCTGAGCTCCAATCCATCTCCCCACCGAGCTTAGAAGCAGCCAGCTGTTCTACAGGAACAACAGTTATAACTGTTCTACAGGAACAATAGTTATGACTGTCCTACAGGATCAACAGTTAAACTTCAGTTGGACAGCCGAGCTCCTAAAATCAAGGACACCTGTTGGATGATCGTTTTTGCATAAATACTGAGGCCATAGCCTTGGATAGGAGCTTTTTTGAACCTTGGCATTATTCTTGTAATTTGGAAGTACGAGCTACAGCTCGGTTTTGTAAGCCATTTTGGCATGTCATCAGACTTTCGTTTATGAATAAAGGCAGTTAGATTTTGGTCTCATTCTGAGTTTCTAAGGGAGCTATAGCTCTCAGGTTAGGGCCCAACCTGAGAGCAATAGATCTCCTCGGTGTTGTAATGTGTTTGCATTTCGTTCCAGCACTTTGAGTTTGTTTACTTTCACATGCAGTTCGAATTTACAGTTTGTTAATTTAGTCTTTTTCATTAGTTTAGATAGGATTAGTTTATGGTGATTTGCTTTCAGTTGCTTAAGTTCGATAGGAGGATAGTTATAAATCATTGGAGCTCCAGCAAAAAGGTTGTAAAGGCTCACTGCCATCTCTCTTAGGGATTGGGGTGCAGTCCATAACCAACCACCAAAAAGAAACGCAGTTCTTCTCACTTCCATGCAAGCTGCAATATAAACATTTTCATTGAAGATCCATCCATGCATTTTTGACATCGAACCATACTTCTACATTTCACTTCCACGCATAAGTTTCATTTCTTGTTTTCCATTTCTGTTCATAGGTTTCATGGCACAGTTATCATAGGTTAATGAATTTCTCGTTTTGATGCATAAGTCATTTGTTTCATTTACGCTGCTCTTTCTCAATCCACTTCCTTCTTCTTCTTCTTCTTGATCTATCCTCAAGTCCTATTCAGCCTCTGTCCAACTCATTTACCCTCCAGCTCTCTCATTTCCCACACAGCTCCATCTACTTCAACTTTCGTTGATTCCATCCTTCCAACCATCAAACCACTGCATACACTCTTCCTCCATCTGATTCCTCTGCTCCTGAGCCATCACCAGCTCCATCTCCATCTCACCTATCATCCCACACCACTCCAACACTCCACCATCTCCCAAAACCTCCATGGCCAATCATCCTGTAGAATTGCACAGACTTCCTGTAGAAACCCCTGAGTTTCCTGTAGGATCCCCTGCAGACTTCCTGTAGAAACCTGCAAACTCGGTTGCTGAGCATCCGAACGTGGTAGGCTTCTGTGGACTGATGCTGGAGACCCTCTGGGACCTCCCTTAGCCATCCTGACCTTGCCCATGCTTCCCTTCCATTCCAATCGCTCCTGCACAACCAAACCCTAATCAAAAGCATCATCACAATAAATCCAACCACTTAATGAAAAAGTACAAAAACATGATTTATCAGATGCAAGTAGCTTAGATGCATGTATTTCAGTTCACTACAAGTAATGGCATTATTGGTAGTTGTTTCATTCACAGTTGTGCATAGTTAGGGTCTAGCTAGTCAAATTAGGGTTTCCTAGGGTTTCCATGCTTTCTTGGTTTTCAGTTTCCTTCTGCAATTAGACTAGTCTCCTTTGAGTTAGCTTTCGTCCATCATTGATAAAGCTTCTTCTGTGAGCCTATAGAAGTTGGCTTGAGCCCTAGCAGACTTGTGCCAGCTGACCAAGTGACAGCTGCGACAAGAGCTAGTACTTGTGCATACAGCACCGTCGCTTCCAAGTTTGTACGAACTACCGGGTTGATAAAATTAAGAGACAGGAAGCTCCAGGAGTTGTAGCATTATTGCTACAATACTGGAGCCCACCATCTTTTTGGCGCCGTTGCCGGGGAAGCGTCAGAGTATTAGTAATTGTTGCTTTTCTTCTATTTCCTTACTCTTGCCTTCTGCTGAGTAGCTTACTTCATTTCCATTCTGCAAAAGTAGTATAGACTTTTCCTGCTTTCATAGATTAGCATTTCCTGCTTTCATAGATTAGCATTTCCTGCTTTCATAGATTAGCATTTCCTGCTTTCATAGATTAGCATTTCCTTTCTGCAAGCGTAGACTAGCATTTCCTTTCTGCAATTTCATTTGAGCAAAGTAGATTAGTTCTTTCCTGCTTTCAGTTAATTTTGCATCTTTCATAGTTAGTTGTAGATCAATCTGTCTCAGTTTTGCAGGTACCAAAAGAAAAGCAAAGCAAAAGCAATCAAAAAGAAAAAGAAAGTCTTTTCCATTTCATGCCTCGTAGGAACCGAGATAGATCAGGCAAATTCCTACCAAACACCCCCACCACATCACTGAGTCACCCTTCTCTCTTCTTTGGTGACAGTGACCCAGAAGAACCTATAGGTGAACAACCTGAGATATCCAAAGACCCTATAGTAGAAGAAGAGTTAGAGACCAATCCATCTGAAGCTATGGCTGACAATAGAAGAGAAGATGAGAGAATAGAAGGTGCCTTCCCCATCCGAGAGACCAATGGAGAGATGAAAATGAAGAACATTAGCCCCTCTGCCTTACCTCACTTCCATGGGCTGACCATTGAAGATCCAGACACCTTCCTGTTTGAGTTTGCTGTCCTTTGTAGAACCTATGACTATACTGAAGATGAGCAAAAGTTGAAACTTTTCCCTTCCACTCTCAAGGATGCAGCACTACGCTGGTTCATGGGTTTACCTGGGAATAGTATCACCACTTGGGCTCAGATGCAGCAAGCTTTCAACACCAAGTACCGGGATTACTGTAGGTCCAAGGAAACAAAGGGGGAAATCTTTCGGATGTCCATGGGAAATGATGAGTCCTTAGAGGATTATGAGGAGAGGTTCCAACTAAGCTATAAGCGGGCCAGGTGCACACTTGACCCTGAATCCCTCAAGTTGGTCCTGCTCTGAGGAGTCCCTGAAGACCTCTTAGATACCCTTCACATGTTAGCTGGGGGGGACATTTACCAACTGCCTTATGAGGACATCAAGACAGTGTTTAGAAATCACTCTAGGGCAGCTCGGAAACGAGGTAGAGCAAACCACCTCTCAACTAGTGTCCCTTTCTCAAAACATGAACTTGCAAATTAATTAGAAGATCTTAAGAGTGAGGTGAGACAAACCATTTCCATGCAGCTTGACACATTCAGGATTCAGCAAAAGAAAGAAGAGGCTGAGAGAGCCTTGGCTGTCTTCTGCCCTAGGTGCACAAGGAGGCACCCTAAGAACGAATGTCCATTGCATTCGGTCGAAGTGTGTTTCGTTTGTGAGGAGGACCATCCCACAAATCAGTGTCCAACCTTACCTGGGTTTAAAGCCATGTACCAAGGGACAGAAGCTCCCACAGAGCCTCTCTATTATCTCAACCAAAGGAGGCCACAGGGATCTAGACCTTATCAACAGGGGATGCAAGGGGCATCTCAAGCTTATTACAGCCCCAACCAATCGACTCCTATGCCTTCCTGGGGTCCCCCTGCTCATCCTTCATAGTCCATGCCTCCTCCATGGTCTTATCCACCTCAGTACCCCACTCAACCTACTTCTCATTCATATCACTCACATACCCAGCCTCAGCCTCAATGGAATGCGCCTCAGTCGGGGTGGAGGCCCCAATACAACACTCCTCCTGCCATCTTGCCTCCACCACCAGTTCAACCTCAGCCATTGCCTCCTGCTCCTCCAAGGCAGCCTCAAATGCCTGCTCAACCGAACCCGAACCCCAACAATAGACAGGCCCAGCAGGTATACACTGGGGAAACCTCATGCCCTACCTATGCTGTGGAGATCCAGGAGATCAATCTTCGATCTGGAAAGACTCTACCAGATCGCCAACCTCCTCCCCCAGAGGATGAGGAAGATAAACAGGAAAGTGAACCAAAGGTTATTCCACCCTTTCCTGAGAGACTAACAGCCACCACACAACCCAACCCAGAGGAGGATGAGCTTCTGGGTGAGCTCAAGCAGTTGTGTGTGAAAATACCACTTCTCCAAGCCATCAAGGATGTGCCAATATATAACAAGCTGGTTAAGGAGAAGTGTTTCAAACACCCAGGCAGACGAAAGAAAGATGCCTCCACTATCAATGTCATAGGACAACTGTCTGACCTTATGCTAGGACAAGTCATCTGCCCAAAGTACCTAGATCCTGGAAGTCCTGTAGTAGATGTTCACATCAATGGCACCATTATACCTCACACCTTGATTGATCTGGGGGCTGCCATTAATGTGATGACCAGGGATACCATGCTTAAGCTTAATCTTCAGGGCTCCTTGAGGAAGACCTCGACAGTACTGCAATTAGCAGATCGCTCCACCGTGACTCCTGAAGGGATTGTGGAGGATGTCTTGGTCTCTATTGACTCTTGGGAATACCCTGCAGACTTCCTGGTTCTGCAACCAAAGGCCAAGCTTACTGGATATCCTCTCATTTTGGGAAGGCCTTGGTTAGCTACTGCAGATGCTTACATAAGTTGTCGTGCAGGAAATATGACCATCAAAAATGGTCCCATGTCCAAGAAGCTAGTCCTATACCCTCCTGCCCAACCCTCCTTGGAGCATGACTTACCACTCTGGTTGGAAGAAGGAGAGGAAGATGAGGTGTACTCAGCACCTCTGTGCACCTTAGATACTGCTAGAAAAGACCCCCCAACCGAGGATGACTTGATCGAGTCCCTGATCCAGAATCCACCTTCCAGTGCACTCCCCTTAGAGAAATTGGTGGAGGATGCCCAAGCTAGCACCTTAGTGGATCTTTGTACAACCAACCCTGTTACTCCCAGAGTCAAGGATGTGGAGTTCGGCCCTGAGAAAGCATTGAAGATCAGCTCCTCCCTATCTCCTTCCCAGGAAAAGGAGCTGTGCAGTCTGTTGGCCAACCACCTTGATGCTTTCGCTTGGAGCTATAAGGAAATGAAAGGAGTCCATCCTTCGGTCTGTACCCATCATATATACATCAAAGAGGATTGTAAACCGGTTAGGCAACCTCAGAGGAGAATGAATCCAGCCCTTAAGGACATTGTCAAGGAAGAATTGCAGAAACTGTTGGATGCCGGATTCATTTACCCCATCTCAGATAGTGAATGGGTGTCCCCTCTAGTGTTGGTTCCCAAGAAAAATGGGAAATGGAGAATCTGTGTGGACTACCGAGAACTGAACAAAGCTACCAAGAAGGACCATTTCCCTCTACCTTTCATAGATCAAGTGTTGGATGGACTGGCAGGAAAGAAGTTCTTCTCTTTCCTGGATGGGTTTAGCGGGTACAATCAAATCCAAATCAGCCCGGAAGACCAAGATAAGACCACCTTCACTTGTCCTTGGGGTACCTTTGCCTATCGAGTCCTTCCCTTTGGGCTATGCAATGCTCCTGCTACCTTTCAGAGAGCTGTCTTGAGCATCTTCTCGGAGCTGGTCCATGATGCAGTACAAATCTATATGGATGACTTTACTCCTTATGGGGCCAACTTCCAGGAAGCATTGTCCAACCTGGGAAAAGTCCTAACCAAATGCACCGAGATGAACTTGTCCCTTAGTCCTGAAAAATGTGAATTCCTAATGACTGAAGGGACCGTGCTAGGCCATACCATTTCTTGCCAAGGATTGCAGGTGGATCCTAACAAAATTGCTCTCATCAAGAGGGTTCCACCTCCTCAAAAGGTCAGGGATGTCCGGAGTTTCTTGGGATTAGCAGGATACTACCAGAGATTCATTAAAGATTTCAGCAAGCTAGCCTCGCCATTGTTTGGCTTGTTGGCAAAAGATGTGGAGTTTAATTGGACTGACGATTGTCAGAGGGCTTTAAATGAATTAAAGGACAAGTTGGTGTCAGCCCCAATCCTGAGAGGTCCAAACTGGACCCTACCTTTCCACATCCACACTGATGCCTCGAACAAAGCCATAGGTGCAGCTTTGGGACAAGTTGAGCAGAAACTTCCATATGCCATTTACTTTGTTAGCAAAAACTTGTCCAAAGCTGAGCTGAATTACACTGTAACCGAGAAAGAATTCTTGGCTGTGGTCCATGCATTGAACAAGTTCCGACATTATATTACTGGTTACCAGACCTTTGTACATACTGACCATGCTGCTATTAGATATTTAATGAATAAGCCAGATGTGAATGCTCGTATTATTAGATGGTTACTTTTATTGCAACAGTTTGATCTAACCATTGTTGATAAACCAGGTAGAGAAAATGTTGTTGCTGACTTTTTATCTAGATTGGATTTGTCTGCAGATGAGGATGGAACAGTGGACGATCAGATGCCTGATGAACATCTGTTTGCTATTTCAGTACTCTCTCCATGGTTTGCTGATATAGCAAACTATCTTGTTTCAGCACAGTTCCCTCCACACCTATCTTCCAGAGAGAAGAGCAGAATCATCAGAAAAAGTGCCTCATTCACTTGGATCGGGGGCAATCTGTTCAAGCTTGGCCCCCATCAGATCTTAAGGCGTTGTGTAAGGGAGGAGGAAGTCTTTGATATCCTCCTCACTTGTCATGATGGGCCTTGTGGAGGGCATTTTGCAGCAAAGAGAACTGCCTTCAAGATCCTGCAGGCAGGCTACTATTGGCCCACACTTCATCAAGATGTCAGAAGATATGTCAGTCAGTGTGACCAATGCCAAAGAATGGGGAAACCGACCCAAAGGGATGAGATGCCTCTCCAACCTCAAGTGACTCTTGAGCCATTTGAGAAGTGGGGCATGGAATTTGTGGGCCTAATCAACCCCTCTTCGAGGCAAAGGACTTACATCATTGTGTGTACTGACTATTTGACAAAGTGGGCCGAGACCAAAGCAATCAAAGCAGCAATAGAAGAAAAGGTGGCCGAGTTCCTAAGAGAGAACATCTTCTATAAGTTTGGCTATCCAAGAGAGCTGGTCACCGATCAAGGGAGCCAGTTCACCTCCAACCTGGTTGAAGATCTCCTAGCTCATCACAAGATCAAGCATAGGACTTCCACCCCTTATCACCCTCAAGCAAATGGGCAGGTGGAAGTCACCAATAGAGCATTAGAGGGGATCTTGACTAAAGTGGTGAGCAGCAGCAGAAAGGACTGGGCAGATCGCCTGGTTGAAGCCACATGGGCTTACAACACCACTTGGAAGACCACCACTGGCTTCACACCGTATGAGCTGGTCTATGGGAAGAGAGCTTTGCTGTCCATTGAGTTTGAATACAACACTTTGAGGATGGCAGCTCAGCTGGATCTAGATCTCAGCCATGCACAGCAAGAAAGGCTGCTGCAGCTAAATGGCCTGGATGAGCACCGCATGCAGGCCCTCCTTCACTCAGAAGTGGTTCAACTTCAGAGAAAGGTGTGGCATGACCAACATCTCCATGACAAGCAATTTCAGCCGGGAGATTGGGCTTTGTTGTATGATTCCAGATACAAAGATTTCAAGGGTAAGCTGAGAACCAGATGGCTAGGACCATATGCAGTGGAGAAATGCCATGACAACAGATCTGTCCTCATTCGAACCGTTGATGAGGAAGCCATTCCCATGCTTGTCAACGGGCATCGTTTGAAGATCTACAGGAGACCTCTCTCAAGACAAGAGTTCATCAAAACTATGGAGAAATCTGTATTGGTCATAGAGAAGGGTTCTGCCTTTGCTTTTGGCATACCCTGAAGAAAAAAAATGAAAAAAAAAAAGAAAAAAAGAAAAAAAAGGAAAAGTAAATAAAGATCCTTGGGTGAAAACCTCTCTGAGGCGCCCAAGGCAGGTAGTAGGGGTGAAAACCTCATTGAGGCGCCCCTATTGCCTTTCAAAAAAGAAAAAAAAAGAGAAAAGGTTGAAAAAGATCCTTGAGTGAAAACCTCTCCGAGGCGCTCAGGGCAGATGGCACGGGTGAAAACCTCTTTGAGGCGCCCCTGTTATCTTTCAAAAAAAAAAAAAAAAGAAAAAGGAAAAAAGAAAAAAACAATAAGCAAAATATGGCAAAAATTGCATGCAGGTTGCAGATGCTCTATGGAGAAGAGGAAGCCCTTCAACTCAAAGCCAAGGGTCCTTATCATGCTCACAAGCACCTCCTCCAAGAGTACCCATGTTTTTTCAAGGTATGTGCAATTTTATCATGGTTTGAATCTTCTACAGGAAGATGCTGTCTTTCTACAGGAAGATGCTGTCTTTCTACAGGAAGGCGCAGTCTTTCTACAGGAAGGCGCGGATTTTCTACAGGAAAGTGCAGACTTTCTACAGGAAGGCCGAACTTTCTACAGGAAGCTCTGTGTTCTACAGGAAACTTCCTGTAGGAGTTTTGGACGGCCAGAATTCATCTGAAAAAGAGATTTCGCGACTATGGATTGGTGTGGATGCATGCAAGCCTCTGTTAGCATCCTTGCACATTGCTGTCACCTTGCTCCACCATCCTTGTCGACATGCGGCCAAGTTCCCTGCACCAACAAAGAAGATCGATGAGTTCTCACGGGAAAAGCCATTTTCAAAGCTAAACAAATGCTGGATCTCATACCGCAGGCATCAAAGAGCTCCGGGAACGTGATTGAAAGGCCAGAACCGCCATCGTGCAGCATGCACCCAAGGAGAAAGGACTGTTACGAGACCCCTCGCGGGGATCCTGTAACAGTTCAACCTGCTCGAGTGGATACCATTCACAGCACCGCCATCTGAAATGAAACGCGGGCGCAAGCAAGCAAAACATCCACTCCATCGTCGGCAGCCTGTAACCACGAGCCTCCGGGTCTGTGTAAGTCGCATGCAGCAGGTAGATCCGCTCACCATCGTCCAGGAACTGAAAAATCGTGTGCAGCCACGCAGGTAAGTGTCTCAACCCTTCCTTCCATCAAATCGCATGAATCTTACTTTGAAATTGTTTGCATGGCGTAAAATTGAATGGTTGAGCGGCCGTATGGCCAGTCGACTGGCCACGTCGGCTAGTTAAAGTGTAATTGGATGTGTTGGTGGCAGCCACGACAAAGAGAATGAACTGCACGCACGTGAGAACACTCTCGTCAGAGCATGAGTTTAACAGGAAAAGGCGGCGGCAAATCTGTGGGAATGAATGCGGCAGCAAGGAAATACGCAGGCGAATGATGGATGACGTCACCCAACGGTCCGGCGGGGACAGCTCATCCCCCGCGCCACGGATTGCGCCGATTCAAAATCTAATCGGCTAGATCATGCGCCTACATTTATAATCCAACACTTCAAACTCGGGTGGCTATTATGATCTCCTCTGCACTTTGATACGCCGAGCTGTTGGCTACCAGAACGCCGGTAAAGCACACCTCGAGCGCGGCCAACTACAGTCCTCCCCGAGAATTGCGCACGGCTTCTACAGGAACGCAGTTCTACAGGAACGCAGTTCTACAGGAGCGCAGTTCTACAGGAACGCAGTCTACAGGAACACAGTCATCTACAGGAAAGCGGGTGCCTCACGAAAAAGGTGGCCAATTAAAGAGGTAACCCTGAACTCTTAATGTAGCTGGTTGTTAGAAGTGGCAAGACCATCGTCCACAGTCGGGTCATAAAAATATTGGTGGAATTGTTGTTTGCTGTGCCTTTGCTACCGTTCTACAGGATGTTGGTATGAGTAGACTGTGTTGAAATTTTGAATGTGCATGCTCTGTCTTCATAGACCAAATCTCTTTTGCATCTGCCACCTTTAATTAAAACGACCGTGTTCATCATGCCGGGTGGGTTTATAAGACGGGAGCCCACTGATTCAACTAAACTAAGGAGAAACCCGGCAGTGGTAGAGCTCTTCACCAGAGCACAATGGATGCCTTTTTGTGATAAGCTGCAGGGTTACGATGATGAAGTGGCCGAAGAATTCTTGCAGGCTCTGAAGCCTAAATCTCAGACACTGGCCACGGTAAACTTCAGAGGTCTAAGCCTCAAACTCACCCCAGAACATATCAGTCGGATCACAGAACTTCCTATGGGTCTGCCGTGGGATAAAGAGGAGAGAAAGCTGAGTCAGCAGGCAAAGAAGGAATTCTTCCCACCTGAGGAAGAATTCTTGGAGGACAAAAACGGGGTGCGAAGAACGAGCCTGTCACCACCTTGGAACGAAGTCAGTTTACAAATCATGAAATATATTACTTGTGAAGGTCGTTTCAGCATCGTGTATGCATATCACTTTCGGCTGCTCACTGAGTTGAGGCACCGAATTGACCTTCCTGTAGAACAAAAACTGAGCATCCCTTATTACCTCCTGCAGTCTCTAATGGAGTGTGCTACAAAGCTGAAAGAGGGTATACCAGATCAGATAGCCCACCATGGGCTGATCAAGCTGCTTGTGGAAGATGCATTGCACTCATATAAGGTCCCCCTCTCATGGGAATCCTTCCGGAATTTAACAAAAGATGGGGATATTAAAATGTTGATCGAAGAAACGGGTTCCTCCAGCAGTGAGGAACATGAAGCTGTGGCTGAGGAACAGGGAGAAGAAGGCCAAGAGACCTCGAAAACAGTACAGAAGGGAGAACAGAGGAAGAAGCATGAGGGAACGGAGGACAAAGAAAAAGGTGGCACACCTAGCCTGTCAGCAAGGGAAAGGAGGATGAAGAGCAGAATGGACAAAGCAGAGGTGGCCCACGTCAGCCCAAGCACCTCAACAACACCTGCACCCAAAGCAAAAAGCAAAACCCAAGCGGGCAAGCAAGCAGAGGTGGAGACACTTGTGTCTACAGGAAAGCAAAAACAGGCTTCTACAGGAAGCCCGAAAACACAAACTCAGGCTTCTACAGGAAGCCCGAGAATCATTGAAAAACAGGCTTCTACAGGAAGCCCAAAAACAAAAACAAAGGCTTCTACAGGAAGCCCGAAGATCAGTGAGAAGCAGGCTTCTACAGGAAGCCCAAAAGCAAAGACCAAGGCTTCTACAGGAAGCCCAAAAATCAGTAAGAAACAGGCTTCTACAGGAAGCCCGAAATTGCAGAAACAGGCTTCTACAGGAAGCCCCGAAAAGGTGAAACACAAGGAGAGGAAGGTGGATATTCTGGCACGAGAGGCAGCAGCTGTATTAGCCGGCCTCAACACGCCACCTAAGCCAAAAGGAAAGAGGAAGAGGGAGACCCCTCTATACTTTAAGGCTCGAAGAAGTGTTAGGATAAAAACGGGCAAGCCACAGGCCCAATCCAGCAGCCCGATTGTCATCGAAGATACATCTGTTTCTCCCAAAGAAAAGTCACCCTCCAGGATCACAGTCACCTACGAGAAAGGGAGTCCAAAGAAAAATACATGGCAAGAAAGGTTAGACTTGTTGACTGAACAAACACGGCTACAGGAAGCAGAAAATGTTCTACAGGATACTCTGGCCCGGCTACAGGAAACGGAAAAGAAGGAAGGAGAAGGACTCTCATCACCACCAAGGGAGGGTGAGGTAGAACCACCTGAAGAGATAGAAAGGGAACATATACCAGAACCTAGCCCTTCACCTAATCTGAATTCATACTACACATTTTTAGAGGCGGGCAAAATCATACCGCAGAAATTTACTGTACCTCTATTTTTTGAACTAGAGAAAGAAAGAGTCCGTTCCCACACATGGATGCAAATCGCCAAATCAAAGGGGGTGGCGGACATAGGCCCTCTACAAGATCAACTCAGGGAGGTCAGGAGTGAATTCACCATGGCTAAACATGTGGCGAATTGCCAACGTGTGCTTCTACAGGAAGAAAATCAGAAACTGAAATTGCAGCTACAGGAACTAAAGGCAGGGGCAGGAACATCCTCCAAAGACATCACAAATGAACAAGAAGGCAAAAAGGAGCTGACCAAGAGTCTTGAAGGGCCAATGACACTTCTACAGGAAACAGAACAACAAACAAAAATCGAAGTGCAAGCCCTAAGAGAACAGCTGCAACAAAAGGAAGCACAATTGGCCTGTATGGCCAGTTGGGCCATGGAGGCAATTCAGTGCAGAACACCTGCAAAATCCTATGGATTGTTCTTAAAAGATCAATGGCTGCAGTTCCAAATAAACACCTTGGCACAAAGAGGTATTTCACATATCCAAAGCCCACAACAATTTTCTGAATTGTGCAGTACTAGTTCATCTGAGGACAAAGCCAAATTAGCAGAGTTTTACCTCCACAATTTGGCTTTGCCTAATGAAGTCTCCTGGGATCCCAATGTTGCCTTGGGTGATATGCAATTGATGGCGTTCGCCTCATGGTTAAACCATGAGGATCAGAGAGCAGCTGAAGCAAAATCGGTCATGAACCGAGAAGTAAGTGAACCACTGTTCATTCGACCAGAAGTAGAGGATCCGGTGGCACTCATCTCAGCCCACCAACAGTTGGCTACAGATCCCACAGCTTCCTTGAGATTTATGGACCAACAGGCCCAAGCCATAGCCCACTTTGAAGACATGGAAAGGTTGTTGGGAGAAAGTGCTGCCCATGCATGTGCACGCAGATGGAATACCCTGGCACATAGCTTGAAAATCAGAGAGTACCACACCCCCATTCGGATGAGGGAAGCTTTGGCAAGGGTTGAACTTTACAAGAAATCCATGCAAAGCCTCCAGGCCAGCTGGATTGGCCTTAAACTCAGCCCACCACTACTGCTAGGACTGACTGAAGGCAATACAGAGGAGGATGACAGTCAACAATGGGAAGAGGTGAACAGGAAAGCAGGGTTTCATATCCACAGAGAAGACACCACCACAGAGCCTTGGGATACAAGGGAAGCAGTGAAAGCAATGAAGGATGAAGATTTGGACTAAGTTGCTCAAGGATGAGCAAATAGTTTAGCTGGGGGGTGATGATGAGCCCCAATTTTTGGTACAATTTGGGCTCATTTGGCCTACTTGCTCTGCTCAAACCATTCATTTTTTATTGCTTATGCATTCATTTCTTGGTTTATTCGTGTTGTTTGTAGGAAGAAGGGTAGACATTCTATCTACGTGACTAATGCATGATGCTTTCAGGTTTTTGGCATTAAAAGGGAGAAAAGACAACGAGAAAGGAGACAAGGAGACAATGAGGTGGCACTGCTGGTTTTTAGGAGAGGATGTCCACGGTCTTGGGGACCTTCCTCGTGATTCCCACCATAGCTCCGAGCTCCAATCCATCTCCCCACCGAGCTTAGAAGCAGCCAGCTGTTCTACAGGAACAACAGTTATAACTGTTCTACAGGAACAGTAGTTATGACTGTCCTACAGGATCAGCAGTTAAACTTCAGTTGGACAGCCGAGCTCCTAAAATCAAGGACACCTGTTGGATGATCGTTTTTGCATAAATACTGAGGCCGTAGCCTTGGATAGGAGCTTTTTTGAACCTTGGCATTATTCTTGTAATTTGGAAGTACGAGCTACAGCTCGGTTTTGTAAGCCATTTTGGCATGTCATCAGACTTTCGTTTATGAATAAAGGCAGTCAGATTTTGGTCTCATTCTGAGTTTCTAAGGGAGCTATAGCTCTCAGGTTAGGGCCCAACATGAGAGCAATAGATCTCCTCGGTGTTGTAATGTGTTTGCATTTCGTTCCAGCACTTTGAGTTTGTTTACTTTCACATGCAGTTCGAATTTACAGTTTGTTAATTTAGTCTTTTTCATGAGTTTAGATAGGATTAGTTTATGGTGATTTGCTTTCAGTTGCTTAAGTTCGATAGGAGGATAGTTATAAATCATTGGAGCTCCAGCAAAAAGGTTGTAAAGGCTCACTGCCATCTCTCTTAGGGATTGGGGTGCAGTCCATAACCAACCACCAAAAAGAAACGCAGTTCTTCTCACTTCCATGCAAGCTGCAACATAAACATTTTCATTGAAGATCCATCCATGCATTTTTGACATCGAACCATACTTCTACATTTCACTTCCACGCATAAGTTTCATTTCTTGTTTTCCATTTCTGTTCATAGGTTTCATGGCACAGTTATCATAGGTTAATGAATTTCTCGTTTTGATGCATAAGTCATTTGTTTCATTTACGCTGCTCTTTCTCAATCCACTTCCTTCTTCTTCTTCTTGATCTATCCTCAAGTCCTATTCAGCCTCTGTCCAACTCATTTACCCTCCAGCTCTCTCATTTCCCACATAGCTCCATCTACTTCAACTTTCGTTGATTCCATCCTTCCAACCATCAAACCACTGCATACACTCTTCCTCCATCTGATTCCTCTGCTCCTGAGCCATCACCAGCTCCATCTCCATCTCACCTATCATCCCACACCACTCCAACACTCCACCATCTCCCAAAACCTCCACGGCCAATCATCCTGTAGAATTGCACAGACTTCCTGTAGAAACCCCTGAGTTTCCTGTAGGATCCCCTGCAGACTTCCTGTAGAAACCTGCAAACTCGGTTGCTGAGCATCCGAACGTGGTAGGCTTCTGTGGACTGATGCCGGAGACCCTCTGGGACCTCCCTTAGCCATCCTGACCTTGCCCATGCTTCCCTTCCATTCCAATCGCTCCTGCACAACCAAACCCTAATCAAAAGCATCATCACAATAAATCCAACCACTTAATGAAAAAGTACAAAAACATGATTTATCAGATGCAAGTAGCTTAGATGCATGTATTTCAGTTCACTGCAAGTAATGGCATTATTGGTAGTTGTTTCATTCACAGTTGTGCATAGTTAGGGTCTAGCTAGTCAAATTAGGGTTTCCTAGGGTTTCCATGGTTTCTTGGTTTTCAGTTTCCTTCTGCAATTAGACTAGTCTCCTTTGAGTTAGCTTTTGTCCATCATTGATAAAGCTTCTTCTGTGAGCCTATAGAAGTTGGCTTGAGCCCTAGCGGACTTGTGCCAGCTGACCAAGTGACAGCTGCGACAAGAGCTAGTACTTGTGCATACAGCACCGTCGCTTCCAAGTTTGTACGAACTACCGGTTGATAAAATTAAGAGACATGAAGCTCCAGGAGTTGTAGCATTATTGCTACAATACTGGAGCCCACCACCCTCCCAATAGCGATATCGCATCGGAGGGGGATCAAATAGACCTTTATCTCATCGGAGCACACTTTTTATGAAAAGGCAAGGCAAATGAATTCAGAGGGGTTCCTTTATAGTTTGGCATGGATTCTAAGGCATCCGAAGGGGTCCGATAGCCAAAAAAGAGAGGATTTTATCCTTTTTTGAAGGTTTTTCATGGTTTTTGCATGGTTTTTGTATTCTTATGCCTTGGAAGGAGTCCCAAGGCACTTAGGGCTAAAGTGATGTGGTTTTGAGAGGGTTTTAGTGGCCAAAGAGGGTTTCATGCCTTATAAAGGCAAACAAAGGCCAAAGAGATGATTTTTATACATATGAAGGGAAACTGTGCAAAGGAATGAGTCCTTATGCATTTGGAAGATGGTTAGAGGGGTCAAAGAGGATTCTTGCTGAGTTTCAGATAAACTTAGCAATTCCCAAGGATGTATATGGTTATTTTTCAACCAGGGGGAGGGATAAATATATAGGGGAGTTATATACATAGTTTTAATAGGGGAAGGGGAAATAGATAGGGAGCTACATATTAAAGTTAATAGTTAATATGATAATGATGAGAAAAAGCACTAAGAATGATGTCTTAGGCCATCAATGGGGAAAATGACTGATAGAAGGAGTGTGAACATTCCTTGAGTGAAGCAGATCTTCACTAAGGCAAATGATATGGAGAATGATGAATCTAAGAGGTATCAAGCAGATCTTGACCTCTTTAGGGGAAGTTAGTGAGTGACTTTGGGACAGAGGAGGAAGGGGAAGTCAGACATGCCTTGCTTGAAGTACTTCAAATGGAAAACTGCCTCAAACTTTTGATATGAATAGATATGACACTTGAAAATCTGAAATGGATCACAAGTCATGATTCTGCAACCACAAAGCTACCTACCTGGCCTATTCACCTAGCATTTTCTCTTCTTTTTGGTTTGGGTGCACTTGAACTAGCATACCCAACTTTTCATTCTTTTCTTCTTGCTGTCCTCCTATCTAAATCTACACTTATTGCATCCAGGGGCTCAGATTAGGCTGTTGAGCACCCTTGTTTCTCTACCTATTTACAGATCTTCCAAGATTAAGCTATTTGGACAGATGTTCATTCTCTATATTCTACAATAGGAAATTGAAACCTAGGGAGACCAAGATTAAGCTGTTTGGACCTCCCTTAGCTGAAAAACTCATCAAAAATGGATCAAATCATAAAAAATGATACACAGCAGTGGCATTTAGACTAGCACACTCTCATGGATACTTCTCTGGCCATCTGTAGCAAATATGGAGCATTGCAGCAAGCAAAGTATGACATATTTGGCATGTAAAAATGTCAATCATGAAAGATGATTAACCTGCTGTAGCAGGAGGCTAACATGAGGTATAAAAAGAACTACTTGTCCTATGGTCACAAAATAAAATAATATCATAAATGAATCTTTATTTAATAATTAAACATGATGCGTTTAATAAATTAATTTAATATGTTTGAAAAAACAGACCAAACATGAAACATGATAAATTCATGATGAAGGTTGCTAAAGGTTAATAAACGTTATGCATAAATGCATAAAATTTAATGTAATTAAAAAAATTGTTGAAGTAAACTATAGTTAAATATGTATTTCGCCTACTTGCAGCTGCCGCCTGCAACCTATTTGAAGATCCTAGCGCACGTGACCCTGCTCCCTTCGACGCCTGCAACCTACTTTGGATCGACCCTTAGTTGCTCGGATGGCCCCTCCGGAGGCTCCACCGGAGGAGGCAGCACAACAACAAGCATTTTCGACATTGATAAACTCCTTACCTCCTTAGCGTGCTCGCCCTTCGATTTCCAAGTTTGTAAAAAAAATTGAGGGGTTACAGGAAGTCTCTCTCCCTCCTACTTTGCCCAGAATGGCTGCTCTTGCTTTGGCAGAAAAAGGACTTATAGGTCAATTTAGAGGTCTTTGGCCCTCACCAAAAACTGTTCAGAGGTGGGTGGAAAGGAATTGGACAGATAAAATTCAAGGGAAAATTTTCTATTACATTTTGTGGGAAGGGTTACTTCACTTTTCATTTTGAGACAAAGGAAGACAAGGATTTGATATTCCACAATGGACCTTACTTCATGGATTCCAAAGGTTTGTACTTAAACAAATGGACGCTGGACTTCGACTCAAAGCTAGATATCCCTAATGCGGTTCCTATTTGGGTTCGTCTCCCTCACCTCCCATTGCATTGCTGGGGAGACGAGTCAGTGCGAGCCATGGGAAATGCGGTCGGAAAATACATTGATCGGAGCGAGCCAAGAGACAATATGCAGGCATGTGCCATTATTTGCGTTGAAGTTGATCTGGGTAAAGGTCTTCCAAAAGCCATCAAGCTCAAAGTTGACGACTAGTCGCACATTCAACAACTCGACTATGAGCAGATCCCTTTCAAGTGTAAGGTATGTCACGAGTATGGTAATTTTGCTAACCGTTGCACTAAGCTTTCTAATGTTGATAATAATCCACAAGAAGAGCAATGGGAAATGGTCAAAAAGAAAAAAACAGCTCCTGGAAACAAACTATCCAATGAAGCTAGACCTTCCACTCAACACCCTCCCATCTCTCATAATCCTTTCCCCCCACCCTCGTCCCCTCTTCCTTCTTCCCCTCATCCGCCTCAATCTTCTGGCTGCCAACTAAACCCTGTTCCTTCTTCTCCCTCCTCCAACCCCTTTCACGTCCTTTCCCTTCCTGAAGATTCCCCTGCTCCTTTGAATCAATCTGAGCCCCCCTCTTCCCCCCATTCCATGATCATTCCCTCCTACCTACCATCAGATCCACTCCCTCCTAGAATCACTCGAAGCAACTCCAAGGATCAGGGGCCCTCTCTAGATGGTCAAAATAAGCCGGGAAGAAAGTCTTCCAAATAACACAAGGATGAGAATGCGCAAAAAGACATAGCTCTAGGACTCCAGAATCCTTTATAATCTTACATACAGGGATCAATAGATAAAGAAATAGCAAGCAAAGATAAGGGAGGGAGAGCAACTCCTCGAATCACAGTTTTGAAATGATTAAAATTCTTTCATGGAATAGCAGGGGACTTGGGAACCCCTCCAAAACCAACGCCCTAAAGGATCTTATAAATCAAGAGCAACCATACATTATCTTATTGCAGGAAACAAAACAGAGAGAGTCAGAAATTAACAAGATCATTGACCGTCATAAGCGCTATAAAGGATGTACATATGAAGCCAGAGGGGCCTCAGGCGGGATTACTACTATTTGGAGCCAGGAAGAGTGGAAAAGTGAAGCTGAAATAATAGAACAACATTGGATAAAGGTAGTGTTGAGGAACAACATGAGCAAACAACAGAATGTGATTTTCAATGTTTACGCCCCTAACCATTACAGGGACAAAGAAGTTTGCTGGGATTCTCTCATCAAGAACATAATGGAAGAAGACAACAGCAACATCATCTTAGGGGGTGATTTAAATTTAATTTTACATGCCAATGAAAAGCGTGGGGAAAGCTTTATGCCAGACCCATTTAGAAATCAACTGGAAACCATAATGCAAAATGGTGATCTGATCGACATCGTTCCAAAAAACCAAAAATACACCTGGAGTAATCCCAGATTGGGTAGCAACAATATAATGGAGAGACTGGATTAGTTTTTGGTTAATATCTCCTTTCTTTCCACTTATTCAGTTTTCAACTCCACCATTCTGCCCTTTGCGGTCTCAGATCACTATCCAATTACTTTAGCTATGGATACGCACTGCCCTCTTGGGCCTCTTCCATTCAAATACAATCATATATGGAGTGATTATCAAGTAGCCAAAAGTTTGATTCAACAAACCTGGGGTCAACATGTTGAAGGATATCTAGGCTTTATATGGGAGAACAAATTAAAAATGTGAAAAAAGCGTTCAAAAATTGGGCAAAAACGTAGTATAATGAACCAGAGGAAAAAAAACGAGAGGTGAAAGCCAAAATTGAAGACTTTCAATGTGCAATAGAAAATCAAGAGTACCATCAGGATGAAAATATTCAATAAGAAAACCTTTACAATCAGTTATGCAGTATCAAAAGAGAAGAGGAAGAAAAATGTCGTATCAAATCTAGGCAGACTTGGCTGAAAAGTGGAGATAAGAATACCTCTTTCTTTCATAAGCAAGCCACTGTTTAACAAATAAAAAACAACATAACAATCATCATAGACAATGCAGGGACCCAACACACTGATCAAACAACTATTAAAGGTGCTGGTATCAGACCATTTCAAGGAACTCTTAACTGAAACAGGGGAGGAAGAACTCTTTGATGACCTCCTGTAGCATTTGCCAACCAAAATTAAAGCAGATTTAAACAAAAAATTGACAGAAGAGATAAAAGAGGAAGAAATTAAGGAAGAAATTTGGTGCCTTCAGCCTAATAAGGCACCCGGACCAGACGGTTTCCCAATATGTTTTTATAGAGAATATTGGGATTTGATAAAAAAGGATCTCATAAAATACTTCAAATGGATTCAGAGGAAAGGAAAAATAGGAGGTTATACAAACTCAACACACCTGGCCCTCGTTCCAAAGTAGAATCGCCCTTCTAATTTCTCCTGCTTCAGGCCAATATCATTATGCATCTCTTCCTATAAAATCTTCACAAAAATCCTTGCTTCCCATCTCAAACCTCTCCTACCGATGTTAATTTCTGAAAACCAAGGAGGTTTTATGGCTAACAGGCAAATCTCAGATTCCATTCTCTAAGTTCAGGAAGCCATTCATTCTAGCCATTCCAGGAATGAAAAGGGCTTTATTATGAAATTGGACTTGGCCAATGCCTTTGACAGGGTAAGGCATTCTTTTCTTTTTGCGGTTCTCCAAAAAATGGGCTTCTCTCCCTTCTTTCTTGATATCATAAGAGCCTGTATTTCTAGTCCTTGGATTGCTCCCCTTATCAACGGTAGACCTGGACCTTCCTTTCGATCCTCAAGAGGATTAAGACAAGGTTGCCCCTTATCCCCTTACCTTTTCCTCTTAATGGCAGAGTCATTTAGTTGTGCGCTTGACCACAAGAGGCAGGCAGGCCTCATCACTGGTATTAAATTTGAAGATGGAGTAAAAAACATCAACCATTCCCAATTCGCTGACGATACTCTGCTGCTGGGTGGTGCGACCACAATCATAGCTTGAAGATTCAAATCCTTGCTAGATCAATTCATGAGATACTCAGGGGGCCAGATTAACCATCTCAAAAGTTGTATTTATGGATGGAATGCTTCAGCTCAAATGATTCAAAGCATTGCCAACATTTTTGGCGTTCCTTGCAAGTTAAATTGGGACTATTTCAACTACCTGGGAATGCCAGTGAGTATAGGGACTTGTGGCCAGCAACAACGCCCCCCTTTTTTTTCATTTAAGTGTTGTCCAAAATACTACATGAATGGGGACCCTTAGTTAAAACTTTAGGAAAAGCTAGAGTTTCCTTTCTTCGAAATAAGGTTACCATCATAAGCTTAGGAAGATCTTTTTGAATACTTTAAAACCTAAGTTTATGATAAGAAAAAATCTTTAAAAAGTCGCATCATAAAATGACAGAAAAACTCCTCCATTTGAGTATAATCCTGGTATGTGCAAGATTCTCATACTAAGCGATATATCGCATCGCAATAAAGTAATGCCAATTGGAAAGCCTTCAAGATTTTCCGATCTGCGATAACCCCAATCGAAAGATCGCATATCGCAGGAATGGGCTAACAAAAATATGGCAAGCATAAAACTTCTGCGATCTGCGATGTGTGTAATATTGCGATAACGCGATGGTGCGATAATGTGAGAGCGCGATGGTGCGTTAATGTGATGTCGTGATCTGCGACGATTGCAAACCAAATCGCAAAATCACCCCATCACGAAACTTTTGGGCGCGTTATTCAAGAAAAGCCACTTATCATAATCTGACTTAAGATCATGCGCTTTTAATGATAATAAAGGAATTAGTTGTCATCTATTAAATGTAGACGCGTGCTTTTGCAAAGAATTACTTCACGTAAGGTGGCATATTTGATATATCTGATGCATTTAAGACTCTCCCATCACCTTTCTTGATCAATCATTTCCATTTGTGAGCTGCAGGAACGAAGAACGAAAGGCGATACAAAGCCATACGCAGGAAGAGATGGGAAAGAAAAGTAAGGCTCAGGGCTCTGAGGTGAAGGAGATGGCACCTTTATATACAGACACAGCTTGTAACAGAGACGCGGGAATATCGACGTGGGAAAGCATGTACAGACTGCTTGAAGAAGAAAACCCCAGAATAATGAAGGTTACCGCTGTCGCAGATTCACAGGGCTCTTCCGAAGCATCCTTAGAAGAACTGGCGTGCTCATTCCTTCATCGGATAGCAGCAAGGCCTAAAATTCTCCCATATATGGATATGATCAAGTGGATACTTGACAATGCAGAAATGAACGACAGACAGTTCAAGATTCAAGGACATGGGCTCATCGGGTCATTCGCTGCACTGGACTTAAATCTCATGTATCATCTTCCTGAACCGCAGGTGACTTACAATGCACAATTCACTAAAAAATTTGTGGCAGAGAACCCGAACCTATCAGATAGCACTAAGAATTGGTCCAGAAAAGATGAACCGCTCAAAAAGGATAAAAACGGTGTGCACAACACTGGTTCCCTCACCTCTCCGTATTGTTTTGCTGCGGCCATGCTTTGTAGATTATTTGGGATGCTAGATATCAATAAGTTTTCATCTGAATGGTTACCATTGATTGATGCTGCCACAAATGCCGTTATTATAGATTGGGCCAAGATCTTTTCTGATAACCTGTTCACAGCTATTATCAAATATCGGTCTAAGAGATCCATGTCTCAAAGGATCTATCCTCCTTTTTACCTATCCGCATATGTTATGGATTCTATTTGTTATGTGTCTAAATTTCCCTCTATGGGTTGGAAATGGACGACTCAGGACCCATTACCCATCCATGTTTATCATAAGATATTATGGGATTCTCAGTTCATTCCGTATTTCTACCAAATTTGTCATGGGCTCATCTTACCCATGTATAGAATGATGTATGATAAAGAACCCTTGAGGTGCTCACCTGAGGCACAGATAGATATCATCCCCATCGCAAGATGGTTCGGGGAAGAATGGTTCACCTATATTAGAGTATTTGGAAGCACCGTCCCTCCTCATGTCCTACCTTTATATATTCTTGACAAACTGCTGGCTCGAGAAATTGCATATCAAACCTGTTCAGAAGGTGGCCTAACCAAAGACCTAAAAGAAAAAAAGAGGGCCATATGGCCCCAGTTTCCTGTAGCTTGTGGAGCCTTTTCATTGTTCGATGTGGGTCACGTGTTCACCGAAGTGGAGAATATGACGTGTCTACAATTATTTAATTCCCGGCAAGGCCCATTGACCCAAATAAAGTTGCCCAAGATTTCACAATGAACGTCAAGATAAAAATATTCGTTGGAAAGAAGGATTTATTTGACGATTTATTTCAGAATAAAATCTCACTCCAGGAAATTTTGTGGGAAGCTCAATCGAAATTGTCTCCAGATGACCTCCAAAAATTCATGGTATACAGGGAAATAAGACTAGCCACTGTTCCTCTAGAAAAGCTGCAACTACCTGCCAGAGAACCTACTCCAAGCATTAGCCTTAGTGAGAATTCAAGCGCTGCTGGATCTAAATCTAAGAGTGGACAAGAGATGCTTGAGCATTCTAAGAAATCCGTAAACGACCAAGATAAAGGCAAAGAATTAGCTAAGGACACCGCTCAGTCAATGGAATTTCCACAGCAGCAAGTTATCGCCTCCCCGTCAAGAGATGTTCCCCCTCTCATTGTTGAAGCACCACCCGTCACAACAGAATTAGACAAAGAATGGGAAACCTTCAACGAACTGATCAATCTTGAAGGACAGGCCCCAAAAACACCTGTGAGCAATACACAGGTAACACAAGAAGTGTGCTCAACCATAGTCAGCAATGTCACAGAAACAGAGCATATTCCTATCGCTCCATCTTCTGAGCTTCTACTGAATGTAGAAGAAATTCCCCCACTGGACATATTTTACAGTCCCCAACATAAAGCAGTTGTAAGAAGGCAAAGAAAAAAGAGAAAGTTAGAAAACACACTTTCTCAGGATGCTGAGCACTTAGACGTCCTGTGGAAAGATCCTGTCAATAATCCAACTGAAAATCTCACCAAACTGTCTCAGATCGCAGGGGCGTATGCCTCTGCGACAATTGACAAAGCGTCAGAAGTACAACAATTGCTGAAAGAGCAAGAAAATCAGATACAGGTACTGCAACTACAATTGCAACAAGCCAATGCCAATAATGAGGTACGCAAACAGCTTGAAAAGTTGCAGGAGGACTTCCAGCAAATGCAAATAAGCTATCAAAGAAGTTTGGATGAAAAGGGAAAACAATTGCAGGATGTACAGGAGATGCACAGAGACGACCCCAAAATTACAGAGTTCATTTCAGAGTCTATTGCCTTGAACCAACAACTACTGCAGCAACATGAGGAGTTGGGACAGAAGATATCACAGTGGAGTTATTATTGCGAACTGAGTGATAAAATCACCAATCAAGTAGTGGACTTGCGAAGCGATTATGATCAGATTGACAAATGAATGACGGAGTACTTGGCTTGGCAGGAAGAAGATGAGGGTAAACGAGCAGGCGCACCCAAGATAAATGAAAATCATAAAGACTTGCTCTTCAACAAATGGGACGACCAAATTAGGGAGGCAGAACAAGCAGAATGGAAACAGAAAGCACAGGAAAAGGAAAAAGCGGTCCAAGCACTAGACATGTTAAATTGGGAGTGTTACTGGGCATACTTAGTGAAGCCTCATAGTCAGTAGATGACTGTGAAATGTATCATAAATGCGGCCGAGAAAGTAGTCCCAGCTCTCATAGATTCTGTTTTCTCAGCCCAGCTCAAAGCAGAAGTCAGCCAGCCGACTCTCCTCAAACCCATGATGAATGCATGCAGCTTTAAGGATCAGATTCAGAAGTAATTTTATTTAGAATGTTGTTTTTTCTTTAAAATTAGATTAGAAAAAGGATGGTCATTTGAAAACCACATCCTAAATTTTGTAAATTAACTATTATTAGAATTAGGAAGTAGTATTTTAACCCTTCTCATGCATTTGGAGAAGGGTCCAGAAATTTGTCAAAAACTTGTCCTCAGAACATGCACTTCTGCACCCTCAGAGGAGGTTTTGATGAATGGATGGATCGAGGTTTATTAATGTTTGCATTTGATGTCTGCTACTGATGTTGCACTTCTGTACTCTTAGAAGATGTTAGAACAAGTAGAGATAAATCATTTTTGCTTGAAGCTTATGAGTAGGACTAGTCATAAATGGTACTTTTATCTCTTGGCCATTTCTGCTTATATTCTTAAAGTGATATACAGTTTTTAGTTGTTTATATGTTATTGCATGAATGTGTGAATTACCATTTGGCACTTTTGTACGGTGGAGTCATTTATTTATGTTTGATATATGAATAACTTATTATGTGATATGCTGTTCACAATTGCTTTGCCTAATTTTTTATACAAAGTGGTTCATCTTAATTGATTTCCATTCTTATGATAGCTGAATGATCTTTATTACCAGTTATTGTTTGAAATCTCTTTAGATCGCATAATAGAAGAAATACACCCCGGGTTAACATAGATTAGATGTGCTATTTTCATTAGATTACAATAGCATAGAATTAGATTAAAGTAGCTTAGATCAGAACTCTTAGATCGGCATAATCCAACTCTGCACACACACACCCTTAGATTGGGAAACTGGTCCCATTATCCCCAGTCGGACCCACTATACCAAACGGATAAGGAGCTGCCAACCAAGGTCCGGACCGGGTGGGTATCCCCCTTGTTGTCGACCCGATTTTCGGGGCTTCAACAGGACTGCAAGGGTAGATTTTTGGGAATTAACCTTAGACAAAATGAAAATAAAAGTCCAGAAGTGGATAACTTCTTGGCTCAATCCAGCTGGGCAGCTGGTGCTCCTCAAATCGGGCCTTTCCTCTCTTCCCCTTTATCAATTTTCCTTGGCACAATCTCCAGCTTCCTTTCTTCGCAAAATTGACAGTGTTCTTAGATTCTTTCTTTGGTAGGGAGGGAAAAATGAGAGGAAAAAATTCAACTTGGTTGGATGGAAACAAGTCATCGAAAACCAAGAGAAAGGAGGCCTTGGCATTAGATCCCCAACTCTCATGAATTTAACCTTTGGCAAAAGCTGATATGGAGACTCATGGAAAACCAAACAGCTTGGTGGAAAAAAGTCTTGGAGGAAAAATACCTCAGCCAACCAAGGCAGCTTCTGCTTGTGGCTGAGATTCACAATAGAAACTGCACAAAGATTTGGAAGCTATGTAAAAAAGACATCACATTCATGGCGCAAAATGTTTCCAAGGTGCCTAAAGGAGGTAAGAAAGTCAACATCGGCACTAATAAAATCATGGGAAATCCACCAATCAACAACCTCCCATGTATGGATTCAATAATTCTCTTTCTCCAAAGTAAAGGTATATGTAATTTAGTCCAAATTTCTCAATGGGATGCAATAACCCATGCTTGGATGTGATGGAATTTTCCTCCCATCCTTCAATGCTTAGAAGGCAGCTTTGACAACTTTTGTAAACATCTACACAACATTGCTCCCACTTTTAAAAATGACAAGAATGAATTCAGATGGGACCCCACAGGAACCAGCTACACAATTCAAGCAGGCTATGATTATTTAAACAACAAGGAACACCCAACACCAACATGGACACATTGGAAGATTTTAAGGAAAGCAGAAGCAATTCCCAAGGTAAAATTCTTCATGTGGATTCTCTTGAAAGAAAAAACTCTCACTGCAGAGAACATTAAAAAAAGAGGTATTGTTGGACCCTCCAGATGTCCTAATTGCCAAAAAGTAGAGGAGTCTATACAACATGTTTTTATCTCATGTCCTTACGCAGTCTCTTGTTGGAGCAACATCAATTCTTCCGCACCCCCCATCTGGAATCCTCAACAATCCATTGGCGAAGCTCTAAATAATTTGAAAAGAAATTACCCCTGGCAATCCATGAAACATAATCCTGCTAAGAGAGTGTGGGACGCCCTCCCATTTGCTCTTTTATGGAGGATCTGGATTGCTTGGAACAACATGATATTCAGAGACAGAGACTTCAATCAAGCATCTTTGTATCAAGGCAAAAAGTCTAGTGATCGAAACTATTGCTTCTAAGATCACTAAAAAAATTGACATAACTAGTCTATGGGCCGAGGAAAAAGACTTCATAAGAAATTTAATCGACAAGATTAGTATCCCCCCAATAGTGAAAGTCTGCAGCAATTTGGGCAAAGCTAACAGTCATAGATGGAAACCCACTTAAAGCAGGACGATTTCAGCAATTGGCTTTGCTCAAGTAGCTCCCACTCCTTGTTTTTTGACGGTGCTTCCAAATCAAATCTGGGAGCAGCGGGAGCAGGGGGCATTATCTTCAATCCTTCTGGTGAACCCTTAGTCTCCTTTGAATGGGGATTTGGAATCCTCTCAAACAACAGGGCTGAAGCTCTGGCCCTCTATCAAGGCATTCTTTAGTTATAGGCTCAGGGAATCAAAAAAGCCCTCATCTTTGGCGACTCTGCTGTCATTATTAATTTAATGAATAGCAGGCGGAAAACTTCCAATATTTTCTTGCAGTAAACCATCAGTAGATGCAAAGTCTTGATATCCCATGATCAGGGATTCCATTTCTATCACATTGTTCGATCCATTAATCGAGAAGCTGACAAACGGGCCAGTCAAGCTTGCTTTCGGCCCAAAGGAAGCATTCCCTATAACAATGAGGGCTTACACCATTTCATCCCTTGATTTTCATGATTGTTTTAATTTGTTTATATCAAATGACCCGCGTTTTTGCCAAAATGTGCCCTAACCAAATCCACAGTAATCCCGTTGCTCTCTGTCGCAAGCTGTCGAAAATCCCTTTGTATCTCATTGCTGCTTTTATTGTTCCTCTGAATCTAAGCTATTCCTATGAAATCCATGATCGCCCAAGCCCCTTTCACGTGATCTGGACCTATACCCACCGGTTATTTATTCCGGGAAGACTCCCCTTCATGCGCAAGCCCCCATCTTCATGCTCGTTGACCCCTCTGCTCTCATTTCCGTGGTTAACAGTCGGCTTATGATATCTATTAATGTTTTCGCTTCATTTCATAGGCTCCTTATCACTCGATCCTTCCTCTCTACTTTGATAAGGATCTCCATCTTGCTTCATCGTATTTCTGTTTTGCACATTCATGCTTCCTCTCGCCCAGCATTAGCCCCTGCTTTAAAGTCTAATATTTCCTTTAGCTCTGTCCCCGAGTTTCTGAGACTTATTTCAACTCTCTCCCCTACTATTCTAATCCTCCTTTGGGTTCCCATCGTCGCCGCTACAACTTGTAAGAGCCCTCTTTCAGTTTCGCTCTAGGACAATTTTGAAACTCTTTGGATGGACTGCAGTGAAGATTGTCTTCATTGTCGCAACTTACAAGATGAACTTGAACAAGTCAGAACACATCAACATCTCCTGGATGAAAAAATCGATGCTGCTACAAGGATTATCATAGCCAAATATGAGGCCGATCTCAACCTCTTCCTTCATCGCATCTCTTCTCTGCAGGAGCAATTCAATGCTCTAACAAATACCTGTGCGCACATTCAGGAGTCTGTTGATATTCTCAAGTATATGATGGATAAGATCAATGCCCCAAGTACCAATTCCTCTAGCATAAAGGTTGCAGAAGCTAACAGCCACCTGGAGGACTCCACTTCTTGACAGATCAATCACATAAGTATATATTAGATGTATTGCAAAGTCAGTTTGCTTTTGTCTCAGTTTATCCGAATTTACACTTGTGTCAGAGCCTTTCAAATTGAATATAAAATCATTTCAGTGGAATGCTTCAACGTAATTCAGCTGCAAGCTCATCCTATGAGCTCTTATTTTGTAACACTGGAGCTTAGTCTCCCCTTCTTTTCTTGAATACATTTAGCAGTCGATTTTGTGAAAAAAAAAATATGTATTTCTCCTACCACTGCTCACTATTGGTAGAATGTGACGTAGCTTGGTAGCTTGATTCTTTACCACTCCTTCATGCTTCTCGATTGAGATAACTACCTTTAGCAGTCATTAGTTATTATTGTTTCTAGAATTTCGACACCCACACAAGTGTTAACATTGGTGGATAATAAAACAGGTGGCATAAGGGTGGATTCTAAAATGAGTGCCATGGTGGTGGATGGTAAAACTTCTTGCATGCTTGCGGAATTTCATATTAATGGAAGGTTGGCGTGTCTTGTTTCTTTTTATTGGACTTTGGTGCTGCAATAGAATTTCTTAGGTGGGATGCAATTGCTAAGGTTGGCATTGCAAAGGAAGAGTAGGGTGGTTGTCTCTCCTAAAACGAGTAAGACAACTTGCCGAAATTTTGTATTGAAAGTTTGAATTTCCATTTAATGTTTTAATTCGCATACAAATTTTTAATTAAAACTGTAACAATAGCTAGTGAACAATGCAATCTTAGATCCAGAAACAGTTAAATAACTTAAACAATTTAATGGAAGAATTTATAGTTTAAATTGTAGGCAAATGCTTAGAAAAATTCTTGTCTTTTTCTTGAAAAAGGTATTGAACATGCTAATGACGTAGATTGGTAGGCTAACTCTAGTTAATTCCATGAGGAAAAATTCGAAGAATTGTCCAGGAATAGTCCAAGTTCAATTGTGGAGAAGTAGGTAGTGTCGCATGGGCATAGATAAACCCTACAGAGATAACATTGCTACCCTATCGGGCAGTTGAAGAAAGTGTACTATTTGAAGAAAATCGATTGAAAATAGATTAAATAATTGATTAATTATTGACCAGAGGCATTAAGAGCATGCACTTAATAATAATAATAATAATAATAATAATAATAATAATAATAATAATAATAATAATAATAATAATAATAATAATAATAATAATAATAATAATGTCGACACAAACACTATGAACCACATACCACTGTAATTTAATCACTATATAATTATTACAGTCTTCCACATAAAACTAAACCCTCCGAGGTTGTAAATGCAACCAACAACATATATTCTTAAAGCATAGTTGAACCCTAACACCATCAATTACGAAATGGAATAACATATTCCATAGTCGATGCTTTCCAAAAACTGTGCATTGAGACCCTTTTTATTTACAACTTAGAATTGACAACATCTTTATATGTCGCTGACAATATAAACTAGAAATAAAAAAGGAGAACTAGAAAATTTAAGCCAGTTAGGGTTTCCTTTCATTTATTTTCTAGTATTTGAAGAGGCTATAAGGTTTTTTTATCTAATAGCCAACATGGATAGTAACACCCCTAAAATGAAAAAGGGGCGTCGGGCAAGATTTAGATAGTCGAGATGAGTAAAAAAGAACTAATATAACCCCTGTGGTAGCGTAGTTGTTACACCATATACAAGGAAAAAGGGTAAATAAATTCATCAATTCTAGAGTCAATTAGGGAATTATTAAGCCATTTTTTGGTGGTAAATAGATGAGGATGAGATATTAACCCGAACCATGCTACTGGCATAGAAGAAGCCCTAGTAGACAAGATGAACCTGCAAAAGAGAAATTCTCGTCACGACTTCGCTTTTAAAAGAATTAACCAACAAAAATATTAATTAGGTAAAAAAGAAAAGAAAAACAAACATGAGTTGAGACTTTGAGACACCTATAAACCCTCCGTCTCTGAAACTATTGTAAGAGAAAACACCACTAGAAGGGAAAAATATTTAACTAGGAGATTGAAATAATTTAGAGAAAACCCAGAAAAGTGGTAGTCATGAAGAAATAGGTAAACCTTAAGGAAAAATTATCTTACCCGAGGGTTCAAAGGGACCCTATAATGTTGGCAGGATCTCAGAATTAGGAACAATTGCCATGGATTGACTACAAAAACCTTTCGAATTGGTAAACCCTTGTCAATAATAGAGTGCAAGACATGGAACAGAGGAACGATCAAATGAGACCCAATAGGGAGAGGGGTGTGATTTAGTTGCCATCTAACCCCCTCAATCAATCTCCATCATCCGATAATCCCAATTCTGGAGAGCCATGTATCCGAAATCAAGTCCCGAGATCAATCTGCCAGGTGGACGAAACCAAATCTGCATCTAGAAAGTTCTGGATTAATTATGGAAGCCCGATGTCATTCCCTCTATCCTCTTAAAAAATGTACAAACTCCTTTTTAGTGAAATTAAAAGAACATAACTATGAACATTACATAATAAGTACCACAAAATTCACGACCCTGTACAATAGGACAATGCTACTGTTATTTAAATTCTCATAATTCACAATGAAGAAATGTTGCTCGAGGCCAGAATATCTAAACATTTGGAGACTGAAGAAAAAAAAAACAAAAAGAAACTGTGAATTTCATTCCCTTTCGAAACTGAAAACAAATATTTATTGTTATATCAACTGGATAGAGTAACTGTCAAATTCTAGTAAAGATAATTAAATTATAACTATTTATATCTAACGAAGTACATACTAGATAGAGTAGCTGTCAAACTCCAGTTAAATTGATTAGGTTACACATATATATAAACTGATGTCAACACATGACTAGAGGCTAACCCCTCTCAGAGGAGGAAGTGAGGACCAAAAAAAAAACCATAAGTTAATACATTGGGCCGAGGTAAAACATGTGCTCTTAGTCATTTGACAAAACAATCAAAACCTTCGAGAGGCCATATGTTCCTGAAACTAGGCTATCTGATAATGTCTGCTTGCAATGAATATGAAAAGGGGAAACCACATCCATACCTGGGAAAAGAAG
Source organism: Pinus tabuliformis (assembly GCA_031772625.1). Taxonomy (NCBI): domain Eukaryota; kingdom Viridiplantae; phylum Streptophyta; class Pinopsida; order Pinales; family Pinaceae; genus Pinus; species Pinus tabuliformis. The sequence continues at coordinate 324,757,472 of CM062814.1, read as the reverse complement.
TAATAAACCCCTTAAATTCCTTTACAAGCGTTGAGAATTGAGGAAGAATGGAGCAAGCAGAACCAAAGTACTTGCATTGAGAGACGGTTAGAGGGTAAGGAAACAATTTTAGTGAGAAAACTAGAAGAATAACCGAGTTTAGGAGCAATGTTTACCTGAGTGGGCACGAACTATTGTATGCAACCCTGGTGATATTAAAATGGATAGATAAATGTATTAGTTTTGAGAAAATTGAGGAAAAAGGAAATAAATGACCAATAGAAACCTTCCTCTGAGATTGTAAATACTTGTGGGTATTTGGGTGTGCATCCAACTAATTTCCTAATGCTATTAATAACCCTAGTGTGGTTGGATTCAACCCCTTGCTGCAATAGAGAAATTGTCAAACCACGCAAACAATCATGAAACTCCTTTTTATGAAACGCGGGTAGAGACAAGGGTTTACTTGTGTTTTTCCACTTGCAAAGTTCATATAGATGTTGCAGTAGAGTCAAGGACAAGTTGAATGAGCCAATTTATGGAAAGATATTGCTGAAATGAACATATACCTCCTCCATGGAAATAATTAAACCCTAGTTGAGTGCAAACCTTACCGTGGTGGCAGTGGTGCAAAATGAACTCGGAGCAGTGAGGTTCAAGTGAGTGGTTACCCATCAAACCCTAGATCCTATTCCTTACCATTGATCTCTCCAGAAGAGTGAAGGACCGTTGATCTAACCTCGCATATCGAGGAATCACAAGCTAGGTTTTAGGTGGACATCTGTTTCTGGATGCTTCCAAACCTCAAATCGGGATGAGTGTACACCATAGTGGAGTAACCATTGATGCAGGTTAAGCACTGTCGTGGTTATAGTATAGAAACTAATATCGAATACGCAAGAGGAAATGGGGGCCTCTTCTAATGATAAAAATTCACTTGCCATATGATTCATTAGCCGAAGGCTTCCAATTTCAACTTAAGGTGGATGAGGATCAGTTAACTTTTTTTTTTTAATTGACGACCTAGATTGATTCTCAATGGAATATGATTAGCATATGCTTTGTCCTAATGCTTATCAATGACTATAGTGTGTTAGAGGGTTTGTTAGGTTGCATTGAAATTTTTTATTTTTTTATTTTTATTTATTATTTTATTTTTATTTATTATTTATTTATTTATTTTTTTAATTTTTTAATTTTTAATTTTTTATGTTCAATCGCCCATCAATTTCTTAGGGATTTTCAAAACATACCTAATTTTATAAAATCTTCTTTATATCTTGGTTGTAAAGGATAAAAACTCTTCAACACTTCTATTTTTTATCAAAACTTGGGATTCCTAAGGGTTAAGTGAAATCAAAGTTAATAATAATACTTGCAATAATTAATAATAATATTTTTGTTGCAATAGTATATTTTGTTATATACTTATCAATGGTAGATACAAATGAAGCCTTTGGCTATATAAACCACATTAATATTTTTAATGTGGTTGTGCTAGTATATATGTTTTCAAAAGAATGAATAGAAATATGTCATATGGAAGGAGAAGAAGTGCATTACTTGCTTTGTATATATCTATATATATATATATATATATATATATATATATATATATATATATATATATTTTTTTAATTTGACTTGTCAGTACAAGTTGTTTTTTTGTGTGTTTGGGGATGTGATGTCAAGGTGTCTCAACCTAGCTAGGGTTGCGAAGTTACCAGGGTCAAAACCCAAAGCTAAACTTAATTAAAATGTAATCAGTATTGTTGAATGGCTCATGAACTTTGTACATAGGTATGTTAGATAGATGAGAGGCTTGCAAGGGTAGGTGTGTACACGATATTTATATATATCAAGAGTTCTAACCAAATTTTTATATGTTTGTTCTCAATATTTGACTTAATGTAATTTCCTTATAATTCAATGTGGCAGGTTAACAGTAAGGGTTGCAATTAAATAAAAAAGGAATTTATTGTTTATTGTGTTACTTTTTAATTAATTATTATTTTTTACTTAGTAAATTATTAATTAATATTTACTATTAAATAATTGATTAATTATTCCTAGGGTTTAAGTGCTCATGATCAATTATTGTCATCCATGATCAACAATGTTTCATAAAGTCTATAATGGAGATAAACCATGGTCAACGATGGCTAAACATTGTCAAACGTCACATTGTCAGAAACATTATCTCAATATGAAAATCAATCATGGTAAACCATATCCAAAAGTCACATTTTGACAATGAATATTTGGATATGAAAATCAATCGTCATCAAGCATGGTCAATGATGTTTATTTTAGGGTTTAATGGTCAATCATCATCAATCATGATCAAACATTTTTCATAAAGTCTATAATGGAGATCAACAATGGTCAATGAGGTTAGCCATTGTCCAACATCACATTGTGACAAACATTGTCTCACTGTATGAAAATCAATCATGGTCAACCATAGTCTAACGTCACATTGTGACAAAGATTCAGTGAATATGACAATGAGTCATCGTCAAGCATGGTCAACCATGTTTATTTTAGGGTTTAATATTTTTATTGAATAATATTTTTTTTTCTTTTTTTTTGTAATATTATTTTTATTATTATAGATTTATCAATGGCTTCTCTAGTAGATACAAATGAAGTAAAAAAATGTGATTTAACATGGGAAAAAAATTGTAATTATCCATTATGTATACTTGAAAGCAGATATGATATAAAATACTTTACAATGTACAATATGACCTACTAAGTTGAAAAGGCTTTGGATTAATTAAAATTTTGAGACACATTCTCCAAAAGACACAAAATAAGAGATGCATAAAACAATATAAATTTAACATTGAGAAGTAGAAAACATTTCAAAATAAGTTTGTATTAACCACCATTCTAGCAAGAATATTACTATGAGCAAAAAAATCATATGCAACAACTTCTTCAATCAAATTAGATTCACTATCTTCCATTTTAGCATGTATTTCGACCATTTCCAATTGCGAGACATTGTCCAAACAAGACCATTTAGACATTATATAAATATCCATATCAAACATATAAATAAAATAAGCTATCTTACAATAGTTAATAATCATTGGTATCTATTTTAGTGCTTAATTGTCATAAGAATTTAAAATTTTACAAATTCTCAATTTTAAGTTTTATGAATTTCAAATTTCAGTGGTTATTTTATTGCTTATTACACAAATTTCAAATTTTTACTAGAATGTGTTTTTTCCAATTATGATTTTTTTTTTGTAGGCTAAGGTGTTGCTCTCTTTTTTCTATTACTTCAAATCAAAATACACATCAAAAGTAAGGTTGGCTTCAACTCGCCCTCTTGGGGAAACCGAGTATTTACGCCACCTAAAGTTCTTAATAGCCGACCAAAAATAAAAGATCCATAGTCTGATTATCCAAGCTAAATACACTAAACAGTCTTTCAGGTTTCTAATCCTACTTGCTTGCATATAACAATTTTATGCTTCTACTATTTGAAACAAACTGAAATTATCTATGCTATGCAGTTTCATCAAAATTAATACATATCTATAATTAATCAGCTTCTGCCTCTGGACGCTGGGTAGTCTCCTTATTTGCATTCTGGTTTCCTTCCTTTATCAGTTGTTGGATCTCCTCCAGCTTCTTTTCCTGCATCTCCAAGGTAATCTGAATAATTCTGAGCTCCCTCCTCAGGTTGGGAGCTCCTTGCACAAGTTCAGCCATCTCTGTTGCAGCTTGCTCCAGAGCTTTAGCCATCAATCTTTTCATTACCCAGTATATATGTAAGGACTGTTTAAATAAGGACATTCTACCCCTAGTGTTACCAGGGTCGTGGAGAAGGAACTCCCAATCCTCCATCTCAGAGTCGGACTGAGCTTGAATGGCGTCTTCCTCCATATTCTGGATAATTCTTCTAATTCTTGGGTTCGTGTTCTGGTTATATGCCTTCTCTGCTTGCTAAATTTTCCTATCCAGCGACCGACTTGTCTTTTTTCCTGGTCTCCCCCTCTGCCCTCGTCGTCCTCCCCTTTCTCCTCGGTATCCGCTTGTTCCTCTGCCTCTCGTGCTGCTCGGTTCCATCCCGCTTCCCGCACGTCCTCTACCCCTCTGTCTGCCGCTCTGCCTTACCCTTCCTCCCTGTTGTCCTAGCTGCTCGTCGCTGGTTTGCTGGTTCTCCCAGCCTTCAACAGTTCGGCTTCGCTCCTTACCCCGCCTGCACTTATCTTGTCGGTCCTCTTCCTCCTCAGAATCATCGTAAATTTCATATATCTCCTCAACTGTCTCTTCCTTCGCTACCGCCTTGCCTTTTCTGTCCCTGTCTCTGCGTTCCTCGGCTTCCATTTCTTCTGCTACCCTTGCTCTCTTCCTGGTTTCCATGGCGATCTCAGTAAGTTTTCGGCGCACCTTCTCTCTGTAGCAGCTCTCCACCACCTTACCTCTCCTCGCTCTCTGAGTTCCTAAGCAATTTTCTCGTTGACGAATCCTTTGTTGCCGCCCATTTATAATCCTTCTTACTCTAATCCGCTTACCTGTCAACTTGACCTTCCGCTGCCACCTGTTGCCTTGCCCTCCGCCTTTCCTATCAATTATCCGACTTCCCTCATTTCCATTTATGGATTCTGACATACCTCTTTTTCCTCCTCTCCGATCACTTGCGTTAATTGTCCTGCTGCAGAGTGGTTTCTTCATTCCTGTCGCCGCACACTTCCGCTGTACTACAGCATGCCTGTCCATTATATCCTTTCTCCGCCTTATCTGACATTCATTAAATGTCTGGGCTTGCCGATCCATCTCACCTGCCCGTCGCACGAATGCTATGATTCTCGTTTGTTGCTTGCTCATTATTTTCATTCGTTGCTTGTTCATGGTCATAATTAATAATACTGGCCAATTCCTCCCACTCTCTGTTGGGCCGCAGCGCTCTCCACTGATTGTCAATCTTGCCGTTTCGACCCTTGCAACCCCAATTCGCAAGGAAATCTGCCGCTCGATTTCCATTCCTTTTCACATGATTGAAGATTTTATATTCAATTCTTTTTAGAAGATCCGCTATTTCTTGAACGATCCCTGCCGTTCGCCAACTATTGGTGACCTGCTCCCAGTTCTTCCCGTTATTCAGTTTCTTTAGGATTTCAATTGCAATCTGAGAATCTCCTTCTATTTCCAGGTTTCTATAGCCGTTTCGAATCGCAATTCTCAAACCTTGGTGAATCGCCCATAATTCGGCCTCATTGTTTGTCATCTCGCCACCCCACTCTGCATAAATCCATCTGGTGTTTCTCTGACTGTCTCAGAAGATTCCTCCGAATCTGGCATTACCTGGGTTCCCCTTCGATGCCCCGTCAAAGTTTAACTTCGTAAAGTTGTCTTTGGGGTATGCAAACTTGTCATAGCTTTGAGGTCTCGTACTAAATCTATCAATTTTTTTGTTATGCACCATTTCATACTTCAAATTTAGGTTCTTTAGAATTTTCTCCTCTCCCTGATCTGCTTTCCAGTCTTCCGCATCCCACTTCTCTACCAGAATTGATTCCCTAGTTAAGTTCACTACTCTGTTCCATATTGTTAACGTGTTTTTAGATTTGTCTTGGAAAACTCTGCGGTTCCTTTCTTTCCATAACATCCAAATCACAAACCCGGCAATGAGATCCCAGGCCTTTCGGACTACTTTACATTGAAATTTTTCTTTCTGCCAGTGGAAAATCACTTCATTTGTTTCTCTCGGAGACCTCTCAGGTTTCTGGAATAGTTTCCCGGTTTCCATCCATAGGTTCCTGGCATATACGCACTTGATTAACAGGTGCTCTTGAGTTTCCGCTTCCTTATTACACAAATAGCATTTTGAAGGCCCACTGAAACCTTTCTTTTGTAGTTTATCCCACGTCAGGATCTTGTCCTTAGCTACTAGCCATGCGAAAAGGGTAATTTTCGGCCACCAGTTTTTACCCCAGATGACCTTCCAGTCTTGGTTTTCTTCAGTGGTTCCCTGTTGGTCTGCCAGATAGTATGCCTCCTTGACCGTAAAGGATCCTTTCATTGACTTCCCCCATCTGAGGATATCCCTACCCGTTCGCGCTTTTACTTTCCTGGACTCTACCTCTTCCATGAACGCTTCCTGTTGTTCTTGATCTATCTCAATGCCCCATTCCTCTGGTGTTGTCCATTTCCGCCATATTCCATCCAGTTCGTTTTCTTTCCAATAATCTTTGACGTATATATGGTTGTCTCCTATCTTATCCTGTATGTTCTGGATTTTTTGTATTCTGCTCATTTTCCCCCTTTGTTGCCATTTCTCGTCCCAGAATTTGGCCTCCCCTCCTCCTCTAATTTCCCAGAAAACGTTCTTATCTACTATATCTCGATTTTGACGGGCTAGATCCCAGATTGCCGAGCCCTTCGGGGTTTCCTGCATTCGGTAAATATTCTCCGTAGTATCTGGCATATTGTACTTGTGCCTCCATAGTTGCTTCCATAGGTCGTTGCCCCCTCTCAGCCATCGCCACCAAAGTTTTGCACCGAGCACCTTGTTGAGTTTATCCGGATCGCGCAGACCCAAGCCTCCCTCCTCCTTTCGTTTCGTCAGATGTTTCCATGATACTAAGGCCCACTTCTTCTGTTGGGACGAACCTCCCCATATGAACTTCCTCAGGATTTCTCTGATCTTAGTGCAAACCCCTTGAGGCACTGCCATAATCGATAGTGGATATATGGGGATTGCCTGCAACACTGATTTCACTAGAACAATCCTTCCAGCAATGTTTAAGGTTCTGAAGGCCCAGTTAGCCACTCTGTTTTTTAATTTCTCTAGGACTCCTTGCCAGTTTTTCTGTCTTTTAGAGTTGAAATCCAATACGTTTCCCAAGTATTTCGTTGGGAGTTCCCCTTGCTTAAAACCTAGCATCCTGGTCAAGTGGCTTTTAACTGACTCTATGGTATTGAATATAAAGGTGCAAGATTTTTCCTTATTGATTTCCATCCCAGATGCTTCCGCAAATAAGTCCAAAACCTTCTTCAGATTTCTCACTTCTTTTACGGTTGGCTCCCCAAATAACATGATATCATCAACGAATTGTTGATGGGTTATTGGCAATTCATTACCCCATAGTCTTAGCCCTTTGATTTTATTTGCTGCTCTTTCTTTTTTAAGATATCTGCCCAGACCTTCTGCTGCAAGAATAAATAGGAAAGGAGATAGGGGATCGCCTTGTCTTATTCCTCTAGAAGCCTTAAAGGTTTTCGAGGGGGTTCCATTGACTAATATTGAGAAGTTTGGAGTTGATATAAGACTGTGAACCCACTTTATCCACCTATTACCAAAACCGAAACTTCCCAAAATTTCTTCCAAGTATTGCCAATTGATTCTATCATAAGCTTTCGACAAGTCTAATTTAATCATCATTCCTTTTTGCTTCTTTGCCTTCAGAGAATGAATTACTTCTTGAGTGACCACTAGACCATCTAGAATTTGTCTACCTTCTACGAAACCGGTTTGTTCAGGAGATATCAGACTGTCTAACAGGGGTTTCAGTCTTTTGGCCATCAGAGATGCAATTATTTTGTAGATAACATTACATAGGGCAATGGGTCTAAATCCCTTAGCATCCTCTGAATTATCGTTTTTAGGAATCAAAGTGAAAAAAGTGGAGTTAAGTGCTGGCCATACCTTTTGGTTTATACGAGATTCTTCTATCAATTCCAGAATTTCCTTTCCCATAAAGTGCCAGCCCGCTTGATAGAAATCGACCGTAAAGCCGTCCGGTCCTGGCGCTGTTCCCTTCTTCATGCTCATCACTACTTCCTCCACCTCTTCCAAACTAGCTGCTCTCATTAGGGCTCTATTCTGGTCTTCAGTTACAACCCTGGGAATGGCCGTGCAAACTTCCTTTATAGCTTCAGACCTGTCTATTTGAGGTTCAGTCAATATTCCTTTGTGATATTCCATCAACACTTTTTCAATCCCTTCCTGATCAACAATCCTCTCTCCACTCTCGTTTTTGATAGAAAATATTCTGTTCCTTTGCCTGTGTTGTACCATTGCTTGATGAAAAAATCTAGTGTTCCTTTCCCCCTCCCTGAGCCATTTTATTCTAGATTTCTGTCTCCATAAGACTTCTTCCTGCTTCCTCCTCTCCTCCAGTTTTCCTAAAATTATCCCTTCTTTTCTGCTGCTTTCCTCTGTTCTCCCTTCATTTATTATCTTTTGTTGCAAAGCTTCCATTTCTTCTTCCAACTTCTGCTTTTCCTCCATGATATTTCCAAATTCTTCCTTGTTCCATTTCTTTATCCTTCCTTTTAGCTCCTTAAGTTTAAGTTGGAAGGTATGCATTTTACCTTTCCCCTGTATTGTGCTTTGCGTCCACCATTCTTCCATTTTTTCTAAGAATTCCGGGTGTCTAAGCCAAAAGGCTTCAAATCTGAAGGGCTTTTTGCCAAGATTAGCCTTAATATCCACTTCCAGTCTAATCGGCCAGTGATCAGAGCCAAGAGATGGCATGATCTTTGCTTCTATGAATACATCTCTGTTCATAATTGTTTCTGATACTAAGAACCGATCTAATCTGGATGCTATCTGATTCTTTCCCCCTCTCCTATTGTTCCATGTGTAGACTCCGTTGATAGTTGGTAAATCAACCAGCCTCAGACCATCTATCATATCATTGAACATTTCCATATACTGGTCTGTTTTCCTTATACCTCCCTTTTTCTCTTTTAGGGACCGGATTACATTGAAATCTCCTCCTACAATCCATGTTGTCTCCGGGTGTAGTCTTCGAGTTGCTTGCAAATTTTTAATGAAGTTTTCTCTGTCACCCGGAGTATGAGGACCATACACCCCTGAGATGATGACCCTTTCCTTCGTCCCCGCTATTCTTCCCATGCCTGTAAGGATTCTGGTCATGCTGGTCCAACTCTAAAAAATTATCTCGTTTGGGTTCCACAATATTGCAATGCCTCCCGCTGAACCGATTGCATCCTGTCCCATGACTTCATATTGTAGTTTACTATTTTTGATTATTCCTTCCATCTGCTGCATGGTGATCTTAGTCTCTTGTAGGATCATGATGCTTGGCCTGTCTTTTTTTAGTTTCTCTTTCATATATCTCTGCTTACCCTTACTATTCAGACCCCTAATATTCCAGCTGATAATAATCATTTTAAACTCTTGGAGGAGTGGAAAAATACCTCTGACAGAGGTATCACTTTACCTGAGTTTATCAATATTTCTCCAACTGTTTGAATCGTTTCATTCATTGTTTTCCTCCCTCTTTTCCTACTGCTTTTGCCAGCCCCGCCTATTCCAATCTGACCTTTTTCCTGTTCTCCTGATGTGGTATCCTGTTTTTCCATATTCTCCCCATTCCTTTCTTTATATTTTTGAAAAGCCTCCTTATATAGTTGTTTTTGGCTGTCTGGTATGAATCTTTCGTCCAAGTTTTTCCATTCCTGAATTAATTGTCTCATAATTCTTTCTTCCTCTGCCTCGTTTTCCTTCTGACTTTCCGTCTCCATTTGGGTTTGGTCCGTTAGTATTTCTATCTTTTCAGCTGTTTCCCTTTCATTCATTTCTCTTGGTCCTGTGTCTTTTTCTCTGGTTTCCTTGATTATTTCCATGGGTTCATTTTCTGGATCTTCTTCCTCTACCACTTTGTCCTCGCCCTCTTCACTGTTTTCCTGGAGGATTTTGAACTTGTTCTGACTTTCAATGCTCAGTGATTCCGTTTGTGTCTGCGCTCTTATTCCTTCTTTACCTGCTTTCTTCTTTCTGGTAACCTGTTGGAAACCCTTGTCTGTCTCCTCGGTTCTCTCTGCTTCCCTTTGCTGTTCTTCTCTTTTCCTTGTGTATTCTTCCTCCTTGTTTAAAGGGCATTGTCTATATAGGTGACCATACTCATGACATCTTCTGCATCTGAAGGGGATATGCTCATAATCTAATGGCTGTTGCCAAACTTCATCGTGGTATTCCAGTTCTATGTATTCCGGCAGAGGTTCAGCTATATTCATGTATACACACAATCTTGCGTAAGATGTATACTTACCTTTCTTCGTTGCTTCCGCTACCTTGACAAAGGCACCGATCGTGTTACCTATCCCTTCCATAATCTCAGGGTCCCAAAATTCCACTGGTAATCCAAACAATCTGACCCAGATCGGGGCTTCCAGCATCTTTTCATTGTCAGGATTATATCTTTCTTCCCAGTATTTCATGAACAATCCTGCGTTGTTCATGAAATATGGCCCTTCCTCAAAAACCCTTTCTTTATCCCCCAGATTCGCAAATATTGCTGTAAAAAACCCTTTTGCTCCCAGTTTCAACTCTACATGCCCTTTTGGTCTCCACCTTTGGTAAATCCACCTGTATAGTTCTTTTTCAGTAGGCCAATACCCTACGAACTTGCAGATCAGTGCATGATCTTTCATATAACTGTTGTACTCCTCCAGCTTGTTGTTGGGTATGACGTATCTGGGTTTCTTCTGTGCCCTAGGTAAGCACTTTCCTCCGGTCTTCATTTGCCACAACTTGCCCATCACTGGTGCTTCTTTATTATTCTCCCTGGCCTCATTCTGGATGCCGCTGCCGCTTGCCTCTCCTGCAACTATGTTTTTATAGGAGGGGATCTCTCCCCTCCCTTGCCGGTTTTCCATTTTTGCCCTCAGCACCAGCTGCTTGAGAAATTTACGCTCCTGCGCGAGGTTTCTTGTTATTCCCTCCGCTCCGCCCCGACTTCCCCTGCTCTTTTCCCCTGCGCTCGCTTCTTCCAGCCCTCCCTGCTATTCCACCTGCAAACCCTAGCCCGCCGATCGCCTAGTTTCCATTCGCCTCGGTTTGTTTCATCTTCCAATTATGAAATTTAAAGTTGCAATATATATATATATATATATATATATATATATATATATATATAGATATATATATATATATATTTATTTATATTTGAAGTCTATAACAACCAACTAATCACCAATATGTGAATGTGGATTGTTTTCGAAATTGATTTTCACATTAAAATAGTGAATGAACGTTGTTGCCATTGTGATTGATACGTACAATTGAAGAAAAAATACTTATGCTAGGTTGGTCTGAAGTGCAGTTAAAGGTGTATGATTTGTTGACTGGATTGTGAGAAACAACAATTGTTGATGGATTGTCCGTGGTCAGAGCCTCACGCTTCTATGTAGAAATGGTTGAAGATTTTGATGATTTGATTGAAAATGGAAATGTTTTTTTTCTTATTCCAAATGCAGATTCTATTGTTGACATACCTCCACTACCTGTGGATATATTGAATTAGCCTTTCGGGCTTCAACATGTTTGTTTTTTGATATTTTTGGACATGCTATATATGTTAAATGTTTTTAAACATTTTTTAAGATCATTGTAATTCACATTTTGAAGTTATATTGAGGACATAGTTATGTTAAATTTGGATATGTTTATTGGAGATTAATCATTTTTTTCCATATTTTCAAAAATTTGCAATGTAGTTCATATTTATTTATTTTTTGAAAGTTATAGAAATGGAAAGGTTTTCCTAATTATTTGGAAGGAAGGTTTTGTTGGAAAGAATCCATAATTGTTGAAACTTCTTATTGTATCAGCTGAAAGCCTTGGAAGTATTTGGTTTTGTACATCTTCATATAGAATTTGTTTGTGTAACATTTTGATTTAATAGTAAGGGGATAATTGTTTGATGTTTTTGAAGTTTGTACCAGAAAAATAATTTTCAAAGTATTTGTTCTTTATGTATATGCTTGAAATTTGAAGGCCTATTTGTTACTATTTATTTCCTCTTTATAGTTTTGGAAGGTTAGGAGTTACAATTTTTTGAAGATTAAATAGTACGTATTAGCCTCCAATGAAATTGGAAAATGAATTTTGAATTGAGTTTAATTTTATCATAGAAATGTTGAGCGAACAAAGAAGCGAGAGTGGTGTGAAGAGACCTTGCTCTGTTGGTAGACGACAGCAATCAAATGAATACCAACGACAATGGTATCAATAGAATAAGGATATCATTAGAGAACAGATAAGATCTACATACCAACGAAAAAAAAGTAGCAAATGAAGAAGAAGGAGGACCTATAAATCGTAAGTATGAAAACAGGAGTGGTTTAGTGCAACAAAGATTTTTTCCCGATGGTCATTTTCCTAGATGTTTATGATGTAAAATAACTTATGTTTTTGCAAGGTTTACTAACTTTGGTCTTCTTTGGGAACATTGTGGTTGGAAAGAGAGTGTTCATATGAACAATGATGGTCTTTTGTGTGAAAACAATGAAATAAATGCAATTTTGGGACATTACGAGAACGATCCATGTGAACAATTTCCTGAGATGGTTGAAAATTTGGGAGACTATGTTGGTGAACAGGGTCAGGGATTTCCTTCTAGAAACTATATAGTTAATATAGTTATCCCTCTTGAATGTGTATGTAATGTCTTTGTTGCAACAATGTAGGCAGTTCAAGTTCTTTTCTTTTCCATTGTTTTTTTGTTGTTTTTGATGTGAAGTTTTTATTGTTCTATTTTTTTTCCCTATTGTTTTTTCAGAACACTGTCGAAATGATTAATAACTATCAAATAGATTCAGAACTAGTGCAACCTTTATTATTTCCTGAATGCGAGACTCGACAAACAAATTCTCAAAGTTTGGGAAGTGAGGAAACCTGTGGCCTTCCAAACCGTAAGTTTATAACCTTTTCTCTTTAGGTAGGAGAACATTTCGTTGGGATGTTTGTTTCCTCAATTGTTACTTGTCTCGAAAATTTACTGCTATTCCATATATTTTCTCAGATGTTGTATGTTTTGGAACATTGTGTTTACATAGGGAGGCTTGATAGAAGTGAGAACACTGGGTCCCGTGGAAATGGTGGAACAAACAGTATAATGGAAAATAGGGAATTTGATTCAATTCAACAAGTTGTTGCGTATGATTTTTTTATTGATAGTAATATGCTTGCTAGAATGGTTGATAATTTGGGATGGTTTGTTGGAAATGTTGGACCCAGTATTTGTCGACGTAGCTATAGAGAGAATATTGTTGAAGGCAGAGAATGTGAGGAAACTTTTCCTCTTCGTGCGACATAGGTGGTTTTTTCAAATTTATTTTGAAAGGTTTTGTGTTTCTCAATGTTAAATTTATATTGTTTTACGCATCTCTTATTTCGTGTTTTTTGGAATAACATTGTTGAAGTGAATAATGCTCGACAATGAAATTTTGAACCAGCGCAAGCAATATCAGTTCCTCGAGTTGCACATAGACGATGCAACAATGAAGGAAATGTACATTATTTTTTTTGATTAAAAATTTGAAGTTCTTTTATACATATTTGATTCTCACAAAGGTTATTTTGTTTCTTGCAAACTGAATTTGCCCAGGTTTAATGAATGTAGAAGAATGGATTGCCATTCTTTTATGCAAATAAATGATGCAACCAATACTCAAATTCGATGAGTTGTTTCACATCATCACCATCCTAGATTGACGTGTCGTAGAGAAAATGAAAGTGCTTCTTATCATTTTAGTGGGGACATGGTTGACACCCATAAAAAAATTCTTTCGAGGATTGACAATTTATCTGTTGTGCATATGTGCTATGTGTGCAATGAATGTTATCCTGGTGTACAAGTTGTCAGATGTCATGATGAACCTATTTGTAAAAGATGTAAGTGCGAGAAAGGTTCTCATCAATTTTATCGCTTCAACAACATGGATCCAGGTGAACAATCTGAGGTTCTAAGAGTTTTGACACAAGTTGAAGAAATGCTAATAGCGTGAGTAAATACAATATTGCAAGTGATGCATGCTCATGGGGGCCAATATAAATATAGCAACCACACAATAAGTTTTTCACAAGACATATCTTCAATTATGAAGAAGCTTCTGTGACGTGTTGAACAACTAGATTTTTTTTATTGTGAGAAGGTGAGGTGTTCAATTTGAATACTATGAATGCTATGTCAAGAGACAACGTGTGATGGATGAATTTGATCCAGGTGGATATTGGTGGCCACCCTCCTATTCCACTTGGTCCTCCAACACTGTCTCTTTCATTTTTTCAGTTCCTTAATTGTAGCACAATTTACTATTTCTGGTATTTTTTCGGGTCATGAACTTCCGGAGCCGTTTTGAGGCCCTAAACAACATTTTTAGGGAAAATAGAGAGACCAAAAAAGACCTAAATATATTAGCTAGCTTGTTTTCAGCCTAATCTTCAAAATATTTGAAATAAGGTATTATGATAACCAAAGGAAGATCGTATGCCAAAGTTACAATCTTGGGGAATTGAAGTACCAATTTACCCAAACGGGGCCCACAATTTTGGCGCTTCATCTCCTAGGGTTAGGTTTCTGGATGTATAGGGTTTTCCATTGTTTCTCAATAATAAATAGGCCTTGGAGCCTCATTGTAACATAGTTCAGAGGCATGTAGTCGCCACATCTCTTCTCAGAGATAAGATACCATCGCCTGAGCTAGTTTATTTCCATTCTGTTTGTAAGCATATTTATGTATTCTAATATTAACAAAATGAAGTGTTATTTCCATTGCATTTATGTATTTATGCTTATATTTGTAATTTGTTGCATTCCTATTTAAGTTCAGATCAGTGGTATTAGAGCAGTCTGCTCTTTCTCTATTTTTCTTTGCATGTCCCCAACGAGGTCAGGGTATAAGGAGTTAGGGCTCGATCTGGTTGAAATTTTGCAAGACTAGCCTCACAAACCCCGACGACCTCCCATGGCGGAAGAAAAGAAAGACGAGGGGGCATGAGATTGTTAGGCCCCTATACTACTAGTGTAACCCCTTATTGTTATTAGTATAACCCACTTATTATATTGATGTACCCATGTAGTGGCCATATTGTTACTATTGTGCCCCATGGAAGCCCACTATTGTTATTATTGTGCCCTTACATTATTATTGTTATGTCGACTCTGATTATGTTATGACCCCTTAGACTCCTATATATAGAAAGGAGGTCTTTTCATTTGTATCATCAAAGAATTGTTCATTTATGTAATGTAAAGGAGGTTTCCCCCTCGAAGAGGTTGAATTCTAAGGCGTTGATCTATATTTTCTATCTTTTCTTGAGCTGGTTTCATAACATTTGGTATCAGAGCTTTGGATTCTAGGGTTTCGCTGCTCCAAACAGGTCATCGTGGAATTTTCGCTATAACCTTTTTTCTGTGACATTTCAGAAGTCACAAAAAAAACCCATTTGAGAAGAAATCATGCTGAACCTTGGGTCCGAATTTCAGATCGTTTTGCGCGATATTTGCGGAGATATGATCTGAGGAAGTTGGTCTTTTTGCAGACTCCTGAATTACATTCAAAACAGGTGACCTGGGGAAAATCGTCATAACTTTCGCTCTGGGGATCGGATTGAAATTTCATAAGAAGGTACAGAAAGA
This sequence comes from Pinus tabuliformis, assembly GCA_031772625.1. Taxonomy (NCBI): domain Eukaryota; kingdom Viridiplantae; phylum Streptophyta; class Pinopsida; order Pinales; family Pinaceae; genus Pinus; species Pinus tabuliformis. The sequence goes on along the minus strand of CM062814.1, from coordinate 324,742,077 downwards.
GGACAGACTGTAGCTTCTTTTATGCATGCTTTAGATTCAAAGGTCGAAACAGTAACACGTGGCACACCGCACAAGTTCGCTCTACTAAACTAGTCTATAATCAGGTCATCTTGGGAGATTGTGCATAACTCTTTCTTGGAGAATCCAATTTGGATCAGACTGGTGGCATTGGAAAGAGGACACAGAGGGCTACTACAGGTCACAATTTCAGAACTTAAAGATCCAAAAGTATAGAGTTACAGTCGTTTCAAGGTCGAGCTCCTAAAATCAAGAAAAAGAAAGATGAGGAAGTTTGATGGCAAGGATCCGGTAAATTGGATACTTCAGATGGAGCAATATTTTGATCTACATGGTGTACAAATGTTACAAAAGGTATGTATTACATCTTCATATTTAGAACCAGACCAATTTTTATGGTACAAAGGGCTTTGTTCTCGTAAACAACTTGTTACGTGGTCAATTTTCATGGAGGAAATGATAGCACATTATGAGGATACAAAGAGCAACACCTTCTTTAGAGCAACACCACAACAATTAGAAAGAGTAAAAGGGCTTTGTGACATAGTGGAAAGAAAAATTACGGAAACCAGGAAGCGTACCCCTCACAACTATAAATATGGAAGTGTTGTTTCTCCTAGCGTTCAACAACCTACAAGGGTTACACCACAACAATTGGAAGAAAAAAGAGAAAAAGGGCTTTGTTACAATTGTGATAGAAAATGCACTAAAGGTCATAAGTGTGCTGAGAAGAAATTATTTTACGTAGAATATGAAGAGGAGGAAGAAAAGGATCAAGAAAAAATAAAAGAAGAAGATATACGTCAGGACCCCACCCCAGAGAAAGAAGAAATGAATCAGACCATATCTTGTAAAGCATTGGCAAGAATTACCACTCCTCAAACTCTCAAGATAGAAGGACATATCAAGAAGAAAAAGGTGCAAGAAGTGAAAGATCACATCGAGAAAGAAGAAATGAATCCAACCATATCTTGTAATTCATTTTTCGAAATTACCACTCCTCAAACTATCAAGATAGAAGGACATATAAAGAAGAAAAATGTTCAAGAAGTGAAAGATCACATCGAGCATCAAGAAATGAATCCAACCATATCTTGTAAAGGATTGGAAGAAATTACCACTCAAACTCTAGAGATAGAAGGACATATCAAGAAGAAAAAGGTTCAAGCAGTGAAAGGTCACATCGAACATCAACAACAAGTTCTCCGACTTTTAAAGGATAACGCCTCTTCGGTGCAAACTCAAACGAAACAACAGGTAGATCAACATCGTAGTGAAAAATGTTTTGATGTAGGTGATTGGGTATTTTTACTGCTACATCTCAAACAAGCTATTTATGAGAAGGAAATTTTGGCAATACTACATGCACTTAAAAAATGGCGACCTTACCGAATGGGAAGACTCTTCAAGGATGAGGATGTGGAAGCATTGTTTTGTGCTATTTATATTATCCAACCAGATTGGATAAACGAAGCAAGGGATGAATGGAAGAAGGACGAAGAAGTATGGCCACTTATTAAAACGTTGCAAAAGATCCCAATTCAAACAATATTGCCAGAAGTTAAAGAGGAAGGAAAAATCATATTTTAACCTGGAGCAGTCACAGAAACAAGAACCCGACAGCTACAAAATCGATCAATTTCAGAGTATCTCATCAAGTGGAAGAACTTACCCGCTGAATATTCCACATGGGAGGACAAGAATTTTATACAGAAGCATCAAGAACTACTCAAGCATTGAGGACAACGGTTTTTGAAGGAGAGGGGCATGTTAGGCCCCTATACTACTAGTGTAACCCCTTATTGTTATTAGTATAACCCACTTATTATATTTATGTACCCATGTAGTGCCCATATTGTTACTATTGTGCCCCATAGAAGCCCACTATTGTTATTATTGTGCCCTTACATTATTATTGTTATATCGGCTCTGATTATATTATGACCCCTTAGACTCCTATATATAGAAAGGAGGTATTTTCATTTGTATCTTCAAAGAATTGTTCATTTATGTAATGTAAAGGAGGTTGCCCCCTCGAAGAGGCTGAATTCTAAGGCGTTGATCTATCTTTTCTTGAGCTGGTTTCATAACAGAGATCCTTTCAAAATATTGCTCGAGGAAGCCCTCAAGCGACAGAGGAATGCGATGATGGATAAATTTTCCTAGATCCTTTGACAACTACCCACATGCGACTCATCTTCATCCAAACAGCTACTTTGGAGGTGCCACTCCTTTTAAGGTACAAGTTAACTTCGATATTCCCATATTTGAGGGCCAAATAGATGCAGATACTGTAGATAAATGGTTGAATATGTTGGTAGGATATTTTTCACTTCATGACTTTTCCAATCGAGAAAAGATTACTTTTTCACTTCTCAAAGCCGCCCCACACGTCAAGGATTGGTGGGAAACCTACTTTGAACAAAAGGATGAGAGGGAATTGTCACTATTTTTAGTTGCACCCACTTGGGATTCTTTCCAAGATGCCATCAAGGAACAATATTACCCTGTTATGAGCTATGAAGATAAATACATAAATTGGACCACGCTATGGTAGGGAAGGGACTAAGATGTGCCAGAGTTCACTAATATTTTCCATACCCTCCGCACTAAGTTCGGTATCAATGATTTTGAGCAGTATTTGGTAGTCAAGTACCATGGTTGTCTACACAAGTACATCTAGGACGAGATGGAGTTCTTGGACATCTCCTTGCTCAACATGGCATACCAATACACTGTCAAGATTGAGCATAAGTTTAAACAGAAGAAGCGAGACTTTGGATCTATGAATCCAAAGTAAGGAAAAGGCGCCCCCAAACCACAGATCAAAGTCCAAAGCTAAGGCAGTGTGACCCAGGACAACCCACTGAAGTCACAAGAAAAGAACAACACCACGAAGATAAATAAGGGCATGGGAAAATGGTGTGAGTTCCATAAGAGCTCCACTCACAACACAAGTGAGTGTTGAGCCAAGCAGTCACTGGTGGCTAAGCTGAATGCTTTTGAATCACATGCATGTTCTGACTCTGAGTTAGAACCTGACAAGGGTAATGACAAAGGGAAGCAGATCATTGACACGGAGCCTAGTGCCACCATAGTCACTGCCAAAATATAGAAGAATGAGCCTGAAGATCCAGAGGAGGGGGAATGCCTCTTCCACTCATAGATGTGGATGAAAGCTTCTCCGCTATAGTTCATTGTCGAAAGTGAGAGCCAAAAGAGCCTCATTTCAGTAGAGGTCATGAATTGACTGGGCCTACTAACGATAGCACATCTGCAACCATCCACCATCAGGTGGATTCACCAGGACGAGATCTGCGCATCAGCCAACAGTGCCACCTTCCCTACAACATCAAGCCCTTCATGGATGAGGTATTGTTTGATGTTTCTCCTCTAGAAGTTTGTGATGTATTATTAGGACAACCATACTTAAGGAAGTGACATGCTCCATATGAGTCTAGATCTCGTTTTGTGGTTATTACTTTGGGAAATAAGTTGTATAGGATACCATAGGTAGCCCTGCCTACTGCCATCTCTTTAATCACTGCAAAGAAATGCAGTAAGATCATTTCCCAGACTAGGAAATTTGTTTTCCATATGCTTCGCCCTCAGGGAAAGAAGAAGGTTGTGGCCACGACTTCCAGACAAGGCTCCTTCGCAAGAAATAACATTGGTAGATTTAGGCTAACGTGTTTCGAAACAACCTGTGTGGTTCATCATCAGGACATTATAATAAAAATATTCCATGTAGGGTAGTGATATTCAAATGTCCTGATGATGAACTACACAAGTTGGTTTGAAACATGTCGGCCTAAATCTACCAATGTGATTTCTTCCAAAAATGTTTTCAAATAAACACAAGTTGTGTTCCAATTTGGAGAAATACACTTTTGGCATGACCCAGGTTCAATATTTGGGGTACATCATTGATGAGCAGGGTGTGCATGTGGAACTAGCCAAGATACAATTCATTTGGGATTGGCTAGCCCCAATCACTCTAATAGAGCTCCACAAATTTTTGGGTCTTGCCGATTTCTATTGCAAGTTCGTGTTGGGGTTCTCTCATATCACCTAGCCTTTAAGTCAAGTCACCAAGGGTGGAGTGAAAGCAAAGTTTTTTTGGTTTGAAACCCAATAGAAGGCATTTTCCGAGTTGAAGCACCACCTTTGCTCTACACCAATGATCACATTACCAGACCTACAACAACCATTTGATATTGAGACAAATGCCTCCGACTATGTTATTGGTGTAGTTATTATTTATTAGGGGCATCTAGTGGCTTACCATAGTGAGACACTTTTAGACACAGTCTGAAAGTATCCCACTTACGACAAATAAATTTATTCCATTATGCATACCTATTGTCAATGGAAGAATTACATTACGGGGAAGGAAATGGTCATCCACACAGACCACCGACCTCTGTAGTTCATACATACACAGGGGAAGTTGCAGAATGATTTCCATCATAAATGGTCTACATACCTACAACAATTCCATTTGAACATTAATTACAAGAAGGGAAACAGCAATAATGTTACAGACTACCTCAACTGACCACTAGTCATGGCACTGATCACTGTGCTCGACTCCTGTGGGCACGAGACTTCAGGGTGGCTGCATCTTTACGAGAGCGATCCAAAATTTGGCAGTACATACTAGACACTCCTGGAAGGTAAGCAAACTCCAAATTTTCACCTCCAGAATGTACTATTATGCCACCTGAGACACATCTATGTTCCTTCAAGTGAGCGTGCTAGGATGATTTGGGAGGCACACTACAGTCGGGTTGTCGGACATTTCAGAGTAGAGAAAATAGTGGCAGTACTGCAAAAGTATTTTCATTGGCCGAACGTTTGATGGAATGTTGGGAGGTACATTAAATCCTTCTTTGCCTGTGCCATTTCCAAACCAACCATTAAGAATCAAGGCCTATACACTCCTCTTCCTACTCCTAGTCAACCTTGGGAATCCATCTCCATGGATTACATGTCAGGCCTTCCTTCTACTAAGCACAACAACGACTTGGTTTTCGTGGTCATCGACAGATTCTTTAAGATGGCCATTATGGCGACCTACAAGAAGAGTATCACAGTAGAGGTCACTGCTAAGCTCTTCTTTGAGTGAGTGTGGGTACACTTTGGGATCCCACAATCCATTATCTCTAATCGGGACAATAGATTCCTAAGTGCATTTTTGTCAAGTCTCTAGTCAATTTTGGATACCAAACTCACTAAGTCCACGACTTTCTATCCCCAAACTGATGGCCAAACATAAGTTGTCAACAAGATGATCATAGACATTTTGTGCATGTGCAACTCGAAGCATCTACACACATGGGATGAAAGCCTCCCCTATGTCCAACACATCTGCAACAGAGCTCTCCATAGCTCAATGGGGCATAGCCTCTTTAAGGTAGGGCCAAGATCTCATCCATTATGTCCCATTGATGTGGCCAGACCATTTGCAGCTACTCAGGTAGATTCGACTCATGTCTAGTCCAAAGCCAATAGGGCTAACAACTTCATTGAGTGAATTCAACACATTCGCCAGTAGGTCCATGATATATTGGATAGATCCAATTCTAAGTAAAAACAATTCCATGATCAACATCAGGTGCTACAGAAATTCTAGGAAGGCGATAAATTTTAGCTACATTTACAGAAGGAGCGCCTTACTGGACCCCATCGCAAGCTTTGCCTGCTTCAATATGGGTCATACAACATCACCAAGGCTGTAGGGGACAATGATTTCGAGCTTAGCATTCCACCGTTCCTTGGTCTGCACCCAATGTTTAATGTAGATCGCCTTTGGCCATACTTTCCACCATTGTTGGACACATCCGACATTGCAAAACAACTCACACCAATAGAGCTAAACCTAGACTGAATGGAACAAGCCACAACTGATTGGATCTTGGACATAGATCAAGAACACTTGCTAGAAGAAGATCCAATTGTATCATGTTGTTAAAGTTGGACAACTCCTACACCAAGGCAAGTGGCTCACCAAGGACCAAGTTCAACAAAAGTTTCCCCATCTCGTGGAGGAACTCAACGCAATGGTGAACATTTCTTCCTAAGGGGGGAGGAAAGATCCAGGTGGATATTGATGGCCACCCTCCTATTCCACTTGGACCCCCAACATTGTCTCTTTTAGTTTTTTTCAGTTTCCTTAATTGTAGCACAATTTATTATTTTTGCAGTTTTTCGAGTCCTGAACTTCCCGAGCTGTTTTGTGGCCCTGAATGAAATTTATAGGGAAAACAAAGAGATTGAAAAAGTACCAACTATGTTAGCTAGGTTTTTTTTTGGCTACTCTTTAAGATCTTCGAAAAGAGGTATTATGATAGCCAAACAGAGACTGTATGCCAAATTTACAACCCCGGGAAATTGATGTACCAATTTATCCAAACAGGGCCCACAATCTTGGCGCTTCATCTGCCAGGGTTACATTTATGGATGTTTAGGGTTTTCCATCATTTCTCAATAATAAATAGGCCTTGGAGCCTCATTGTAACATAGTTCAGAGGCATGTAGCTACCACATCTATTCTCAGAGATAAGCTACCATCGACCGAGTTAGTTTATTTCAATTCTGTTGGTAAGCATATTTTAGTATTCTGATATTAAAGAAATGAAGTGTTATTTCTGTTGCAATTCTATATTTATGGTTATATCTGTAATTTTTTGCGTTCCTGTTTAAGTTAAGATCAACATTATTTTATAAAATTGAAATGGACAAGTACTACAAAGATGTTGAAATTGACATGGATTCAGTTGATGCTCTCTTGGAAATACCTACTGATGTTTCTGGCAGGTTAAAATATGTTGATAGTTATGTTGATGAAATAGCTAGGATGGATTTGGAGATTGAAACAAATGGGGCTAATTCTTTGCATTGTCACTTGTCATCCTTTCTTTCTCGTTTGCCTAAGGAATCCATGGAAGTTGATTGAATAAGAAGATTTATTGAAAAGGGAAATGACACACCAGTTGAAACAACAGATTGGCCATATATTGGTACATATATAATTAATGAATATAACACTCAAGGACTACTAGACATGGAATTTCCCACTTTATTCCCTATAGGTGATGCTGATTGGTTGCATCCTCATATTTGAAATGTTGAGATGCATGAATATGCTTTGCATTTATTGAAATTTTATGATCAAATATTTGGAAGCCATCCTTGGTTTCGGTATTTCTTATTGAATATGATTATGTGCCATCGTAGTCAAGGAACAACTTCTTTATTTGAAGAAAATAATTCATGAAAATGCGCCTACAACTATTCGGTAGTTGCTTCAACAACTCTTTGATCTACCAAACAATAAGTTGGCTGAGAAATTAATGCATTTTTCATCTTCTCTTAGGGGTATGAGAGCTTATTGTACAAAGTGTCATTCTAAACTCATTTACATGAATAACTAGTTGGGTTTCCCTACTTTGTTTTTTACATTGAGTGCAACTGACACAAAGTGGCCTGATTTTCATAGTGTTATGCCTTCGAACATGCATTATCATCGACAAAGGGAGCATGCCAAAAAAAAAATGTTAATCAATACCCGCATATAGTTTATGGAAACATGCACCAAAGATTCAATATCTTTTGTGACATAGTTTTGTAGAGATATATTGGTGCTAAAGAGTTTTGGTATAGGTTTGTTGTCGTTCCTTTTCAACTCATTTTTTAATGATTTGAAGCAAAATATATGTTCTTATTCTTGGTTAATACATGTTAACTGCAAGTTTAGAATTATGTTAGGTATGAGTGGCAGAATAGAGGTTCAACTCACATCCATGGATTCTTGTGGTTGCCTGAAGCACCAGATATGGAAACATTGGATTGGTCCAATTCATCTACTGTCAACGCAAAAAAGTGCTACTTTGACAAGTATGTTACTGCCTAGAACCCACGTGACATACATCATTGGAAGGTCATTATCCCTTAAACTCTAAATGATGATCCATGTATTTTAAATACTAAGAATTTTTTTCTTACAAACCCGAAGAAGATTATAAACATTTAGTGAACTGTGTCCAACTTGCATATGTCAAAATGCAATGTTAATTATTGTTTACATAAAAAAGGGTCTGTTATTTCATGTTGCTATGATGCTCCATGGGAGATTCATGCGGAGTCAATATTTTACATATATGAAAAAGGGAAAAAAAGTATGAATCGACATGAAATGATGCCCATTTAAATGCTCACAATGTTGATGTTTTGACAATCTGGCGAGAAAATGTTGATTGTCAACCAATTCTTTCCCAACATCAAGTTTTGAAGTATATTGCAAAATATTCTTCGAAGGAAGATATAATATCATAAAGTTATCATGAAATGTTGACCAAAGTTGCTAGTGGGAATGGGTATGAGGGTCCTGCATTATCTGTGTATAGAAGGTTCCTTGTTGAAACGCTTGTTGAGCATGACATTGGAGCTCAAGAGACCTTCCATTTGTTGCTAAAGCCACCTCTTGTTTTCTGTAGTCACAAATTTTTTCAGTTGAATGTTGGAAAGAAAGTGTACCGAAGGGTTTCGCTACATTCAGATAAAGTTTTGTGTGGAAACAATTTCATTAAGGTTTATCAAACTCGACCCATTTTTTTGGAACATTTGTGCTTGATATAAACAACAAGATCGTGGAGTTATAATGTGAAGTGTAGGAAGGATCCATGGAGGCCACGAGATAACCATGCTATCATTCGTGTTTGGCCACAGTTTTATGCTATTTTTGATGAAGGGTCAGAAGAGTTTGAAATGTTTTGTTGGAGTGAGTTGCTTTTATACAAGCCATTTCATGACATTACTTTAGACATCAGGTTGTTTAGAATTGTTAAGAATTGGAAAATTTCAAATATCGTGCATGGCATGTTGATTGAGGCACTTTTCTAAATGAAGGCGATGAAGAGGATGTTGAGCCACTTATACATGAAGACAATGTTGACTAAGATTTAGAAGAGTGGCAACTTTTTTCACGGTTGTTCCTCCAAGCTGTGTAAACATTTCATACCTTGATAATATTGGTAGAAGGGACTTTGATATTGATTGTAATTGGCAAGAAATGATGGTCTCAAATTATTTTTTAGAACAAGGGATAAATTTTGTAAATGATGCGCAGTATGGAGGTGTTCTCAATCACAAATTTGTTAGGGACACATATTTGTCGTGTTCTTCTCTATCAAAAAAACAAAGAGCTGCTTTTGAAATTGTTTTTCGACACTTTATGAATGGTGGAAATGATGGTGGTTTGAAAATGATTATTCAAGGTACTACTGGAACTGGGAAGTATTCTCTCATTGAATGTATTTCTCATTCTCTTTCTAGATCAACAACAGATGGTAAAAGTCCTTTGTTATTTCTTGCTCCAACTGGTGTTGCTGCTTTTAACATATGTGAAAAACCAATACATTCTACTTTAAAAATTCCTTTAAAAGATATGAAGCCACTCTCTGGGAAGGATTTGTCAATGTTTCAAGAAGAAATGAGGCATTTTCTATATATATTGATTGATGATATGATATTTATAGGTCCACGACTATTCATACAAATAGATTCTCATTTGTGGGAATCCTTTACTGAAAACAAGGATTGTCTTTTAGGTGGTAAGTCCATCATTCTTGTGGGTGACCTTGGCCAATTGCCTCCTATTAGGGATAAACCCTTGTATGCAGGTAGAAAAACTGAAAAAGTTTTGTGGGAAAGCCTCAACATTGTTGTCACTTTGGACAAAATTTATAGGCAAGAAGGAGATGATCCGAGACAAACATCTTTTCACAATCTTTTAAAGAATATTAGAAATGCAGAGCCTTTTCTTGTTGATTGGGATCTTCTTATGATGCATGTTGATAGTTGCTTGGATTAATAGGAAAGGGAATTGTTTGATTCCTTGTTCACTTATTTGCGACGAATAATATCGTCAATTTGCACAATCAAAAAATGCTTAAATCATTAAATTTTCCTATTGCAAGATGTGTTGTAGAATGCAGTAGAAGAACAAAAAAAGGTGATAGTGATGATGATGTACTGGAGCGTGAACTAATGCCATGTTGTGGACAACACCTGATGTTAACGTGTAATTTGTGGGTTGAAGTTGTCCTGGTCAATGTTGCACTTGGATATATTGAAAATATTTTCTTCGTGCCAGGTTGTAAGCGCCATAACTTAAAAAATTTACTACAGTTATTTTTGAAAATTATTCTGGTGTTCCATTTGATAGGGACTGTCCTATTCTTGTACCCATTTGCAGGTATGGAGAGCAATGATGGTATCTATTACATTAAAGTGATAAAATATATTAGAGAAGTAATAAGTTTTGTTTCGTATATTCGGAATAGGCTTGATAGAAAACATGGGTTCCATCCTATTTTTGTTAATGAACATATTTGCATCCTTCATGAAATGAAATCAGATGTGGAATACTTGTATCATTTGCACCAGAGAGAATATGGAAGGAAAATGAGAAGGGATTGGTTGGAAAGTGTCAAGCATCATGATCATTATTCTATTGATTTGAATTGGTGCTACTTTGTCATCGGTCTGGCTGTGTTTTGGAAGAGGCTAGTGTCATTTAACAACTATGTTCTGTTGGAGTGTTAAAACTTTCAACTTCTTTTTTTTTATTAATGCCTTGGGTTTATTAATGTAAGGGATCATAATTGCAGTGTATAAACATAGCTTGATTTTAAATTATTGTTTCATTTTTTTAATGTTTATTTCATAATTACTTCATCATTATTTATTACATGATTATTAATATAATTTGTTAAATGATTTTGAATATAATTGTTGTTATTATTATATTTATTTATTATTATTGTTATTATTATTATTATTATTATGATATATATTTTTAATTATTATCATTATTTATTATTATTATGTTTAACATAATAATATAATATCAATTATTATAATAGTAATAATATAATATGAATTATTATTAATGTAGTTCTTATATTTCTTATATTAATATTATTTATAATAACATTAATTCTTAATATTATTCTTAATTTACTCCCGGATGTGGGTGAAAATAGCGGACGATGAGGTCGCCGCCAACTGGGTTGGTGTGTGGAGAGAGCACATGGCCTCCCACAGGGCGGCACAGAGATCCAAATATGGCATTAATCACTGCCATAAATGTGCCTCGAGTGAATACTGCCACCACTCTGATAACCGACTTCAACCTCGGCTCAAAGTAACGATGGGCTCTTTGGAAAACACCACCTCTGCTCCTACCATTCCTCTTCTGCAACCTCTTGCCATTCCTCCTCTGCAACCTTGGCCCCTGCAATGCCTCTACCCTCATGCAGTGGTGTGCCCAACTCCCGCACCACCACTGGACGACGTTGTAGTCTTTATTGTTGCATCAATTTTGGCTCGGGTATCCATTTCACCCACAACTTGAATTTTCAAATCTTCATCCCCTCGGCGCTGGTAGCTCATCCCTCTGCAGAATTTCCTGGTATCTCCACTGCAATGCAGCAGCCCACTGCGCCTAATTCGGATCAAAACTCACCTCCAATTGCGAAAAGCATGGTGCGCCATAGGATGCGCAACCGAAGAGGTGGGAATCGATGGAGCCTGAGTCGCTCTAGACACTCATCGACTTCGGAGACCACCTCCTCTCTGGCTGAGCAGAACACTGGTTGCTACCCCAATACGCGTAGTGGCAGAGGTTGTTTCCACTTGGGAGCCTCTACTACGCCTCCCTCCACTTCCGGCCCTTCTCCCAGAAGCACTCCACCTGCTCCTCAGCGTTAGTCCCAGAACGCTCAATTTACCTTTCGCTCGACCCTGAACCAACCCCTCATCACTGCCATAATTACCTTAAGCTTTCATGAGGAGAAGCAGAATTTGGAGGCATAAGACTCTAAGGTTGGCGGTCGACTCATGGCAGCTGAGAAAAATAGAGCAATGGATGAAGGCTGCACTGAAGCAATGAGGCTCTCAGGCATTGATGCGGGAGGATGAACCACTGCGGGAAGCAGTCAACACAAAGCCAAAACTGATCTAGCACAATCGAGTCTTCAGGGTGTAGGGGAGCGAAGCATAGAGTTGCCAACCAGATGCGTAGGGAAGGAAGTAGAAACGACTCAATAGAGGAATTGTGTATTCGACGAATACTACTGCATCATCGAGGAAGAGAAACCAGAGCTGCAGATGAGTGACACAAAGGCTACGCCACTGGAAAGTGGCGCCATGGACGAGTACAGATGCTTCATCGTGGAGGAGCACCATCTGTCGTCGCCACGTCCCTAGCGCCACCTCGATGCCATGTGTTCGCCGCCTGGTTTGCCACCCTACTATCTTTCAACGTGCCACGTACCTGCGTAGTAGACCGCCACTCAGCCCTCATGTGTCTCAAGTTCATTGGGATTTTGTTCATTCAGTTTCTGGTTTTCACTGGTTTTTCTTTGGGAATACTAAAATATTAGGCTCTTCTGTTGGGTTTATTTTTAGTCTCCTTAGATACAATGTTGCAAAACTTGTTAATTTGCTGGTTTCCCTTGCATGGGCAGCAAGACAATATTTTTGAAAAACCTCGGTTAAGAACTGGTTTCCCTTCTGGGTAGTTCAAATCTAGTTCTTTTTGCTAGTTGATGCCTTTCCTCTGGTATAGCTAAGTACAAGCTTCGGTCTCTGTGTATGATATTTTTCTTACCTTAATAGAATTAGCATAACTTAGAAAAAAAAATATTATTCTTAATTTATAATTCTTAATTTATATATATATATATATATATATATATATATATATATATATATACTTTATATGCGTTTATTGATATTTATCAACCACATTTATTAATATGGTTGTGCTAATTTATGTTTATATTAATGACATTTATTAGAGTGTGTGATATACATATCACTTCAAATAAAAAAATACATAAGTGATTCATCAAAATAACACTTTATCATAAATTTAGATAATGATTATATACATGAGTTAATGTTAATCTTGAGCTTTCCTACCCTAATGTGTTTATGGACAAATACCAAATTATTCTTAATATTACTAAATTTTGAATATGACAACGTAAAAATACCAAATGATCCTTAATATTACTAAATTTCAAATATTACAATAAAAAATGTTATGAAATGGCATGCCAATATAAAATATAACCCAATCTTAATATAATAGCATTTAGGGATATTATATAAAATATAACCCAATCTTAATATAATATCATTTAGGGATATTATTGTTGAAGTAAAGAGTAACATTACTTCACATCTAAATACTAATATTAAATGAAATTTTGTATACGTAATTTAAAACTAATGATTTCACCAAAATATAAGTCAACATTTATGTCGCTTCAAGATGAAACTAAATAGGGAATAATAATAAATCGAAGGGATTGATATAATAAACGCAAAGGAATGCATGACCATTACTATTAAGCTCGCTACAGATGCTCTCTGAATTGATCTAGCATTAGAGACGCTGGTGCTGAAGCATTACAAACCCTGAAGCAAACCCTAGCCACATCACTCCTTGACCACCTTTGGGGGGGGATCGACCCCCTCGGCCTTCGGCCCCTTCGTCTTTGGCAGCTTTCCTTCTTCACCCACCAATACCCCATCAGGCTCCTGATCCAGGGCTAATGGCAAAGATCCGGCTGCAAACATTACTTCAAATGCCAATGGATCCACGACTGTGGGGAACACTACCAGCCAGAACAGGGCAACAGACCCATCCCCCTGCAAACCATTATCTGAGGAAACACCATCTTTGATCATCGAAGACCCCTAGATCGAAGAATATAGAGATCACATGAGTAAACATGCCCTAATATGCTGTTTCATGGGAGTGCGACTCAATGAAAAGGTTCTTTGCTGGTGGATAAACCAGAAATGGAAACCCAAAGGGAACTATGGACTTCAGTTGGGGGAAAGAAGTTTTTTCATAGTCATCTTCGCTCACAGGGATGACATAGATCGAACTTTTGAAGGAGGTCCATACTGTTACAACTCGGCAGGATTATACATGATGTTCTGGAGACCCAACTTTGCTCCTGAACAGGAAGACTTCAAAAAGGTTCCAGTTTGGCTTAGGCTCTACTCCCTGCCTGTTTATTACTGGAATAAGTGCATCTTGGAAGCCATTGGGAATCAGCTGGGCATCTTCATTAAAACCTCATATCTCACATCTCAAGGTAAATACACTACCTATGCTAGAATTTGCATTTGCATGGACGTCTCGGGACCCCTCCCAGGTCATATTGATCTGATCCACAAAGAAATTCATTGGAAGCAATCCATCGACTATGAAAACATCCCTTTTAGATGCAGGAAATGCCGATAGCATGGACATCTCAGTCATGGGTGTCCCCTGAATCAACCCCCACCTCAAACCCAAGCAGACAAGGTGGATAACCTGCCCCCAGAGTTCCTCCTAGTTTCCAGGAAAAACAAAAAGCAAAAGGGCAAAAATCCTCTGAAACACTCCTCCAATCGGACCCCACCCAATCGAATAGCTTTGAAGTGCTGGGCAACCTTGATCCAAATGAGAACCCTCTGGAACCCCCCGCCCCCTCTGCTCAAGCTCCACCCATGCATGTTCAGTCATCAAACCCTACAAATACCTCCATCCCAAACCTGGACTCACTCCAAGCCCAGCCACAACAACAAAACCCACAACCCAATACCATCCAGAATGATGCAAGCCATATCTCACTACAAGCCCCTCCCTACATAGAAACACATTCAGACCAGCCACCCTCAACCACTCCTTCCAATCCCCTGGAAGAGATCCTAGGGGACCTAGATCTCCAAGCGGTCAACGAGCAATGGTCCAAACAGGGAGTGGATGCCATTCCCTAGGAACACCTGGAGAAAATCGAAATGGCATATCTGCAGTTAGAATATATCAATCAGAATGTAGCTAAAAAGCAATGGGGAAACAACAGCCAAATAGGCATCCAAGCCAACCTGGATCTGGACCAATACATGCCGAAAGGTCCGGGAAGGAAAAGGGGGAGAAAATCGACAAAACAAAAAATACAAGAACTCGGCAGGCGCCTAATTAATGAAGGAAAAATTAGGGCTCTGGTCCTATCCACACCGAAGGTTTCTCAATGAAGATTACAACTTGGAACATTAGAGGGCTAAATGGCACCTCCAAGAGACGAATCTTAAAAAACCGTCTTTTCATGCAATCACCAGATCTTATCCTTCTTCAAGAATCAAAGTGCTCCTCCAACAACATAGAGATGCTTAAGAAACTCTTTGCAAAAGGCTATCATTGCATAAGCACAGAAGCCATATGCAGAATGCTCTATCCACTAAGCACTCGTTATCAGTCATCTTTAACATGACAGAATCAAAGCAAACGATATGCATTACCAATGTGTATGGACCTCAGCAAATCCAAGAAAAATTCAAGATGCTGGAAGACTTGGATGAGATCTGAAAACATCATGAAGCCAACCAATGGATCCTAGGTGGTGATTTCAACATGATCACCACCCTAGAGGAGAAGAAAGGAGGCTTAAGAAGATTGGATAAAGATGCGGAAGCATTAAACACCTTCATAGCTACATTTAAACTCATAGATGTTCCCACGGTCAATGGTCTATATACTTGGAACAATAAGCAAGGGGGAAATAGGTAGGCTGCATCGAGGCTCGATAGGTTCCTTATCTTGGAGTCCATCATGCTCCAAAATCTAGACATGGAAGCCAGCATTCTGCCTATTGGGGGATTTGATCACTGGTCGGTGCAGATGCACTTCACCAATATGTACAAGCCTCGAAACAGGCCTTTCAGATTCGAAGGTTTTTGGACAGATCATCCAACCTTCATGCAAAATATACAGAGCTAGTGGACTCAAACCACTATAGAGAGCGACAACATCATGTACATCTTCCAGCAAAAGCTCAAGATCATCAAGGCTAATCTTAAGCGTTGGAACAAGAACACCTTTGGTAACATCTTTCAAGCCAAAAGAGATCTCGAGGGGAAAATGGTGAGCCTCCAATAAACAATGATCACAGAAGGACCCAATGAGGAAAGGTTAACTCAGGAATCAAACCTTCAAAATCAATGGGAAGAAAGGCTAAGACAAGAAGAGCTGCACTGGAAACAAAAATCTCGGGTGCAATGGTTAAAACACGGGGAACACAATACAAGATTCTTCTACAAGTCAACCATTCAGCATAAGCAAACAACCGTATTATATCCCTCACAAAATCTAATGGAGATAAAGTTTTTACCCGTGAGAAAATAGGATCTGAACTTCGCTCATAATTCAATTCGCTTCTCTCTGATCCCAATCATGATAGAACCCAAGCTATCAATAACATCATTGATGTTATTCCCCCCTTAGTCATGGAGGAGAAAAATTCCCTTCTCTTAAGAGAGTTCATGGAGTAGGAGATTGAAGTCGTCTTTACCATGGCCACTGACAAAGCCCCTGGACCAGACGACTTCACAATTGAATTCTTCAAAGCTTGCTGGCCCATTATCAAAGCCAACCTCTTCACTATGATTAAGAAATTTCATAGAACCAAGAGAGTGCTGCCAGCCATCAATGCCACCTTCCTCACCCTAATTCCAAAAACGGATCATGCTGACTCCCCTGACAAGTTTAGATGCATAGCCCTTTGCAACGTCCTCTATAAAATCCTATCAAAACTGATGGCTAATAGACTCAAGACCATCCTTCCCTCTATCATATCTCCTGCACAGTCAGGCTATGTTGAAGGCAGGTAGATAACAGACAACATAATTCTCACACATGAAATGCTGCATTCTATCAAAACACAAAGGATTCCGGGTATGCTCATTCAGCTTGACCTCTCCAAGGCCTTTGATAAAATTAGCTGGACCTACATCAGAGAAATCCTCTAAGCTTTCAGCTTTAGTCAGATTTGGATAAATTGAATAATGGAAATGGTCTTAGGAGCATTCTTTTCAATCATGCTGAATGGCGGCCCCCTACAACCTTTCCTCCCGTCCAGAGGTATTAGACAAGGAGATCCCCTGTCACCTTTTCTCTTTGTCATGATGGCAGAGGGTTTGGGAAGATCTCTATCCCAAGCAATCCAAAAGAATCATCTCAAAGCCATCAGAGCTGCACATCAAGGCCCCACAGTAACTTATCAACAATTAGTAGATGACACAATGCTCATGGGAACCCCCACGGTGAAGGAAGCTCGAACCTTTAGCAAGGTGCTAAGGACATTCACGGAGGCCTCAGGTATGGAAATTAACCTCAAAAAATCCAAACTGTTTTTCTTCAATACTTCTATTCCCGTGCAGAGAAATATCAGCAAAATTCTCAAAATTTAGAAGAACTCCCTTCCAACCAAATACCTTGGCATCCCTCTTTCGGAATATGCCCCCAAAGCTACAAACTAGGAAGACCTCCTTAACAAAATGAAGGCCAGATTAAGTAGCTGGACTCACAAAGCCCTAAACATGGCCAACGGACTGGTGCTGGTCAAATCAGTTCTTCAAATAATGCTGGCCTACATGCTCTCGGCCCTAGCAGCACCTAAAACAATGTATAAATCCATTCGAAACATCCAGTGATCCTTCCTATAGAATGGAGATTCTAAGAAAACCAAATGGGCCCTCCTCAAGTGGACAGACATATGTAAACCAAAATTGGTAGGAGGATTGGGCTTAAGAGATCCTGAAATCCTAAGCAAGGCTGTGGCAGCGAAAATCTGGTGGAGATGGGTGGAAAATCCTAATTCCCTCTGGGGTACCTTATGGAAAGCAAAGTATAAAAATAAATTCCATGAAAAAGACCTTATAAGGCTCCCTGGTAACACTCAAGGATCCCCCCTATGGAACAAAGTATGGGAAAATCGACATATTGTTTAGAAGCACAACTTCTGGGAAGTGCACCAAGGCAACACCGCCCTCTTCTGGGAGGATTCTTGGCAGAAACTCCCCCCCTGGACCAACCAGAATGAACTACTCTTAAAAGTGACATGCAAGAGGCAGGGTTGGGGAAGGTAGCAAACTACTGGTAACATGAACATTGGCTACTACATGGCAAAAATGGCTAACTAGAGAGCAATGGCTATCCCAAGGCCACAATGAGAATATATACCCTCTCTTACATGAACTAGATCAGCGCAGAATCCTCACATCGAATAGAGAAGATATTCTTCGGTGGGGAAATAATCCTAAAGGAACTTTCAGTCTCAAACAAGCATACAAAATCATAGCGGCTTCTCCTGACTGGCAACCGGAACCCAAATGGCACGCTCTATGGAATAGAGGAACGTGGCCCAAAATAACCCTGTTCTCCTGGCTGGTCCTGCATAATAGAGCACTCACTTGGGACAATCTTCAGAGACGGGGTTTCATCGGGCCCTCCCGCTACGTCCTTTGTGAAAATGATCAAGAATCTCTCAATCATATTCTCAACACCTGCCCCATTGCCTACTCTCTATGGGATGACATGGCCATTGTTTTCAGACAATCCGACAGAAACAAGAACTCTATTTGTCTTACACTGAGCAATTGGAGATCCTCCATATCCTCCAACAATTTGGTCAATAGGGCATGGAATCTCATTCTGGGAGCCATAGTTTGGATCATCTGGAAAGAGCGTAATGCAAGAATCTTCAAGAACTCGGCGATGATAGCGGGAAAGCTAACAGGAAATACGCGACAGCTAATCAAAGAATCGATCCATGCCATGGATATAATGCAACAGGAAGGGAACACGTCTCCGAATGACCAAAGGATAATCCAGATCCTAAATCTCAAAGCCAAGCCCACTCCTATAGGCAGAAACCAGGCCTCTGCTATGCTGAAGCAGGAAAAATGGGGTATGCCTCCATGTCAATCGTTCAAATTAAATTTTGACGGGGCGTTAGAGCAAAACCCCAGAAAAGCTGGTTATGGTGGAGCAATCAGGGACCACGCTGGGAACATCCATCTCATCTACCATGGAAATTTGGGCACGAACACCAACAATGCTACAGAGCTAATCGCTCTCATCAAAGGCATCACCTTGGCTGATTGCTACAAATTTCTACCGCTGGTGGTGGAAGGAGATTTGGAGATTGTCATCAAGATGATGCGAAAACTCCAAAACGACACTCAAATGGACAAGCTAACACCCAGCTGGAGGCTCTCGGCAATCCTGAAGGATCTACAGGGCCATCTCAGCAACATCCAAAGTATAACCTTTCAAGCGGTTCGAAGAACAACAAACAAGCTAGCCGATGCCATGGCCAATGCTGGCATTCAATCCAATCTTGAAGATTATCACATCCTCTGGAAAGACTTGGAGGAGGGGGAACTCAAAGCAAAGTGCAACACCATAAACATTGCAGACCATCGAGCGTAACGAGCGCGATGTTCCTTTGATTCTCCCAAGAATGCATCTATCGATAATTCTATAGGCTTACATGTTCTAATAAATAAAAAAAAGCAACAGAGACTAGACCAGCTCAGTTATAAAAAGGTAGACACAGGGAGGTCCCCCGAATCCCACTTTGCATCATGTATTCTACTGTATCATATTAATATAAAGTCCTACTGAACCTTTACAAAAAAAAAGGATGAAACTAAATAAAATAATAAAATATGTGATTTGTTATAATAAAACATTTTCCAAATAAAAATAATAAAATCCATAACATTAAAAAATAATAATTCATTATATTTGATTTCATTTCTCCAAACTTATATTAAAAAAAAACAAACAAAACAAATGTATTATCATAATTTCCACGTGAAAAATACTAAAATTAAAAAATTCACCAAATCAACATTTATGTCACTTCAATAAAATATTTCTATTATCATAATTCTACATGAAAAATAAATACTAAAATTAAAGATTTCACCAAGTCAACATTTGTGTCACTTTAAGAAACTAAATAAAATAATAAAATATTTGATTTGTTATAATAATTTTTTTTTTTTAAATAAAAAAATAAAATCGGTAACATTAAAAAAAATGAAATAATAATTTAATATATTTAATTTCAATTTTCCAAATTAACAAACCTATTATCTATTATCATTTTTTTCAAATAAAAAAATAAAATCGGTAACATTAAAAAAAATAAAATAATAATTTAATATATTTAATTTCAATTTTCCAAATTAACAAACCTATTATCTATTATGATAATTTCTACATGATAGATACTAAACTAAATAATATAGTCTTTGAAGATAAAATCTATAATATTGAATAAATAAAATAATTAATTTAATAATTTTGATTTAATATTTCCAAATTAATATTAAAAAACTTACAACAAATCAGTTACTATAATTTTATTTCTACATGACAAAATTTTACATTGAATAAGATTAATAGCTGCGGTGTAGCATAGTCCCTAACTCTATCGCTAATTAATTGATTCTGCTCGCATAAAGCTTTCCACACAAGCATTTGTTCTTCGCACACGCTCCCTCTGCACAACCACCTCCACATGCTTTCTTCACACAACTACATTTGCATTCAGTACTGATTTTCAGTTAGTCATTGACACTCAAAGCTATTATTAATTAGTGTGGATCACAAATGTCATGGGGAAGAAGCATTCCTTGCGAAATACGTTCCTAAATAATAATTAAAAAATATTTGTATATTTATTAATTTAACAAAAACGATGTTATGTATGTCAGTCATTATATTTAACATTATTAAATAATCATTGTTACAGTTGGGTCAGAGGTGGGTTGTTTTGTTTCAAAATGAAAACATAATGATTTCAAATGTGCAAAGGGTGATGTGTGGAGCAAGGGACATAGACCTTCACACTCACACACCTCTACACTTTGACGAGGCACAATCGCTAGAAATACCATCCACACAAGCTGAATTTAATCTCATTGCGTGGAGCTAAATTCTTCCACACCATTACATTTCCCCACTAGAATCACTGCAGTCCTCACCTTGTTGTCAAATGTGTATTGGATTCTTGGCATTACTTGTTTGACATGTTCTATGTCTAAGTGGCCAATTCAAAGCCTTGAATTTTCTCTTTCTCGTAACCCATCTCAATGTATGCACCATATTTCACATTATTATTGGACACAACCAATCCACATGTAAACTCAATCAATGTATCTAACTTTTGGCATTTCTTATTGGAGACATTGTGTCCATGTGGATGGTGCTGATCTGGTACTGTCCCCATCGAAATTGGTTCAAAAGAGTGTGAAGAAATTCCATTGTGCGAAGGAAGCTTTTAAGCTTTCATTGTGTGGATCTTCGCACTTCGAAGGCCGATTGGAAATGGCAACATAATTTATAAATTCAATTAACATATAAATAGAGAAAGAAACATATACCTTCTCATTGACATACATCCACACTACATTCTCATATAAGTTTTTATACATGCCCGATCTACTTTTATACTAAAGTATTTATAATATGAGAGCATTTACTTCTCAATGGCATTTATATTAAATCATGGATGATAGCAGTAGTGCAATGAATTCTCAATGACATTTCTGTTAGCTAATTATCATGATCACATCTAGTTTGATATTATTTTGTATGGTAAAATTTTGTTTCTTATGACACGTATAACCGTGTTATTAAATTAGTGGCAAAGTGTGGAGTAAATGCAGACCTATTAATAAATTCCATTGTGCGAAGGAAGGACACATATGATATTATTGGTAATATTTTAATTGTAAATAGTGCATATCTTTGTATTCTCAAATATCTCTTTGTTTAGGCACATGTGCGGAAGTGCAGAGGAAGCTTTCATTGTGCGGATCTTTGCACTTCACACTAAAGGATTTTATTGCTAACATTTAAGTATTAAATAGTGCATACTTGTTGTTCACAATAACGTCGAGGTAAGAGCTGGAACCATACGATATTATTGGTAATATTTTAGTTATAAATAATGCATATCTATGTATTCCCTTTTGCTAGAACAATCCTCCAGACATCTCAGTATTTTATAGATATCATGTAGCATAGTTCCTACCTCAATTGCTAATTAACTAATTCTCCTTGCACAAAGCTTTCCACATAGTGAAAACTCTTTGCACAAGCATTTGTTATCTGCACACACTCCCTCCACAAAGCGTCGCCCGGACAACTTTCTCCACACACGCTTTCTCTGCACAACTACATCCACATTAAATAATACCTTTTGGTCAGTCATTGACATTCAAAGTTGTTATTAATTGATGTGGGTCCTAGATGTTGTGGGCATGAAGCATTCCTTCTGAAATAGTTTCCTAAATAATAATTAAAAAAAAATCTATATATTTATTATTTTAATAAAAAGCATGCTATATACAAGTCATTAGATTTAACATTATAAAATAATTGTTGTTACAATTGGGTTAGAGATGGGTTGTCTTACTTCAAAATGACAATATAACACTATCAAATATGTGAAGAATGATGGTGTACAAAAGGATGGTGTGTCGAGCAAGGAACATAAACCTCCACACTCACACACCTCCGCACTTCGACGAGGCACGATCACTAAAAATACCATCTGCATAAGATGAATATAAGTTCATTGAGGAGAGCTAAATTCATCCACACCATTTCATTTCCCCGCTAAAATGACCACAGTCCTCACCCTGTTAGCAAATTCATATTGGACACTTGCCATTGCTTGTATGGCACGTACTTTGTCTAAGTGGCCAGTCCAAAGCCTTGCATTTTCTCTTTCTCGTAATCTGTCTCAATGTTTGCACTAAATTTCACATTATTATTAGATACATCCAATCCATGTGTAAATTGAAAAACATATCAAAATTTTGGCATTACTTATTAGAGACATTGCGTCCATGTGGATGCGTTGATCTAGAACAGTTCCCATCGAAAACAGTTCAGAAGAGTGCGACACATGTGCAAAAGTGTAGAGAAAGTCCATTGTGCAGAGGAAGTTTTCCAACTTTCATTGTGCGATATTCGCACTCTAGAGGTTGGTTGGAAATGAAAACATAACAGTTTCAAATATGTGTGGAAGGATGGCGTGTGGAAAAAGAAACATAAACCTCTGCATTCACATACATCCACATTACATGCTCATAGAAGTTTTTATACATGTATGATCCACTTTTATACTAAAGTAATTATAATACGAGAGTGTTGGCTTCTTAATGTAATTTATGTTAAATCATGGATGATAACAGTAGTGTGTTAACTTCTCAATGTCATTTTTGTTAGCTAATTATCGTGATCACAACTAGTTTGAACTTATTTTGTATGATAAATTTATGGTTCTTATGACACGTATAACCGTGATATTGAATTAGTGGCAAACTGCAAAGTAAATGCAGGCCTATTAATAAAGTCCATTATGCGGAGGAAGGACCCATATGACATTATTGGTAACGTTTTAATTGCAAATAATGCATATTTCTGTATTCCTGAATATCTCTTTGTTTAGGCACATATGTAGAAGTGCAAAGGAAGTACATTGTGAGGCGGAAACTTTCATTATGCGGATCTCTGCACTTCACACTAAAGGATTCTATTGCTAATATTTTAGTATTAAATAATGCATACTTGTTGTTCACAATATAGCTGCGGTAACCACTGGAGCCATACGATATTATTGGTAATATTTTAGTTATAAATAATGCATATCTTTGTATTCCCTTTTGCTGGAACAACCCTTTGGACCTTTCAGTCTTTTATAGATATCAGTAGTTAGTTATGTGCAATAGCATCAATTCTCATATCACTGAGCAGAAGTTTTGTTTATGGTTATCTTTTTGAAATTAGGCACATATGTAGAAGTGCGAAGAAAGTCCATTGCGCGGAGGAAGCTTTCAAGCTTTCATTGTGTGGATCTCCACACTTAGCACTAAAGGATTTCATTGTTAATATTTTAGTATTAAATAATTGATATTTTCTATTTTCAATAACACCGAGGCAAGCAATGGACCCATAAAATATTATTGGTAATATTTTAATTATAAATAGTTCTTTTATTGCTAATATTTTAATATTAAATAATCCATACTTTATGTTCACGACATTTTAATTATAAGTAATGCATATCTATGTATTCCCGAATATCACTAGTCAATTGAGTAAAGGTTATGTAGAGTGCAGACAAAACTATGTTCAATGAAAATACAAAATTGTTCTGGAAGTCCTAGATCGTTCTCCCGTACAAAGTTGTACAAGGAAACATAACAATATTAATTAGATATTTGTTTAGCCTCCTCGCCCCATGGGCACCTAAGCCTATGCAAAGAACCTACAACTGTATCAATTCTCAGATCATTGAGCATAAGATTTGTTTATGGTTATCTTTCTGAAATTAGGCACATGTGCAGAAGTGCGGAGGAAATTCATTGTGCCGAAGAAGCTTTCGATCTTTGACTGTACGGATCTCTGCACTCTAAACTAAAGACTTTTGTAGTTTTTTCTCAGAACATGTTCTTGAGTGCATAGATTTGTTTAATGCCAAACAATCACTTCATAGCCAACATACAATATCAATTTTGATTTATCAAATTTAATGTTGCATATTGTACTCGTTATTTATGTAGTATAACATTAGTGTTTATAACATATTTTATTACGTAATTATTGTAATGATAACATTCAAATTGTTGGAAGCATTTAGTACTATAGCATGTGAGAAAGAACAAGTGTATGATATCCAAAAACTATATAGATATGGTAATGTTTACGAAGATGCTAAAACTTGGAAATCACAGTTAGCATTGAATAATTAATTAATGCTTATCAATCATATTAATATCTATTAAGGAAATCAATACACACTTACGTTATCCCTAAAATTCTTAATAACATCTACTCTTATGAGTTATGTAATGATTAATGGTTTCAAACATATCAATAAAATTGTATTTATCAATATTATAAAATACTTTCTTCGATTTATTCGGTGAATTGAAAAATACATAGTGCTTTTGAAAGAGTTCATCCACTTAGTCAAAATGGTTAATCGTAAATGAAGAATTTGTGGAGGAAGTATAATTTAAATATTAGACATTAGGTTGGAAGCCAAGTAATAGTTATGAAAATGGACCTGATTCCATTTCTTCGATGGCACGTCAAATATATTTCGAAGGCTATTTCTTGACCAACTAGTTTGAGTCACATTTCTATTATGTTATGCCTATAAGAAAGTGCAACATGGAAATGGATGGTGCTATTTAGTCATAAATTTCTGGTGATGCTTACAACATAATGTTTTTTGGCAATGTAATGATCCTAAAATTTTTATTAGGCTGTTAAAGTGCAAAGTTTACAATGAAAGCTTTTATTATGCATAAAAGCTTATAATAGCTTTGGAAGGCTATTTTTTTAGCTTAAGGAAAAACAACAAAAACCATGCGAAGTTATAAATTGTTACCTAATCTACTTATTTCATTGAAAAAAGTTTATTTAATATTTGGATAATGCGACAAAGACAATAAGGAATCCAAGTCATGAATTAACATGTAAGATCCGAAATCAAGTCCTGAATTGCCATCTAAAATCTGAAATCACTTCATCTTCTGCAAGGTAAAAGATGGCCAATATAAAGGCAAGTCTACATAGTAATTGTGATGAATACACATTGGTTCAGTGAATAAATACAATTTTATTTATTTATTTATTGGTAGGAGAACTTTAGTTAATCAAAATAGAATGTGGTTTACGATATTAATAAAATAGTATCTCGGTATCGATTTATAAAGTGTGTAAAAAATATCAATCATGAAACGTAATCATATAAATTGCACTATGTCAAGTTGGAATTTAAGTAAAACATATGTAATGTTAAGTAACAAATTTCACAATAGTATATTCTGATTAAAGAAAAGGCAAATAAGTACTAGCCCTGTTGATGACAATCATTGGTTAAGGAATACTAGTAAAATCAATAGTAGTTAAATGTTGTTTCAAAAATTAGATGTCAATTTGTGATTTATATTAGTTATCACCTCTAATGCATTATATGTAGGCCTATTTCCTGTCAAAGTGATTTGTCAATGCACATTTTTTTTAGAGATGTTAGTAAGTTATAGGAAACCAACTTGTTTTTTTGTTCTGAAACTGTTAAATGTTTTAAGGTTTTTCTTTATAATTTGTCTGTTGTTTTTTGAATTTTGTTACTAACAATGAACAAATGGCCCAAAAAAACAAAGGCAGAAGCATAGAGGAAGAGGTACATGCAAAGAGCCAAGATATTTTATGCTTAGTCAAGATATTTTAATGCTAGTGCATAAAATACTAGAACTTCAACAAATTCTTAGGTGACTTGAAGATGTACTAGATGTCATAAGAACGTTGTCAGAAGAGCTCTTGTAAAAACTGAACAAAGCAATAAATTCCCCATTCTGGAAGCATAATCACTAAAAGCGTTCATGTCCAGAAACAATGGTTAATTAGTAAAGAAATCATTATGAATTTTTGCTATTTGTTGTATCAATTTTGAAATTTATCACATGCTAAAGGCTATGTATTGTAAAATTCTTGACAGAGTTAAAGAAACAAAACATATCGGGCTATTATGCATTACAGACATTTGTATAAATGCAATGTGTTTTTATAAGTTATATCATAATATTGCTTATTTGATTTATAAAGTCTTTTAATTTTTGTATGACAATGATTTATGTAGATACTTGTTTAAATATTGCATGAAATATTTCTTTTTTAATAGAAATAATACTAGATTGTTCAACAATGTAAATAAATAAAATTGTGATTGTAAAGTCCATTAATTAATAACAATGTCACCAAAAAATGATTAACCAACTTACAAATTTCCGCTTAACTAATTTGTAATATTGTCTGATTAGTTATAGAACTTGCAAATTTGATAAATCAATAAAACAATGTCAGAAACGAGACTGCAAGAAAGCAAACACGACATAGTTCATTACAACAAAATAGTTCATTGGAATATGTTGTTATACAATGTCATACTAGCATTGCATTAGTAGAAGAAATCGCTTGTTTGCTATAATGATTACATTCCTAATATTTTTCTCATAAGTATAGTATTTTGATTGACAATGTGAAATAAGATCCCAATCATTGAACAAAATGAAAGAGTTGTTTGACAAAAATGCAATTCTTGAACCACAAACTTTAACTCAGTGTTAGGATGCTTGGCAATGCACACAATGAGAACTGTGTCGTTACACATATAACTATGTTTTGATGGTTTATTGTAAATGTGACATGTGTCTCAAAATTGGAGAAGATTTCAGTAACATATGTTTTGTCTACACAATATTTCTCGTAGGATTTTTTTCATAGTGCAGGTAATACTCTTTCCAGTTCCAAACTCCTAAGAATACATTGCATTTCAATCCTATCATTTGCATGTATGAAACACTTTAACCTTTGGAAATAAAGGAAGTGAGAGTCCTGCTTGCAAGTGATGTAATAAAACATTGTTTTATTCATAGTTCTAGCACTTGTAATTGGAGTATTACATTTCACACATACAATCTCGAATGGATTTGTATATGCACTAATCACTGCTAGGTATTCTTGGAAATAATGTAAAATTGATATAGAAAACAAAGGCTTAGTAACATGAAATCAAATGTATTTTTATTATGCTCTTGACATGCGAGAAGATGCCATAATACCAAATATACGAAGAAACACAACCCAAAAGACAGAACAAAATGAGAAATAACAACATATATTTTATTATTCAGAGATGAAAGCAATGTTCACTTGCCTCTTCGAGGGGGGAACCTCCAATAGAGCAGGGCTCGATTAAAAAATAAGACATGACGCTCCTCAATGGGGAGTATCTATTCTTTATATAGGATTCATACATGCAATACCATGGGTCAGTACCATTGTTCTCTTAATACCATCTATCTAATACCATGGCCTGTTTACAACTAACTGTGGTGCCTTTCTTTAAATGCGGGTCAACCACTTACAATTATTAATATGGGCTTTATTGACTCTTTAACTAACTATAACTATGACTCGCCCCTATTACATAAATAAGGCGGTTAGGGTTGGACCCTAACATGCCCTCCCCCATAAAAACAACCTTGTCCTCAAGGTTGATGCTGCAGAAACTGCTGAAGAATAGTGGTTGGTTCCTAGGTCGCATCTTCTGGAGAGGTGTCTTTCCACTTGACGAGGACTTCCTTGATCGTGTGGCCGCGCAGATGTCGTTCTCACGTGTCGAGGACCTGTTCAGGTTGGAGCTAGATTGAACCTTCTTCACCCAATTTAGGTAGACTGTTTTGAATTCTACAATTATTCCCCACCACTTTCTTGAGGCATGATACATGGAAGACGAGATGGATTTTTGCAGTGGGTGGCAAGGCTAGCTTGTAGGCTACTTCTCCAATGTACTGAAGTATCTGATAAGGTACATAGAATTTTGGAGATAATTTCTGATGGCCCTTGTCTTTGAGTGATGTTTTCTTGCATGGTTGCAGCCTCAATAATACCTAATCCCCTTCTTGAAATGTGCTCTCTGAATGATGTTGGTCTGCCTGTTGCTTCATGTGACTCTGAGCTTGATGGAGATTATCTTTGAGACGGGCTAGCATGGTTGCACGATATTTTAGGAGTTGATCCACTGCTTGCACCTTGGAGCATCCAGGGATATAAGAAGTAGGTGAAGGGGGCAGTTGAGCATAAACTGCTTCATATGGAGTCATCTTGGTGGTGGCATGATAGTTAGTATTATACCACGATTTAGCTAGAGGTAACCACTGTACCCATTGATATTGCTTCTCTGAAGTGAAGCACCTGAGGTAGGTCTCCAGACATTTGTTGACTACCTCAGTTTGACCATTAGTTTGGAAGTACTTAGTTGGAGTTGGGTGCCTCGTATCTTGAAAAGTTCCTCCCAAAAGTTACTGGTGAAGATCAGGTCACGTTCAGACACAATGGAAGTGGGCATGCCATGCAGTTTGAGGATCTGGTCCATGAAATATTGAGCCACCAAAGTGGGGGTAAATGGATGGGGTAGGGTGCAAAAATGAGCATACTTAGAAAGTCTGTCCACAACCACCATGATGTCTGACTTGTTGCCTGACTTTGGAAGACCAATAATGAAATACATAGAAACATTCATCCATATTGAGGCATGGATGGGAAATGGTTGTACAGTTCTTGGGGACTTGACTATTTCTCCTTTGTGGCGTTGACACACATCACATTCAGCTACAAAAGTAAGAATGCCAGTTTTCATGCCTGTCCAAAAGAAGGAACAATGAGTGTGAGCATAAGTCTTCTGAAAGCCTACATGGCCTGCAGTGGGAGATGAGTGCAACTCTGCCAAAATGTGCATTTTGAGGGTGGATGTCGGTGATACCACAACTCCATCCTTTTAGCGAAGAATCTCATCCTTCCAAGAGTAGCCCACTGTGGAATTTGGATCTGCTCGCAATTTATTA
This sequence comes from Pinus tabuliformis, assembly GCA_031772625.1. Taxonomy (NCBI): domain Eukaryota; kingdom Viridiplantae; phylum Streptophyta; class Pinopsida; order Pinales; family Pinaceae; genus Pinus; species Pinus tabuliformis. Next base: position 324,712,710 of record CM062814.1, on the reverse strand, counting down.
ATGAGTTGGGAGAGAGATTGCTAGCAGGGTGCTATCCACCTCAAATTGGCATGATAAAGCATCCGCTACGACATTTTCGTGTCCTTTCTTGTAAATTATCTCATAATCATATCCCAACATTTTGGATAGCTAGTTATTTTGTTGTGGTGAGGATAGCCATTGCTCCAAAAAATATTTGAGGTTTTGATGGTTTGTGCGGATTTGGAAACGCTGCCCCAATAAGTATGGTCGCCATGTATCCACTGCATGTAAGATGGCCATCATCTCCTTCTCATAGGTAGATTGTCCCATATGTTTCCCACTTAGTTGTTGGTTGGTGAAAGCCAAGGGTCGACCTTCCTGCATTAAGACAACCCTAATACTCGTACCTGAGGCATCACATTCAATCGCAAAAAATTTGGTGACGTCGGGTAGTGCCAATATGGGAGTGGAACACATGGCCTGTTTGAGGGCCAAAAATGCCTGTTGTGCTTCATCTGTCCAGAAGAATGATTTTTTCTTGAGAATATGGGTGAGGGGTCTAGCAATGCGACCATAATTGCGGATAAATTTGCGATAGTAGTCAGTGAGACCCAAGAATCCTCTCAAACTCTTCAAGGTATTTGGTTGGGGCCAATCCTGCATTGCCTGTATCTTTTTGGGATCCACCCTAACACCTTCACGCCCCACAATGTGACCCAAATTCTTGACTTCTTCCATGCCAAAAGAGCACTTGGAAAATTTGACGAATAATTTATGTTTCCGAAATAGTTGCAAGAGCAGGTCTACATGCTGAAAATGTTTTTCCTATGTGAGGCTGTAGATGAGAATGTCATCAAATAAAATAAGGACAAATTTTCTGAGATATGGTTTGATCAAGTGATTAATGAGGCTCTGAAAAGTGGATGGGGCATTACAGAGACCAAATGGCATGACTAGGAATTCATAATGGCCTTCATGAGTTCCGAAAGAAGTCTTGGGAATGTCTACTTATTTAATGCGTATTTGGTGATAGCCCAAGAGAAGATCTAGCTTAGTAAAGAATTGAGCACCATTTAGTTCATCCAACAAATCATCAACAACTGGGATAGGGAATTTATCTTTGACCATGAGCTTGTTGAGGGCCCTGAAGTTTGGACACATGCGGCATTCCCCATCTTTCTTGAGCACCATGATGACAGGTGATGAATAAGGACTGATGCTAGGATGAATGACACCGGATTTCAGGAGTTCCTTGATGATTTTTTCAATTTCATTATTTTGGGCGAAAGGGTATCTATATGGGTGCACATTTGGTGGTTGTGCTCCCGGGACCAAAGTGATGCTATGATCATGTTCCCCTCTAGAGGGTGGAAGCTCATTAGGTTTGTCAAAGACTTGCGGGTGGTTGTTTAAGACCTGTTGCATCTCAGGATGAATATGAAGAGTAGTGGACTCGATGGCCTGGATGGCATTAAATTGGGCGATAACTCCATGATGGCCCTTTTTTAACAACTTTTCCATGCGATGCGAGCTGATGATAGAAGGAGTACCTGCTTGGATTCCGCGAAGGGTATGCATGTGGTCATTCTTCTTAAAGCTCATATATAACTCCTGGAAATCCATTATGATTGGGCCTAGTGTGTGGAGCCATTCAACACCCAAGACAATGTCACAACCACCCATGTTGATGGCGAACATGTGGGTCTTTAGTTGATAATCTCCAATATGAAGTTTGATATTTTCATAGCGGCCTTCACATTTCATTGTCCCCCATCAAAAATCTGGACTTGGAAACTAGAGACTTTTATGACAAAAAAATAAATAGCTTCGACGACTCTCTGATGGATAAAGTTATGCGTGCTACCATTATCAGTCAATACTACTATAGGGCGATGTTTAATAAAAACTATGATTTTGAGAGTTTGGGGAGAAGAAATGCTTGCCAAAGCATGGAGTGAGATAATTGGTTCTTCTAGTGGAGCTGGGACCTCATTGTCCTGCTGGTTGTCCTCATCTTCCTCCTCTGGTCCTGCAAAGGGTGGGGCTTCTTCAGATGAACTATGATCAATAACATCAATTTGAAAGAATTTGGGTTCATTGTATTTATGCCCCAGGGAGTATTTTTCATCACAGTAGTAACACAATCCTTGCTTTCTTCTTTCATCCATTTCTGCGATGGACACCTTTTGAACCTTAAGTGTTTGGGTAGTGCCCTGAGCTTGGGTGGGGCGTCCCTTGGCTATGAAATTTGGACGAGTCGACTGGGCCACTAAAGCATGTGTTGGAAATAATACTGAGAGGGGGGGTGAATCAGTATTATCTAGTTCTTTTTAATAAATCTTCCTTATTTATACTTTGAATTATTCTTGTATGTCAGTACCATAAAAAAATGAGCATGAACAAGAAAAATAGATAGTCACACCAAAGAACACCAGATGTAAGGTGGAAACCCAATGTGGGTGAAAACCACCTGCTGCAATATGTCTCTATCTTCTTTCAATTAGAAACTCCTTTTACAATGATTTTGTACTGGTGCAGTCCTTTACCAGTACGCAGGCTGCAACCTGCAGAGAGCTACAACTCTCTCTCATTTTCCAGTCTCTCCTGGAAGGGAGCTACAACCCCCTACTTCTTTTCTTTCAAGGACCACTTTTCATAAATTTTCAAACTGGATCCATGAACATCAAATGATCACCAAGTACAAGTAAATCACCCAGTCAACTGCAGTAACCAGATCAATAGTAACAATAAACTAAACCCAGAACACCTTATCAACAGAGAAAAGTCAGTCAAATAAATTCCATAAGACAGATATGCAATTTTTCTTTATCTAGCATGCGTTGCTATGCACTTCACCTTCTGCACCTCTGCGTATCCCCGCAGAGAGCCTTGAACTGCACTGCGTATCCACGCACTGTTCCTTTAAAACGCGCCGCGTACCTTCACTGTGCCCATGCACCCACTGCTTCTATCGCGCCGCGTACTGCTACTGTGGCCACACACTCTCAGATGCTATCGCGCCATGTATCTACGCACCTGCAGCTTCTGTAGCGCCATGTACTTTCACTGTGCCTCCACACATGAACCTCTGCCACACTACGTACCCACGCACTGCGCCCTCTTCTGCTCTGCATACCCACGCACTGCGCCTTCTTCTGCTCTGCGTACCCACGCACTTGCACTGTTAGTCACCTGCGTACCTCTGATTAGGGCCGAATTGGCAGTCCCGCAGTGTGCCACAGATAGTCAGATGACCAGATCTGATCATGCGCCCGAGAGATCACACTTCATAGATTCACTTTCAACTTCACTTTTATATAGATCAAGCTTTTAAACCGATAACCCAATATTTCAGATCTTAAGATATTCAATTTGCAAAAGATACCTTAGCCAAGTGATCTCCTTCCCTATTTATAGTCAAGCCCTTATTCACACCATGGGACAAAACCATCAATAACCAATACAAGGGATCCAAACCGGGGCAAAATTAGATCCTATACCATGGGCCAAAACCATAGAATCAAGAATGGCGGGCTAAATACCATGGGACAAACATAAGAAACCCCATGTGAGCACGCTTCTCTGCCTTGAAGTGAGTGAACTGGGGGTACGCACCTTATGAACGGGTAACCTGTGGGTATGAACACACTTCCAGGCCGATGTTCCTGCGGGTACACACCTTTTGAACCATTCACCTGCGTACCTCTTAATTTCCAACATTTTGAGAGCCTGATCAGAGCATTGCCACTTGAGGGTGTTGCCATCAAGTACAACATCTGTAACATAGAGCCATGCCAGAATCATAATGCCAACAACATGTTCCACTTTGATAGCCTTTGTGCAAGCTTCCATCCATGTGGATGGGTGGTGCATCGGGAGGTGTGCTTGGATGGCTTCTTTGAGATCACTTATAAAAAATTCCAAGTAGAATTCATGTCCCAAACCTGCTGTGCGGAAGGCCAATGTCTCAAAGGCTGTAATATAGTCGTTTACTGTGCCTATCTGTCTGAGCTTAGTAAGACGACCCAAAAAATTAGATTCACGGTAAAAGTGGTCCAAATGGATTTTGCGAACACCTGCCAAGTAATTTTCCTTGGATAGCATTTCTGATGCCACTGCCACCATTACCATCTTTCTTGGTCCAAGTAAAGGCCTCCCACACGTATTTTAATGTCGTCATCTACGATGTTATTCAGAGTGAAATATTGGTCCATTTGTGCTACCCATATTGCCAGATTAGAGCCATAAAATTTGTACATGTCTAGCTTGGGTGGTCAAGGGTGGGAATGTTGGTGATTTCCATGGAAGTGAAGATGATGGCTAGATTCTCCTTCAAGGTCTTCATTAAAACCATATGCCTCCGATTGTAATGCCGACTTGCCCTTTGTGACTGTGTCTATTAATGTCTTTATCTTCTCCGCTAAAGAAGCCAAATGTTTTTCAATGGTCTCAATCTTCTCATTGGCCATGGCTTGAGCTCTAGTTTCTACCATACACAGATCCGGGTCACTTGTCGTCACTTTGAAAAAATTTGGGACCACCCAAAAATTGAAGCTGACAAGTGAATGGTACCACCTCGCTCAGCTCGTCATCCTGATTCTTATGGGCTAAGTCTCTTATAAGCATCCCAGGTGTTAGCGCTCAAATCTGCCTCAGGCTGAGGATGGCAAAACTCGAGGCCACATCAAACCACGCTCAGCCTCGTAGCTAGCCCTACGAGGACAGGAGAGGGCTCTCTCCGGGTCTATCTCGGCAAAAGGTAATCAAAGGGGCTGAGATGACCAATAAGGAATACTGATCTTAGGCTAGATATTAAGTGCAGAGGTTTTAAGGTGATTTTTTGGGATTTTTGTTGAATCAAAGGGAAAAGCAATTTTGGGTGCGGGGATGAGACACAGTTTCTGCAGAGGTCTGATTGGAGCAAGGTAGGCAATTGTTTTGATGCTTTTAAAGCGATGGGGTGAATAGATCAGATAGGTGAGGAGCTAAGGAGAGCAAGCAAGCGCAAGGGTTCTCCTTAAACTGATGAAAACATGGAAAATTAAACAAATTTAAAGGCAGAGCATAGCAAATTTATGGATTCTACCTTAACACTTCATTTGTTCAATTGCAGAAGATGAGAGATGGAAAAATGATACACATAACAAACTTACAAGTACTGAAAGAAGCACACCATCAAGACATAAAGCCACAAGAATTCCAAATAGTGCTGCAAATCCCTGGTCTTCCCTTTGCCAAAATGCTGAAGTAAAATGTACAATAAAGTCTCAAAGCCTCTTCCCAAAGAGTCCAACCATGAAAATGACTAAGAAAATACATAATATAGGCAAGCTAACACATTCCCTTGCCTCTAGGGGTCGAGCTCATCATCCTAGGAGCTATTTCAACCAATTCTAAATAAAGTACTATAATCTAGGAAGTCAAAACAACTTGCCTCTATAAGCTAGGAAACCAATTCATTCATTAAATGTTTGCTATTTTATGAATGAATCATCTAGAATAGGTAAATAAGTGTCAAGTCAACATAAAATTAAATCAATTACATCAAGGAGGGTGAAAAATCCCATCACAAGTCAAAGCTGGTCAAAGCTGGGCAAATTCCTGAGCTGGAAGGTGCAAAATGTGCAAAAAATCCTGATGCGTAGCGCGCCTGAGCCCTACGTGTAGCACGCCTTTCCACCTATTTTTGAGGCACTTCCTCGCATCCAAATTGAGCTCAAGTTGGCTTTTTGGAAAGCCCTGGATGTCTATTTTCCAACCCAAGTGGAATTTTCCAATTTGATGTCCATTTACCCCTCCAAAAGTGCATTCTCCCAAGGCTGCTACCTGTGTGTCCAAAAAGGGGTAGTGAGGTCATTTTTTGCATGTTTTTTGACCTTCTGGGGACCCAAATCTTGATGAAATGCCTTGGCAGTGGCTGAGCAAATGTATTTCATCATGAAAAATCCAAAAATGCAAACCTTTCGTGATTTGGACCTCCCCATCTTCAGGGTAGCGCGCGGCGTGCTACGCGTTGAGGCCAAAAACCTGTTTTTTATATAAAAATTTCAAAATTGACAAAATTTTCCCCAAATTTCTTCAAATTTGGGCTGGGGTCCCCAATCAAGTATTATGCTTAGTCAAAGAGGCTTTGACCAAAATTTGGAGTGGATCGGGCCTTTTCCGTTTTAGTGCCTTGCTCAATCGCCTCTTAAGGATCTTAATTTTTTCCTTGCAAACATGCATGCAGGCCCAGTAATGATTCTTCATGTGACGAAGCAAGTCTTTGTTCTATTGGCTTTTGCCAACAACCCCTCCAAGTGTCGGTTGACCTTCTCAAGCACAAATTGCCGCGCAACAGGTGTCAAATCACCCGGTCTTTTACGGGCCAACCTACGGTCTTCACGAATTCGTTGCAGCTCTATAATTGTGTGCTCATCCTCTAACTGTTTATTGCGCTGCTCCAGATACCTAATATATGAAGCTGTCTCATCATGACTAGTAACAAAACCTGATGGCTCACCTGAAAGCCTCTCCTCATGCTTGGGCTTCTTGCCCTTATCCTGTACATGCGGTGCTGCTGTCGAAAGCGAGGCCCCTTCCACACGAGGTGGAGATAACACTCGCTGTGCTGATGAAGTCAACGAGACCCCTTCCACCCCGGGTGGAGATAGTACTCATCGTGCAGATGCAAATAAGGCCCTGTGTCCTCGCTGATATGTCGCACATGTTGGAGCGCTAACATGCTCTATCTCAGGAATGTCAAACTGATGTGAAGGTCCTCCCTCATCATGAACAATCTCAGGAGGCGACTGTGGCACTGTGAAAAGATCACGAGAAATAAAATCCTCCCAAGTAATGCCCTGCTGTGCCAACTGATGCATCACTATGATTTTGATCAATGCATAATGATAGATGCTTTTATGCTGATGTGCTGGGCTCTTCCTTTGTACTAAAGGCACCATTCTCTCTATGTTGCGACACATGAAAAATGGAATATTCATCATACGTACCCTTGTGAAATGCATCAACAAACGGACATGGTACGCGTAGAGACGTGAGAATCTTCCCGCGCAACTGAAATATCGAATGATGAGTTTCATCAATGGCGTGTACTCATCCCTTAGGAATCTGAAAGGAAAAACTGCAGTCAAGTGTCTCATACATCCGGCTTAATATATGGCTCATAGTAATATCTGTCTAACTGCTGGCTTTTACTCCATTCCTCCCCCACATTTGGTATCCTAGTGGCTTGAGCAATAGTCTCGGGTGACAAGGTGAAATTCACTCCGGCAAGGTTTACAAGACCATTCTGCAAATGTAGAAAAAATAAACGGACTAGTTCCCGATGATGCTGGATTTGTGAGATCCGCTCACAATATGCAAAACATGATTGATACCGAAAATAGTCCATTGCAAGTGGACAAGCTTGCAATTGAGCCAAAGAGGTAGGCTCCTCCCTGACATGCCGACCACCTTTGCCACCTTTGTGATACCTTCTTGGCTCTGGTGTAGAATCACTATCATAATCCTGCTCATAAGCTGACTCGGTCTCTGACATGTTCTTTAAAACCAAGGTAGCTGGAATATATATGCTGATATACAACTGTGTGCAAAATTGACTGTGGACTTTTTTTTTTCCTTTTTTCAAAATGTTGTGACCAAGGGGACACAAATATATAAGGGAAATGTTAGGAGAGGAGAAACATTAGGGAAATAGGGGCAATGAGAATAAAACAAGGAATTTAGGGAAGGGAAAGGGCATAAAAATTCTGATATTTTAGGGTTTGGGGTGAAGTAGGGAATATTATGGTTGTAATAGAAAAGAGGGGTTAGAATTTTGTAGGGGGATAGTGTAGGGTTTTATGAAGAATTTTTGAGGAAAATGTGGGTGAATATGGGAGGGGTAGGAAACACAAAAGTGGGAAAACCTTGGCAGCATGTAATTTTGAAACCCTAGCAAACTAGGCCTTTGAATCCACACAGCAACTTTAGGGTTTTTTACATTTAATTTTCATGGCACATCTATCATAATTTTTTTTCTCATTAATCTTGCAAAACCAAGAACCAGCCATGGAAATGAAGCCTACCTGTGGTTTGCTTGAATTAGGAGAGGAGTTGAATACTTGTTGGCGAATTTCTGGGCAGAATTCCCAACGCGTAGCGCGCCCCTGGTGCGTAGCGCACGAGTAAATTTACATTGAGAAAAGGATGCTGATGCGTAG